>OY987212.1:6649551-7849551 GCA_963920805.1 Primula vulgaris | reverse complement strand
GGTGCAAGCAATTACCTACGGTCAAAATGGGAAATTAAACTTTACGGATTTATTTATGTTTCCATTCGGGAACGGGGTGGAGGACTGCACATTTTGAGTACAACAAAAACTACTAAATGATGACCGTTAGATGAGATGAATGTAAATCGTATATTATAAATAAACAGATACAGTACCAAATACTTTAACATATATTTCATCGGTCCAAATTTTGAGTGATGTGTATTAATTGTGAATTTGGCAATAGAAAAATATAAAAAAACGCATTTGTGTATAATTTTATGAGTAAAGAGAATTGGCATGGGTGATCGACACTCTCTCTCCCTTATTTTTTTTCCTTTTGATTTTGCTTATCTGTATTTATTTTTACTTAAAATATGATATCTAAATACATCTCATCTGAGTCATCCGACGGTTGTTATTTAGCAGTTTTTGTTGTCATCAAAATGTGCAGTCCTCCACCCCGTTTCCGTTCCACTCTGTCACTGCACAGTGCTACTGATATTGTTGCTAAATATGGTAAGTTATAAATAATCAACTCATTGTTTAATTTAAAGAAACAAGAAGACAAATATTACATCATGACACTGTAAATACCTTCATAGGTTCTTGATGTTGACAAACTTAAAGTGCTAAAATTTAAATGTTACACTTTAGATTAAGACCATTACTCCTTTTATTTAGAATCATTGATTTTTACGTAATTAATAACATAAACAAGTTAAATAATGTTACTAACAATCGTAGAAATATGTTTATTAGTATACATTGGAAGTTTAGCCCGAATTTTGTTGGCGATTAAGCTTCATAGTCTATTATGTAATGTAATTTATTGTAATTGTTTGTTCGGGAATTGTACATATTCACTTATCAATAGATGGTTCGTTTAATCTTAAAAAAAAAAATATATATATATATATATATATCGTGGCATGTCAATTTAAGTAATTACTTGGGAATTAAAGGTCGATCAGGGGCATGGGGATAGCTATAAGCCTATTACGGGGTTGCTAAAGACAAAAGTTATTTTACGGGCTGCGTAAACACAATCACTATAAAAAATAAAAAACTACTAATGTCCGTTAATAAAGTTAATAAAGTGACCGCAATTAAATTTAAAATCATAATAATAATATAGTACCAATATAGTACAAAAAATAAGGGTACGACGTATTCTATTAATTGTTAAAAGACCTTTAGATTAAGGGAAAAGCTAAGGTGTGTATCCAGGGTATATGTTATGCATTAATTGTGACACAATTTATTTTGTGTATCTTGATATAATGGAAATAATTTTTTTTAATATTAATTGCATTAATTATATACTTGTAACATATGGTGCATTAAGTATAATTTCTTTAATTAATATTATGTTACGTTAAATAAAATATATTAAAATTATTAATATTTTTAATTAATATTTAACTTTAGGGTAGTATCAACTAGGGTTCTATAATATTATATTTTGGTTTTTATTGTGTTGTAATATTCCGTCAAATAAAATATATTAAAATCATTAACTTTTTTTAAATATTTTTTACTAATATTTAATTTTAGGGTAGTCTCAAGTAAGATTCTATAATATTATATTTGTGCTATTATTGTGTTGTAAATTTAGCTTTAATATTCAAAATCATAATTACAGCATTTGTTAAATTTCAGAATTTATTAATATTATGATTGTTTTCTACGCATTTTTACATTAAATGTTATTACTATGTACATACTTGTTATCATATTAGTTGTATCTTAAAATGTGCCATGGGATCACATGTTAACGGAACCGTTAAATTAATTATCTCCCTAAATTTGCGTCTAAATATTCTATTGTTGCTTGTAGTAAAGACAGTGCTCCCATGCAACTCTGAGAGTAAAATTGTCGTAAGTTTGCAAAATAAATTTGCACATTCAACAACCATATGCCAAAATAATAACAATAAAAGAGACAGACTAGGTTTGGCCTTGGGAAATTGCTTCTGAATTTGTGAAATTAATAATAGTAGTACTGTTTTGCATCTCATACATATACAAGAACAATTGAGACTACTAGTTGAAGAATAAAAGTACAGAAATGAGATGGCCTGTTCCATGAGATATGGTCCCGTAATGAAACTGGTCATCTTGGAGTGGGCCTAAATTTTAAGATATGAAAAGATCAATCATATCACCGTATTTACAATTCTATCTAAAATTAACACAAAAATCATATTTTATTAGTTTTAGTTATCCATTTTATAAATAAAAAATTGCCCTATGTATTACCACTGTCTATTTTTTTAATATTATATTTAATATTTTGGTCACATATTTTTCTTGTTGTTTGGTCCATGTAAAACAAGTGTATTCAATAGATAGGTAAATGGACGAAAAAGTTTTTTAACTAGTGCTTTTGATAGTTATAAATAACTAGCATTTCATACCATATTAAATTTAACTAGCGGATAGTTAACCTAATATTTAGGCTTTTTTTTTGTCATGCTAATTATATTTAGTTAAAATTAAATTTTAGCTATCCAAATGTTCACTCATCCTATTTGGCACCAAGGCACGCTAGGCAGTGTTAGTTTACTTAAATTCCCGTTTCAATTTGTAGAAAATCCACACTTGTTTGTATGCCATGACCAACTATGGTCACTTTTAGCTCGAGACAATGCTTAATAAAGTTCTGTTTTCAAAAAAAAAATATAAGTGAAAATGAAAAGAGGAATGGAGACTAGCAATGACTTCGTTTTAATTAATTTATGTTTGCTTAGATATATTCCATGATAACTAGCTGTTGTGGTTGAAAATGTTTGTTATACGAGGATCTTCTACTCATCGATTGATGGGTAAATGGTTTTTTTTAATTGTAAAATTTGATTTTTGCGCCCATATTTTCTGTTGTAAAAGAGCATTACTATTGGTCTTCACGAGTATTCAATTCAAGGCATTTTGGTCTCTTTTTGTTGTGTATTCATTCGTTAAAGGAAGAGTTTTGTTTTTCAAATTCTTTTTGTGTCTTTTATATTTGGAAGACGGCATCAATGAGAAATTAAAACTTTTCAATATATATTTTGGTTCATCATATATATATATTTTTTTTTTTTAAAGAGAGACATTATCCTCAAATTTTATTTCATCAAAGTAGGGACCAAACCCAGTTACAAGCATTTGGAATAAACCAAAACGATAAGATACAACCATACATCACCCTTCAAATCTTAGTAAAACAAAAATATTACATTTTTTTTCCAGATATTTGTACTAGTACTAAAACATAGCAAAATACATGTAAAATGACTAGTTTAAGCTTAGCAGCTTCCACTATCCACTATTTTTTCCGGAAATTTGTTAGCCCATACAAGTCCATCAGATAAGGACCAAAAATAGATTTAGGCAAGTCCCTTCCACAACAGTAATTTCCACAAATCCCCTTTAGCCCCATTTTCGAAAGCAAGTCTGCTGTAACATTTTGCTCGCGCCAAACATGGGAAAAAGTACAACCCACCAGACTAAAGAGCTCCAAAATGTCTTCCCATGCATTTAAGTAAGCAATGGGAACAAGGGAAACCTTGGTAAACCAGTCTACAATAGATTTGCAATCGACTTCAACCATCACATTTTCTAAGCTTAATGAATAGCAAAGTTGCAGACCCACCAAGAGAGCTCCGAGCTCAGAATCCATTGAGCATACACCATCAAGATGAGTACAAAAAGCTGCCAAAATTTTTCCCCTCTCATCTCTAATGATACCACCCCCACCACTATTCTTCTTCGAGAATGCACCATCGGTATTAAGCTTTAGCTTTCCAGAAGGAGGGACTAACCATTTAGCAGGAACATAAGATTTGACTTTACAAGTAATTGCTTCAAGTTTTAAAGAAACCAAAACCAATCTTTGAAAGGGTTTCATCACTTTTTCTGGCTTAATTCCAACATTCAATTCCAACATCCACTTCTTCACTTTAGCAATAATACTTTCAGCTTTCAAATCCTTTCCATTATACTTATAATCCACCTTTGCAATCCATATTTCCCACATAATTAAAAATGGGACTAGTAAAGCCACAAAATTTAGATGAGATCTTCCATTCATTTTCAAGCACCAATGATTTACAAAGTCTCTCCAATTTATTTCAGCAACCAAATTTATCTCAAAAATGTTGCTGAAGTACGACCAAACATTTTTTGCTACCTCACCCGTCCAAAACAAGTGATCACAAAAATCTTCATGTGGCTTAAGGCAGCAGTTGCACTTAGAGGCTAGAGAGATACCAAACTTTTTAATATCCCCATCAAGCTTTATACAATTCTTCCAAACTTTCCAAACAAAAATGGAATTTTTTTTAGGTAGAAGAGGATTCCAAATGTATTTAGCCATTCCCCATTTTTCACCCTTCATTCTAAATTTTTCATACGCTCTTTTAGCAGTGAGTATACCCTGAGAATCCTCAGGCCAGTACCTCTTATCCACCCCTCTCCTAAGAGTCACATTACTCGCCTTTAACTTGTTCCAAAGAGCTATATCTTCAAACTCACTCAACATTTCTTTTCTCCATCCATGAGTATCATATACCTGATTTAGCAGCACACTGTCATTATTAATTGTGTGATGTTCACCTAAAATATCCTTTCCATTCCATTTTTCATGCCAAAAACTCACAGCTCCTTCTCTAATGAGCCAACTACTACCATTCACCAGAACATTAAAATATAAGGCTAGCTTCTTCCAACAAGGTGAATGTTTAGCTTTAATTTTTGGCTCAGCCCAATTAACTGTACTCCTTAGATATTTTTGGCGCATAAAATTTGTCCACATAGAATTCCCTGTCAATAATCTCCAACTCATTTTAGCTTGGAAGGTAGCTAAAACCTCTTTCAAATTTCTCACTCCAATGCCTCCTTCTTCAATAGGTTTAGCCATTTTATCCCAAGAGATCCAGTGATGCTTTTCTTTATCTTCATATGTTCCCCAAAAGAACTTAGCAAAAATGGATTCAATTCTTTTAATCACTATCATAAGAGGGTCTAAAACTGACAACAAATAAACTGGAATACTAGAGAGAACGTATTTAAGCAATGTAAGTTTTCCTCCCCCAGAGAGTAGGTGACTTTTCCAGCTAGCAGCTTTCTTTGCAACCTTTTGAATAAGCTCTTCATACATAGTTCCAGTCAACTTATTATGATGTAAGGGAATCCCCAAGTAAGGAGTAGGAAAATTCCCAATACAAAAACCAGTCGCTTGAGCAATAATCTCGTTTCTTGCCTTCAATTTATGACTGGTGAGGAAAATACTCTTAGAAGCATTAAGAAGTTGTCCAGAGACTTTTTCATAGTCATGAATAAAAGTCATAAGTTTATCCAGACTATTTTTACTCCCATTCGTGAAGATAAGAACATCATCTGCAAACAATAGATGAGAGACATTCATACACCCTGGAGGCAATTTATAGGGTATAATGGCGCCATTAGACACCAAGTTAGACAGTCCTCTACTAAAAACCTCTTCAGAGAGAATAAATAGTAGCGGGGAAAGAGGGTCCCCTTGCTTTAATCCCCTAGAAGAGGGGAAAAAACCAGTAGTGCATCCATTTACTCCTACTGAATAATAAGCATTTGTTACACATCTCCAGATCAGATTTACCCAACTTTTGTCAAATCCAAACTTGATCATGACTTTTTCAAGATATGACCAATTGACCCTGTCAAAAGCCTTCGCCATATCCAATTTAAAAATCACATTGCCCCCTCTGCATTTATCTCCAACATGCCTGGTTAGTTCTTGAGATAGCAGGATACAATCACTAATGAGTCTGCCATTAACAAAACCATGTTGTTCTCGAGATATAATACTACGTAAAATAGAAGGAAGCCTATTTGTAAGAATCTTAGAGATAAGTTTATAAGCAACCTGACACAGGCTGATTGGCCTAAACTGGCCAAAATGCTGAGGAGAAGTGACTTTAGGGATCAAAACAATAAGGGCAGAAATCCAGGATTTAGGGAAGGACCCACCATTGAAGAAATCCAAGATCGCTTCATAGAGATCATCTTTTATAATATCCCAGCATACAGTGTAAAAAGAAGCAAAAAAACCATCCATCCCTGGTGCAGAGTCTATAGAGATAGAAAAAACTGCATTTTTTACTTCTTCTATAGAGGGAATTTCGTCCTGAATAATTAAAAGTCTGTTTCTAGAATAATTGGCTACCACAAGTTTAGTACTATTATTTTTCAAACATAAACACATGTTACTGTCATGATTATGATAGATATATTAGCAACATACCATGTTGCTGTTATCAGTTCTTTATAACATAATGTGTTTAAAGGTCACGGATATGACCTATGATGAGAAATGTTTTGTTTTATTGATTTTTCGTGTACCTTGGTACAACTAAACCATTAAATCAATGTTAAAAATATTAAATTTACCTTATAGTTATATTCTATTCGCGAGCTTTTATAAAAATAGTGTGGCTTACAGAGTATTAAGAAATAATGTTTAATTGGAAGAATTTGCGGAAAAAAATGCACCTATCAACTCAACCAACTTAAAGGAAATGGAATCAATATGGTGAAAAGGAGGCACTTTGATTTGGTAGCTTTAAGTTCAATTGTTCAAAAAGAAAGATTTGAGGTTATTGTCGAATTTGATTCGATAGAGAATAGAATACCCAACATGGTGTGATGGTATCATGGTGCCAATATTGACAGTGAGACCACAATGAAGCCACATGTGACACAATCAAACAAAAATATGCATAGATATTTTCTCTAAGCACAAACATATGGTATAAAACCCATGTCTAACAAATATGATTTTCATATTCAATGTACGATCGGTTCTGAGCTAAAACATGGATGATGCGTGGTTGAGTTGTAACCTGTAAGGATTCTAAATAAATAAACAAGTTTTCAAATAAGCTCGGCTCGTTTACGAAACAAATCAAAGAAACATTGCTGTTTAATTACGATTATAAGCCCCGAATTTAGCGCACTTGTCGGGCTTGATACTTGACATAGGATTAAATTGTAAGATTAAAATTGCCGACTTAGCTCAATTGAGAACTTGTTCTTTGATTTTTATTTTTTCCGAAAATGACAGTCTAATCCATAGGCTAGAATTGATGCATATATAGCAACCAACTCCAACAACCTTCAATTTCGTTAATACTCTTTTCTACATACACAACTTAAAGCATAAACCTACACAGGTGAACTAATTGATCATCGTACATCAAGGTTTCGCAAGTACAACAACAAACAAATAAGCTAACGACATAGCACAAGCATTAAATATCAAACAAAAATGACATCACACGCAGCTATATACATACAAAAGACGGTCATGTCACACAACAAAAAAACGAGCGCTGCCACGTCAGCGCTTCACTCTTACCGACCATCAGCCGAAGTAAAAGACTCAGCAAACCCTGTCGGCCTTGAGGGTATGCTCCCTTTGCTATCCTCTAAACCCAAATAACCCGAGTCTAATCCTTCGGATTCTTGCCAACCTTTAACCATTTCATCAAGCGGCAAACTATAATCAATTCCACAATAATCCTCAGCATCATCATCTAGAGGCTTCCATTTTTCAACAAGTGGCGCAAGCACGTTAACAGCATGTCCCATATCGGGTCGTTGGCTTGGTTCGCGTGCTGTGCAGTGTCCCGCGAGTTCAGCAATCACGGAAATGCCCTCAAACGTATCTTCTTTTACTTCGAGGGTAGGGTCGATAGCGGCCATTAGCTTCTCTTTGTTCGATTTTATTTGCCAAAACCATGCTGCTAGGTATTGGCTTTCCTCGGGACGGTCTTCGTCGAGTGCCATTAGTCCCGTTATTATCTCCATTAATACAACACCGAAGCTGAACACGTCAGCCTTGGTTGTAATTTTACCAGTAACTGCATCAGTTAACAAGTTACCTTATTAACAAAGGCTATCAACTAGATATGGTGTTAGTTATTACGTATGCGCAAACCTAAGAACACTAGATTGTTCAGTAAGCAATATTGTAAAGTTCAGGGGAGCAAAATATTAGTACATCTAACTTAAACAGAGTAAAATTTATCGAAAGTGGTAAGACGAATGTAAAAAAGAGTTATTTTCCCTTCTTTGGAAGGTGATGAATGAACTGGTGATCAGAGAAGTTGCCTCGGAACATGTACAGGTTCATGTTAACATTGAAATAATTACACATCCTATGTAATGAAGGAAATTATCAAATTTTTGAAAAGAAAGCTCATCATCTAATCTAACACTAGAACAAAAATTTGCAAAAACGTAACAATATTGTTAACTTCAATTGAACAAGATTTAATTTTTGGTTAGCATACCAAGTATAATAAAAATTACTGTGAGCAGTAAGACAAACATAATAAAGAGTCACTCGGCGACTGAGAGTTATGTCCTTGCTATTCATGACTTCGAGAAGGTCCCTCTGAGTTCATATTTTCCCATTAAAAAATTAAATAAATACTCATCCACATTTTGAAGAAAAATCGAATCAATGAAATATTTATAACCTCCATAACTTGGTATAAAATTAAACAATATAAGCAAAAAGATATACAGAACTTACTAGCATACTCCGGTGCAAGGTAACCGAAAGTCCCCGCAAGCCTAGTCACCACAGACTTCTCCCCATTTGGGGCGAGTTTCACTAACCCGAAATCCGATATCTTAGCTCTAAAATCATCACCAATCAATATATTTGACGATTTAAGATCTCGATGAATAAAACTCTGATGAGCTAAAGTATGAAGATACTCCAACCCCCTAGCCACATCCAATGCAATATTTAGCCTCTTCTTCCAAGATAAAGGCTCGATTTTGAAATTTTTCCAGTGAAAAAGGTGTCGACTTAGAGCCCCTTGAGGCATATATTCGTAAACCAACATTCTCTCGTTACCCTCGGTTGAATACCCGAGCAAAGATACCAGATGACGATGACGAACCTTGGAAAGAACCGCAATTTCCGATTGAAATTCATCAACCGCTTTGTTACTAATCACACCCGATTCCATTCTTTTCACGGCTATTATCGTCCCATCTTCTAATTCCCCTTTATAAACTACACCAAAGCCACCTCTCCCAAGCTCGTTACTCGGTGCAAAGTTTTTCGTCACGTTTCGAAGCACTTGTACCGATATAATCATGTTTCCAGCCTCGATGACGTGGCTATTCACGCTTCCGGAGCCGCTTCCTGTCACAGTGGAAGCGCTTCCATTTGTATTCGTGACCGCAATCTTTACAAAATTTTCTGGATCTGGTGAGTCTCTTGGGTGGACAACGAGAGACCCCGGAGCTTGATAATCTCCCTTTCTTTTTTTACAATAACAAATCAACAAAGGAACAACCAAAATGACTAGAATTATAAATATTACAAGTGGAGCAACTATAATAACCAGTTTCAAATTGTTCGAGCTATTCAAAGGTTTAAAGCTACTCGGAGGTGATATGGAAATTGGGCTATTAGGAGGGGTTTTCGAACCTCGCGAAGGACTAGGGGGTGGTGCTGTTTTATTGTTATTTAGTAAAGGATTATCAATTAATACAAGCTTCACGGTGCTAGCAAATTTCGGCAATGGAGCAGAAAGATTATTGTTACTAAGGTCTACTAAAGACAATGATTTCAAGCTCGCCCAATTCGAAGGGATAGGACCGGTCAGTTGATTAGACAGAAGCTTAATCTGAGTTAGGGCACTTAAGTTCGATAGCGAAGGACTCAATGGACCGGATAAATTAAATTTAGGCAAATTAATGGTAGAAACTTTATTATTACCATCACAACCAATACCCAACCATTGCCCCTTACAAGGCTCATTACCTTTCCAGGAAGATACGAGCCTGGGAGGGTAATTAACCGAATCTAGAAATTCCAAAAGTGCCATTACCTCGGGGGAACAAGGCACCCCGGGAACAGTTTCGCAGAACGAATTAGAGCTATACGAATAATTACCAGCTTTAATCTTCGGAACCGGACCCATAAACTGATTATTGTTCAAATCTAGGCTATCTAGTGGTAAACTCGACAAACTATCAGGTAACAAACCAACAAGCTCATTGCTATTCAAGTTGAAATCTTTTAAAGAAACTAAATTCCCAATTTCCTCAGGAATTTTACCCGAAAACTTGTTACCATGAAGCCATAAGCTCGTAAGATAAGCCATGGACGCCACGTCATCGATAGAGCCCGTCATTCCTCCACCAGATTGCCCATTCAGCCAAAGCACCTGTAAAGGCGAATTACCTAAACTCGGAGGGATTACACCCGAGATTCGATTCATAGCCAGTTTTAAAGTAGTTAAAGACGACAAATTTCCCAAAAAGTCAGGCAAAGGGCCAGCTAAATTACAACTCATACAAGACAGCTTTGCCAATTGCGCCGAATCTTGAAGCTGAGGTTGCAATGCCCAACCAGTACTCGAGTTCAACGGATTAGAATCTAGCGCTAAAACCTCTAAACTCACGAGCCCGTTAAAGAAATCAAGAGGGATCGAATCGAAGCTGTTGTAATCCAAATACGCGTACTTAAGCTCGGATAAGCCACTAAAAGTAGGTAACATACCGCTAAATTGATTCTTTTGGAGGCCTATATTGAAGAGTTTAGACAACTGATTAAAGTTTTTAGGTAATGGACCTTTTAGGCCCATGTTTTGAACTTGGATTTGTGTAACTCTATCGCCTTGACAAAACACGTGATCCCAACGAGGCGGTCCACAAGGGTCGTTACCGATTTCAGGCCAGTTTAGAAGCTCTTGATTTTCGAGCCCTTTTCGAAACTCGTTGAGGATTGAAAAGTCGTTCGGGTCCGTGGCAGTGAGTGCTAGAGAGAGAAGAGAGAGAAGCAGAGTGGCAGCTAGCTTTGGTTTCTCCATTGGTGTAGAATTGAAGGGAAATGGTTTCTTTATTAAAAACCCATGAGAATTATTGTGAAATTGAAATGGGTTTGAGAAATTGGATCTGTTTAGTCAATTATTAGACTGAGGAAGATATATAAAAAATAAATAATAAAAGAGCTAAAAGGCTCTGTTTTTTTGACTAGTTTAAAGTAGCAGAAATAAAGTAATAATTAAATTCCACAAAACCCCAACTAAATTAAAGCCAATAGAGTGAAACTGAAACAGGTTTTGAGCTCTAAATTGGAGTGAAAAACAGAGCCTCTGTTTTTGTCAATTATTCCAAATTGCAGATTGAAAGAGGGGGAATGAAATTCCTCAAAAGCCCATCTCAATTTTGGTATAGCATTAGTGAAATTGAGATGAATTCAAGAGAATTGAGATTTCAAAAGGTGATTTAAGTGAAAAGTAAAGTTACAAAAAGTGAAAGAAAAAAAACTTGCATAGATCCAGTTACATAGAGACAAATATAAATACATTTATATATATATAGAGAGAGAGAGAGGGAGAGAGAGTGTTACACAATATAGTGGAACTGAGATGGGTTTTGAGCTAAAGAAGCTTCTAAGGTAAAAGAAGCGGTTGTTGGAGTGAGAAACAGAGATTATTAGATAATTTAAAAATAAGGCTTTTATTATGCGAGTATTATATTTATTTATTTGTAATTAAAAATTAGTTTATTGAAGATTGAATAAGGGAATTTACAGTGAAGATTGTCTATGAAGATTTACTGGTTATTTGACCACCACAAAATTTGGATCTTGGGCTGTGAAAATGGTGTTTGAATTATTGGAGAAAGAATTGGAAAAAGCTGTGCTAATTAATAACTCTCGCTTGTACATCTCTGTCATGTTTGTACTTGGTTCATATAAATGTTTTAAATTTTATTATTTTTCATCATTTTAGGTAAATCGGAGATAATATTCTCATAGAATAAAAGGGTACTTTTGGTATATTGATTCCAAATTAATGTTGAGAGGTGGCAAGATTGGTCCCCAGGAGAAATATTGGTGAACATATTTACTCAAATGTACTTGCAGACGGCACTCACAAAATAATTCAAACGAATTTTTGTTTGAAGATTTCCAAATTAAATGTAATTTACTGTTTTTACCATAATCTAAGTTGTTAAATTTTATAGAACTAAAATGGTGTTCCTTTCGTTCATACTTTATTTATTTTTATTTTGCTTGTTGGCTCAATGTAAATGTTGCATGTTTGCATAATAGAACACGGTTATATTTTCGTAATCCGCTACCAATTGTATCCTAGGTATAAAGATGGAAACAAGTCGAATATCACGATAATAACTTGTTCGATCTCCGCTTATTTAAGCCTTGCATGAGATTGGCTTATATTCATGACAAATAAATGTATTTAAGATAAGTCTCAATTTGATCTGAGCCTGTTTAACAACTTTAAACACCTGCTTATGTGGAAAATAACCGAACAGATTTGAATTGAATGTTGGGATTGACTTTACAAATGCACATGTCGACAAGATTGAAGCATAACTTCATCTTAACTCCTATAAATACATGCATAACACTCTCTCTCTTTCATTCACAACTCAAGGAAATTGAATTGAGCTATTAACAAACTCAATACGGAATTGCTCTCATGGATTACACAATTCATTTACATTCAATACAATGATATTAAAGTTTTTTAAACAACCGTAACCTTTAATCTATTTTATACTAAATGTATTGCATGCGGTCAATTTTATTTTATTTTTGTATACTGTCTAGTAAAAAAAATTACTCTATGTAAGTTGACGTCCTTTTTTACAAAGTTATTTTAAAAGGAAAAAAAAAATGAATACTTCAAATAGATCCAAGATGATAAAACATCGGCAATAATGGCAATCATGGAATTATACATGCGGGTAGATCTGTAATTTATAGAAATAGGTGGGTGCTTAAAGAGTGGTCACGCATTTTAGGCAACCAACATTATTATCAGTTTTATCACTTTTATTTTAGGAGAGTTGTATTGACCATCATGCCCCTGAGTTAACATTACCGCCATTTTCATTCCAAATGTAACCCTAAGCTAATTACTTGATATTATGAGTTTAATTTAATTTCCAATGCTAATTACAAACTAACTAACGGTCCAATTCCCATATTTCTAAAACAGTAGAGCCGAATATTAATTCCAACAATCTAATTATCTCAGCCTAAAATGGCGTAATAAGTGTTGGTATTTTAGGCAACAAAAGATTCAGCCTTATGTTAGGCCCCATCTCATTATTGATTTTGCTCTAAATAAGTTAATAAGCATAGTAATGTTATCTGTCGGTGTTGTATCAAGTTCGTTCAATTCTTTTTCCATGTCTCAAAAAAATATATAATCCATAGTTTTTGACTTTTTTCTTTAAAGAAATGTACAGTAACATTTTTATTTGAATTGTTCATCAGTGGAATAGTTTATTTATGGTGGGCATGCTTCAAAATTCAAATGTACTAATGGGTACTACTAACAAAAAATTGAAATTCGGTACTGCTATTTAAACAGAATTAAATGGAGTTAAAAGAATACTCGATACTAGAGTTGCACGAGCATGCATCTATGATATATGGGACTGAAGATAACACAAATCTACTTATACTTGCTATTCACTAGCTAGTTAGGTATGTTTTATAAATGTGGAGTACTGTCACTCATGTATAAATGAACAAACAAAAAAAAAAAACTCATGTATAAGAACATTGAACCAGGGAGGGATACACGTGATCGATACAACCAACCACAAATTGGACCAAGAATATATAATAATAATCATAAGTACTTTTATTGTGTATTTTTAATCAAAATCTCTGAATTTAATTACCTTTTACAGTGTATCTTTACTGACAGTATTCAATTTATAAAATGGCAAAACGATTTTAATCACCAATTGTTTTTTTCATTTTCAAGAATTTTACCCACCATGATTTGGCGGATTAGATTGACAATTTATGCTTTGTTGGGACATCTAAGTAATACGGGTATATGAGATTTCTTTTTTGCTGGAGTACCCATTATGGGTACAGTTACGTTACGTCGTATAGACTACGTAGTGCGGCCGGTCTAAGTGTTATAAATGCTTAATTAGCCGGGTTTTTTTTGTACCCCAAATTTTTTGTACCCGTCAATGATAACTAAAAAAAATAAACTCACAATCTAGCTCTCTTTTTCTATGACTCCATAACCTAATCTTATAACTTATGTCATAAAAACTGAAATTAGGAAACAGATAATAAAGTGTAGCTAAATGGTAGAACTAGCTCTTGGTATACTTGTGAGAGGACTGTTTTTTTCCCCCGTATTTAACCACTTGGGTAGGGCTTTGAGTACATCACATATATGGGTGTAAATTTATTTATTTTTTATTTTCATAAAAACTATTTATAATATAAGTTTAGTGACATGACAATATGAATATTGATCTAAAAGTATATATGGTAAGTTTAAATAAAGCTAATTTACACAATTTATATAGTTATGGAAAAAAAATAACATTAAGAAAAAAGTGGTACTTCTATAAGATTATAAGATATATATATATATATATATATATATATAAATTGTCAAGTAACTTCATCAATTTTATACTCTCTTGGTTCCAAAATATTGGGGTTCTACGTATTTAAGTGCAATTTTGACCGGTAAATATCTCATGCTTAAATTGTTGAAATATAAAATTTTAAAATCCGTTCATATAGTTTAAAATTTGAACCATGTACGTGATTGATTTTTAAAAATTTTGATTTCGATAACTTAGATATAAGTTATTTATCGATTAAAATTACACGTAATTTCGTTGAAACCATTAATTTGGTATGGAGGAAGTGGTATAAAAAATGATGGTTATTGATGACCAAAGAAACAAACACCTACTATGATATAATATGTGCTAACAGTAGTATCACACTTTGCTTATTGGATTAATCATCAACCATAATCCACTTGTGACAATATAGAGAGTCTAAATATTATACCTCGTATTTTCTATTTATTTTCGTGTCTCCTTACTTATTTTCACTTAAATTTTAAATTTTCACAACTTATACCGTAAATTTATAAACTTTTATATTATGTTGTATTCAAATTTTAAAACATTTGAACATAATATTGTTTTAGACAATTTTTCTAATATTCAATGTTTAATTTATATTAATTTATATATTTATTCCAAAATAATTTTTTGTGGATTTTCTTTTAAAAATAATTATTAGAATGTATTGATACATGTATTATAGTAATTGTACAATTTTTTTAAGTTTTAAAAAAAAAAAATTGAATAAAATAAGTAAAGGGATACGGAAGGAAATAGATAAATGAGCTAGAATATTTGAACTCTAAGACCCGGTCAGAAAGTCATATTTTTTCTCAATAAAATATTAATTCTTGTCAATTTACTGGCCTGACGGTGCAATATTTTTTTACTTTTCTCTGTTAGGCCAATTGTTATTAATTAAGGCGGCTAATGAAAAAGGCAAGTGATAAAGCTACAAAAAAATAAAGCTTTCTCAACTCTCGTATACTACCTTTCAATTTAATTAATATTACGTATATTTTAGAATTTATTAGTTTGGTATGGAACTCACATAAAGATCAGTGTGGCCGGCATTGTAAGTATATATAATTCAATTATTCAAAGACACGATCAAAACAAAATTACAGTAGTAGCGTTACGTTCATGTTTTCAAATTTTCGATTATACTCGTTTGACTTAAACAATTAGTTTGATGTAAAAAAGTAATTTTAGAAAATTCATGCTTAATTGATTGATAAAAGTAGCCTTTTAGTTGGGCCACCGAAATTGAAGTCAATATGGAGACCTAATCTTGTAAATTTTGTTTGTAGTGAGAGGGACCTACTCTCACTTTCTTTATGCCTTATGTCTTAAAAGCAAGATTAATTAGTAGCTACCATATTTAGTAGTTTTTTTTTTTTGAAATGAAAACTATATTTAGTAGTTTGTTTACTAAAAAATCTTTGGGAATTTAATCAGTTTCAGAATGCATTAGAAGGTTCTCCGAAGACATTCATGGAAACCGAGTCACGAGTAATATAAAGCATAGCATAAAAATGTGACTCCATATTTATCTTTTAGAAAAAGAATGTATTTTAGCAATTGAGTTGCGCAAGTGGTAAGACACTTTATATTATCCTCTTAAGTTCAATGCATCACAATTGCAAATGAGGATTATAATTTATCAAGACGAAAAAAATACGAATGTATTTATAGAAAAAGAAAAGAAAATGTGCAATGTGCTCTAAGATTGTTTTTTTTTTTTTATCATCTCTAATATTATGTTTAAACAGCTGCCCTTAGTACAAAAGAATCCTCTTATAGATTATGGATTAACAGTACTCGTCTGGATAAAACTGGTTGAATCAGTATCCACAATAAAAGGCAACAATGGGCTAAAATAAAGATAGCTTTATTTTGAAGATTCCACAATTGACAGGGAATTTAGCTCATCCATTCAATTTCCACATAGTTAAAAGATCATTTCAATCCACAATTAGTGCCACATTCTCTTTTTGATGAATGACGTTCTTCCATTTAGTTAGATTATATAATTTTTTGAGGTAATCCTTTGAATATTTTAATCGTGGTGTACATATTAGGTCATCCTAGTAAAGTAATTCTCGCTCGGGATCTATATATTTACATATATTCTTATTCCATGTGATCGTTCGTACATTTTTATGTGAGAACGGAAATTTTCGATCTTTTCGCACTTTTTAACATTCCCTTTCCAAATGACGATGTGTCGGTGGCTGGTCAACATGCTTAGTTTCGTAGCGAATTTTTACGTTAAAACATTCCTAGTTATTATTATCGTTTGGCAACTATTTTATGCTGGAACAAAAACTGTTCTTTGAGGCTAGAAAGCAAAGTATATTAGCTTTTTGTGCCTTTTAAAAACATAAAAAATACAAAAACACATGTTTTAGCTGATCAACCAAACGCACAACAACTCGAAAAGGAAAATTGATTGAATTGAACATCCCCAACCAAAAAAAAAACATACGAACTTCAAACATTTTCTTTTTCGCACTCTCTTTGGTGGCCGATCATCTTTTAAGAGGATTTTTGTTCATAATTCACTACTTTCACAATATTTTAAATTACAAGTCACATTACAAGTGATAAAAAAAAAGATATTATTTTCGTATTTTTTGGTTTTTTTTACTTAATAATTCAAACAAACACTAAAAAAAAGCTTTTTACACTTTAATATCTTTCTCGTGTAGATTATAATATCTTTTTTAAGCTTAAAAATAGCTTTTAAGCTTTTTTTACATTTTAATATTTTTTCTGTATAGATTATAAGTTATATTTTAAGCTTCAAAAACGTTTTTTCTATTTTATTAAACGCTCATTGATAACAACGGGCGGAATTACATAGTTTCAGTGCACTTGGAACAATCTCCGCGTGCTAACCAAATTGAAATAATATAGAAGCATAAATGGTGTCAACATACCCACCAACTCCTAAAATCACACACAATTTATCCAACTCTAGACATACGATAAAACTAAGCTAAAAAGACGTAAAATACAACATAAAAAATCTCAACTATCACGAAAACGTAGTACTGAAATATTGTCGAGTGCACCAAACAAAGTATGAATAGTAACATGATGATCGCAAATGAAGGCACCGTACAACACCATTCGCATAAAGTGACCAAAAGAAAATTTGTCAACAGCTCAACCGTTTAAAAATAGCTTTTAAGTTCTTTTTTATTGGGTCAGGTGACTTGAACTTAAATTAGTTTCAGTCCAATAGTTAGACTCGAAAAATCTTATTTATAAAATGTAACATATAGCTAATATTTTGTTTTTTTCCGGGTTGTTTCTATATATATATAGTCATATACTAACATTTAGGAACGAACCCATTATAGGGTAGGCCTTAACTTTGTTTCTTAGTTTGTGAAATTTGAAGGCCTCGTATTCTGAAACTTACTCCAGTAGAAATTGGCCCATTTGATAAGTCCATCAAACCATTAGTCCTGCACCAAATGGTCGTACGGTTTCACATCACAAGTTAAGTGAATATGGTTTCTCTTGTAATCTTTGTAAACGGTTTAATTGAAGATTTTTGCCGGATCCATTTTTGTTGCCTTGAAAATTCAAGACAGTCTGTCTTGAATTTTTCAGGCAGTAAAATCTGCATTTTTTTTTTTGAAATAATATAATTTGTATGTTACATTTTTATTTTAATGTTTTGAAATCAACATCGAACGATTAACACTACCGTGAATCTAGCCCATTATTATTTAGGTTGTGTCACATATTAAAAACATAACACATATTAATAAATTCAAAAATATCTATACTAAAATTAATTCAAAATTAAAACTAAAAAATACTAATAACCCAACACATGTTAATGAATTCTAAAATATATACCCTAAAATTAATTTAAAATTAAAACTAAAAAATACTATTAGTTGACACATACTAAATAATAGTGCATTTTGGAATGAATACCGAACGATTAAAATTATCGTGAATCTAGTACACTATTATTTTGGTCGTGTCACATATTAAAAACCTAATACTTATTAATGAAGCAAAAAATATACTAAACGGATCCAATTTGGATTGGTTTTGCCTCCTTCTCTGACCGGTCCCTAAGAAAAAAAGTCAGTGAATCCCCCTAATCTTGTTTTTCTTTGCAGTTTTTTTTTTCCTCTTATAAAATGATATCCATGAAAACGTATCACCATCCATTTTCGTCACTTATGTTCCGCTATGCAGTGGCGGAGCCAGAATTTTTAGTCAGAGGGGTCACATTTTATATACAAAACCGATGAATACGAAAGAAAAATTCTTATCTAATACAGAATTCTGCGGCGTCATGCCTAACATATCAAACATGTTTTTTTTTATTGTGAAATGAGACTAACAAATCTTTCAAACTATACTATAAAGACCAAACTACATATATTAATCAAGTTTTATTTTAGGAAAGGGTATATACAGTTTTCCATTTACTAGTACTATAAAAAACAACATTAGTTTAGTTATTTTCCTTTTTTATCCCCAATAAAAAAAACATTAGCCTTCTATTCATTTTTGCATTTTTACATACCAAGGCTATAAAAGTATTTTCAACCCTCAAAGGTGAGGAGGGTCATGTGACCCCTCTAAAGACCATGTAGTTCCGCCCCTGCCGCTATGTATTGTACTCGATAGGTTCAGTAAATGATGTTTCACTCTTATCAGCGACGTAAAGTTTTCATATTAAAATAAACAATGTTTCAGTACTCGAAATATAGTTCTATCTTAGAGAAACAAAAATATAGAATGTAATAACGGGAATAGAGTTGTTTCAGTACTTAGAATAACTATTGCAGCTGCTTGTCTATAAGTTTGTTAATTTGGTCTATCCTTCTGCAGACTGTCGTGCTCGACTGCTCATTAGCTTTATAAGATTGAGTGTCCTAATTAGTGTTTATGGGCCATGAAAGCCGTCTTGAGCAAGAATATGTATAATGAATATTAGCTATAAAACCGTAGTATACCATGATTAATTAGGATTTACAGAAAATAGCAAGAACATATAGTTGTATCGGTGATGCTTGGTTTGATGCTGCAATATATATATTCCATGAACAAAATCTTGCCAGTTCCAATGGTAAGCTGTTTTTGTTTTTTTTATTTCACATGTTGTAAGACGGAAACAAAACAAAAAAACATAGCATTTACATCCTCTTAACTCTGCAAAAAGTTTTCTTTTAAACAATGCTTCTTCTACTAGCTAGTTTTTGTCCGCTTAATCTTATCGCCGATCTTCTACAATATTTACCTAAGACGTGACGGTAGAAAGTAATTTTGACGAAAACACTGAAGTTTATATATTTATCAGAAGAAACCCTCCCGTAGAACATTTGAAGCTTCAACTAACTAATAGACTAAAAAGGTCATATGAGTACAAGTTAATGTCACGACGTACAAGTTTTATTTTCCTATCTAAAATGAAATTGTTAGCGCAAATAACGTGTTTGTCGATTCACCCCGCAAGAAATGCCCTGCCATATATTCAGTATTTCTACATAAATCGTGTCTTCACATGTAAAATTCAATATTAGGCTCCTTCAAAACACATGCATGACTCTGATTAAAATATTATATGCGTGACCTTTTATATATAATATATGCATATGATTTTAACATGTAAGTCGTAACACATCAATTGACTGATAGGTTCATGCATTCCATGACATTAACATATACAGTTGATTGTGAAGGGCGTGATTTGTATATATATATATATATATTTTTCATAAGATGTGATACATTTTAGTATTCAAAAAAAACTTGTCTTACTTTCTGAAGCATATCATTTATATAACATGAACATGTTTGTTTTCCTCTCCTGACCCACTAATAATTATTTGTAATATAATAAGGAACTTGAATTAGCAATGCTGGACATGAATTGCTAGTTAATTTTTTATGTGCTATGTGGAACCATATAATCCCTTAGATTTGGCTCGCCAATGACAATCAACCAACGGCCTAAGCCGGTTCTCTAATGCACTTTTTATGTGTGGTCGCTTTTTATTTAGGACTTTAATCATGAGTGCTATCTATCTTTTCATATTAATCAATAATTTCTTATCCTTAGGTTCATCGTTTAGATAACATCTTTAATTAGGGTCACAATCCAACTCCTGTAGGACACAATAGATAGATAGTGGTACCTTTTTCAAGATTCCAAAAACATACTCTCTTTTACTAAAATTTAGTTGAATATCACTTGATCAGAAAGTGTCTCTTGGCAATAGTAAAAAATAACTTGGATCTCATTTAGAGAAACACAAGATAGCTAGATTCGTATTAATTTTTGTATATATAGTAGTATATTATAAAACGAGTTTTATAGATTTACCATACCAAACTATCTGCTTTTAACGATTTGTATATCCATCTTTCAAAATTTTCAATTTAGGTACTACAATATAATAACTTTTCAATTTAGGTACCACCGTCTAAATAAATCACGGAATCATGTCAAGTGACATTTGACAAACATTAATTTGAGAGGCTAATTTGACAATTTTGCACAAAAATATGTCATCCTATAAAAACGTTTTCCCCAATTTCACACATCCAAATTGAAAAATTTGAAAGTTAGGTATCCAAATCGTTAACACCATCATAGTTTGGTGTAGTAAATGTATTTTTCCCGCTAAAACTGATGGGTACATTTGGTCCGATAGAAATGTGAGTCATCAGATGTCCAATATAATATTGTCATCATGCAGAGGTCACGCATTTCGTTTCATGCATTTCACAACCTAGCTTCTCCATTGTTCATAATAGTGTTAAGTTTATTTTATAAAAGGGAAAAAATATATTTACTATATCAAACTATAATACTGTTAACGATTTGAATACTCATCTTTTAAATTTTTCAATTTGGGTACCACACTATAATAACTTTCCAATTTAGATACCACCGTCTAAATAAATCACGGAATCATGTTACGTAACATTTGACAAACATTAATTTGAGAGGCTAATTTGACAATTTTGCACAAAAATATGTCATATTATAAAAAAATTTCACTCAATTTCACACATTAAAAAAATTAGCATATAATTCAAAATTTTGTTATGTGTGAAATTGGTGGAAACGTTTTTATAGGATGACATATTTTTATGCAAAATTGTCAAATTAGCCTCTCAAATTAATGTTTGTCAAATGTCACGTGACATGATTCCGTGATTTATTTAGACGGTGATACCTAAATTGAAAAATTATTATATTGTGGTACCTAAATTGAAAATTTTGAAAGGTGTGTGTCCAAATCATTAAAATCATATAGTTTGGTGTAATAAACCTATAAAACCCCTTTTATAAAATATAGCTGAAAAGGTTATTATGGCTAGGGATTTTTCGGTTGGTTAATTCACGATTAACACATAAAAAATTGAATATTTGCATATTTAATCCAATTTGCGTTAAATTGCAGGCCTTAGGCACTTGAATGAATTTATGTTGTAGTTACTGGTTTTGATAGGATTTGTTATCAGATTTATGTCATTAGGGGGCATGTCCCTAGTATTGATACCTACAGCTTATAATAAACACATGTTTTGTGCCAAAAAAGGTTGTGTAGACAGTAAATCTAAAAAAAATGCATATTGAATCTTATAAAGAATGAAATTTGAAATAATCCGTGAGTTAAAAAAATCACTTTCTGCCAAGAATTATTGGTTAATGTTAATGGTATGTGAAGAGCAAGTAATACTATGCCACGTTTGTATATATATCAAAAGAAGGCCAAGAACACGACGGACTCCATATAGAATTTTGTTAGTGTCTGTCTACCTCAAATCTCAACCACTACCCACAACTCGGATATCGTTAATTGTATGACCATAATTGCATTCCATCACACCGGTTCTGGATGTTTTATTCTGAAATTGCAGTTTAAACTTATATTTTAGTAACAGCTCGAAATCTAAAATTCCTCTTAGCTAGCCATGAATTACACAAGCTTTAACTTAAAAAAAACAGTCAAACAAGTCCCAAAAAATTATGGAGCACCTGTCTCTGAGAATAGCGAATCGTGACAGTATTTTTCTTTTTTTAATAAAATGCACGTATATTAATTGCACATTTATATCCCGGTTGTTTCGGAGTTTACAAAGCCACTTAGCATTATTGTCTTGAAATACATCCGGCTAACAATATATAATTATATACCTTTAATTACTATTTTCTTTTCCTTTTTTTTTTTTTGGAAATTTAATTAGGTCTGCGCTCTTGACCTTATAAGTAATTTGACTTACTCACACGACAATGATAACGATTGATGTCACCATTAAATATTATCACAAAACTATATACGATCAGAAAATCGGAAATCCCATGTGAGCTCACCAATCTTGTAGATGAAGTGACAGACATTGATGCAAACTACTCTTAAAATAATTAAGCTGACAAAGCTGCTATAGACAAGGGGGTGAAAGTATCACTTTCTGAATATGATGGTGCTCGGAGAAAATTTATCGTTGAGTAAAATGAAGGAGCTCAGTCCCGGGGTTAGTCTGCGTCTAATGCACGACACATGTCCCATAAGGACCATTACATTTATATTGGTGGTCACTTTCAATAACTTTTCACTATATGCATCGACTAAATTGAGAAACTACTTGATGGTTCAAGAGGACTGTCTGTTTAATTGTACAAATTACAATAATTGCATGGTCATTATAATTATATACTTCCTCCGTCTTCAAACGAGTGTCGTATTTCGAAAAGTGTGATTTTTAATAATTTGAATTAATTTTTACTTTTATTCAACAAAAAGTATCAAAAGAATCTAAATTTATTAGACAACAACTATTTCTTACTTACAATATGAGATTATAAGTGTAAATTTGATGATATGAATTAACTACCAAAAAAAATCAAAAAATGATAAAACAGAAAATTTACTAAAAAAATGAAAGTGAATTTGTTTTGGGACCTCCAAAATAGAAAGCATGACATTTACTCAACTAATTCAAGTGAAAGATTTTTCCGAAGAGAAGCAAGTTAAATTAATGTTTTGTGAAAGGAAAACTCTTAAAATTTAAGAGTTTGTGCCTTCGTGGTACCAAATAAACGAGATGAGAAAATATGACAATACGTCTATAATATAGACAATTTTTTTTAACACCAACAGCTGTATTATTATTGAATAAACCGATCCGATAAGAAATGGGAAAACAACTCAGTCTTATATTACAGAAAAATAGATCCCTATAGCTATATAGACAATTGAATATTTGCAGAATCACTTGAATATATAGGACAACTTTTATAGGGAAATGATTTAAATTTGTTATTAAATACATTAATTAAACTTGAAATCAAAATCTGATTCCTTTTATCATCTCAAAATTAACACTCATAAAAAAAACATGAACACTCTCATAACCTATACTGTACTTTGTGTGAGTCCAAATCTTCTACTCCCTATTATCTACCACCACTACAAAATAATATTTAATTTAGTGAGAGTCAAAAATTGTCACAAGTCTGTCGTTAATTTAAAAAGGTGTCACAAATCTGTCGCAAATTGACAAAGTCGTCACAAAAACCGTCGCTAATAAGCTCGTAACAAAAAATACCGTCACTAATCCCGTCGCTATTTGAGTATTTTTTTTGTAGTGCACCTTCCGTGACCCCTTCTTTTTTTTCATTCAAATTTTAAATTTTCACAACTTATACCGCAACTTTATAAAATTTTATATTATATTGTATTCAAATTTTAAAACATTTGAACATAATATTGTTTTAGACAATTTTTTTAATATTCAATGTTTAATTTACACTAATTTATACATTTATTCCAAAATAAAATTTGTGTGAATTTTCTTTTAAAAATAATTATTGGAATGTATTATAGTAATTGTTCAATTTTTTTCAAATTTTTTAGAATTTTTTTTTTGGATAAAATAAGCAAATGAGCACGAAAGAGGATAGAGAAATGAGATAAAAGATTTAGACTCCCACTTTTTATTTTTTTGTCTCTCTCTCACTTTTTTTTATGTCTCACTTCTCTCTATTTTTACCTGACATTAGAGCAATTGCTCTTTCCATTCTTTCCGTACATGTATGTCTTCAATATATGTAATGTTCATAGAGTATCCCAAACCCCCTTTTATAAATATTGGTACATCTAATATACAATTAAATTGGGGAACAGCATATTAATTATCATCAACCGTACGTAGATTATAATTGGTAGAAACATCTTGTTTATAATATAATAGACTTAATTGTGTCTTTTGGACACATGCACATTCTAATGATAAAGTTTAGAAATTTACATTAACTTAACTACTTAATTTATGCCGAAATTAGGGTTCATAACTCAATTATTCTTAGATTTTGATATCAATTTTGCTATGCATATTCATCAATTTTGCTCAAAATGTGCCAAGACTTTGAGAACCTGGTTAGGGGTGAATTAGTTGTTTAAACATAGATCAAACGATTGGAATAAAAGATAAAGATTTTATTTTTTTTCTTTCATAATTATTTTAGTAAGTTGTAATCACATTCGTTAGAATAAATAGTTCACATTTTGATGTCAACTTTGATGTTTTTTATAGTGTTCATATATCTTCCTCTTACTTAATATAATTATTATGGACTTGTGAATATGCTTGTAAGAAGTAATTAAACTTCCTTTTTTTAATTGGATCAACAATCAATATAAAAATTTAAGCCTAATTTTTAACATGCATTTGAATATAAGAAATTTCTAATGCCTTATGTTCATACAAGTTAAGATATAGTTTAGAAACATCAAGCTTTTAGAAAAATAGACAATATTGTTACCTTTTTGGCCTACATGTCTAAGGATGATTGGAACAAAATTTCCATGCATAATTCCATATGTAATCACTAATCTGCAGTGACATTAGTAATTTCTCTTTTTTGACATACGCAGTACTTCTTTTGTTCCAAATTATAAGATAAAACAACTTGTAAATTTGATCGGTAAATAACTTAACTCAATTATCATAAAACCTTATAATTTGGGACGCAAGCAGGATTTAAATTCTGATGTATAGTATCTATCCCGTGTGTACACGTAACGTATCTACAAAGCTAATTGAGATTTAAAAAATAAAAAACTTAAAACTACCCAATAGTCAATAGACACTGCTTACCTCTGATTGGCTGAGCTCTTGACTAGATGTCACGTGGGACCCTTCAGTGTGGTAGTTTTGATTAGATGTGGGACCCACTTTCCAGCGAATCTTCATATACGTTTGACGCGTGTACATTATTAATGGGACCATAAAGATTAGAGTGACCTTAGTGCAAATGCTAAAGCCACAAAAGTCCAAAGTCTTTAAATGAAAATTCAATAAAATGATAAAAGAAAAAGCCAAAAGCCAAAAGTTTCGGAGTTAATACTACTTTTATTTTACATAAGAGCACGTGGGCACTATACGTGGACCAAATTTACTCGATTTTGTATAATTAATTTTTGATAATCTTATCCGTTTTTTTTTATATCTTTTCGTAATTATTTTTGATTTATTTTTGCAAATCAAAGGATTATATTATTTCTTAAGTATTTGTTTAAAAAATTATGAAATTTGACCTTTTATATTTTGTTTATATTTAATTGTTTTTTTAACAATTTATAAAGTAGTAATATCAATAAATACCAAAATAAATATATAAAATGTCAAATTTTACAGATTTATTTGAACAAATATTTTATAAATAAAATAATACGTTGATTTAGTAAAAATAAATAAATTACGAATATATATGAAAAATCCGTGATCTGACCAAAATATGACCATACAAACTTGACCTAATTTGAACCCGGAGATTGTAGCGAGGAATGAGGTCATAGTTTTCCTAATTCTCTTTACTTAATTTAAATAATTATTTTTATACATTCTTACGTCCACTCATCATGACTCATCCCTACCCCCTTTTTAAACCATGCTATATATATATATACAGTGTAATTCTGATAGTTAATAGTGTAAAGTTCCTAACATAACAATCCGTATGCAAGATTTAGCCTAAAGTGTTTCTACTTTAATTTAGCCTCTTTTCCTTAGTGTGACAGTTTACTGGGTCAGTTTCTAGCAAAATCAGCGAAAGAGAAATGTCTTAAAACTAACACCGACTTAACTGACAACATATATATGAACTTATCATTTACTATTATAGATTTCTATCAATAGAAATGTGAACTCGCGATCTTTCCATTCATATGCAGTGTAGTACCACATTCGCTATTAATTAAGTGGATGGTAAGATTTGATAGCAACCACATCAGCAATCCTTAAATTTTTCTTAAATTTAAAGTGAAAAGTATATTTTTAAACCTTTTAGAAAACCACTTAACTTTTATAGTATTTGTCGGCTTTTTTTTATTATCAATTTCCATATACAACCCAAATATTATAAATTTAGTCTTATATATATATATATATATGAGTGAGTATATATAGACATCAACTTATATATATTAAACTCTATATATATACTTACATACTAGTTAGGTCTCCCGTACTTTTTAAGTACAATCGAGAAATTTAATTTAATTATTTTTTCATAAAAACTAATTAAATATAATTTTATTTATATAATAATGTGAATATTTTGGAAGTAAGAAGTACAATGAATTTAATTAAATTAAATTTACACAGTAGTTATAAAAATTATATTAACTTTCACCGAAAACGGTCATACTTAAAACCCAAATTGCCTAAAAAGTTGTTAATTCTATTATCGGAATATTTGTAATTTGTAACTTGAATCTTACTTTTAGAAAAAAATATTTTTTTATTGACGTACATTTTACCACCGTACCCAAAACTTTAACTTTTAATGTATCATCGTACCCAAAATTTTAACGTTTATCATATCACATCGTTCCTGAATATGATACTCGTATTCGTATCAATACACGGTACAACATAGATGGAAATTAATATATTTTACTCATAAGGGAATGAAGAAGATTCCCTTAGATTAAAATATAAGGAAAAATAAGGGAAGCTGATGCAATATGTTTTTTTTTCCGACAAAACCTTAAAATCAAGGGAATTAGTAGATACGAGGTTGCTGATGCAAGTGCTCTGAAAATGAATATACGGGTATTAGGTAGAAAAATAAACTTTATTAATACGTATAATTAAGTTAAAGAAGTAAAAGATGAAAATGAGATAGAAGACCAACTTTTGTTTTCATTTGACTTTTAAGACACAACAACGTACAATTAGCAAGCACAAAATATTGGGTTACAACCCGCTGGAAAATATCGTCGACATTAACATGTAAGATCGATACTGTCTTGCAAAGAAGTATGGTAGAGTTCTCCAAACACGTATTAATCAATTGGCTCTTATGTTTAAATTGTCTGGTTTACCAAATTCCAACAGGAGAAAATACAGGTTTGAAAGTGCTCTAAATAGTCCAACTACATGTGAGGCATTCTCACAAATAATATTTCTCGTGTGTAAATTCTCTGGCAAAACAAAAATAAGTTGATTTTGTAATGTTACCAATGAATAAAATTGGAGAGCATTGCCTCTTTGAACAAAAAAAAGGTCATTCTAAAAGAAATACAATGTATCTCGGTGAAGCAGCACTTTTATTCTACTATTTGGTTTCTCCTTTTTCTCTCCAAAACAATAAAATCTAAAAGTTATCTACTCTACCAAAAGATTAGCAGTAGCCAGTAGGTTTTACAGTACCTAGTTTTGAACATTGAATGTGTAAAAAAGAAAAGGCTCTTGCATAATTGCATTGAATTCCATAAACGTCCTTGTTTAAAGAAAAAAGCAATGATAAAATTCATGCTTAGCATCAAATCACATCCATAACACATATTATGTTGTACCACTTAAATACTCATCAATCACCTATTTAAATAGTAATAAAAGAGAAATGTTGTATCCATAAAGTTATGGCTTAGAAATGAAGTCAAACTTCTTGAGGATTAAGAAGATGTGAAGAAATTACGAGAAAAACAAAATTGCATGCAATTTGCAACCTTGCTTTCAAAAGTGATCGAATTTCATCTTTTCTAAAATCCTGTGGAAGTTTTTTAATCAAAAATTGCAATGCAATTTCTATGAAGCTGGTATCCACCTTTTCATTTGGCTAAGCTTGAGATAATACTTAAATAGGATTTAGAGAGACGATGAATAGAAGAATACCATGACAAATAAAGTTACAATCATGTTAACTATTAAAATGTGGAAACCCATAAAAACAAAGAAAGTTACAATCAAGTCCCCGAAATGCAAAATCGCAGAATTTGAAGCTGAAAATTAAAACCAAATAAAAAATTTAAACTAAAATTATACTTGCGAGGAACTCGAGGGGCCTTCTGAGTAAATAACAACGTAATTGGCTTATAATTTGACAGCTGTGCAAAAGCTTTCTAATCTTTATTTTCCCCAATAAACATGTTTATTGGAATATTATAGCAGTTGCTAACAAACTTGGGATTACTTTTTGTTTGCGCAAACTTTTTTATCGTACATTTTTAACACTGTATTTAAAGCACATTTATTGATTTAGCGACTATGCATTCAGTTTGGTGCTAGTGAGAGTTTGAGTTTTAATGCTACTTGTATTTAATTTTGGCAAATAAGAATATTTATTTGTCGACTTATTCATGTGTTGTGTTACTGTTGATTGTTCTTTGTAAGGTGTCGGATGCTCACAGTTTTCGCATAGATGTTTCCTCTTCTGCTATTTGTACGTTGTATTTCTTGCCGGAAAATTGTGTTTGTTTTAATCATGTGACTTGTAGTCTATAATGTGTTTTGCAATTTCTTTTTGAAATTTGCATTTTCTATTTTGATTAATCAAATACTATAGGTACTCTCCCTCTTAAAAAAAAAAGACTTACTTTTATTAGAAGAAATTACATATATTAGCCTTTTTTTAGCATTAAAGTAGGTGCCATAGTGGTTGGTTCTGTGTCCCTTTAATTCCTTTATCTTCAAACTCTTACCTTCATCCACATAAAATACAAAAATAAATTAAAAGAAAACGAAAGCAAGACAAGGAGATATTTGTTAATGATCAACAAATATGGCCCCTCCATCTTGTAACTGTTCATCTATTCTTATCATCTTCTCTTTTTTATCTTCACTATAATTACATCCATTTCTCTTTTTTATCTTCACTATAATTACATCCATGGGCGGAACATCTATGTTACTGGCGGTTACCACAGAAACCCCATAATTTCGAAAAATAAATTTTTTTATTAGTGTTTTTAAAAATAATTTATATATAAGATATTTTTAGCAACCGTTTTAAGTTTTTTTTGGTAACTCCTCTCAAAAATATATATTGTTAGTGCAATAACATATTATTATGATATTGTATGCGATGCTAATATATAGTAGTACTTAAAAACTAACATATAGACAAGTGATAATAAAAGACACTTTACACCAAATTACCATATTGAAACGTAACACACATCTTGAAAAAATTGTAAAAAATAATAATAATTACAATAACAGATAGTGGTGAGTGCAAACAAAATTTATAAAATATTTTTTGTTGGTTTGTATTCTAATTAAGTGAAATGAGTATAATGAAATTGTGTAATAGATATTTGATTATTTGTATATATCTATTATTTAATATAAGTTTGGTTTTTTAGCTATTATATTTTTTTTACGTCCGTTTCTTAATATTTTTACTCTTCATTCTTAATTTTACCTTTTTGTATCGTTTTGGTTTCTATTTTATTTATTTTTTAGTCATTTTTGAAACGTTGAAACTTTCGAGACGTGACTGCACGTGATATTACTGTTATGGGTTTTTTTGGGAGTTTGAAAAAAAGTCGTAATTATCAAAATTGAGCGGAAAAAAATAAAATAGAAATCAAATACATTTTAATTAAGAAACCCGGGTTAAAAAATGAAGAAAATACGGTAAAAAGGTTTTTTTTAATCCGGCTTCTCCGTGTTTATACTTTGAAAAATATTATGTGTTTTTATTAATTATTTTGACAATCTCATAAATTTGGTACTGCTTCAGCCCCGATCCAAACAAGTTGACTTATTTGGAACTTAAAACAAGTAAAATTTACTCAGCTAGGTTTTTATAGTTTTTTCAGTTGAGGCCTCTAAATTAAAAAATATATATACTTTAAGATGTTGAAACACAAAATATATTAGTAGACTATGAAGGAAGTATTATTATGTGTTTATTTATAAGTAACACTTTTACCTTTAGCTTGGTACTACCATTTTGATTCTGTAGGGATAAAGTAATAAATTCTAAATTGAGTGGAAGAAGACATTTCCTCGTCCAATAGAGTTTGTATCTTCTGACAAACTAAGAAATGTCACCTTTCCCCTATTCAATAAAAAAATTAACCTTTATATGAATAGCAATAATTGGATGTAAACACACCTACACATACATATCTTTCTGCATATCTCTCTCTATCTCTCTCATCAAATTAGGGAGGTCAAATCGATACTGAGGATTCTAATGTTTTGATCTATTCGCAGGTACTTCATAATTCACATAACCTTATTTAATATTTTATTTTTTAGTTCTAAGTATTTAATTGATTAAAGTAAGGAGATATAAGTGTGTAGATAAAAATGAGTGAATAAAAAGATGAGCATCTTTGAACAAAGACTCTTTTAGTCCTCTCCTTTTCCCTTTTCTTTTAGTTTGGTTTTCTTTCTTTTCCCCATTTTAAAAGTGTTTTCAGAGACGATTTTGTTCTGACACAAAGACACTTAAACAAAAACTGTCCAGATCCATAGGCAAATAGATCTATGTTTTATTTGTGACATGTACAAATCAAGATATACTTATATATATAGCTATATAGACATGTGGGTATGGGCTTTATGATTTGATGATGTCTACAGTCTATTTATTTCCTCTGAATTTTATTAATTCACAAAATTCAGGTGATGATTAAGGAACACGTGCAGAGCCAGAATTTTACCAGACCAGGTATGTATATTTTTATTTTCTTGCAATCATAAGGAGTACGTTATTAATAACGAAATTATTAGCTCATACTTTAATTCAGTCAAAACTGAATTTGTGTGTCTTGTTCATAGTGAACGTTTATATGTATGTAAAGGGACACTTGTTTTTTGTTTTTCTTCATTTGATCTTCCATATCTTGCTCCTATCTTGATTGTATAAACTAGCTTCGATAATCACAAGTGTAATCAACGTTACAAGATAGTAATTTTTTTTACGATATTAAGATCTGAGTATACTTTTCCAAAATAAATAAAAAGATAATTTAACTGCTCACAGCCCACTCTTGCAGGTTACCAACAATAGTTTCTGAATTTCAAACAGTTGTAATCCACAGATGAAAAAAGCTTCACAACATTATCAAAGTACATATGATTTACATATAAAAGTAAAACGAAAGTTTTAGAAGCATCAACACAATCAACTTTATTTCAGGTTCGGGTTATGCATTTTAGAAGAAAAAAATGAGATTCAAGAAAACTATGCTTCAAATTTAAATTTCCTCATGTTGTTTTGGATCACAAGTTATTTTGTGAATTGACGCCACTCATTAAAACATCACAAACCCCTTAATTTATTTATTTTTGATAACTGGAAACATTTTTTTTTTCCTGTACACATAAAAAAAAACTCATTATATTATATACATGTAACGTGTAGCTACTAGTAGCTACAGTGCTACTAGCCAAAGAGATATACCTGTGTGGATATTTCTCAAAAATATGCAACAACTTTTTTTCTGACCACTTATCCAATTGAATACAATATAGTTTATCAGATAAAAGATTTGGTTACACATCATTTCTCAAAGATTGATTTTTTCCCTAATTTTTTACATTAATTAGTATATCTTGAAAAAAAGATATAATCAAACTGCTGAAAAACCAAATTTGCATTTTTCATACTCACACCACATAGTAAAATTATGTTAATCACATTTTGTTTGTCCACATACTCACTTTCCTCGTTATTTTCAATAAATATGTCTAAAATCAAAATTTGTGTAAATTTATTGACGGGGATCCATTCTAAATAATAGTAAAAATATTTTTTATAAGTTACATGGTCTGATAATAAAAAAAAAGAGAAAAGCTTTGGGTTTTTTTCTCCATATAGTAGTAATACACTAAACACGTATATATATTTCTTTTGCTTAATTTGATTAGACACGTTGGATGGATTCTGTATTACATTTTAATTTAAAGACCAAATATGTCAAGGTTTAATAACTGTTTCGATTCAGAAAATCAGGACTAAATAAATATTTCCAACTATATATCAGACACACAAGTGTGGTTATTCTTGTTTCACCTATATATCACTCTTTTATGATCTGACTGAAAAAGAAACTAACATAATCTATTTTCAGTGTGACAGAAGAAGAATCAGTTATACCTACATATCGTTTGGATGGCGACATACTACAATAACGGAAACAACAAAAATAACAATAATAACAACAACAACAATAATAATAATAATAATAACAAAAAAGAAATTCAAGTAGATGGATCCGACGGTTTACAAACTCTACTTTTAATGAACCCAAATACACAATATAATTCTCACCACCACCTAGGACCTTTTTCTGACACAACACAATCCAGCAACAGCCTTGTTTTTCTCAACTCACTTACCCCACGCTCTTTACCTCACGCGCCTATGCAAAACCAACACTTATTGGGCATCCCGATAGATCCTAACCATCCATCTCATCATCATGAGATACACTCTAGTTTCATGCCACGTGTCCACTACAACATGTACCCGACCGAGACATCTTTAGCATGCGTCCAGCAAGGGGGGCTCTCGTTGAGCCTATCTAGGGTTTCCACGTCGTCGCCCAGGTCTGAGGTTGTTGGAAAAGTCAACGGAGGGGTTCTGGGGTCCCGGTATCTGAAGGCGGCCCAGGAAGTGCTTGATGAGGTGGTCAGCGTCGGTAAAGAGGCGATTAAAAGCGGGTACGAAAGAGGAGGAGAAGGGAGCGGTGGCGGAGGAGGAGAGGGGAGCATGAAGGCCGAGAGGAGAGAGATTAGTACGACTGAGAGGCAAGAGATTCAGATGAAGAAGGCGAAGCTTGTTGGCTTACTCGATGAGGTAGGTGTATGCATATTTTTCTCTTTATTACTATTATTATTTTTTGAATTAATTCTCGGGATCGATTGAACATCCAGCTTTTCAAGAAATTCTCTCGAGCAATGATGGTCCTTTCATGATGCAAATCTCTTCTCTTTTTGAAACTTGTAGTACTAAAATTGGCTTCCCACTTAAGTTCTACTAAAACTTTCAGAATAGGAATCGGATTATGTTAATCTGTATTTATCATGCATTAGTTAAACCATTTATGATATCAAGTAAGGTATTTTGTTTCAATATATGCATAATCCAAATTTGAAGAAATGTTGTGCATAGTTTACTCGTTTTGAAATTGATTATTTACTAATATATATAGTTCTTTGCAACGTCGTACTGTCACACCATAGATAAGGCTAAGTTATGATATTTCGTCGGTACCGGTTTCTAGTCCTTTAATATGAATTAATTTCAAAGAGTGAACTGCCGGTGTACGCTGATTATTATAATGGCCTATTTAGAAAGCTGGGCGACTACATCTCCGTTTAGGTTCGTAAAAAGTCTCTGTGACAATGGTAAGCGGTCACATAATATAGTTCTTGAAGAATGTATGTATACCATTCTTGAAAACTTCCACATTAGAGCCTTTTATACATTCCTATGAAAAAACATCTTATAAGAAAGAATACATTTTTCTTATAAATTACATCCTTGATTGATTAGGTCTAACAGCTTCCAACTTTGCTAATGCTTTAAATTTAGGTGGAGCAGAGATACAGACAGTATCACCACCAGATGCAGATTGTAATCTCTTGGTTTGAGCAAGCAACGGGAAGCGGTTCAGCAAAAACCTACACAGCTTTGGCACTTCAAACTATTTCAAAACAGTTTCGGTGCTTAAAGGACGCGATTTCAACCCAGATCCGAGTCTCAAGCAAGAGCCTGGGAGAAGAAGAATCTTTCGGTGTTGGAAAAAGCGAGGGTGGGTCGAGGCTTAAATTTGTTGATCACCAATTAAGGCAACAAAGGGCTTTGCAACAGCTTGGGATGATACAGCCTAATGCTTGGAGGCCTCAGAGGGGACTGCCTGAAAGATCTGTTTCCGTTCTTCGTGCTTGGTTGTTTGAGCACTTCCTTCACCCGTAAGTAATTAATTTTTTTTAGAAGAAAAATACTTCGCGATTTTATAATTTTATAATCTTGTACTTAGTAGTTAGGTTATTGTTGTTTATGTTAGGGTCCTTAGGGAGACAAATAAAACCTAGAAAATGGAGCCAATTAATATGGACACTCCTGACGCCACAGTTAATTTGTATTTTCAGTGTTCTGAACGTCACATTTGATGTCGGAATAAAATGTGGCGACTTAAGTGTACATATGAGGTCTGGCTCCGAATATCATGTTACTCAATCTGCCTTACATAGATATACTTTGTCTTTTTTATGATATTCGAAGCATGAAGAACTGGTTAATATTCAAGAAAGTAGTATTTGGATACGAAACTGGAAGTAGACGAGTGCATTTTGGTTATCACGAAGCACATCATATGTTCTAAAATCAATTACCGTACGTTCATAGAATTTCTCCCAAGCAAATGAAAATCCGTTTAACGAGGAATTTTATAAAAACAGTTTCATTTGCTCGTTTGCAAAAAGTGAAACCACAAAAACTACAACCAACACCTTTTAACTACTTGAATCTCCTATCAATTAATAAAAAATTTCCAATATTCAGATACCCTAAGGATTCTGACAAGATCATGTTGGCAAAACAAACAGGCCTCACCAGGAGCCAGGTAACTAAAAGATTCATTAAATTCTCTATGATTTTCTGGACATGATTTCAAATTTGTGATCAAAATTCGTTTTCTTTATATCATTAGGTCTCTAACTGGTTCATAAATGCTCGTGTTCGCCTTTGGAAGCCGATGGTCGAGGAAATGTACACGGAAGAAATCAAAGAAAAAGAACACAATGGAGAAAACGTGGACGAGAAAACAACAAAAAAGGGTGAAAACAATAACGAAAATTCCTCTTCCAAAATCAGCAGTCAACAAGAGAATACTTCAGTAGCGGAAAAAAATAATCTGAATTTCAAGTCCATATTAGACACGCCCACAAGTCAGAACTCGCCTTCAGTGATATCAGCTTCACCATCTTCAACAGGAGTTAATATTCGACACCCACCAGGTTTATTCATTTAAAATATTTTTTTAGACAGGTATCTATTGCTTTAGCACTTGCCTAACTCAATTGTCGAACAGGTTTCACTCTAATTGGGTCACAAGATATGGAAACAATTGCACACTCAAGCCCCAAGAAACAACGAAACACAAGTTTTTTGCAATCCCCCAACAGTTATTTATCCAACGAGCAAATTTCGAAATTTGATAATGAGAGGCAAAACCGAGAGAGCTTCCCATTAATGGGAGGACCAGCGAACTTTATCGGAGAATTTGGGGGATACCCAATCAGCGAAATCAGCCGATTTGGTGCCGAACAGTTTCCTGCAGCATATTCTGGAAATGGTGTTGCTCTTACTCTTGGTCTACCACATTGCGAAAACATATCTCAAAATTTTCTCCAAAACCAAAATATTCAAATGGGGAGAAGATTAGAACTCGGTGAGACGAGTGATTTTGATGCAATTAATGCCTCAGATAATTCTCATTCTTCGGTTGCTTATGAGAGCGTCAGTATACAGAACCGAAAGAGGTTTGCAGCTCAGTTGTTGCAAGATTTTGTGACCTGAAATATAAAGGAAAGTGGCAATGTATCGATGGGGGAACAGCACACGATGTTGTAGAGAAGGAAAAAGAGAATTTACATAGTATAGGTATATACATTTGTGAAGAACCATTTGAGTTCGTATAGACAGTTTAGGAAAGTATAGCATATGGTTTGAGGATTGTATATTGTTTTTGCTACTACTGCATATAAAAAGATGTATTGCTGTAATAATCCAAAACATTGGTAATTTTGGGGGTATACAAATTAATGATACAATGTGGTGTAATGGTGATTTAAAACTCAGGCTTATAGCTATAAGGACAGCTAATTACAGAATGGACTGAACATCGCAGCTAAATACTCAGTCATGTTAATTCAACTCGTAAATGTGATCGTATAGAGTGGGGTCTTTATGCGAGTTCCTTGGTGCCAACAAGAACTATAAAATTGCTAATCAGGGCTTATAAGCCCTTGTGTTTTCTCTTGATTTATAGACTAAAATTGATCTTAGTAATTGTACCTACAATTTCGACAAACCTACTTCTCAATCATCATAGGAGTAGTTTAAAGCTATTTTGTAAAGAATATCAATGTAAGCTTTCAATTTCTCAGCACTAAGCCGCATCGTTAAATTCTCTTTGGAAACATTTTGGGAGTGGTTTTGCAATGGGAAGAGCAACAATGAAACTAACAAACAAATAGACTAACAAACAAATAAGAGATTAATTCAAGATGTTATTGGTACCTTTCAGGCTTTCATAATGCAATTTATAAGAGGGCTTACATATTGGAACTGTAATACCATAGCTCTAGATTTGGATAGCGAGTAAGCTCGCTTCTAATAACTCGTTTAATATCTCTGACTGATCTGCTGATGGAAATGTGACAATGTTTTGAAGAAAAGAATATTTGAACTCTGCGATATATCTCTGACCACCTATAAGTCCATCTTATGCAAAATTTGGATCATATTTTTCCATTCAGAAACAGATCCTTCCCAATCGAATTCTTCTTTACAACTCACAAAATCAGAAATTATGCTTGAGCAACGAAAGTACGGTGGCAAATCTACAAGAGCTAGAATTATTGGTATGAATAAAAGTCCAGAGCATGTTTAAAAGGTCAAAAGTGGTATTTGCAGAAGTTGGATACAATTATATTCTTTTGTTCACTATGGACTTTTTTGGTTGCCGCTATTGAGCTTATTTTTTTAGTTTCACTTGTATAGGCTTTAAGCCATTTATTTTGTCAGATTATGTTTTTTCTTCCACTGGCCTGAAACACAAAGTTCTAAGTTAAAGGAACTCACTTTGTCATAAATCTTGTTAAGAGTGCTTATTGAAGAAAATTTGTCCTCCAAAACAGATAATAATCTTAGACTAACCTTTGGCTGTCGGTATTTATTATCGAAAATGGCACTGCATTGTTAAACCCTTTCGATATAATGTTTTAGACTGGGGAAACATACATCTATATTTATGTTAACATGATTCTTTCTTCTCACACATTTTGTTACCTTAAAAATCACAGTATGTGTTTTCAGAGCCAAAGAACTACCCCGTTGAATTATTCACCATTACTAAATAAGCCAGAGTCACTCATTAGAATTTAGATATGATTGTGAAAGGAAAAAACAGAAACAAAAAACAAATAGAAGATGAGAATATGAGATTAAAAGATGGAATAATATACTCTAGCTTTGTATTCTCTATAGCTATAATCATTAGTCAAAATAGAACGGGCTGCTTTGATAATTTACTTATGTTGGCACAACTTTGATATATTTATCAAACCATACAAAAGTAGTGATATCACGTTCACGGATGAGGGCCGAAATTATCATTGCCAGTGTTGGTGGAAAACATATAAAACTCTGTTGTAATTTAGTAATGTGAAATAATGCAAGCTAGTACTAATGTATTACCACTTAGTTCGTATTAAAATTATGGAACGGTTCTGTACGTAGCTTGATTTTTATCTGTGACAGCGGCGCATTTTGATTTTAATAAACGAATTGACAAGAGGAAAGACGGACGACAATAATGTACAAAGTCAGAACTGAACTGATGGAAGTAAACCAACCCGACCAAAAAAACAAACCAACCCGATTAGCTATCGTTTTGATCCGGTTTATGAAAGCCGCAAACTGATTTAATTGGTTAAGTTTACTGTTTTTGTGATTTTTTGATCGAACCAAACCAATTACGTATACATGTATATTAGAAACTCAGTTATATAATGACATACAATACATGTTAAGTTTAACCTTGTAGCTTTGTATCTTGTATTATACTCCTATTACTTACTTGCAATATTGTATGAACCATAACTTTTATATGTAATAATATACTCCTAAATTACAAATTATGTGTATAGTACATTGATCATTTTCTATCATGGAGCTGAGTATAAGTTTGTTGTATTGTTTTGTTACATTCGACATTACATTCACGTCATTATATTACAAACCTGTTGCATTAGGATTGTCAGTTCTTAATTTACCATAACAGCCATGCTTCTGCCCATGTCTTTCTAAGAGTACTATTATATCGCAAAGTTTTGATTGATTTCATTACTTTGTTATTTTATAATTCACACCTACCAAACCAAACGGAATCGATGACAGTACGTACGGTAAGTTTCCTTTGATTTCAATTTTTTATTTCGCACAATTAGAACGAAGCCGAATTGATCATTCTAGTTGTTTTAGTTTGTATTTCTTACAACATTGAACCGAACGAGAATACTCCCCTAGACAGCATAGCGAATGATCTGAAATATATATTTTGACACGAGAAGAAACACCGTTCATATTAACCTACACAAATATGTAATCAGACTATATGAAATATTATATTTACATACAAGGCCGCAAATACCCCCAAAGCATAAAACTCAAACCAAAAAACAAATATTTAAAAAACAAAAACTAATTATGCGAAGAGGAAGTTGTTCTGTCGACTGTTCAAAAAACAAATAAAATGATTATGGAACTCAATGCTACCCATTTGTAGTAGTCAGTGCTAAGACCTTGTCTAACTTTTAGCTTATTCAAACCTAAGAACCAGAAAAGCTCAGGCTTTAAGATGATCAACTAAATGAAGTCCAGCTGCAACCAAACAAGGCCTAATTTTCCGTTTTTTTATTGCCAAGGTGTCAAAGTGAAGAGGACGGTGATCAAAATCACGATGAGGAGTATTAGGATGGCGATTAAAGTCCATTTTCGTGTGTTTTTTTGGTGGTTACGTGCCACTTGGAGCTGTTGAGCGCCATCGGTGATAAACGAGCTGGCACGGTTGAGTTGGGACTCGATATCATCAATTTGTTGGCCTTGATCGTGGACTAGAACTGCCATATCAAGGAACACTTGGTGAAGCTCTTTCAAGTTTCTCTCCATCTCTTTAACTCCCTGGTGCCTCTCTTGTATTTCCATTATTGTATCCAATATCTGACCTGATAAGACAGTTGATCAACGATTAGTAACAATTTTAATGTTTTGACGAAATAATATAACTAAGTTTTTTGCTGATTGCTTTACGTTTTGAGATGTAACAATGTCAGAGGGTAAGGACAGTAGGGTTATTGATGGATTTATGCGAATGAATGAAGTTGGATCTTGTGTCAGATGGAAAATGTTCACAGACGAACAAAATGCAATGGTCAAGGAGAAACTCGATTAATTGCTCGAGATAACTTAAATCGTCATAGTGGCGAATTCGGGACTCTTTTTCCGTATTTCAAATATAATTTATACCAAAAGAATACATTATCCCTTTTGAAACTGGTACTCTTATAGTCTCTCTCATAAAAGCATAGAACATCACATACCAAAATACTACTCCAGTAAAAGAAAGCAACTCATATTTACACAAGTGCTGGTTTTCTTTAGCTACATAGACAAAATTAGATCAATTCCTTAATAATGAAGTAACATTTTCCGTTTGTGATGACTTGTTTATGTTACTAACAAATTTATATTTATCTGACTAATTAACTTAACTTGATATTGTCCCTATCAGTTTCAAGCCATTTGTCTCTACGTTACAAATATCATGGTAATTGACAATTGACATTACTAATTTTAATTTATTCAGTGTTTGAGATGACAAAACAAAATCAATAATAATTAATAGAAAGAAATATACCTCTGCCTTGTTCCTGGATAGCCTTTTGTAAGAAAGTCTCGCTCTCACCGGTCTCAATCAACCGATCGATAGTATCCTCATTGGCATTCTCTCCAGTAACCGTAAAATACCTCCTCTGTACAGTCTCCTTATACTCTTTTCCTATCTTACCCCTCAATTCCCCGAACCCTTCCATCGAGTCCTGCAGCTTTTTCCTCAGTCCGCTCACTATTGACGCTCTTGTACGGTCAGTCGAGCTGCCTGGACCGCATCCTGGTTCGGTCAGGTTGGCCGCGTTTGACCGGTCAAGTGCCTCCAGCCTGACTTTGATTACCTTTATTAGGAAATAAAATAAAAAAGATTTAGCATAATCTCCACATCAGTCTATCCTGTCTAAAATATCTATTGTATTTACAGAGGCAAGAGTCTTAAAGAACTAATCATAATATGTATCAATAAGAAAGAAAAATAGAAATTATTAATCAAACAAAAAGTTTTTTCAGAGGTTATATAGTCAGTTTACTATCATATTGTCTAAAACAAATGAAACTAGTGGTACCAAAGGTGTCAATATAATTTTTTTGATCCCGTTAATTGCTACAATATGTTTAGAGTTTAGACAAATCAGAATGTTAATTAGTCTAAAACGGTATGCGACACCGATATTAATACATAAGTCACTGCGCTGGCTAACTACGAAACGGTTCTACATGCAATTTGTTTGTAACCTTGTCGGAATCCAAAATTCCAGATTAATACAGCAACATCGATTTTTGTTAGCAAAAAGCTGGGAAATATCATAATACCGCTGTTTATAATAAATTGCAACAAGAAAAAACCTTGGTAATGACCAATAATATATAAGTCACTGTTCTAACTAACTATGAAACGGTTCTACGTGCAATTTGTTTATCGGGATCCAAATTAATACAGTAACATCGATTTTGTTACCACCGTTTATAAAATATTGCAAAAATTAAAATAGTAATGACCTTGGTCTTCTTGAGGGCAGATGACACGTCAGAGTCCATCTTAGACCGAATGGACCTGACGGCCTTCGCATTATGAAGTGTTTTGCTCTGTTCATGAGCGGCGTAGAGTGATTTCTGGACCGAGTCTAGCTCCGTTAGGTCCTCCTTTATGGCCTCCACATCTTGAAAGAATCGGTCCAGGTTCACTCCAGACATCTCAACTGTTCCAGAAGATGGCGTATCTTCGGCTCGGAACATGGCAAATGATTTGGAAAAGAGGTCGTTCATTTTTATATTTTGTTGGATAAGGAGTTTGTTGATTTTCTAGAGATTGTAATGGAGATGAGTTAATTGGATTTAATGAGATAGAGGAATTTGACGGGTTTTGAAGAGATTATAACGCGGGAGTCGTCTAAATGGAATAATGAAAATTCGTTAATTACGACTAGTATATATTAAAATAGAGGAAGGGGAAAAGTCAAGGGGATTTTATGGTACTTTTGGGAATTTATATTGAGGGAAAATCTTGTGTGATGTGAACACCTTTGTCGAATGATGTATGATAAGTCCACACTGAAATTCCTATCCGCTGTTCTAGTTGCAGTTTTGCAGTTAGGTTCCAAGTGAAGTTGCAACCACAGTTGGAACCAAGTGTATTAAATGGACAGAAAGTTAAATGTACTTAAAATGAATCACAAACACATTTAACAACGGAGTTCACCTAACTAGGCTACGTCTCCGGGGCACTTACCCAGATTATGATATTATAAAAGCTTACAATATAGGACCGAAGTCTTAATGAAAAACTCTCAGATTCCCTCTAGGTTTTTCTGCCTATCTCTATATTACTCATACCTTATAACTATCACTTATAAATCAATGGCATCCCACCATTGTTTTCTTTTTAAAATCTCACGTGTATTCTCTCAAGAATGAGTTCTTTATAATTTAGAACACACACCTTTTACACAAGCTTAAGTTACTAAGTATATAAACAAGTAAAAACAATCTTCTATCTTCAATATCTTTTTGATTGCTTTTGACTTGGTTGATTGGCTTCAATCTTTCCAAGCATTACGAGATTCTTCAGCATGGATTGACTCCAATCATCTTTGATAAATACCTGTTTAGTAACAAGCTTGAAAGTAGGAGTTAATCTTTTACTTTGAAAGGAAACATATAAAGATAAGATCTTTTAAATATAATATCTTTTCATAAACATATGAAACATTCAACTCCATATTACATTCAATCTTTTAAACGTGTTATACTACTTTTGATAAGGAACAAAGATTGAAACAAGTGATAAAGATTTGTATAAGAATAAAGATATAGAATTGTTAATGTAAATGAAACATAACTAATCTCTTTATATCTTTTAGGAAATATTTCCTTACCACTTTGATATTCTCAATAAACGCATTTTAGACCTTTAGAATAATATGAGAATATATCCTGCATAACTTTAAACAAATAATAATCATTAAAGAATATGTACGTAGATTTACAGAACTAGACAGTGTACTGCTGAGCAGCAGGTTGGAACTGTGGTTGCAACTAAGGTTGCAACTGGTACTTGAAACCACCCACGCTGTCTAAGCAGGTTGGAACTAAGGTTGCAACTGAGGTTGCAACATTGCTTAGAACCTGTTAACCCTTGTCTCAGTAGGTTGTAACTGAGGTTGCAACATTGCTTAGAACCTGTTACCATTTGTCTCAGTAGGTTGTAACTGAGGTTGCAACATTGTTTGAAACCTGTTAACAACGTCTTAGTATTTCAAAACAGTTAGGATTTATTTAGTAAAAACCAATAAACAATAACCAATATTTAGACCAGAAATCTGGTCCTAACACACACGTTAAAACTTAAAACCATGTTTTAGCTTTTCTAGAACTTAATAATTGTCAATTAATACTCCCTCTGTTGTAAATTAGGGTGAATGATTGTTGCACTTTCGAGATGTAGGAAAACCCCCCACATTATTCATGATTTCACTAACGTAATTTATGAAAAAGTACCATTTAAATTCACAAGTGCAAGTTTAAATGCAATTTGTATATTAAGTATCATTGATTCATTTCTTTGCAAATAAGGTTCTAAACGATCTAATTTTATATTGATATTTATACCTTGAGACTCATGGCTAATTTTCTATCGTTGGTCACGTCATCGCGTACTGTGCTATACAAACTTGGATCTCTAATGTCATGATAAATACTTCAAACTCGTAAATAGATTCCGTTATCTGAATATATTGTCTTCTCGATTGAGTTTCATTCTAGCTAAATCAACTCAACCAATTAAGCTGTGCAGGTAAATCAAATCAATTTTTTTACTCAAATACGAAATTTTACTAAGAAATTACCCACCCGTAAAGTTCCTACGCAAAGTGACAAAACACATTTGATGGGCGTGCGAAGACTTGACTTGATTTGGCTGCCATTTAAGATGTCTTCATTAGTTGTATTAAAGTTTGTTATTATACTTGTAATTATATTCATCAATTGTACACGATGAAAGTTTTACTTTATCAAATTATTAAAAAGATAAATTCAACAAAAGATTTGAAGAGCAATGTTGCCTACAAAGACCGGTTATGGGTTCTTGAACAAGTCTCTGCCTCCGGGAATCTCGAATTGGAATATTTTTTTAGAAATAAGGAATTGTGTAAGTGACTTCGTGGTGTTCACCATGTCTTTGATTTTTGTTTAAGGAGAATCCCAAATGATGGCGAGTTGTATAAGTGAAGACACGCCCTAAATAAAACGGTTTAAATGGAAAGTTGGAAAGTTCCTTATAATTAGCACATAAATATAGACTTAAACACACGGTACATAATTGACACTTTATATAAATACAAGGAAGCGAAGATTCCAAGAAGGTGATATATAGTACAAAATGTTGAATAGGTCCAGAAAAGGTTGTTTAATTTATATTTTTTTACAAATAAACCATAACAAACCTTCATACTATTATTGCGTGTATTATCAGGTAACGCGGAGATATATACTTGCAGTTTTTTCTTCCCATGGAAAAGGTTAAAACCAAAATTTCGTATATAGTGTGTGATATTCTCTAGATACATACACCACGTATGGATCAGATAAAGGGTCCCAATCGATAATGTATCATATTCAATATATATCCAACTTTATGAAAGCAACATCTTAACTCACTTGCCTATCCTAGCTAGCGAACCCGAATTCTCAACTAGAAGGTGCAGTCTCAACTAGAAGGTGCAGGGTCGAACCCCAAAAAATTTAAAAATAAGAAGATAGTATGAAAAAAGTAAGTTATCCGCTTTGATAAAATTTTAAAAATAAGAAGAAAAAAAATGGTAACATATTTGACTGACCATAAGATAGTATGATGGGTTGAAACAAAAGATGACGCTTTACGGGCACGAATGTTTAGGCTAGTAATTAACCGAGGATATCCCTCGAACCTTGCCCACATGGCAGGGAGATTGGGAGTAAGCCGAGCTACTATGCCGATTATGACCCTTTGAAAATTGAGGTCAAAATGGACATAGATCATTGTCATTCTAACACAGCTCTAAAATTCCAAGGACATTCTTCCTTGATCAGAGTTCCAAACTCTGGCCAAATCAAATGGAAGAGACACATAAGAATGATTTTTTTTTACGTGTTCACCCAATAAAGATGGCTCCACTTCGGAGCAGTATGACTTTTAGACCATAATCAACAGAGTGATTACGACGACAAAATTGAGGCATATCTACTAAGATTATCAGGTAGGCTCTCTAAACTCTAATTGTGTGCTACCTTATTATGAACATAGAATACATTTGTATCATTTATTAAATTAAAACACAACTTCAAAGTAAAATTAGATAACTGAATTGTTGCCAAATCACCTGGATAGCAACGGAACATACGATTCTGCAAGAAATGCGTACGCAGTAGGGTATATGATACGGATGATAACTCCTTGACTATCAAACAATTTGCGCGTTTAGACAATGCTCTCTCTAAAGCTCTTTTTCTTAGCTTAGGCAACTACTCTATATATATATATACACACAAAAAGTGAAATACTATACTTAGAACTTAAGCGTTTTTCTGCTTAATGTGGTTCAGCTGCTTAAGCATCTCCACTTCATCCTTAAGAGCTTGGATTGTTTGGAGAAGCCCACTCTTCTTTTGCAGCACTGCAATGAACCAGTGGTCAATTTTTTCAGTATGGTTCCTTATAGCCAAAAAAACCTTGTATGACAGTTAAAATTTTATTAAAATGAGAAAAATTGATCAGTTTTTACCATGTTGTTGGTTAATCTAGCCTATTAATTACTACTACAAGGGAAACTATTAGATGTTTTTCCTTGTTTCATATCATCATGCGTTTGGCTGGAACTTTATCTAGCAAATTTGTTTTTCTGCTGCTTTTGAGTTCACAGTTTTACCGTGCTCTTAACGTATATCGGCTGATAAATGAAACCGTTGACAATCTAATTAAAATATCTAAAACTCAAAGTCATATCACAAAGAAAAATCATATCACATAAGTCACCATTGACTTGCCCCATTTGTAATGCTAAATAACCCCTAACATTCTAGCAATGCTGGTCAGATCTCAAACCCTCACCTTCTCCTCCTTTCATTTTCTTCTCACTTCCCATTAAGAAACATATAAATGAGCGTTGCGCCACCAGCTCCATCTAGCGGCGGCTTTCTTGGCTCCGTGGACATAGGTCTATCCGGATACAGCCTAGGTGTCACTTTTAGTGTCGTCCTCATCATCATTACCATCGCCATAGCCTTTTATTGTTGTGCTAAGGCCTCACCGCCAGCGGCCTCTATCACAAGACAGAGGCCGCTGACAGGGCCTGCTGACTCTGTAGTGGAGGTTGGCCTTGACGAGGTCACGTTACTAAGCTACCCAAAAGTACTATATTCCGAGGCAAAAATTGAAAACAAGGACTCGACCGCTACATGTTGCTCCATTTGTTTGGCGGACTATAATGGGAGCGACATGTTGAGGGTGTTGCCAGACTGCGGTCACCTTTTTCACCTTAAGTGTGTGGACCCATGGCTCATGCAGCATCCTTCCTGTCCTGTGTGCCGGAAGTCTCCTATGCCGACTCCATTGGCGACACCGTTGGCAGAGGTGGCCCCACTTACCACAAGGCCGATAGTATGATTAGGACTTGATTAGGTGGATTAAAAATGTTGATATGTGATTGATTGAGGGGAGATGATGTATTGGTTTTTAGTACTACTATATATAATTTGTTTCTGTAGCACTTGTATGTAAATCTTATATCTGTTGTTAATTACAGTTGGTATTACATTAATTGTGAAGAAATACAGATAAGTAGTAGTTATCATTGTCTACTATATACTCCACTTGATACTCCATTGTCTACTATATACTCCACTTGATACGATATTAAATTGGTACATTGAATTGATTTATATTGGTTTTTGGAAGCATCATAAACGAGTCTTATCAACTTGTAAACTAATAACAGGAAAATAATGATAATGCTGACTGAGTATACATTATGATAAAAAATAATAATTAGGCCATCAGGCCCACCCTTAAACTCAACAAAAGTCAGGGTTTGGGGGAGGGATTGTGAGTCTAAACGAGGACGGACACAACATGTGTTTTGTACTATATTAAAGTCCGCCGGAATGAATATAGTAAAAAATATCAACAAAGTAAAAGTAACGGGACTTTGGTAAGTAATATAAAGAATTATCCACTTAGACTAATATCACAAAAGTTTAAATATTATATACATTATCTAAATTGGTTACATGCATATATATATACTTAAAAACCCCGATTTTGTTTTATTGTCCGAATCAAGGGAGAGCAATTGATTATTCATGAAGTAATAATTTAATTTGAAATGCATTATGTGTTTTTTTTTTTATTTCAACTCAATTCAACTGCGTATTTGATGATTAATCTTAATTAATTTATATATAAGATCACTACTATTACCCGCTGTGTAGCACTGGTATTTTAGTTTTTTTCCTTGTAGTACCTGGTACGGGTACCGTATCGTAAATGAAGTACCTAATACGCTAAATGGAGTACATGATCGGTACGTCTCCGGTATTTTTTCGATACGGCTGAGAAATTTAATTTTATTAAAATACAAGATTATCAATATAATAATGTGAAGTTTTTATAATTAACAAGTGATAAATTTAATTAAATTTGTTTAGACACTAGTTATGAAAAAATGATATTAACGTTGCATTAAAATATACGTATAGAAGTCTAAATTGTACTAAATTTTGTTAATTTTGTTATTTTAATATTGTAATTTTAAAATTAAATCATATATATAAAAATAAATAATTTTTGTTATTGACGTACCCTTTCCGTGTCGTACTGAAAAATTTCAACGTTTATCGTACCGTCATACATATACCGTACTAAATACGAAACTTATACCCGTATCCGTCCAACCTAGCATTACTAGATATCCAAGAAATTCAAAACTTTATCCGTTCTCGTTTAATTGTCCGGTACAAAACTACGTGCAATTTTGATCGGTTTATAACTTGTATCAAAATTGTCGAAATGAATTTTTTTAAAATCTAATCATAAAATTTAACATTTGAACTGTATGATCAAATTTTAAAAAATATTATTCCTACAATTTTAATACAATTTATTTACATGTCAAAATTGGAGCTAGTCCGCTTTGAAACGTCCGTTTGGAGTATTTTATTTGAACAAGCCAAGAAAAAGACTTAAATTGTATCTAACACACTCCTCAAACTAGACGTTTTGTCCACTTTGTCAAAGGTAGTCAGTCAGTCTTCAACCTATACATACATAAGTATATACATATACAGTGTATTATACCATATAAATAATCCTGTAATTTATCTAACTTAAATTTGATAGGAACAAATTGAAGAACAACAAACATGGCGGTGTTTCGTTTCATTCTCTTTCTATGTTTGCTTTCAACTCTCTCTCATGCCATTGACATTCGCTACTGCAGTAATTTATCTTACCCTTTTTTTTTATTTTTTATTTATTCTTTTTAATTTATCATCCATGTACTTGGTAGTTAATAGTTATTCTCCATCTGCCTTTTTTTCTTTCTTTCTGATTTCTTGGATAAAGTCATATGCTTTGATCTTTATTTGAACTTGTTAAATTGCAGTTTTAAGCTCATTTTATTATTTTTACTATTTTATTGGATTCATGTGACTAACAGCTATTTACAACAACCTTTTTTTTTCTGATTTACTGGATAAAGTCATATGCTTTTATTTTTATTAGATTTTGGTAAATAGTTTGAGCTCAGTTTAGTATATTTACTAGTATTTTATTGGATATATGTGATTGACAATTATTTACAACAACCCTTTTTTCTGATTCCTTGGATTAAGTGATTTGCTTTTATCATTGTTAGAGCTTGTTAAATTACAGTTTAAGCTCAGTTTATTATTTTTACTATTTTATTGGATATATGTGATTGGCAGTTATTTACAACAACCCTTTTTTATTTTATTTTTTGGATTAAGTGATTTGCTTTGATCTCTATTAAAACTTGTTAAATTTCAGTTTTAAGCTCAGTTTATTATTTTTACTAATTTATTGGATATATGTGATTGACAGTTATTTACAACAACCCTTTTTCTGATTCCTTGGATTAAGTGTTGGGTACGTTGTAAATAAACACAATAATTTCTACGGAAAAATAAATGGACAAATAAATAGAAAATGGTTTCCTCAAATATATAAATATCAAATACAATATTTAACATAGAATAATGTAAATGATACCGAAATGGACTAAAGTCCGAGACGAGGCTACTGTTAACAGTATGCCCTTAAACGATATTTGCCCCGCCACCTCTGCTTCTGGCTAAATGGGGCACTTCGTTCCCAAGGTACAACGTCTATCGCATGTGACTCGACGGAAACGGCACCGAGCCACGGTCGGGCCGTTGGTGGTGCGGTACTCTCTCTCTATATGTATGCATATGTGTTTGTGTGTGAATGTGTATATGCCATGTATTCCTTTTTTCTCTCTTTTTCTTGTCTTGTGAAAAGATAGATATATGCATGTTTTTTACCAAAAAACATATGAAGAGTTACATGTCAATAATGCCATAAATGGGGGGGCAATTAACATTGTAAGTTACACAAATAAATTGCATTCACTTACAAAACCGTTTCGGTTTTTCCAACAATCCCCCACATGAATGCAATCAACTGACATGCAACGTGCATCTTAAATGCAATCGAGAAAACCACGAGAATTCACTGCATAAGGACAGGTAGCGCGCGCCTTGAACCTGCCATAGTGATGTAAAATCTGATATGCTACTATTGGGTAGCCTTAAAGCCTTGAACCCTTTAGGGTTTGTGCATACCAGGTAATACTCACACAGTGTCCTCTCTACACCACTTACTAAGCCCTTTGGTTGTTGTCCATATTTGGCCCTGGACTGCCTTGGCAAATTCAACCGAGTGCTCTAGCGATTTAGCCCTAGCTCATCACATAGTATCGGCCATACACACTCGTTATAGGTGATTTTCAAGTCAAAAGTGTCCTGACTCACCCCACTCGACCTTCGAGATACTTGATTCATTAAGAGCCTCATGCTCACCCTTAAAATGGTACAGGTCTATCACTCTTTCATCATAGAAATGGGCTGAGAACTTATGTTCTCGAGTGCTTTGTTCGGTAACCCGCACAGTTCAGTTTTCCCATTGAACCTGAGACTGAAAATTCCAGTACAGGTTGGGTAGCTTATGTGAAGGTTTCCAATTTATTGGGCTTCAACCCCCATTTCCCTCGATGATGCTCCGACTCCTCCACGAGTCAAGCATTTTGTATATGGATCCGTATTATTATCCTTAGACCTTGCAAATTCTAGGGATACCACAATTTTTGCTAGCAATTCCTCTTACGGATTTGTGTCTCCGACGAATATGTCATGACTTTGTCGGGAGTTTCCATTATACAAATTATTCTAATCCCGTTTAATAAACGACTGACTACAGCAGTTTGCGGGAACAAATTTTGGCCACTTGGAATACTTCCCAAGACTTCTCAGCCAATCTGCCTCTTCTGTAGCTTGATTCAACGTTATGAATTCTAACTCTACAGTTTCTCCAACTATGTAGGTCTATTTTACAGACCTCCATGAGACTGCAACCTCTTTAAGTACAAACATATCCACTCAAGGACTTTGTACTGTTAAAGTTCGAGATACACTTGGTATCTAAATACCCTCCAAACATTTTGGACATCTCATATAATGCAGTTCATGATTGGCAGTATACCTCATGTATCTGAGAAGCCTCAATGGGAAACCTACTCAGTCTGCTCACTGAGTTGGCTATAACTGGTCTAGTGCAGTTCTTGACGCACAAGAGACTACCTATGATAAGTTAGGTGTTTGTTTTAGTCCATATAGCGACTTAACAAGTTTTCGCACCTTGGCTTACTTTATACGGAACCACGACCCAATGGGTTGTTCCTAATTCTCTAAATCTCCATTTGTAAAACACATGTTCTCATTAATTAATGATGTGTCTTTTCTTAGAGATTAGAGTATAGATATTAAAATTATCAAAACCGTCAGTTTACTTAAAGTAATTGACTTTATTTCTCACGTGCCTATCAACCTCATTGTTGATGACATCTTCTCATATACACATTATATGGATAACATTGATTATTTCAATGTCGTCAATTCACCTTCACTCATGAAGGTCTTGACAAAGGAAGTTTCATTACTTACCCTTTTACCATGCCGATGCACTTCATCTTCCTTACAAGATTCACTTTCCCTACTTTTCCAGCACCGTTTGAGTGTTCACTTGTCTTGGGTAGCGTAATGCTTTGAACCCTCAACGTATTGGTCACACTCGCCAGGCGTTAGAGTTTTGCGGAAAACTTCTCTTTTAGAAAGTATGCTTCTCGGGCATAGAACAATGTTCTATATGCCCTTTAAAGCCATATGCCTTATGCACTAGAAACCGATCAGCACTATATTTTGTGCTTATCCGAAGAACACACAATCTACCGTTTTCGATCCTGTCCAAGTCCTTCAAGGAACAAGATTGAGACCTTTCTTAGGTAGCACCAAACTTTCACAAACTTATAGTCAGGCACCATGCCTTCTATAATTCTGACTGTTTGGTCCAACTTCCTAAGAGCTAGTTTGTTCAACACATATCTTGCGGAAAGCTCACTTCCCGCACAAATTCAGAGTTCAACCCTGAACTTATCAACATAACATTCCAACCACACAATTGTGCGAATGGCGTCTCATATTCACCGTTTCATTTACACTTATCATGTATTCATATCCATGTGAATATACCATTTCGGAACTAGTTAGACAATATCTAACACGTCCAAGAATAGTCTATCATTTAATGATTAACACTTAATCATTGGATTAAAGTTGGTAGATTAACGCAACAGAACACCCATGATTAAACATGTTTTCTGACAAGCCTTAATCCTCAACAATAGAATTCACGTATTCATTCTTACTTGAATGAATATCTCGACTGATTTGTCTTTATTTCTCATCAAGTAGACATATCAGTATTTAGTACAACCCTTCTTGATTTGCACTCATCTCAAATACATCAAACCATTAGGTTATGTACTCCGTTCGAAACTTCGAACTGAAGACTTAGCAATACATTGCTTCGACAAACTCATATTTGTGTTTCAATTTAAATAATAGATTTAGAAAGATAAAACATTTATGGTTTTATATTTTCATGACCTAATATATCATGTCAAATCAGTGACTTAGTTGAATAACTCAACATGTCATTATTGACCACAAGAGTATTGACTAAAATGCTCATTTTGAACAAATAGTCACTCATGTATTGCCACAAACAAGCAAACTTATCATAATTTGATCCTAGTGTTTTGGCTACCGAAAGGCTACTGGCCTTTAGGTTTCAAAAATCACTAGTCATGATTTAGATTTGTATGCTTGCACTTGTTAGTGGATTTCCAAACGTTTAAAACGTTTCCACACATTAACGCCCCCACAGTTCGTGCATTCCCTTTGTCCTCACTCAGAACATGCACACTGTTATAGAGAAATTTAATCGGTTTCAAGATGGTAAATGAACAATATCATTTATTTTAGACGTTTTAAATCCATACCAATAAACCGTTGGATATTCTCCCACTCGCCCGCAGACGTTATGGGGTGCGTTTAGATTCTCGATCTACATGATCAACGGGTTACCCCCACATTTGTGGGACCCTTGGGGTTCTCCCCCAATAATAGTAATATAATATTACTAAATTACTATTCTCAATAATAGCAAGCTCAACATATTCACAATATGTTTTACTAACAAATTAATAATATGTTATTTCAACAAATTATTAAATGTTTTTCCAACAAATAAATAAGATGTTAATTTAAACAAATTATTAAATGTTCTTTCAGCAAATTAATAAGATATTATTTCAACAAATAATAAATTAGCCGATATTTGTTTATTCTTAAAATAAACTCAACGGCCATTTATAATTTGTCCAATTATCAAATTATTTGCTCTTGGATGAACAAAGTTTGTTATTAAATAATCTTTCATCCAAATATGTAACCGACTCGTCAATGCAATTCGTAGATAGCTAATAAAGCTTTCCACAAATGCCAACAACGACTGTCGTTACAATACTTTATAACTCTCCAAAATTAAATTGCGATTAATCACAATTAATAAGAAGTTATAAACACTCGTCATTAATCTCATTAATGATTACCGTTACAAATTTTGTAACCCTCCAAATTAAATTGCAATAAATCACAATTAATACGGATACCACCCATTATATCACCACATTAGTAGCTTTAATAATGGTGATTTCGAATTTGTAACCCCCGTCATTAATATGCACTCATGCAAAATTAATAGGAGTTACACCGGCACCCACAATGTTCTGGTCAGTTCCAGCACCCACTGTGTTCCGGACATTTCCCGTAGGAAACTGTTTGTTATCTCAAATAACAAACACGCACAATCTAATTTCGGAAAATGAAACTAAAACTCCTCATTCGCAAACACCAAATTTCTATAACCACGCATGGTTTCAAGAAACTGATTTTGCAAGAGTATTCTAGTTCATTCCCGAAAAAGATTATCAAATTCTGAAAGATTTATTCAGCCGTAAACAACAGATAAATCTGATTTTACACAGAACAATCTCAGAATTCAACCAGTTCTGTCGTAAGCCCCAAATTCTGAAAATAAGAAAATGGTTTTACAAGAACTATTTCGAAACCAGTTCTGTCGTAATCCCCAATTTAATGGCTTTTACTAGAACTGTTTCGAATAATCACCGATTCTCCAATTCCATTGTAGAGATCCATATGTCTACACAAATACTCATTGGAAATTGTTAGTCATTTTATTAAAATGAAAGCAATAAACATGTATAAATCCACTAACACTATAATTAACTTAGTCTCTAACCAAATTATTTCTCATAAATATATCATAACAGTAAAGCATCACATTTTCTACACACCAATTAAATTGGCAAAGTGACAAAATTACATTTCATGATTATAACATAGATGTGAGATAAGACTGCTACTTAACACAAAATGTTTAAAACAGCCAACTAATATACCGAATGCCTATCTGTCCATTTAAACTTAAATATATGTCGTGTAAATAATTTACACTAATATACCCACTGGAATATGAATTCATGCAATGACCCAATTTAACATGCATTTTATATAATGCAAATACATAAAACCGAACACCAACCATACAAAAAACGGTTTGATGAAAACACTATGAAATCTTATTAGTACATCTTACTAACTCATTTTCCATAACACTTATACACGGTCCAATTCTCTATACACCCATGTTGAGATAGTATATATGCAACAAGACACTGGTATACCCTAAATAATCACCGGCAAAATAGCAATGTCCAAATAATTGTACTTTCACATAATAGTATAAGCAACTAATATCCAAATTACTAACTATTCCAAGCATTATTATTATGAACAGCAAATATACTCCTCATTTCTCAAATGGTCGCACCAAACTTTCAATATTAGAGAATAAATATCTCCACTGTATGTAACCTACCAAATTTATAGAGTAACGGTAAACACAATAATGTTAAAACCGTAACCAATTACTAAATAGTAAGTAGTAAGCAGTTACCAACAGTACCCTTAATATTATCAAAATTCTTAATCCATCAATAAATAATTTATATCTGTCCTTTTACAAGTTATTGAGCTCTACAAAATAACCATAAAAAAAAAAATTCACTGCAATTATACCATTGTAAAGGAGTTACAAAACTCTTAATCATACCACCCATTGAATTTGACATGCACTCAAACTAGATAACAGCCGGCCAAAAATAACAATACTATCCCATTTTACAACAATTACATACAGTATAACACACTTTATACATGTAACAAACATATTGCAAAACATGCATAATGTACAGAACAAGTTGCAAGTGACTAAATATATACAGTTTTGACTTTAACAAAGCAATACATATCTCACCTTTTCTAGTATGGAAACCACAGTTAAAAAACTTTCATTATTAACATGAAGAATGGAATTAAGCTGCAAACCACGTCATATAACCATAATTCTTTAACATCATATACATACACAAACATGCATATAAATCTTTCTGGAGACAAGAATTCTATCGGTGCATTTATGCATACAAAGCACATAAGTCAAGTAAAACAATAAAACACACACCAAAGCCGTGTATCAAAACCGTGACAGATATACAATCCAAATCACCGGATAAACTCAAACAAGGATAAATGAAACATAAAAACGCTTTTGACTATACAGCCGGAAACATCAATTTCTTAAAACCAAGCTTTGTTAAAAAATGATTTTTCCAAATAACCGTCTTAACAACGGAAATAATTTTCTGTAAATCCATACACCGAAATTATTGTATAAACGTACGAAACATAAAATATCGTTTAAGATTGTTGAGTACGTTGTAAATAAACACAATAATTTCTACGGAAAAATAAATGGACAAATAAACAGAAAATGGTTTCCTCAAATATATAAATATCAAATACAATATTTAACATAGAATAATGTAAATGATACCGAAATGGACTAAAGTCCGAGACGAGGCTACTGTTAACAGTATGCCCTTAAACGATATTTGCCCCGCCACCTCTGCTTCTGGCTAAATGGGGCACTTCGTTCCCAAGGTACAACGTCTATCGCATGTGACTCGACGGAAACGGCACCGAGCCACGGTCGGGCCGTTGGTGGTGCGGTACTCTCTCTCTATATGTATGCATATGTGTTTGTGTGTGAATGTGTATATGCCATGTATTCCTTTTTTCTCTCTTTTTCTTGTCTTGTGAAAAGATAGATATATGCATGTTTTTTACCAAAAAACATATGAAGAGTTACATGTCAATAATGCCATAAATGGGGGGGCAATTAACATTGTAAGTTACACAAATAAATTGCATTCACTTACAAAACCGTTTCGGTTTTTCCAACATTAAGTGGTTTGCTTTGATCTTTATTAAAACTTGATTAGTTACAGACTTGCAGTTTAAATCTCAGCTTATGTACTTTTCTTTTTCTTTTAAGATATATATGAACTATGACCCAACTTGCTCAAGCCATTGATCTCACATGATTAATATTTAAAAAGTTTAATCCACTTGATTTAGATCCATGTGGTTAACAGTTATTTACAACTACCCTTTTTTTGAATTTGTTTCCTTTGATCTCCACTAGGACTTAGTTGCAGTTTTAAAACCAGCTTGTTTTCTTCAAGGTATTTTGAAGTATGACCCAACTTGCACAAGTCATTGGAATTCACTACTGCAGTAATTGGTCTCAGTCTTTGTGGTTGATTTTTTATTTTATTTTTTTATTATCCTTTTGATTTAAATTTGTGTGAATAGCAGTTACTTACAACTACCCTTGCTCTGAATTTAGCTGATTTGGAGTAAAATCATTTGCTTTGGTCTCCATTAGGACTTGTTTAGTTGCACTTTTGAGCTCTACTTTTTTTGTTTTATTTTGCTTATATTATGATAGTAGTTTTGACTTTTGAGGTATATTGTCCAACTTGCTCAAGGTAATATTCACCACTGCAGTAATTGAAAACACTTTTTATAATTAATTTTTACAATTTACCATCCATTTAATTTGGACCCATGGGATTGACAGTTATTCACAACTACCCTTTTTTTCTGAATATACCTGATTTGGAATTAAATCATTTACTTTGATCTCCATCAGGTCATGTTTAGTTGCAGTTTCAAGATCAGTTGATTATCTTTTATTGTGCTTATAAGCTGTGTTGCATTTATTTTGTCTAGTCCCTTGATGCTAGAAGCTTAAGGTATATAACTGCTCAACATCTGTTGCCAAGCAGGGCTTTGATGTAGTTGGTATATGATCTGTAGAGAAGTAATTGATGAGATATCGACTCAACTATATGATCAAAATTGTTATTGTCTGACTCCTTAGAATAGTTTTTTTTTTTTGAAGATTTACTTTGTGCGTGTAGTTTTCTCTTATTTTCTCCTGTTTTATTGCCTGGATTAATGCAGTTCAACCTCTTTTCGTTTTTTATTTACTATTTCAAGGAAAAACTGTTCATTTATCAGATGATTTGTGAATGGCCAGATTAATTTGGGCGCAATAGATTGATATTTTCTTTTTGGTATTATAACTTGAACCGTTAGATCAACAACTGATAGATTATAGATCTTTCCTTGGATTGTAGAGGATCAAAGTCAAAATTTTGAGATTGTTCTTTTTTACATTTTGGTTTTATCTCTCTATATGCAAGTTAATTGATCAAATATTTTAGTTTATGATATGCTTTGTATATTATATTAATTTATTAAATGAACTAGGAAGGGAAACTTCTTGTATTGTCATCTCAATTCAAAATATTTAGTCCATGTTGGGATAAATTGCAGTATAAGGTTTCAACATTTGTTTTATTCTTCTTTTGCTTATAAGATGAAATGTATGTGGGTTTCTCACCTTAAAATTGGGTTTTTTTGCCTTACCTGGAAAATACACAGATTAACCTGGATGCACTCAGACTTTTATGAGTCTCAAATAAGCTAACTCATTGTTAATCTATCACTTCAACATCTAAAGCTTTTGATTTTTACCTTTGCAGCTAAGAAAGCTTATCCAGTGAAGGTTAGCGCAGTTGACATATCTCCTTATCCTGTGTCGAGAGGGGTGTCAACTACCTTCGCCATTTCCGCATCTTCTGGTAGTTTTTCTTTAAACATGGCTCTTTACCTGCATATTCTTATAACTTGTAATTCTTACTTCTGAAATCATTCTCACACATCACTGATCTATTAATGTGCCGCATTACCACACCAATTCTTCATTTCCTATGCCATGTACCATATGAAGGAAAATCATAGAGTGTGGTTTGCGATTAGCTTTACAACCCAGTATTTTTTGTATACCGTCGTTGGTCAATAATGATTCGGTAATTGTTTGCTTGCAGCTTTTAAACTCAGTTATCTGCTTTGCTGCTTACTAGTTACAGTGCATTTGATTAGCCAACCTACACCCGAGTTCTTTTGGTTTCCTACTCTAAAACATGTAGAAATTTTTAAGTGGGATAAATCATATACGCTAGTTGGTTAGTTTAAGGCTGTAGTCAAACAAGCCCTTATTTGATAACTTGTAAGTATATTATTCCTGATAATTTGACTCACGATCGCGCTTATTTTTTCTGTTTAAACTGAAAGAAACACCTAAAGCTATTGTTGCATGTTTCCATTACGATGTGGTGAGAGAGAGAACGAGGTAGGACGATAACGCATTAATTTTTCTTGTACAGTATTGTGGAAATAAATCTTGGAATTGTTCCATCTTACTTGCAAAATTGTTTTGTTGTATATTATTTAGATAATGCGATCGCTGGAGGGAAAATGTCGATTGAGGTATCATACTTTGGGTGGCACATTCACACCGAGTCGCACGACCTCTGTGAGAAGACAACTTGTCCCATTTCTTCTGGCGATTTCGTTCTCTCTCATGAGCAGGTTTTACCTGGGATCACTCCACCGGTTAGTCATTTTTCCTATTCAATAATGATGATTGAAATACAAGGTATTGACCCTTTTACATATAGGGAGATAAAGAATTTGGAGAAAGAAATCACAAGTCTGGTAATAAACTAATATGTTTCTTTTAGGCTCTAGAAGACTTGTATTTATCCTCTATTTTAATATTAATAGAAATTTTGTAAGTTATCGAGATCTACTTATTTCTTGGATGCCCACGCTATTGGGTTTCAGAGTTTCGTGCTTCTTTTCCAATACATTTATGCACGATATACTCGTATTTCATGTGGACCCAGTTTTTTAAGCTAAAAATAAGAACTGTTCAGGTACAGATAGATATACACTCTTAGTTCCCTTGTTTTAATATGTTTTTTTCTTTAGTTTCTCTACAAAGACGCGCTTCTAAGGCCTTGTTTTGGTGCAGTGTCTTACGCAGATAGGATAGATGATTTTTGTTTGAGAAACAAGCTGGCTTACAGTTTAAGGCCAGAGAAACAGAAACAAAGTAGTGTACAGTACACAGAAAACAATGAGAATGATCTTCAAAGTTACAATCAAACAAGTTTTGGAATAAGTTTTTATGGTTGTGAACTTGTGATTGTATTACATCACATAAGGTGCTCATGTAGGGGAGAGAAGCTTAATTGAATCCTTAGTTACAATGCCTAGCATTTGGGGTCAAAGCTTAAGTTTTGGCTCCCGCTCCCAATTTGTTGCTAACATTATGACTTGCTAGTTGCAAAAATTATTCCTATTTACTTCATGAGTATTTTCCAAGTGAAGATGCTCAATTTTGACCAATATTTTTATATTCTCCCGATATGTGTACAGGGTTCATATACGCTTACGATGAAGATGACGGATGGAGATAAGAATCAATTGACATGCATTTCCTTTGATTTCAGCATTTGGTTTGGGGCAACAGAGTCCGATTCTGTGGCTTCTATTTAAGCTGGTCTTGAATTGCTTCTATTTAAGCTGGTCTATCTTTATTATACATACGTATGAGCGTACCAGTATATAACTTTCAATTATGGGTTCCGGCCTCAGCTTTAATTCTTTTGCCAGTATTGCAGTGTGACTAATGATCTGATATCCGTCTTTTCTTTTCTTTAATATCGAAAGTTGATTATACATGCATGTACAATTGGAATTTATTATCAAAATTCAACCCGTTGTTCCCGGTTTGAAACTCATGTTTGAGAAAGCTTTCTTACTGCGCATTCACTTTCTTTTTAAGGCAAATAAAGTATCCTGGTTAGGATTAATATCCGATCATGAGGAGTTACCCGATAGCTGTATTAAGTTGTTGGGCTAGTCTTTATAAACATACATACCACTATGGAAAGCTTATACAAAATCAAGATATCAATTTTAGGGTCAATTTTTGACATCAGAAATTCCTCCTAAATGATTTCAGAAGTGGTTTTGCTGCTTTTGCATCCGTCTCGGTCCGAGTCAGACACACCTCAGGCACATAGTATTTAAGCAAAAAAAAAAATTGGAACTGAATGACAACTAAAATTTAGTTTGAGAAATTGGTCAATAGTAGGAGATCAGTCTATTAAACTGGATCATCGTAAAACAGGTTCAACAAATTGAACGCAGTGTCCTGAATTCAGCGAACTAAATAACTATGAAAACAATGGTAATCGCTCACACATACAATATACTATTCTTCAAAACTTGTATCTCATTTCATGAAATGAAACTATCTTATTGAACTGAACCACTGCCTAAAATCAGTTTAGCAGACTTCATGACGACATTGAATTGGAAAACAAGCTCACCTTCGTCTCGGTAAATGCTGGACTCGTTTTTGTTCATTTAGTAATGAACTGAGTCTGAACAAAACAATAAGCTTCGTGTTCTGTGAGCTCGTGTTATTATTTTAATGTTTTTTTTATCATATATATCATCCCTATTAATATAAATAACTACAAAATATAATGCACACATCGATAAAACGGTAAACACCCTTCTATTAAAATAGTAATTAAGCCTGTATTTTTAAACTATACCAGTTTGTATTATAAACTCAAAATATTTATTTGTATTTGTATATATTCTAAAGTTAAATCTCTTTAAGGTAATACACTTGGGACTGGAAAAAATTATTCATTTAGCGAGTTTATTAATTTATCGATAAATGAATAAATTATTAATTTATCGATAAATGAATAAATTATTCATTTATCGATAAATGAATATTTATTATTTTAAATAGAGTTTTCCAATATAGCATATATACATTGTATATGTGATTAGAAAAATCAAAAGACACTACAAATATTATTTGAATCTAGAAAAACTTAAAAAATTTTGTGGAAGTTAATGTATCTAAAAATTAAGTTCATGTACATAGAAAATGATCTCAATTCTAATTTACGATATAGAAATGTGATGGATGTTGAAAATATTTTGAACTATCCTAACGAGAATGATGCAGTTATGGAATCACCTGCAAACGAAGAAATTATTCAATCGGTATGAACAATGATGATGAAAATGATCCGGAACCAGATGATAGTAGCGTTATCCCAAATGTGTCGTCAAATGAGACATTTCATGCATTAGTCACCTTAAGCAACTATTTGCTCCAACCCGAGCAAAATATTCCGAAAATTATACAAGTTTTACAAAAGTAAAGGATAAACTTCATTTTGGTTTAGGTGGGAAAAAAAACAATCAACCATAAATACATATTTTTTTTAAAATAATTATTGTGATGGTATTGTTGATTGATTGAAAATTTTTGTCTACATTATATATTTTTCTTTATGAAATTTTATAATTATTACTTTATATTTTTATTGGGCCACTAAGGATTCAATTTTTTTTATTACTTAATACATTTAACGAGAATATTACTTTACTCTATTGGCCCAACTCGGGACCGGAAGAAATTATTATATTAGCGAAATTATTACTTTATCGAACACTACTTTATCGAGGTTTAACTGTATTCAATTAGAAGATTTTTTAACAAATGAAACAGTACTGAACGAGACTATAACACCGTTAGTACTTGGCTAGTGAATACGCTCACTATGATTCATTTATAAACGAGCCGAGTATCAACAGAAACTTCGAGACCCACCGGGTTCGAAACCAGCTGAACTTGGCTCGCCTCGGTTCATACCTAAAAAAGAGTCAAACAAAAAATCTCAATTAGCCATATCAGTTGGTAATTTGTTTTAATTTAATTGTACGACAACAGGAATAAAATCAACAAAATAAAACTGTCCCTTAGTTTATAGGGTGTTTTTTTAAAAAAAACCTCATCCCCTCAAAATCAAGGGTTTTTCTTTTGTGCCGTTCTACGTTGAACTATACAAATTAATATTAAATAGAGCATCGTTGTATCATTTACTTTAGAGTTAAACCGTAAGATTTAAGGATATAATATTAATTTAAGTTTTTTTTTTTTCCATAGAATTTTAAATATTAGGTTCAGATCTAATTTAAATAATAATAAATCCGGGCACCAATTAACCAGGTAGGGTGCAGTCAAACACAGACTGACGACTGCACAAAAGGGTCCCCAAAATCAATCTCTTTATCTCTCTCTCTCTCTCAGAGCCTCTCCTCTTTAAGGTAAACAAATACTTACTTTTACTGTATATGCTTTAACTTATGTCATTTAATTTGTGTTCCAATTATGATATTGGTAGTTAAATATTGGTGTTTGTTGGAGAATTTAATGGCTAATATAAGTAATGTACTGTATGTGTATTTCTATATGCGTGTCTTTCTGGTTAATAAAATAGAGGGGCACATACTGTTTTCTTGTATATATCATGTATAATTTTCTTAAAATATAATTTTGTTTAATAAGGCTAAATATGTTGAAGCTTATTATTTTAGAAATTTAAGCTTTCTTTAATCGACAATGGCGGCCTGCTAGAGTAGGTGTTGTGCTCACACCATTTTTTCCACTCAATTTATCTAAATACCCTTCTTTTAATGATAAGAGCTTTGATAGAGTAATAAGAACATGAATATAATTTTATTCTATGTTTTCAAATGCATCGGTATGAACTAATCAAACTGTTCACAGAAAAACAAATGCGTGACGGCGCTTAACTTGATTGACAATATTTTCTGGTTTTTCCATTATAACTCATCTAGCTTATTTTATACTCCAAATACATCAATACGCGTGTAAACAACATTGCGTATTACCATTAGAGATAACGTGAACTTAAAAGACTAAAAAACTAAATAACGAAGTTTTAACAAACTAAAAAACTAAATATAGTAATAGGAATTTATGATTCAAACTTGGTCCTTGTACATATATGTAGTTTTACTGATTTTTTGGTAAAATTTATCGAATTAAGGTCCACTACTTTGCTATTAAACTAACATTTTTTTCAATTTAATGTTAATAAAGGGGCCTAATTATTTTATATGCACCGGGAATAGAAATTTTGAGGGCTGGCCGTGGTATGTCACGTCGAGGGTGTGGATGGAGGGAAAGTGACGTTTTTTGTCAAACGAGAGGTGAGGATACACCTTTAAAGTAAGTGAGAATTTATTATTTTATACACCTAATTATTTTATACTACTCACCACCACGGTTGGATACACCTTTAAAGTAAGTGAGGATTTATTATTTGTAAATAATAGTGGTGTTGTTTGATTCTAGACCCTATTATTGATTTGAAGATTGTTACCTATTGTTTTTGAACTTGAAGTTTTGAAAAATAACTGTACTTTGACTTTAAATAAAGCATCTATCTAATTATAAATATTTGATTAAGCGTTCCTAATATCATCAATAAAAACAGAATGCTGGTGATCAAATTGCTATTTGAAGGTATTAGCCTGTTTCCAGCTTCTTTTTTTTGTTCTAGGAAATGACTTTGTTATACAAGTCAATAAGTCTGAAAACTTCGGACTCTGTGTCTTTTGTTGGTGCCAATCATAAAGATGCTGTTCATTAAAGGCTAAGCATATTCAGAACTTATCTTCTCAAATATCGGTTTTCTTTTTCGAGGGGTTTGTTTGTTTCTACACTAAATAGAGCCCTTTATGTGAACAAATGTGATGAAGTGTATGCAGGTTCGATCATTAAATGTCTTGGTTCTGTAAAATTAGCTATATTATGATCGTTTTTCCTGTAAATTATGATCTAATTGTACGGGGGTACTTCTATTGAACAATAGGAAATATACCGACTTCTTACCTTTGAGATCCAACAGTTTTTGCAAGCATATTGTCATACTTAGTTTTTATATCTTATTTTAGTTGCTGAATTTAATTTAACTTGCATCTCCAACTTTACGAAAACTTTGTGATTACATGTAAACTAAACACAAAATAGAGCTTAAAGTTAATGTCTGAATGACTCTGTATACATTTGTATAATTGTTAACAAGTTCTTGAGGCCTGGGGGTATGTGATGCTGCTTTCACTGATTTTTAGTTATCTTGTCTTCTCTATTTGTTTGCTTACCTATGCATTTGATCTGTGATCTTCATCTTTTATTCTTAACACTGATCAAATGGTTTGAAATTCTGAACTCGGCTTAATGTTTAGGGAACTGTTTCTTATATAATAATCTCACATTATTCTATTTTGGCTTGTAACAAAATCTCCCTACTCAATGTAGTTCTGTGAAAATATTCCTAAGAATCTCAGTCTAGAATGAAAAGAAAATCAAAGTCTGTTTTTTTTACCCTAGCTCCAAAGTCCAAACCAGGGAATGCCTTGGGTGTTGACATAGGGGCCGACAACCTTTCCGCTTTTGGGGATTTGTTACCAATATGGAATTTCGTGTAGGATCTGAAATTATAGTAGAATGTTTCCCCTTATGAATAGAGAACCATCCATGTATGAATTCATTCCCTCCCCCGGTGCTGTTCTTGTTGGACACTGCCCCAGTTAAATAGGAAAAAAATAAATGTAGAAGTATGTATCTGAAAATATTATCCAAACATTCTATATTCATAACAACCAAACGGAGCTTTAATTTGTGCATTTACACTTGCAGGACACCTGTGTTGCGCCACCATTCTACTTTTACCAATCAAGTATCACACATTCGTACTTTTTTATGATTTTTATAAATAGACTGGAATCAAGAATATACTCGATGATCACTGAGAACAAAAATTATAAACTATCTAAATGATAGAAAAGGAATTGGTTAATTGCTGATTGAAGAATAAAATATTCTCTTCAGGAGCCAAATGGACTCGGAGAAAGAGTTAAAGGGAGACAAACTTTTACTGAAAGGACTACTATTCCATGGTTTTCATGGGGTCTTACCAGAAGAAAATAAGCTGGGACAGAAGTTCTCAATAGATGTAGATGCTTGGATGGACCTCCGACCATCTGGTATATCTGATAGTCTGTCTGATTCCGTTAGTTACACCGACATATATGAGTAAGTCACTAGTATATTTCTCACTGTATCTTTTTGCCACTTATTTAACTATGTATGTTGTTAAGATTGGGATCCATAATTTACCTGAACCAGTGTTTTGGGTGACTAGTTTCTCAACATAATGGCTAGACCAACATTTGTGCCCCTATCTCTGGTACTGAAAATTTATACTTAAAAAAAGGGTAAAACGCAAACATCCCCATGTACACTATATATGGCTTATAACCTCTATGTACTTTTATTTCTTGCATTTAACCCCCATATATGATATAAATTTGGTGGTCGCCCCCATATCTATTTTTAAAGTGGAATAACATGTGTCCACCTTTCCGTTTTAGATATTTCTTTTTTCGTTCCAGGTAATTTTTTGAGATCTATGCTCCAAAAAATGCGGATTAATATTTTTTGTTGTAAATAAATGCAGCTTTCCGTTTCAGTATGTTCTTTTCTATGTATTAATTTTTCAAAGACCTTTACGTAGCCATTATTGCATTTGTTGTAAACGAAATGCAGTTTTCTGCTTCAGCGTATTCTTTTCTGTGTATAGTTTTTTTTCAAAGACGTTTTATGTAACCATTATGTTACATACATGAATATTGACAAAGTACATGTATCAAAATTCAAAATAAACTCATTTGGAACAGATTGTTAATCACAAAGTTATGCCATTTTTAAGTTGATGATGGGGGTTTGTGTTATAAAAGTTAGATAGTGCATATGGGCTACTTGTTAGTCACCAAATTACTTGCGGGTTATCTGCCGAACACCCATAGTACATGGGGCTTATTAACATTTCTCCATAAAAATAACATTGTAATTTTCTTAGTATATGCTTTGTTTTGAATCTTTTTGTTATCAATTTTCATAATGCAGCATAGTGAAACAGATTGTCGAGGGACCGCCCCACAAATTATTGGAATCGGTGGCTCATCACATAGCAACAACGACTCTGATCAAATTCCAAGAAATTACTGCTATTCGTGTAAAGGTGTGTAAGCCCCATGTGTCTATTTCAGGTCCCCTTGATTACTTGGGAGTTGAGATTATCAGGTACCAAAGTGTCGAAGGCCACAAATGAGCTCTTCTATTATCCTTGTAAAGGGTCAAATTTTTGATTAGTCAGAATTGGGATCCTGTTATGAACAAAGATATTATTCAGTAAATAGTTCCTTTTCTGGAGCTCTTTTTGCATGCTGGTAACATTTCATTAATCTTTACTAATGTCAGCACTTTCGTTCGTGTGGAGTTTTCTCTTTATTAGTGTTCTTTTATGAGCTGAAAACCGTGATATGGTGTAATGTTGCAATTTTTGAAATATAGTGATCATTTGCTGTACAGATAATCAGTTAACATACATTGCTTTTCATTCATAACATTGTCTTGAAAAACTATCCCCAACTTCTAGTATGCAAAAGGATCAGAATATCTTATTCAAGGTGTAATACCAGGTCTCAACAGCTTGTGCTATGCAAATAAAAATATATGCGCGTACGGTGCCTAGTAGCTAAGAGCTGGAAAACGAATTGCATTTGAACAATTGCGATTACATATGTTCACTGAAAGCGAAGGAGGTTTAGGGAGGCCAATGTGGTATAGGCTGCGCATTGGGAGTGGTTTACCCTTTACATATGTTTATATTTCCAGTATTTTTTAATCCGACCTATCAGGTACACTATAAATATGGTTCTGGTCCAATGGGTGGTCACAATCAACGTTATGGATTAGTTTGTTCGTTGTCATTTCCAGGTTCAGGTCTTAAGTCCTGATCAAATCATTAGCAACGTATTTGAAAATTTTGGATGAATTTGGAAATGGTGTATGCATCGTAGAATGAACTGTGGATCGAAACGGATCTAAGTCCATGAATTTTCCAACTTTTTTGACAACACCAGTAATTTATAACACTAATTAAATACATTAGTTTCTAAAAATGAAATGCAGTTTGATGGTAAACTGTAACAACAGTTGAAGGTGAAAGTGATAATCGTGTGAAAGTGGGGGACGATAAAGTGTAGGTTGAAAGATAATAAGGGTGAATTATCTTAATGGTTCAAATAATGTTATTTTATTTTCTATATAGTTCTCAAGATTTCAATTGAAACACTTTCTCACTGTTCCGAGAGTGACAGTTAGTCCCTGGTGAGAAATGTGGTCCATTTCGTAGCATTTTCCTAATCTAAATCCATGTCGGTGTCTAAACCCAATACCGGCACAATTTACTACTCTTGTAGTATAAATTCATTCTAAACGTCACTTACCTGGACAGATTGAGGGTACTTTTCAACGTACAAAAGGATTTTCTATTCAAAAGATCGTAAGAAGGACATATTATTCTTATTTCAAAAATTAAAATAATGCGACATTCCAATATAAAAATCAGTATGTAAATTAGAAACCTTCGGTAGGGTCCAACCTGTAATTAAACAAAGAAGAAACTAAAAATGTTATTGATTTGGTTTTCATATAGTAATAAAATTTTCGAAGAGAATTACTACAATCAGGGACGAAGTCAGATATGAGTTATGGGGGTGCCAAATTTACATAATCTATTATATTAAGTGAAAAAAAAATATGTGGGATGCCAAATTATCATTTTTAACATTTATTTTAATGAAAATTCATGGTTAAAATTTTAGAAATCACAATTATAGAAAATGCATGGAGTGTCGTAGCCCCGATGGTCCGCCATGACTACAATGACACCATATTGTTGTGAGTCTTGTGACTAGTGCTTCAATTCCCATGTAGATGAACAAACAACGCCTTCTTCAATTACTATAAGGACTAATTCTGTAACAAATTTCATTTAAATAAAATGAAGAAAAAATGAGTTAAATTTTCCCAACTTTTTTGACGGAAAAATCAACCCAACTCCTCCCTCGATTTCATCGACACTTTCACTCCTTAATATATAGTAGTACATAAATATACATTATATATAAATATATTACTCTCCTCATTTTTTTCAATCATCTCTCTCTCTCTCTACAAGCATTTGGTAAGACTAAACTCAGCTCCTTCAATTCACATTCTTATTAGATCTATTACATTTTATATATATATATGTATATGTATATATATATATATATGTATGTAATTATAATGTATTTATGTTTTTTTTAAAGCAGAGAAATATGGAGGCAACTATGAGTATGTCTTTTTGCAAGCCTGTCAAATCTTCATGTTCTTCTGTAAGCTCTCATTTTAATATTTTTTACGATTTTTATTTTTTATTGTTAATTGGATTGAGACGAGTAGGATTTATTGTGTGGATAGAACGAATGATGCGGTGGGATCATGATTATAATTCTCGTTTATTATTTTTAGATGATAGAAAAATATGTAGGATCATTTGAAAAAGGAAATAACTAATTGTTTTGGAATTTTAACAATGTGGTTTGCACTTTACGTAGTTTTGAATATGACCGAATGACGATGAATCTATCATTTTGTGGAATTTGAAAAAAAAGACGGAATCTTGTTTATCACTTTTAAAAAAGGGACACCAAAGATATTTTGAAGATTATGAAAAAAACGGAATCTTGTTTATCACTTTTAGAAAGGGACATTCCGAAACGGAATCTTGGTACAAATTTTTAATGATAGTGATGTCGCTACGTAGTCTTTAATCATTAGTGTCTCGTAACTACTCGAGAGATAACAGGCATTTTAGGATCCGTTTGATAGTACTATCGTTTTTCAGTTTTCATAGTTATGAAGCCTGAATTAGAATATGCGGGTACTGAAAAGTTTCCCTGATGTCTTTTTACCCGGGAAACAATAGAGTGCCGGTAAAGTGAAAACTCCCAAAACTTGTTTTTGTGTTTGTTTCTAGTTTTGCTTAAGATTGTGTTTCTTTTGATTGATTTTTAGTTTATAGACAGTTAGTGAAGCATTTCCCCACTCTTTTTTTGGCACTTCTGTTATAACTTTGATACTTCACCTAGTTTCAGCTAAATTCTCAAAGCTTATTGCACATGAGTGTTCTTAGTGTGTTTAGGAACTGTAAATGAATACACTATTGACTATAAAAGACCAATAAATTGCAATAGCTCTTCTCATTACGTGAAGAATCTCTTCAGTTTATGGACAAATCATAGATTTCAGTAATGAGTCGATTCTAATTTCCCTGTTAGTTTTTCTTCGGCTTCTAACATGCTACCTAGTATCGTCACAATATCAGCCAGTTCCATTCTTTTAACTAATTAAAGAAGAATTTACAATTAGACAAACCCAATGGTCGAATTTTCTATCATCAAGGAAAACAATATGCTATCCTATTATATTATCCCAAAAAAACCCCAATTGCTTCAAACTTTCTAATTTTTAGGAATGGAATTTTTTTAGGCAATTTCAATATTTACAGATTTCCACGAATAAGATCAAACCTTATTCCATTGTATTTCCTACTCTGCTGAGTATGTCTATAATTTTCATTGTGCAAGGGTCTATTTGCGGGGAGAACCGGAGGAATTAATACTCCTCAATGTAGCCTCAAGTTGGGAAGTAAGGTAAGCTTCCCAAGACAGAGAGCTAGAGCTGCTCAAGTTAGCCGTAAAGCTGAGAAACGAGGTGGAGCTCTATCTGCCACATGTCGCCAGGAGAAAATTCTGATAGCAAACAGAGGAGAAATTGCTGTTCGTGTGATAAGAACTGCTCATGAGATGGGGATTCCATGTGTTGCAGTTTATTCAACCATTGATAAAGATGCACTTCATGTGAAACTTGCTGACGAATCTGTTTGTATTGGTGAAGCGCCAAGTAGTCAATCGTAAGTTGCCAACTAGCTAATCTTTTTGTATTTAAATGCTTATACTTGAATTTTTAGGCAGGTGCATTTGCCATAGGGAAAATATCTTGTACACAAACCTGCTGTCTTTTAAGTTTTAACGATTAGTACACCATACGCAATATAGTCATCAATCTACAATTATAATTTTTTTCTACACTTACCTATCAGAATTCACAATTTAGACACCAATCTACTATTTGGTACATGAACCTATTACCTATCAAAAATCATTTGAGTATGTATATGTTGGGGTTCGAATTGTCTGATCTTTTGCAAATTGTAATTAGTACACCAACGCAATCAAGTAAGTTCTGCATAAATTATGCTTTTAAGTTGATTTCTAGCGGTGGTGAACTTATTGTTCAACTCTGTATAGATTGGTGTCTGAATGTGGAATTTTGTGATGAGGTGCGCTCCAAGGCGTCTTAAAGCGTGTTTTTTAATACATTGGTAAAAAGTGATATTTTTCCTTTGAAAGTAGGGCAAACGTACTAAACCATGACCATGAAGTCTTTTTGTTTCCAATATTTCGGAAGATCTTTAGTTTAGTTGGGTAGATGGAAGATTATCTTGGTGGATCTAATGACATCATATCTAGCCAATAATTATATTAACTGAAATTAGAGTTTGACTTTAACTTTTAGAAAAAAATGATTCAGTGTGTCTATTAGCTTTGCGCCACAATTCATGTCAATAAGATCTTTTTGCCAGCTTTTTAGTAAGTGACTAAATAAAATGTATGTACTTTTCTTGTTCTTGCAGATATTTGGTGATTCAAAATGTGTTATCTGCAGCTATAAGTCGCGGCTGTACAATGCTCCATCCTGGTTATGGGTTTCTTGCTGAAAATGCACTTTTTGTTGAGATGTGCAGGGAGCATGGGATTAATTTCATTGGGCCAAATGTAAGTATCAAAGACTTCAGTTTGGCTTCGTGCTTTGCTTATAATTTAGGTGGGTAATTAGCAAAAGGTTTAATCTCTAAAACCTTATTTAGCTGTAAGTCTAACCTTATTTTGGAGTAGTGGCTAAATTTTTTAAAATCATAATCCTATTTGCTAAACAATGTCTTCAGAATGGTACCACTCACAATTTACCCCTATACTGTTTGCATGAGTGAACCCTATTGTAAGTGTATGTAACAAAATCATCTCCTGAATTTACCCAAGTATGTTAGAACATTGGCAAGGTACTATTATGTTGCATAGTTTGGTTTTAATTCTAGATTACTGGATCATTGTAAGTTCATTCTGTAAGTTCATCAAATCTCCATAGCAGTCGTTATGACTAGTTGTATCAAAGTTTTCTTCAGAAGTTGTGTTTTATGGCACAATGCTCCTTTAGCTTATGTTCTTCACCTAACTACTCATATTTCGCAAAAAAAAAAAAACATTTTTGTTTTAAGGTTGTATTTTTCTTATTTTGCAGCCTGACAGTATACGTGTGATGGGTGACAAGGCAACAGCCAGGGAAACGATGAAGAAAGCTGGCGTTCCAACTGTACCTGGAACTGATGGATTGTTACAGGTACATGATTTGGTCATTTTTTTAAGTCTTACCTAAGAACCTTTTTCATTAATCATATCCGTTTCCTTACACATGTTCTTGACATCATTTATTTATCTTCTTTTGCAGAGCACTGAAGAGGGTATTCGCCTTGCTGATGAGATAGGCTTTCCGATCATGATCAAGGTTAACTGATTTTCAAAATTCTACTCTTTTTTCTTAATGAGATTCATCTTGTGCTTTATAGAAGTTTGGTATTACGTTCAAAGTTGACCATATAAAAAGCTTAATCTTTCCCTTTTCCTTTCCTCCCCTTAAGTTGGCAATGATGGTCCATAAGCCTTCTTTTTTTGGTTACGATAAACATCATGGACTGAGTGAATTTGTGGATTTTTTAGGCAACAGCAGGTGGTGGAGGACGTGGAATGCGTCTTGCTAAAGAACGTGGTGAATTTGTGAAGTTGCTCCAGGTAGTACTCTTGCAGAAGTTATATATAAATATAAATGCACAGACAGATTTCGTCATTGTGGCTCATTCAAGTTTTATCCTATGAGTTGGGCCAGTTAGTCTAATATTCAAAGTGCGTATTTTTATCATGTTAGCAAGCCCAAAGTGAGGCAGCTGCTGCTTTCGGGAACGATGGTGTATATTTGGAGAAAGCTGTCGTTAATCCGAGGCACATTGAGTTCCAGGTTTTCCTCCTGTAATTGTTTTCTTCGAATCACCATATATATATATATATATATGTATGTATCTTAAATATGCAGTTGAATCTCTGTTAAAGTGTAAACAGTATCATCACAACTACAGAAAACTTTTGTGCTGTCATACAATTATTGAATTAGATGCACTTTCCAATTTCCATCATTCTGCAACGAAAATATAATTGTCATGCATAACCCATGTCGAACTAAACCTATCCAATTTATTTGAGATTTTGTGAAAATGAAAATTTTCATTTATTTTACTTAGTTTTAGTCCCGCTGTGTTTTTGTTGGACTTGTTATCTTTTCTTATGCTGTGCATAACCCATGTTGAACCAAACCTATCCAATTTATTTGAGATCTTGTAAAAATGAAAATTTTCATTTATTTTACTTAGTTTTCGTTTCGCTGTACTTTTGTTGGACTTGTTATCTTTGTTTATGCTGTGCTTAATGATAAAGGTCGATTCGGATCTTAAATTTTTGCAATCTTTAGCTTTTAGGATATGAATTTGGATACACATCAAAGGCTTGTGAGCAGGGTTGCATGATTGAAAGCATAGTAGTCCTTTCATCGTAAACTCATTTATTGATTTTGTATAATTGTATCATAAAATTGCGCAAAATCATTACACATATTACATGAGATATTACATCTAACAAGTCGATCAGCACTTGATGAGTGTAGTTAATTGAACTCGATGTCTGTAGTTAACTGATATTGCTTTATTTCATGTCTTAATTTGTTGTAATTTCAAACGCACCTGCCAATTTTGGGGACTTTTACAGGTTCTTGCAGACAAATTTGGCAATGTTGTTCACTTTGGAGAACGTGATTGCAGTATTCAGGTTGGTGACCTGATATCTATTCCTATCTGTGCCCCATTTCTAGTTACTCATAAAATCATGATCTTTATATTCAACTTAGTTGGCCACAATATACCCCTGGAACAAAAGCTTTCCTGATTGCATTACAGGGTTCAAAGAAGAACCTTGATCTTTGAGATTATATAATTTTGGAATTTATCATACGCAGAAGACATATTTTCAAATAATTTGGCGTTATATGATGTTGTAAATACAGAGAAGGAATCAGAAATTGCTAGAAGAAGCACCTTCACCTGCATTGACCCCAGAATTAAGGAAAGCCATGGGTGATGCAGCAGTTGCAGCAGCAGCATCTATAGGTTACATCGGTGTTGGCACAGTTGAGTTCCTATTGGATGAAAGAGGTTCCTTCTACTTCATGGAAATGAATACTCGAATTCAGGTACAAACATAATTTACCTCCTTGTCGTATAGTATGATATCAAGTACTCGTTTTAGATTGAGAAAATATCACTTTTGTATACCACACTGTCCGGCTTCTGATAAATGCTCCGTTCTTTCCGAACTGTTTGTCCATCTTTGGGTAAGTGAAATTTTATAGACATACAATTATTGCTTTGTCAAAATGCTTAAATATCATAATACCCCTTACACATTAAATTCAAGTTTGTAATGAAAAATAAAACAAAGGCTAAAAATGGAACATTTTTGTTAAAAATTTTAGTTTACTTTTACAAAAGGGACAAACAATATGAAACTCTCTAAAAAGTAAAGAAGGGCAAACATTTTGGAACTTAGGGAGTAATACACCAAGCTATTAAGTTTCATCATTTAGACACCAGTCTGTTGAAATCAAACAATCAGTACACCAGCACCAAAAAATCAACTTTATACTAACTGTTCGATTAGCTGGGAGTACTAAGGCCCAATTTTCATGAGGAATTAGTCAACTAACCTTAAAATTTGAAAATATTGAATTACTCATGAATTTTGATTTGTTGGTGTACTAATTGTTCGCATTTGTGTATATTGGTGTAGTCATTATTATGATATAATTAATATTATGATATTTATAGATTGATGACTAAATTGTAAGATCTATAGTATGGTTTATTAATCTTTTAATTGATAGATTGGTGTAGTCACTGCTCTTTCTTCTAAATGCACCCTATAAATTGCTGTAAATTCGTCTAGGTTGAGCATCCTGTGACCGAAATGATCTCCTCTACCGACTTAATTGAAGAGCAAATACGTGTAGCTATGGGTGAAAAACTCCGCTACAAACAGGTATATTAATTGAATGAAAGCCTTCTGCAGTCTCTTGTCGGTGAAATTTATGTAAATTATTGTGTGATAGAAGCATAGGAATATGTTATTTCATACTCTTCACATGTTGACAGGAAGATATCGTGTTAAGAGGACACTCAATTGAATGCCGAATCAATGCTGAAGATGCTTTCAAAAACTTCAGACCTGGTCCAGGTAATGCTTATATGGTGTAGTATGTGCATGTATTGCATGCTAGTGATGTATAAGTATCTTGTTAGGTACATTATATTTTTTGAGCAGGGAACCTCAGTTTGCTTATATACAGAAGGGGATCTTCCCAAAAGGTCCATTTAAGATTCTTCCAAATGCACAAAAAAGTCAAACATTTTACCCTAATAAGTTCGTCGACATTGCATAATTGTCGCACTGAAGTCCGATATTTCTCCTTCTTTATATCTAACTTAATAAATTTGCCACAAGAAATCATATTTTAGCACTGTTACAGTTAAAAAGCTCATCATTTTAGTCGAACATTTTACCGTAATAAGTTCATCGACATTGCATAATTATCACACTGAAGTCTGATATTTCTCCTTCCTTATTATCTAACTTGATAAATTTGCCACAAGAAATCATATTTTAGCACTACTATAGTTAAAGAGCTTATCATTTTAGCCAAATAGATAATTGCTTCTTGCCACTTCTCTTTGATCACTTTCATGCTGTGAAATCAGGGAAATATGAAGAGATAAATGAAAATATAAGTTGATTTTGGTTTTAAACAGTTTTTAGCTTGTGTGGATTGTTCTCATAAAAATTATTTTCCGCTTTTATTTTTCAGGGAGAATAACTGCTTACTTGCCATCTGGAGGCCCATTTGTCAGAATGGATAGTCATGTTTATCCTGATTACGTTGTTCCTCCGAGCTATGATTCCTTACTTGGAAAGGTTGGTTATATTTGGGTTTGCACGCATATTGTATGTTGTGTTCACATTCTCCGCCTTTTTCGGCATATCTCGTATATGTGTGCTATTTTTACGCTTGAAACACTTCAAAAAGCACACAGTCGATAGTTTTTCCATTCGATGATGTTATTGATATAACGACGTTTTTTCCCCCCCTGTTTGTTCTTTATGTTCACTGCACTTTCTTTTCCTTATTATTATTATGTTTCTTTTTTCCGTTAGCTAATTGTGTGGGCTCCAACAAGGGAAAGGGCAATTGAGCGAATGAAAAGGGCCCTAAATGACACAATAATTACTGGTAACAATTTTTTTACTTGGATGGTACTTATGTTTCACTTTTTCTTTGCCTATTACAGGCATTCCTCTCTTTTGATAGGACCAATAATTGCTGCTTCTGATTGTCTTACCAATTAGATCAAGTTTAAGCATCTTTTTTCTGTCGAAACATGGTATCTTAGTTCTTGGATTTGCTAATTCATGTCAGTCTTTCTATTCAATTTTTATCGACATCTCTCCAACCTTCCTTTTTCCACAAACTCAAATTTGGAATCTTTCCTGTACACTAGTCTCTTGTGATTTTGGTTTTTCTGCTCACTTATGCCAACTTATTATTCTTATCATCTCATTGACTCGCAGACTTCTACACACATCATTTCTAACCTATTGAGATCTGTCCATTTGCCCAAGTCATTTTTTTATGTTTTCTCCAATTACGCTCTTCTAGTATTAGCTCATACAGAGTTATTTTGATTTATATCTGAATTATAATTCCATGACAGGTGTTCCAACAACAATCGAATACCATAAGCTTATACTTGAGATTGAGGTGCGCAAAAGTTTTACCAATTTTGACATGATGTTGTATAGAATTCTTTTTAGGCTAGTGTAAGGCTCTGATTTGCCTAACTTTGGCTTGTTTTCTTTCTCTTGTCATAGGACTTCAAAAATGGAAAAGTGGATACTGCCTTTATTCCAAAGCATGAAGAGGAATTAGCTCAGGTAAGGAACTGAAACAATCCTGCTATAAGATTTACTCAAACTGAATTTCTTTTTATTGTTAATGTCAAAATCAGTGGTCTAAAATGTGGAAGCGTAGTTGAAGTTCATTAAACCATAAGATATTTTAGCTGAAAAAGTGTAGATTTTTTAACGCTTTTCAGCAAAGTGTTTTTCCTCTCTATAAACGGGTAAAAGAAAGGTTTTAGTCTTTGAACCGAGCTTTTCAAACATAGGTCGTAAATCATTATCGTGAGGATGTTTTCCCCTGTAAAGTAGGTTAGATAAAGATTGGGTTGACGAAACCAGGGCTCAGCATTTTCTGGTCTTCAGCCTCTTTTCAGTATATGAAGCAATTTAAGCTCAGCCTATTTTCTCATACTATGCTTAAAAGTTGGGTTTTTTTTTACCCGAGAAGCTAGAAGATTTAAATTCAATGCCCAACCTCAAGTGATCATGTGCTTAAAAGTTGCAGCCAAATAAGCCATGCATATGATGGTGCTTCTGGTAATCTGATTGTCCTCTTTAGAAGACTGTGAGTTATATGTAAAAACTTAAGTACACAAATCGCCCAAAACTTGTAGACAGTGTCTGCGGCTCTGTTGTTGTTTGATCTCGACTCATGGTGTGTGTGTGTGTGATTGTGTATTTCTGTAATTCCTCCTCAAAATGGATTCAAACACTTGGATTTGGTCAGTTATTTTATACATCTTATAGACCGGGTAACATTTGTTATTGCAGCCCCAAGCAGCAACTCCTGTCAAAGATCTTTCCAACAATACTGCTTAGAGGACTCTTCGACTACATAAGAGTAGTTTCCAGCATTATATTACAGTTCCAAAACTTTTTTTTTTTTTTGTAACCAAAAGAAACTTGATTTAAAATTTTCTTATATCTTTTCTCTGTGTGTTTGTATGTGGTGAGGTTGGGGAAAAAACATTTCGAAAGCGGGTTTTTTGTTTTCCAATTAGCTGAATGAGATCAAGTAAAGCATGTAGATTGTAGTATCCAGTTCTTCGCCAAGGATGACATTTTTGCAAATAAAGTGCAAGTTCGTATTCTCTTTATTGACTAACTGTAGTCTATCTGATTCTATGTTCAATCGAAATGATCGCTATGTAACAGTATGCGTCATGAGACATGAATGTTTGAAATGACAACATGAAAATTAACAAAAGATCCATGATGATGTTATGAATAGAAAGAAGGCTTTTGCTTTATGCAGGCGCATTTTAATTAATACAGACGGTAATTGTACAAATATATTAATTAAATATATTAATTAAATATATTAGAATCCCAGTTTGAGTCTACCCTAAATTTAATTAATATTAATTAAATTATTATTTTTTTATTTTTATTTTTAGTAGATTGAGTTTTTATTACATGACGTGACTTATACCCCACCCCACTAATATAGCCGCTGTCTGTATCAAGCAGACAGCGTCTGTATTTAGCAGATGGCTAGAAAGAAGTAAGTTGCGGCTCTGTGTGCTGCACATGAAAAAATGTAACGTTCTTTTAAGTAAAATTTGAATTAGACATTGAATTGGGTGTTTTGATTATTATCTTCGAAATGGATAGTGAAAAAAACCAAAAAGTTGAACTAGAGAGTTAATTGATAAGAGTATTATTTTAAAAGTTTAAAAAAAAGTATAGTTTAGGAAATTAGTTTAAATTTTTTACTAAATATATTTTCGTTAGTTTTATTAATCGAACGACCCATCGTCGAATACAAGGGACTTTTGAGACTTTTTAATAAAAAAATTAAACTAAATCCCCAAACTATACTTATTAAAATGGCCAAACTAGTTAAAAACCCCTAGGGGTAAGAAAGCACATCATCGAGTACAATGGACTTTTGAGAATTTTATTTTAGGTATCTTAAAAAATTAATACCCCCTCCCTCTGTCCGAACTTAAATCATAATTTTGAACTTAAATCATAATTTTGAAAATGCATGCAATTTGACAAAAGAAAATTTAATACAATTAAAGTATTGAAATTGTAAATTTAAAAAGGCAGTATGGACCAGTTATATGAATTGGGAGAAAGTGTTAAATCTTAAATATATCAAAGAAACATCGGAAAAAAAATAATTTGAGTGTAAAGTACTATCACTGTTCAACGATTTAGGTATTGTAGTACCAATTTAACAATTAATGTACTAATCTATGAAATTTATTACAATTTGTAGTACCAATTAAACAAAATGATAAATTGCACTTACGTTCTATTGCATATTACATGATGAGTACAATTTTATCAACATTCGTCAAAATTTGATCTCCAAATATGAGATACTAGCGGGCGTGCCCACGCGATGCGTGGTGTAATGTATGAGTTATCCATAATCGTTTATAAAATCAACATTTAAAAAACTCACAATTAATACAGTAAAAAATTTACATAATACTAAAAAAATCAGAATACCTGACAGAGAAGAGTAAAATTACTGGAGAGAGAGAGAGGGAGGTTATATTTTGAGAAGTAAAATTACTGGAGAAAGAGAGTGAGGTTATATTTTGAGTGGTTGGTTTAGTATGTAGAGAGAGAGGGAGGTTATATTTTGAATAGAACAGTTAATAGGAGTTAGAAGAACGTGTCAGTTAGATGGTAGTTTTCTTTTTCTCATCAATAGGTCCTGTAAACTTTGTGGGTGTTATTTTGTAATTTATGTGAACTTTGTGGGTTGTTTAGTATTTTTTTGTTTCAAGGCTTCATACGAGGGTGTACACATATATTAATATATTAATAGTATAGATAGCGAGTACAATTTTGTTAATTTTATATTGTTAATTTTTTGATTTGACGTAAATTTCATAATTTGTTATATCAATCGTTAAAATTGATTTTTCCTACATAAATCCTTAACCGCAAGTCGGCGTGTATTAGATTTATACTACAAGTTTTATTTTTTACACCCAAAGAAAACAATTTGGCAAAATAATAATAGTAAAAACAGAGTAATAATATGTGGAAGTATCAGAAACACCACCACCTCTTCCGATCACCATCACTCTTCCTTCGCCGTAAACCTACCCCTCTCTACCCTCTCTCTCTCCTCCGTAAACCTTTTTCATCTCTCTCTCCTCAAACCCCACATCACTTTCCCAATTCAATCAACTCCTGTTTTATAATACCCATTACAAAATACTTTTCTACTGATTCTTTATCTAATTATACTAGTATCAAATGCTGGAACTGTAACTCTACTGCACAAACTACCCCGTTTCTTTCCTGCGAAATCTGTCGCAGCGTCCAGCCTCTTGATCGTTCCGTTGATTATTTCCAGATTTTCGGCATGTAAGGAGTTTGTTTGTTCTTGACTTTTTTCATTTATATTTGTTTCTATTTCAAGTGGGTATTTATGTTTTTCTTTTTCTTTGGGAGGAATGTTTGGCAACAAATTTTTTTATAGCTTTTTTATTAAAAAAAACAATGTGTTTGGTTTGTTAGCTTTTTTACCTTTTAAAAAGCTAGATTTTGGATTTAGCTTTTTGACTAAAAAATATCAATGGGTGTTTGGTTTACTACTTTTTTTAGCCTTTGGATCAAAAAAGCAGATAAAAGCTGGGAATTTGCGTTTTTTTAGCCTTTTCACATTAAATTCTCCAAAAATAAAAACTTTATCATATAATGTGTTTGTATATGTTAAAATAGGTGACAAATGACTTATTAATAAAAATAAGTTACGAGTCACTTATAAGTAAAAAAAAAAAGTTAGGGTGGTGCCAAACGGTATCTTTTTTTAAGCAAAGCTTTTTTCTCGTTGCTTGTTTTAGAAGCAGTTTTTTGATTAAAAATATGATGCCAAACGGGCCTTGAATCTTGATTGTTTATTTGATAGTATAACGTTTATGAGAATTGGGGTTGTGGTTATATGGATCAATATTTTTGTAATATAATTGATTGTAAGAGATGTAAGAGGAACTTTGCCTGCATACTTTTGTAACGCCAAGTGTTTTCTTCCAGTTTCTATCTTACAGGTAGATAAATGTTGTGTTATTTCACTTGGGTAATTAAAAGACTTGACCTTTTGGTGTATTTAGTATGACCTTTTAGCGTTCAGCCGCTCTATCCCTCCGTTGAGTACTGTTTGATGTTTTGGGCTGTAAGGACTAAGGAGTTATACTTGAGCATTTTTTACTTAAATTAATTTATATTCTGGGAGGGTAGTTAGGATTTTGTTTTTCTTAGGAGGAATGTTTTTGTGTATCCTTTTTCGGATGATAAAAGATTTGATCTTGGTAAATTATTTGTTTGTTATTCTAATGAGAATTGGGGTTGCGGTTATATGAATCAACATATCTCTAATATACTTGGATTGTGATGTAAGAGGAACTTTACCTACATTATCATGTAATGCCAAGTGCTTTCTTCTAGTTTCTATCTTCAGGTGGATAAATGTTTTGTGTTAATTCACTTAGGTAATTGAAACTTGAAAGACTTGGCCTTTTAGTGTACATGGTATGACCTTTTAGTGTTCAGCCTCTCGATTACCCCGTTATTACTTTTTAATGTTTTGGGCTGTAAAGAGTTATACTTGAGCTTTTTTCTTAAATTAATTTATATTTCCAACAGGGTAGTTAAGATTCTTTTTTCCTAGGGAGAAATGTTTTTGTGTACCGTTTTTCGGCTTGTCAAAGACGGAATCTTTGTGGTAGTTAATTTTTTGTGAGAATTTGGGTTGTGGTTATGTGGATCAATTTGGGGTGTGTAACTAAATTTGAATCTTGGACCATATTTTAAGATGAGTATCACGGTATAAATAATACTGCCTCTTACACTCAAAAAATATTTATATTGGGCTTTTAGTTGTCTGAATTGGTAATTTAGTTTTGTTTAATATAGATTGGGTTTATTTAGGAAGTATAGTTGTGTAAAACTATAGACATACAAAATTATTTATGTACATTATGGTATGACAATGATATAAGCAAACTATAGCAGTAGTTTCTTATTGCAATTATGTGTGATCTTGATGAATGAGTGCTGGCTCATACATAAAACAATAACTCCATTTTTTTGAGAACTTTTTTTGTGTGTTTTCTTTTAGTTGATTGGACCTTAAGCACACTTGTTATATAAGTAATCATAAACACCGCTGTAGTTGCTCATTATTTGTCAAGAATCATACCTTTTCAAAATGTTTCTAGTCGAATAGGATTCTGGTTTTGTTTTTTGTTTTTTTTGGTTCTGTGGTAAAATTATAGCTTGATACTTCTGGTTTGTTTTCTATAGTACGCAACTAGGTGAGACTAATGACCTTTTGTATTTCTGAAGTAGTCTTTGAATTAGTTTTTGCATTTGGTTGAGCAGCTGAGTACGTTCAAGATATTATGAGTGGTGCGCTTCTTTTGGAATTTAAGTCATATTACATTCCTTTCCGGTTTTTGTTTTCTAGTTTTCATGTGACTGTTAAAGCTGCTGAGTAGAGAATATATAAATGTGTAGCCAACCTCATCATTAGTAAAATCCATCTGGAATCAGTTTTAGCACAGTCGTGAGTTCAAATAATTATCAATTCTCATTTATGAGATTCTCATACAGAAAATGCATGAGCAGTTTCTTTTCATTGTCATATAAACCTGTTGAGGCGTTAGTTTTTCAGGCATGACGTACTTTAATTTTTATAGCATTGTCTTAGATCAAATAGGAGCTGTAAATAAAAGTGAGGCTACATGTAATTTATATCTTATTGTTTTATAAAAAACTTAACAGAGAGAAAAAGTATGACATTGAAGACAAAAATCTTGAGGGAAAGTACAAAGAATGGCAGAAGAAGTTGCATCCTGATCTAGTTCATTCTAAATCTGAGGTATGCTAACAACTTAATATTCATTTTGTTTGCTTGTCTTCCTGTGAATAGCATTTACTTTTTCTGTATTTTGTTAGAGAGAAAGAGAATATGCTGCTGAACAGTCTGCTCGGGTAATTGACGCGTATCGTACCCTGTCCAACCCACTGTCAAGGGCAATGTATGTGGTATGTACTGCAGCAAATGATCTTACATATTAGAATTAGGTTTTACAAGTGACTTAGAATTTTGTATGCTGGAATCAACTACTAACGTTTTCATGAACAGGTTATGCTATCATTGATATAATTTCAAATAGTTCTTATGATTTTGATAACTTACCATGTAAAAGCATTTTTATGACATTTAAAAAGTATTTCATGTTTTTGTTCTATTTGTCAAGTATAATATAGGAGGTAGGTATGTACCATGTCAAATGATTTTTTGAAGTGAGATTTTCCAAATGGTTACATATTTTGAACTCTAGGTCTTATTTACCAAGTACCTAAGGGGAGATCATGGCTTCAAGAAAAAAAGTATATGGTTTTCTTCATATGATTTTGATAGCTCTTCGTGTTGAAACATTTTTATAGCACTTCAATTAAAACTTTATGTCTTGTTTTCTATCTTTAACAAAGAAGTTTACAGTTCCCTTTAGTCTTTCCAGCCTCTTTTGCTTTCCCAAGAGTGGTTTGAGCTTAAATTTGTTTTGCAGACTGTCATATTTTAACTTAATATCTGCTTGTAATTTTATTAATATTTTAAACGTTATATAATGGTTCAAAATCTTAATGTTTTTCCTAGTTGAACGTCTCATTGTTTTGTTATATTTTATCTTCTTGATATCGTGCTGTCATCTCATTTTTTTTTTTAAAAGAATTTGCATTGGCTGAAGGTTACATCCTAGATGGAACGTAATAATAGTTTCCCTCGTAATCATAGCCCAATGTACTGTTACATTCATGTAATGTGTGCCTGCATTTTTCGTCCAACCTTACTTTTTTGCATAGTAATCAACAGAATATTGTTGGTTTTGCATCAGTTCTTTATTACTTCTGCTATGCCAAGTTGATCCGCGTGTCTTAATTTTTACTTTGATTTAGACTTGTGAATCTGAATTTGGAACTTTGTTATCTTTTGTTCTATTCCAGCTAAAGCTTGAAGGTGTAGACGTAGATGAAGAACAAACTGTTTCAGACCCAGAAATGCTTGCTGAGGTAAGGTTTTAATTTACTACTGTTGCTGGTCAAACATGATATGTCTGATACCAACTTCAACATTCTCTCGTTTCTTTTGCTCTTTGCTCTTTGCTCTCTGCTCTTTGCTCTCTGCTCTCTGCTCTTTGTGTGTGCGTGCTTGTGTGTCTATGCGTTTGGTGGCTTGAGGTCTGATTGTGATTTACAGTTCTCTAGCTGAATCCTGTATATATATATATATATATACTAAAGTGAGATGTTCTAAGGCTGAACATTGTGCAAGTCAAGTTGAATATACATCTGCGAATGAGTGTGCAAGTCAATCATAAAGGCAGGTTATGATAAGGCCTATGCAATTTTATTTGTTGACTTGGGCCTGTGCAATCTCTCTTATTCTTCACTCTTTTTCATGTGAGGGGCAAAATTTCTAGATAAATTGTGTAACCACATTGCTTGTTAGTTGTTATTATACTCAAGTTCTATACACGATAACATGACATCTTATGGGTCCCCTCCTACCCCAGGTGGAATTAGACCCACACCCTCCTAGTCGAGACTCAAGAGTGTGAATTCTGGCCGCTAGGCTAGCCTTCATAGGTTATACTATTAGTTCTCTTCAGAACTAATTGAGATGTTATTTCTTTTTAAGCTGCGCAATAGTTTTATCCAGGATCACAGCTTGGTTTTGTAGTTATACAGCTAATTCCAGAATCTAGCTGTAGGCTCAGCTTGGTTTGCTTTTCAATTGCAGATTTTGGAAATCAGAGAAGCTGTAGAAGACGCCACAGATAGCCAGGCACTGAACCAGATCCAGACACAGGTATATGTACAGATATATGTCACTTTTGTTTCCCCTTGACAGAAAATTGGAAGTTCACTTCTCTTTTGGGGAGTTATATTACTATATACAGTTGCTATCAAGGTCTTATGAACTTTTTTTCCTTCTAATCCTAGACACAGGAGAAGTTCAACCACTGGTCTGGGTCCTTTTCAAATGCTTTTCGAAGCAAACAATACGAGGAAGCTCAGATTTCAATCCAGAGAATGACTTATTATAAGCGTGTAAATGAAGAAATTGTTAAGAAGCTGTGATTTCAGTGAGTTAAGGTATGGGTTATCCACTTTCTTTTTGCTACTTGGGTTTCAAACCTTTGCTATCTAAGTCTTAGTTATCCGTCAGTGATGAGCATGCAAATGCATCAATCAACGTGGGTAAACTTAAAGTGACCTTCTTGTTTTTAAGTAGTGCTATATAACAAGATAGGAAGCCAGACCGGTACCCATACTGGTGCATGTGGCACCTACATACACCACATATTAGAATACAGTCTTTCACATCGCCATTTAACATGTGGTGTAGAAAAGTGTTTTACGTGCTACTCTGGTTACACATCTGATTTTTAATTTTGCTTCATAGCACTACTGACTACTCTTTGTGCTCTTTGCAATTTGATGTCATATGTCTTCCGAGTTTGATATTTTGTATTAGTCAAGGGTTGAGTAGTCTCTCTCAAGTTGTAGTTTCTTTGAGAATTAAAGCTCCAACACCACCCTACATGAGTACAAATTATAAAGTATCATTTTATAATCTACGGTATAAGAGGTGGTATAGTATTAGTCGTACCGTGGGACCCACGTTATACCTTGTTTGTTTACACAAATGGCATTCGGTATTGTATAAGGGATAGTACTAATTATACCATATGGTAACAAGAGGGTGTAACTAATACCACCCATATGGTGGTATTATACTATCCTGCAAACAAACATGGCCTCTGAGTATTAAGGATCAGTCTTTCTTTCTTGCCTTTAGATAGAAATTAGAATAATGGCTGATTCTTAAGCAAAATAGTTAACTTTTAGTTTTGACGTTCAGAATATGGAGGATAATTCTGGGGTTATCAGCTGTGGTGAAGAATGAATATGGCAAAAGAAGCGAGGTTCTAACATGTTATGGACTTAATCCCTCATCGCACATACTTTCAACCTTTCATGTCATCTGGGGTTTACCATATCCGCGGTAAATTGATACAGGACACATTTTGAGGCAAAATGATATTCCCATGATACAGTTGTAGTTGCCAGTTGGAGATCTGTAAATTTAGGTAATTGAAGATTTGTAATAGTCATGCATACGTGTTTTAAGGCAAAAGTTCTTATTTTTGGTGCATGTTGAAAGCAAAAGATAATATAGTGAATCTCTCCCTAGAAATTCTACCTGAGTTGGTGGCAAATGTCACGAATGATGTAGTTTGTCGATGACAACTAATGTTTTTTTTTGCTGGTTTAACAGTGCATTTCTTAATACAAAATAATATGCTAAGGTTTCAATGTTTTGGTGACCATGATTGCACTTCTCCTTTGTGATGATTTCTAGAATATATTGATCTCGTTTTGTAGCATCTTATAAGTGGAAAAGTATATTTATCGATGGACGTGAAATTCAACCATAATACTGTCCAATTACTAGACCAAATAGCATTTTTATGCAACTACAGGGGTAAATTAATTCAATAAACTCAATAAATTCCTCACAATCTTGTTTAATGTAATATTATGGACTAAATTCTATCTCTCTTAAAACTACAGTGACACATTTATATAATAAACTCAATAAGTTCCTCCAAAGGTTTTTTGTCCAAATTATATAAAGTAATAATGTAATATACACCCGAATAGTAGTTTGGTTAAAACTACAGGGACACATTTATGTAAATAAACATTATAAACTCAACAAATTCCTCCCCAGACTTGTCCAATTTATATAATTTACGCCAAATAGTAATATTTTCAAAACTACAATCACACATTTAATAAACTAAACAAATTCCTCCACAGGCCTTTGTTCAATTTATATAGAGCATCCGCATCACCTACTATAAACATTTTATCAAATCTAACACTTTTACAGATTTTGATGAACTATTTTGATTTATATAAATTTTCAGCTTCCTTATAAATTTTCCTATAATAACCATACATCATTTTTTTCATTTCTTTATTAACTTATTTTCCTCCATTCATACATTTACAACTACCGGTGGTCCATGTATTTGATTCTTGTTGCTAATTCTTGTTTAAATAAAAACAGGTTAATCTACTACATATAAAAAGAAAGTGCGGTGAACCATGACATGTCTGCTTCTAAAAGCAGCTCATGGTTCACCGGTGTGATTGTCACTTCCATAATTTGCATTCATGGTATCCGGTAGCAAAAATATGGGTACAAAGAAATATATATTTCTAATCTATTCAGGTCAAATAGATGCTATGTTCATCATTTGCCTATTTGAAAAACTTATTCTGTTTCAATTGTATAAAAACAGTAAAAGAAAATCTAAAATTACTTCTAAATTAGAGCCAATTAAATGGAGAATTAAAAATTAAAACCAAGCAAAATTTACTTGATGAAAATAAATTTCGGATTTAATTGATTTAAAAGTTTGTATTCTAAATTGTTAGAATTAATGAATTATATGAACAATATAAATATAGAAGAGATAAAAGTGGGCTACAATGATATGAGAATTATGTTGAGCTCATGTTTATTTTGATCTTGAAGAGAGAGAGATGTGGCTATAGGGTTTTGTCTGAAAAACTTCTAGTTCCCGGTATACACGGTAAGTTTTGAAGTAATTCTTATTTTAAAGTGAGTGAGGGAACCAAATACATAGCGTTTTTTTTTTATAAAACCGTTGAAAAAGGGAATTTCAATGTTTTACAAAAAGAGATGGAGTTGCTCAGCACCAAATGGAAACATTTTTAAAAACTACAGACACGTTTATGTAACAAACTCAACAAATTCCTCCACACCACATCCATTTGTCTAATTTATATAACACTATAAAAAAAAGAAGTCTAAATAGTATCAGGAATAGTCATGATTTTTTTGTGAGAAGTTTACTAGTGATGGTTTTTGTGACGTACTTATGACAGTATAATAAATATTATTTTTCGAATTAGTGACAGTTTTGTAATGAGTTTTTTACTCTCACTAAATCATCATCATTTATTTTGAAGTGTAATTTACACCAAATAGCAGTTTTGTTAAAACTACAGGGATGCATTTATGTAATAAACACAATAAATTCCTACCCAAGCAAGCAAGTATAAGTATATAATTAACATCCGAATTGGGGAAAGAAAGAAGAGAGAGAGAGAGAGAGAGAGAGAGAATGGGGTGGGTATGGAGAGACGAAAGCGAGGGCAATTTCGGCAACAAAATAAACAGAAGAAGAGATGAAGAAGGGGAAGATCGAGGGTATTCTACGAGGAAGATTGTGAAGACGCAGTGTCGAACCGAAGAGGTGGAGCCTGGAAAGTTTTTATACAAATGCGAAAAGACCGAACAGACCTTACGTGACTGCTTCGGAAGGTTCTCTCTCTATATATATATATATATGTATGTATGTATGTATATGTGTGTTTATGAGTTAATTGTAGTTAGAGGGGGAATTGTGTAAATACAATTTTGCCCTAGCTTTTGAGATATTGTATGAATTATTGAATAAACTGCAGATACTTATATCCGTTTACCTTATTGTCCGATGTTCAGGGGCGAAGCAATGTGGGGTGTAGAATTTGCATAAACAGTGATATTAAAGAGAAAATTAAACAGTGGGGCCAAAATATCATTTATTGAAATTGTGCGGGTTGAAACAAATTATTAATTAAACTAGGGTACATCGGTAATTAGTAAAATATAGTGAGTACATGTTGTTAATTAAGTTAGGATACATTGATAATTATTAAAAAAGAATGAGGGTATTTTTGGGAAAATGGTGGCAAAATTTGGCAGCATCACCCAATTCTGGGGTTTGCTTATTATAATAGAATGATGTAGTATGATACGTGAATGAATTTTTGTGTTTGTATATGTGTGTAACTGTGTATTTGTATCTATGAGTTAATTGTAGTTAGGAGAGGAATTTTGTAAGCTGGGTGGACAATTATGCCCGAGATTTTGAGATTTTGTATGAATTATTGTATAAATACGTGTATGTAATTTTGTATATATGTGTGTATTGTATGTATGTATGTATGATTTAACTGTACTTAGAAGATGAATTGTGTAAGCTGGGAGGACAATTATGCCCTAGCTTTTGAGATTTAGTATGAATCATTGAATAACTGTAGATATTATATATTTATAGCTGCACACACACATGTACATTTTTATGTATGTTTGTAACTATGTATGTATATATGTGTGTGTGTGTATGTATGTATGTATGATTTGATTGTAGTTAGGGAGGAATTGTGTGAGCTGGGTGGACAATTATGCCGTAACTTTTGAGATTTAGTATGAATTATTGAAAATTGCAGATTTTTATAGTTGTTTAGCTTAATGTCCGATATTAAGGTTAAAGTCGTGGACGAAATTGAACAAAACAATAGCAACGAAAGGCAGAGATTAGTTTTGTTTTTTTCATTATTTTGAATGAAAACAAATAAGTAATAAATGAAGAAAGAGATATGATGTATTGTAGTCCTGCGGATGGCCACGAACGTCACCGGCCTGTGAAAAAAGTCAGATTTTAAAAAGAAATGTATAAGATTGGAAGAAAATTACGAATTTTTTAGTGGCAATAAGAATGATTCTACTTTAGGTGCCTTGGCTTTTAAGATATATTTGACTAACTGCAATATTTACACTTGTTCCTTGCTCACTTTAATGTCCTTTATTAGGCAAGAATGTGCATGTAGAAGCACGATATGCACGCATGTCAGCTAAGATGCAAGTATATGCACATTATGTTTATATATTTGTGTAGAAGTGGGCAATGTACTAGTATATACAATATAAAGAATATGCACTTGTATGCAAAATATAGCGTATATGCATCTTTATCGGCAAATCTGCCTATTTGTGAGAATACATGCATGTATGTAGGAATATGCGACTATATATGTTTGGGAGACGCCTATACTTATATAGAAGATGTGCACATACATTGATATAATGTTGCAAAAAGCGACTGTGATGAATTTTCTTAAAATAGTATGATTGTGTTTTGCTTTGCAAGCTTAACTAGAGTTCCTTTGCAAAAAATAGAAAACGCCTCCAAACAGTCAGTTATTTGTCGTAAAGTTTGTATTCCCTCTCCACTCCCATATCCCCTTCTACTCCATTATTTGACAAATCACTCATGGCTAAGGTTTATGAACAAGGCAAATGGCTGCCTTATTTATTTCTGTCATAGTTAGTGATCTTACACCCAGTTGTTGCATAGTCAGATTATACACCAAAAGTTGACACGGAGTAGTGAATGGGTGTGCAAACATTGGAAACTAAGTAATACATGGTTCAAAGGGTTTGAAACTAAAGTTATACTTTCATAAGTATAATGAGTGAAGATTCTTAACTTTTCGCACTTCAAGTGTAATTTATCAGTTTGTTTATGTAGGTGATTTGATTCTCTCGATGTGGGTATTCGAATTGCTTACTTTATTTGAAATATATTTTATGGAGAAGTTTGAAAATTTTCAAGTTTATGGTTGAAACGTGTTTTTTTTTTCTTTTTGCAAATTAAGATTGTTGCTGCTAAATAGGATATTATTATGACCGTCATTGCACTCTCCACCCATTATGAGTAAGAAGATGATCACATATGGTTAGTGAATGATCTCTGAAACTATAGATAAATCTCTCACAATCCGAGTTAATAGGTCAATACTCAATACTATTGATAAACAAGGATTTGGATCCTCTGCAATCCTTTATGGACAGCAGAAGCGTCTCTTACGTGGAACGACACGGTTAGTTTAATAAAGAAGTGCCTTTTGTATTGTGAAATGTGAACTTTATTTTTTCTCTAATCCCTCTACTTTTACCAAGTAAATGTCTTACTCATTTCTTCTATCCTTCATAATCTATGAAAGATGATTACTCTTTATATGTATTCTAAAAATAAATAATTGCAACTATTAGTTTCTGTAATTCCTTAAAATACACACGGAAAGTAGGTGATGCCATACAAGACTTTAGAGACTAAATTAGCCGACTTTAAGAGTTTTTTTTTCATGTGATTGACTTCGAAAAATTTTGATTTTTTTTTAAAATCTAACTTCTAAGCACCCCCCCTCCTCTCTCTCTCCCTCCTTGTCCTATTATATACAATGAACACAAACTAAACTAGTAAATAAGTTACTTAAACTTTAACTACAAAGAGAGAGGAGAGGGGTAGAAAATTAGTTTAAGCAAAATCAGGTAGGCACATATGAAAATATAGCTAAGTTCATAACAAAAGAGAACGTTACTATTTGTAAAAACTGATGCCTCTGCCGTCCATAATGGATTGCAGAGGATCCTAATCCAATAAACTAATACCCTTTAGAAATAAATGAATCCAATAAGCTTCACGATACGTACAAATAAAGAGCATTAAAGCATCCGTAAGCGTCCAATAAGCACATGAGTCATGACCACAGCGCTCTAAACTCACTCCTCAGTATTTGTAAATACTTGCAAACTCTCTCCGGTGACCACACACAATTTATAAACTTAAAAATTTAGATGTGGGGATATATTCAGTAATAGTTGTCAAATGAGGAAAGAATTCTGCTTACTTTTTGTTTGACAAGTTTGACTATTCTTATCTTAATAAAGAATCAGGAGGGTACAACTAGCTTAATGAACTTATTGAAAGTTAGGGTGGCATTTTGACGTACTTATTTTTTTAGCTTATTCGGTTTTGTGGATGTTGGAATATAACTCTTTTGTCTAAACTTGCTGGTATTTTTGATCAAAGTGTCGTTTGAAAGCAGCTTAAAAATGCTAAACATCTGGAGATGGCTTTTGTCTCTTTATAAGTTTTAAAATATTGTAGATTCAAAGAAATCTAGATTTTTTAGACAAGATTAGGGATACAATAGAAAAGTTGATAAGATTTGGACTCATGCTTTTTCATTTTTTTTAATTAGTTTATCAAATTCTCTCTTTATTTAGGAAATTAAATTAGAAGTTCTAAAGATTACTTACCTTAGTTAGTAATGTGGCTACTAACCCACTAGGAATAGCTGTTGAAATTGTCCCACATCGTTTAGGCATTGATAAAGCCAATGATTAATATATGCCACTATCCTTCCTTACTAATAGGCCTTTTAGGGGGGAATGGACGGGCTTCTACATGGTATCAGAGCCAAGGCTAAGCCGGTTTGTATAATGAGCCACCTCCACCCAATTTGTTGATTGCACTTGTTGGGCTTATCGGAAATTGGCCAACCCACAAGTGAGGGGGAGTGTTGGAATTGTCCCACATCGTTTAGGCATTGATAAAGCCAATGATTAATATATGTCCCTCTCCTTCCTTACTAATAGGCCTTTTAGGGGGGAATGGACGGGCTTCTACAATAGCCTAGTCGGCTAGAGCCCGCACTATCAAATAGAAGGTGCAGGGTTCGAGTCTAGTTAATGGGGGGTAAGTGTGAAATCCCTTGATCCCCTTTAATAAGATTTAAAAAAAAAAAAAAGTAATGTGACTACTTTTATCTGATTTCCTAGTACTGAATTCAGGCAGACTTAATATGCACATACAAAGTTCTCATTAATATTTAGGAACACCTTGGATGATATCTTGTATATGCCAATGGGCATGCTTACTTTTACTTTTACATCACATGATGTACTCTATATATACGCTTGAGTGATGCTGGTTTTAAACATTCTACAACCATAATGTTTTGCAAAACGTTTGTATCCTAATTGACTGAGACACGCGATCTATATGCTTATTTGAACCTTGGTTCCAGTCACGGTCGTACTGCAAATATTGGGTCACTTTTACCAATTCAACTCTTTTTCATCTTTGGCCAAACTCTAAAGTTCTGCATTTTCTGGTTTCAGATTGAATTCATTTGCCATGTTGGTACTAGCCTTATCAAAATTGTACTTGAGTTAATTTCAATGTCATTACTATTATTTTACATTAAACCTAGTCCTTGAATACAACTTATTGCTTATCTAATAGTCAAATAGCCTGAATTTTTCACTTGATAATTTTATCCATACTTCATAGCCGTCACCAAGTTGTGACCCTTCCTCTCAGTTGCATACAATTCGTTTGGAGCATGCTATTCGATGTTTGACTTTCACTATTTTCAGTATTTCTTCTAAAATCTATTTCAAACTTCACGCAGCAGTGTCATAATATGATCCATTTGAGTGTCTTTCATTTTTTCTTGATTCCATTACATTGCCCTTTTTACTCTTTGATCATTCTGTACCTTCACCAATCACTTGGGTTCGATACTCCTTATGATGACATGTTTTTGTTTTGACTTTTGGAGAAGCCCACTTATGCTAGACTGGTGTCACTTTAGGGAAATTCGAAGTACCCATATACCGTGTATTCTGTCTGTTTTGTGAGTGTTGGACTAGTGCCTCTTGAGATTCATTGTTGATCATTGAGGTATCATGAAAGTTGTAAAACAGGTAGAAATAAAGCGTTTAAATTATTTTGAGTACAAACTTAATATTATTCTAGTGAAAGAAACTTGAATGGTTCTGATAAGGTTAGAGATATGATAAGATAGTTTATAAGTTTGGATGCTCATACTTTCTTTACTTTGTATTAAATCATTAAAGTACCAATCTCCTGATTTAGAAAATTAAAATAGAAGGGCTGAAGCTCAATTTACCTTGGTTAGTAATGTGGTTGCTTGTAAGTAGTTCTACCCGACTTTTCTCCTTTTTTTAAAATTTGGCAGATTTAATATGCAGATAAAAAGTCTCAATACAATTTAAATATATGACGGTTAAACACATTTGAATTATCTTTCATATGCCAATAAACATGATTTGTTGGACGTTGTACCAATTACTTTGTGTTCCTTCGTTCTAATTAATCTCATACTGGACCTTTGGGAAACTTTTATTTTCCAACTCTTTTTCGTATTGATCGCAACTCTTGAAGTAAAATCTATCTGAGCCCTAGTTGACTGAGCTGTCTGATGATCTACCTGCTATTTTGATCCTTGGTTACAATCAATGCCATCCTGAAAATTTGGGGTCACTTCACTGATTCAATTTTAATAAAAGTCAAATTCATCTGGTTTCGGGGGTGCATTAAATTGTCTTGTTAATACTAGTCTTTTATACCTGGGTCTATTTCAATGTCATTTTAATCCTCTTAAAGTCTTACAATTGATTTAGTCTAGTCTTATAGCTTGTTTCTCTCCTGGATAATAATATAATATTAACTAAACACTAGAACTATGACAAATTAGACCTTCCACTTTGTTGCATTTGGAAAACATGATTATCGACATTGACTTTCACCATTTTCAGTATTTCACAAGGCAAGCAACCATTTTAAACTCCCTTTTGACAGTAAACTAGTTGAAATTCTTGGACCATTTTGAGTGTTCTACCTTTTTCTTTATTCCGTTACAGTTTCCTTGTTACTATGTGATGATGTTGTGACTTGTAAGTAATGACATATACGGGAGAAGCTCACATATTATAAAGGTAAAAATATAGGGAGATTTGAAATACCAATAAAAACTTAATTACCTAATGTCCCTGAGTCCCTGACCTTTTTTTGTTTAATTAATTATTCAGGCCCACTGAAGTGATTGAATCCAACAAAGAATACACCGAAGAAGATGTGTCGGACCAGTTGAAGAGTGGTTCCCACTCTATGAATTTACCTGAAATGAGACCCTTTGACTTCCCTGGTCTGAGGGGCGATATCGAATCTATAGAACGCAATCTCCTTGGTGGACTTGGCCGTTTCTTTGAAGCTGCAGAGGAAATGACCAATGGGTTCTTCGGTGCTATTGGCTCTCCACGAGTGTTCGATGGAGATTCTCTCTCTACCTCATCTCCTAAACGCGGAATACCCGTTGAAGACTTTACTCACAAAGAAGCACCTGAGAAACCCCCCGAAAAGTCTGGTGAATTTGATCTCTCTGGATTGGCCAAAGATGTTTGAAATATGGGAGTTTTAGATAGTGACATGACTTATAATCCTCTGTGTTGTATTTCTTTGATAATTAGCTTTGAACGTATAGCTAAGATGTAATATTACTATGTGAATGCACAAATATGAAAGCTGTACTGCTTAAGTTCAAATGTTCTTTGGCTACAATGTTTTAAGTTGGCACGTAGGTTTTTTCCTTGTTTCTCTTTGACTGTGTTTTTGTTGCCTTGTTCAATATGTGTTTGGTATTAGATTATAATAGGAGTATATGTATTTTCTGTTGATACACAAGTCTTTGTTTGGTACGACTTCAATCATATTATTTTATAAATCGGTTCCATAATCGTTCTTAGCATCATTGATTTTCTTTCTAGACACCATTGATTAAAAGTTTATGTCTTGCTTTCTGTTTACTTCCCGTCTCTAATTTGGGGTGCCTGTTAAATTATTTGTGCAATGACTTTTACTTTTGCTATGTGTCTGGAAGAAGCAATTTCTTTTAAAAAGATGATTTCAAGATCATGCAAATGCAATTAGCAGTATAACACCATTGTAAATGACATTATTTGTTTGATGCAATAGCAATTTAACAAAAACTTTATTGTCCTTCTAAACTGACTTTTTTTTGAGTTCCAAGAATTCTAGTATATTTTCTGAAAGCTACAGACGAACAAATTAACAAACCTTGTTCGAACTTTGAAGAATTAATAAACTTTTGCTTGGAGGATTATGCTAATCCTTTCCTTTTTTATCCTTAAACGTAAATGTTCTTCTCCACGTTTTCAAATTCAATATATAGCCTTTTTGATAAATCTTTTAATGCCATCTGGCTTTAAACAACGGACTTGAATAGTTATTGTTCTAAACTTAAAAATAGAGAAGACAACTGTATTCCTGTAACTTACCCTTTGTACACTTAAAAGCACTTCATCACTTAACCTCCCACATTTTGTCCTTTTTCCATATGGAAAAAATCCATATGGAAAAAATTAAAACTTGCTTTTTGTCATTAATCAAGCTTGTACACAAACTTAGCAGGAAAGTAATTGTATATTATCTACTTTGCTTCGAGTATTGGCCTCGATATATAATTAAAATCAAACACAAAACAACTTGGTCATTATAAATTATACTCTTAACCATCCCTAAATTTAGCCTAATGACACTATCGATGTTCATGTAGCCGAGAATCTATTGTCATTTCTTCAGGATGATAAAACTGAATCAAAAAATTTAGGCATTGCTTAAACTAATTAATCTAGACCGACGATCACGAGAGTGAATATTACTCCTTAGAGCAAGTGCAGGTCCCTTGTACAATAAATTTTCGAAAAAATAATGAAAAGATACATATAAGTGGTATTTAATTATCAAAACGTATATATATCAAAACGCTTTTAAAAATTAGTACAGATGTTACATGATGCTACTACATAATACTACACATTTTTACTTTTTGCCTTCAACTTTGATGATGCATGATGATATATCATATGTACCAAATCATAATTAAGATTTAAAAATTATGTTTTTAAGTACTGATCAATGATTCTCTCTACCCTAGATACAAGTATAATGCCCGTCCTTTAAAATGATTCGCATCGGTTTCCATTACCTTTGGCTAAAAGTAACGGAACCCATACGCTCTCCTCAAATACAAGGAAGAAATCAAAACGGCAAAACTCACACCATACACTCTCCACTTTTTCCGGTACATGTTTTTTTACAGATTACTACGACAAACTTCCGGTACATGTATGGAAGTATTGCTGTATAAATTTATAATGCAAATAGTGGAATATATATTTGATACAAAAACAAATTATTTTATTTCTATGGTAGCGACTCCCCTACTTGTTAGCTACACATTTTCAACTTAATTCGACTGGAAAATTATATGTATTTTTTATTTTGATTACCCATTATTGACCAATTCAACCCCTCACATATTTTGAAAAAAATACAAAACATAGAGTTTCAGCCCCTCTCATTTCACTTTTCTAGAAATGATAGCTTACTCACCACTAAATTTTTATAGCATTTTAAAAAGAGGAAATTGATTAATACTTGCCGGCTCTCCAATGCTAATTTGTTGGTGCTTATCTGGAACATTGTTCACATTTCTGTTACAATATACATTGTTAAAATGAGTCCAAATCTTCTATCCCCTATTCTCTATCCCCTTCGATGCCCACTTGCTTATTTTATCCAAAAAAAAATTCTAAAAAACTTGAAAAAAATTGTACAATTACTATAATACATGTATCAATACATTCCAATAATTATTTTTAAAAGAAAATCCGCACAAAATTTATTTTGGAATAAATGTATAAATTAGTGTAAATTAAACATTGAATATTAAAAAAATTGTCTAAAACAATATTATGTTCAAATGTTTTAAAATTTGAATACAATATAATATAAAAGTTTATAAAGTTGCGTTATAAGTTGTGAAAATTTAAAATTTGAGTGAAAATAAGCAAGGGGGCACCGAAGGGGGTAGAGAATAGGGGGTAGAAGATTTGTACTCTGTTAAAATATTAAGACAAATTTCAATGATTACAAACTTAAAAGACTTTAAGATGTCCGGGTTATAGATAAAACCTTGGCTCATTACACTTGAGGAATATTTTCAAATCAATTCGTCACTCTGAGTTCGAAATTTCCTATTAGTAATATTTTAAAGATAATCTGTATTTCTAATGTGTGCAAGTTGTTATTTGTTACCTTATTTACGTTAATGTTGTGTCAATCAAAGGTTATTATCTGCTATCTTCATCATAAGTAATAAATAATGGTTATTTAGTGCACGTATCCATAACTCTTCTATGTTTCGAATTTATTTCATCACCCTTCAAATAGTTTTTGGTTTTGACAGTTAATCTTTATGTTGGGAAAGTTAATGTTTGGTAGAATATACTTTCGGAGTTAATCCTGCAGTGATCAACAAAAAAGTAATTTAAAATTACTATAGTAAGATTATGATAGGAAGTTAGGAACCAACTCTAGTTTTTTTTTTTCTCTCGAAATATTAGGAACAAGTACTAACTGAAATTATTAAGGAACAATTAAAATATATATAAAACTAGGGACTGGACTATTAACATTATTCCGTCAAGATCAAGTTTTTATGCAAATGTAATCTTGATATTTAGTACCATATATTTCTATGATAAAAACAAGGAGATAAATCTCCATATCTTAAGACTTAATAGGCAATTTATCTCCCTTCTTAATAAAGCTTTTGCATAATCCCCACATTAAAGATACTCCTAGTTTGGATGAATTTTTATTAGGTCCCCACAGTCTCAATTGAAGTACTAAAATTATGTAAATTGTTTTTAATGGAAGTGCTGGATTTGGTCCAAAAATGTTGAAAAGCCATAGCTTTGGTCCCTACTATAGTTTTTCCCCTCCTTAAAGTACCTAATTGCATAAACAGTGGAAGAAAAATACATCATCCATGACAAAAAATAAAAAGAATATTAATTCTATAAAGAACACAATGTATGGATTATGGTTATTGAGTTCCAGTCCATAATACTGAACAATTTGAACGAGGTTGTAGCGGGCCAATTTTTTTGCTTTTAATTACATCAATAAATTAAATACTCACTCCGTCCATTTTTAAGTGTACTCCTTATATTTCGGTAAATATTAAGATGTATTATTAATTGCATTGTAAAGTTACAAATATAACCCTAATTTAAATTAAATTATTATTATTGTTAATTTTTAGAACGTCATTGCAATATTTGAGTATACTATAGTAGTTTTATCATTTTTTTATTAATAAATTAGGAAAACGGACACTTATTTTGGGACAGACAAATATGAAATAATTGACACTTTATTTAGAGACGGATAGAGTATTTTAATACTTTTGGTATGGTTAAATTTTGTACAAATATGCCTACATGTCCATGTATATAACATATTAACATTACTAATACCAATTACTACCGGGTGAAACTATGAGGACCAACACTATGATTAACTCAAGGTAAGATATTAAATTTTTGGTAACATATTTCCTATTATGCACCCTTTATATTTTCATAAAGTCTATATAATATAATACGCGGGTTGAAACATTCCAACTGAAAAACCGGTCTGTATAATATTAATATAATCTCTCTCTGTATCTAAAAGGGCCGTGTTTGGTTAAGTTCTAGGAAAGTAAAGAGATTTATTGATTAATCCCCTGTCCAAAAAAAAAACGAGTTAAAGACAAAACTCAAACCCAAACGTTACATACAATATACATATATACTATAATTTATACTATATATACATGCAAACACGCACTCCCTGCTCACTTTCACCAAAAATATGACTCTTTCTTGAAGAAAAAAACCTTCACAACTAGCACCTTTTTTATTCTTATTTTGTTCATTAAAAAAGGTGTTATTCTGGAGTGTTTTCCTTGGTTTGGAAGGGGAAAAAAAGAGTACGACAATGGGGAACAATTGTGTCGGTTCATATCTTTCAAAGGATGGTATGTTTAGATCATATTGGTCACGATCACCGGATTTTATTACGTATAACAACAAAGAATTTAGCACCGAGATTCATCCTGCATCGAAAGCAGATGATTTTTCTTCACAAGATATTACAAAAAAGGCTCCTCAACTGATCATAATAGTCAATGAAGTGCCTAAACAAATAGAGAAAATAAAACCCGAGAAAAAGGATAACGAACCGGTTCGTATAAAAGAAGTGCCTAAGGTAGCTGTACCTAATAGACTTGTTCAAAAACCGGATACTAAGAAAAGAGTATTGAGTGCAGGGCTAAGGGCTGAATCTGTTTTGAGAACAAAAACCGGTCATTTAAGGCAATATTACATTCTCGGGGAAAAACTTGGGAATGGGCAATTTGGTACAACTTTTTTATGTACGGATAAGGTTACGGGTAAGCAATACGCGTGTAAGTCTTTGGCTAAACGGAAGCTTCTTACGGACGATGACGTGGAAGACGTTAGAAGAGAGGTTGAGATAATGCACCATTTGTCTGGTCATGAGAGCGTTATCGAGATTAGAGGGGCTTATGAGGATGCTGTTTCGGTTAATGTTGTGATGGAGCTTTGTACAGGTACATTGGCAGAAGAAGGATTTGATTTATAATTTTTTTTGGGTGTAAATAAATAAATTACATGGTGAAAAACTGAATATTTTTTTGTTTTTTGTTTTTTTGTTTTTATAGGTGGCGAGTTATTTGATAGGATTGTGAAGAGAGGGCATTATACGGAGAAGAAGGCGGCGGAGCTGGCGAGGACTATTGTTAGGGCGATAGAAACGTGTCATTCGCTAGGGGTTATGCATAGGGATCTTAAGCCTGAGAATTTTTTATTTGTGAACGAGCACGAAGATTCGCCACTCACAACTATAGATTTTGGATTATCGGTCTTTTTCAAGCCAGGTATGGTTTAGTAATTTTCGTCCTTTACGTTTGTATGTATGTTTCTGTTTATGAGTGTATTAATGTAACAACACTACGGCATTTATTTTTTCAGTTATTAATACATCTCAGAGTAGGTTAGTTTGCATAAAAGCATAACTGCTGAAGTTTTTTAGCTTTGAGGTAAATCAGGATTTGTTCAGCTTAAGAATTCTAGTATTCTAAGGCCACGATATTTAACTAATAAGGAAAATTACACACAAATAGATGAGCTTAAAAACCACAGCCAAACAAGACTTTTTCGACTGGACCCCTTCTTTGTATATGACATTGGACAAGGTTAACCAAAAAAATCATCTATGTTGTTTTCAATTATTTGTTTCTCGATTTTAAACACCACTTTAGAACAGTGTTTTAAAAGTTAACTAAAACGTTTTTGCAAGAGCTAGGCTAGAAGCATAACAAGCGTAAGCTTTTAGCGGCTTAAAAAGCAGAATTTGCGAGCTTTTTAAACTTTAAATCGAACTTTTCTACTACGAAGCACGCTTTTTTAAAACAGTGCTCAAAATAATCTGAAATAGAGTTATAGGAGTAACATAAACCTAAACAAACTGTCTTTAAGATATTTTCTCTATTGTTCAAGCAAAAACCAACTTATATCTGCTACTTTAAGTAGAACTTCGATATGTAATGAGATTTGGATTTTTATTCCAAGTATTATATTCCATTACATATACGTACAGGAGAAACTTTCAGCGATGTTGTTGGAAGCCCATATTATGTTGCACCAGAAGTTCTTCGTAAGAAATATGGTCCTGAAGCAGATGTTTGGAGTGCCGGCGTGATTATATATATTCTCCTAAGCGGAGTTCCCCCCTTTTGGGCCGGTAAAGTTCTCTGTCAACATTAAAATATTATTGTTAATTTTTGCAAACATTATACTGAAATACTTTAGTGCTTTATTTGTTGTGGGCTTTGATGAACAAAGATCAGAAGCACTTTGATGATAATCTGTACAAAATACAAATTGAACACTATGATTCTTTTGAACCTAATTAAATGTTAACTAAGTTTCTCATGGTTATAGATCATTACCGAAAAGAAAAATATTGGCTACTGATTTGTTTGTAATGCTAAAAAAGCAACCTTGGTTGCTTTGCAAGCATAATAATAATCTTCTCATTATGTTTTTCGTCTTGTATCATACTCGTACAGAGACCGAAGACGAAATTTTTCGGGAGATCTTGCACGGGAAAATTGATTTCTCAGCTGATCCGTGGCCAAATATATCCAATAGTGCAAAAGATTTAGTAAAAAGAATGCTTTCCCGAGATCCCAAAAAGCGGCCAACTGCTCATGAAGTTCTATGTAAGTCCATATATGTATGTACATGCTTAAGCATCTTTGGAACTTGTGATTGGAAGTACTTATGTTCCAATTATTGTGTATTAGATATTATGTTAAATTTGTATTTAATTCTTGCAGGCCATCCTTGGGTTAGGGATGATGGTGTGGCTCCCGACCATCCTCTAGATCATGCCGTGTTGAGTCGATTAAAACACTTTTCCGTTATGAACAAATTTAAAAAGATGGCTCTTCAAGTGAGTGTTAGCTAGTCTATTTGTAAAATTTAGGTGCTATTAAGTTTGTTAATTTACTCCTTTTATCTTATCGTCTTTTTCTCTTGTTTTGTAGGTCATTGCAGGGCGTCTTTGTGAAGAAGAAATTGCGGGATTAAAAGAAATGTTCAAAATGCTTGATACGGACAATAGCGGTCATATTACGTTTGAAGAACTCAAGACTGGATTAAAAAGATATGGTGCTGATCTTACCGAATCAGAGATTTATGATCTTATGCGGGCTGTAAGTATCTTTTAATAATTAGGGTTTATTTATTCTAGTTTAGAGTGCGATAAACTATAGAGGCTTGAGTTTAATACTGTCCACTGAAAATATAAAATTTGTTTGGTTGCAACTTATAAGCTCAGTGTACAAAACACGTCGAATACATCTTTTAAAATTTTGCAGCATGATAAAGTTACTTCCAGTTTCTAAAAAAATTTCTGCCTTCCTTGCAATGTGCTCAGTATGATTAATTGAAGATTCAGAATTAGACCGATTTACAGATAACAATGCTATTCTGTCATAAGATAACCGTACCGTATGGGAAAGTCAAAATGCGTTTTTTTTGTTAGTATGGGCAAGCCAAAATCTTTGTAATTGAAAAAACAAAAACATTACAGGGAGGAACCGGTCTGTACGTTTTTATGTCCCACTTAGTTAAACACAATAAATATGTAATTACCCCGACTACTCATGACTTTGGTAGTAACAATTATGTCAATTTATACTTAAAGTTCCTTTTTCATCTAGGCTGATGTTGATAATAGCGGGACTATCGATTATGGGGAGTTTTTAGCAGCAACAATGCATCTCAATAAAGTTGAAAGGGAGGATCATTTATCAGCTGCTTTTTCGTATTTTGACAAAGATGGGAGTGGTTACATCACCATAGACGAACTACAACGAGCATGTGAGGAATTTGGAATGGATGACGTTCGCTTGGAAGAAATGATTCAAGAAGTTGACCAAAATGATGTAAGCTCCTTTAAAGAAGAAAAACACATTACTAACTGAGTAACTGCTAGTTTTGGTTACAGATTATGACCGAAAAATAAGTAGTTTTCCAAGGACCGAGGAATAACTGCATTAATCTAGATTAAGGGTTTGTTAGTTTGCATCATTGCAGCAAATTAGCTGGATTTGTTGAGGTTGAAAAGGGTCTATCCTACTATAACCTTCTAGTTTAATTCAGGCAAATTAATTCCAGAAAGCCTCAATATTTGATTAAGCAAATACAGTCCAACTCTAGAGCAAAAAAGAAAAAAAATCCAAACTCAAAAGCTGTAAAGAAACGAGGTCTAAGGCTAAGACCAAACTGAAAACTCTGCTTGAAAGCTGAGTAATCAAGTTCTCGGCAACTACAACAAAAGAAGTGTAAGCTTAAAAGCTACAACCAAACAAACCCTATAAATTACTGATGGGTGAAAAAACCTCTAAATTGTCTTTAAAATTAGGCGTGAAATCAAGAGATTCGGAATTATAACCATGTTCAAAACACCCTCCATTGAAGCAAAACCTGTTCTCTGTTGCTTGTTTTCAAAATTGTCATAAACAATATTGGATTGATATTATGTTTTTCCTTCTCATCCTTAATACTTACGTTTCTAATAACCATAATGGTTATATCTTATATCAGGATGGGCGCATAGATTACGACGAGTTTGTGGCCATGATGCAAAAGGGAAATGCTGATATTGGTAATAAGCAAGTGCAGAATAATTTCGGCCTTGGATTTAGAGAAGCTCTTACAGTGTGTTGAAATTCTTAATGTAGTCATAATTTCTTGGGATATATTTTACCACAATTTTTTTTATGTAACTACAAGACATAGGAAACGATAATACCACCAGTCATTTTTTAGTCGACACAAAACCAAGGATACAGCACAGCCAGTCCCACTCTGATCATCTCTGATCAGATATTCCAGAAGGACTACATATCTTCTAGAAATTACAAAACTGTTAGTCTGCCTGACATGTTTTTTCTTACTTGTCAAATTAAATCTAATTGTAGTTCATTTAGAATATTGGTTTCTTCTTTTATTTCAGTTCTGTAGCTTTGTGTGAGCCCAGTTCTGTGTCAATCTACATCATTTAGAAGCGTTCTCCTCTGTTGCAAAAATAAAGCTGTTACTCAATACTTAATATTGCCTAAGTTACGTATTGTAACTTGCAAGTTTTTCAATCCCCAAAGAGGTATATACAGTCATCTTAGCGTGTACTGTATTTCTAGAAATTAGCATGTGAAAAACAAATTAGCTCTTTACACATACCTGTGTTCTCATAGCTTATCACTTGTTCGGATGTTCCCGTGGACTGATTTGAATATTATTTTAGACAATCAAATAATTCTTTTGTGTACTTTCTTAAATGTGTGCAAATATGAAAGATTTAAACCAGATTTATGCTTGCTCTATGTATGGCTTCAACTTTTAAGCAATGAAGACTTACATAACATAGTGGCTTTTCTCAGCAGTCACTTGGGGTACAAATAAATAAATAATCATGACCAGGGCCACAAAAGTTATAGAGAATGAGCAGAGATATATTACTAATTGATTAACGTTTTGTTTTTGTTTTACAACACTTAACCATCCTTATCTTCAATCTTAGTTATTTTATAATGTAATACAGCTTGGATAAACTATAGCTAGGGCAATGATGTGGATAGGCCATTCCATTTATATATGCCCTAAGTGGGACATTGTTGTTACTTTCTGGTAAGAAGATGAGATTAATATGACATTGATTGTATATCCCACTGTGGTGGTCTAGTTACCGTACAATTGCTGCTTCAATAAAATTTAGAATGACTTATGAACAGTTAGCTTTCCCAAAAAACTTCTTTTAATGAAGATATGTTGGACAGTGTTTTAAAAAGCGAAATCGTAGCTAAATCGTTTTTGTAATAGATATGTTAAAACCGTAAAAAGCGAAAGCTTTTAGCGGCCTAAAAAGCGGAAAAACGAGCTATTTAAGCTTTGAATCGAGCTTTTATCGGGCTTTAAATCAACCTTTTTACTACGAAACGCGCTTTTTAAAACAGGGATGCTGGATATACACACAGTGACTTGGTAGTAGTTAGTGGGTCGATCTTAAGATTTTAAATGTTATTAGGTATAGATAAATGTCTGCATGGAGAGACTGAACTAAATTTTAGTATTCTGTTCTATAAAACCTTGATATTTGATCCGTTCAAAAATGTTAGAAAGGAAAAAATTATTTTGATTAAAATCTTCAAAAATTATCGTTCCATCCCCCTACTAAATATAGTGTTTCCTTACAATTCCATTTAAAGTTACCGTTTCCGTCCTTGGTTTTAAAATTTCCCATATTCTAAGTGCATTTCTCCTTGTTGGGAACTTAAATAAAAGAAGATTAAAGAACAATATTTAAGTCATACAGGGACAAACAATAGTGAACAGCTTGCTATTATAATTTGTAAGAGTTCATTCCAGATAAAAATTTACAAACAAGAACAAACTTCTGATCAAAATCAATGTCATGCAAATCTCGTTTATAATTGTTCGCTTCCATACTTCTGGATAGGGTTGTAACCCAACAATTAATTTACATAATTTCTCAAAAAGTAGATATCTTAGAGAAATCATGAATTTTTGGAACTTCAACATTGTATTTAAATTGAAAAACAGACAAAACTTTGCGTTGGAAATGGACGAGGAAATTGTAAACATTGTTGGAATTATTTAGCACGACGGAAAATTTACAAAATGCATCACCAAAACCATATTGCACGTTTAACATATATATGTGACGATGGCATTTGGGTACTAATCAAATCAAACCTAGACTTAGACTATCCTATATCCGTATACGAATAAACAAAGAGATTTATGATAAGCACAAAAATTGATCATTCAATTAACATAAGCTCATATGTCCAATCGTTATTTCATCAAAGTTATTAGAATATAAGAAACGTCATATGGCCTCGTATTTGATAAAAATAAGTTACCAACGGAAACAAATTAAGTTGACAAAAGGACATTTAATTTATAGGCCAAGTGGGACAATATATTGTTTTCGTGTTGTGATTATTTTGATTCTGATTTTGTATCTCACTGTGGCGGTTTACTTAGGCTCTAATCGTGCTTTCAACTTAAAATTAAGGCTGACTTGTGAACAACTACTTTTTGTGAAGTTTTCCAAGAAAGACAACCTTTAAATCTAAAAGAAACGTTACATCTATAATACTAACAAACAAAAAAGGAAAGAGAGCATTGTCACGGACACATATACAGATACGTATATCTAGACTAAGGCATAACGTGAAATTGCAAAATTTTAAATTTACATGACAATTAATAAATTATAACTATATTATTTATAGTAGGTTGTTATACATTTGATTTATCAAAACAAGAAGACGATAAATATTTAAATTGTAACCAACAAACCTTAGTAATAATAACATTATATATTTAATGTTTTGTTAATTTTTGAGATAAAATTGTAAAATATGATAGTTAAATGACTTTATCATATACTTTGTTTTTATAACGTTTCCCAGAGTGTTCAAGACGTGTCTGTAGAAAAGTCCGTGTGGTAAACGGACCAGTAAGCCAACGATACTAAATTAAGTGTCGTATATGTGAAATAAAATATCAGAGTGTCACACGCTGACATGTGTACCACACTATACTTTTAATTTCGTTTGGAGTGGGTGTGCAACATAGTTGTATATATTTTATGTGATTAAATTTCATGTTAAGATTATGATTATAGTCCGTGAACATCAAAATTGAAAATATAAAGTAAAAATAAGTAACATATGTATATATGTTTAAAATAAATTTTAGACATGTGTTTTGATACTTAAGTCTTAAATTATGTAGTAAATGATAATTTCTCTTATTTATTGATATGTTTGAGAGTCTCTGAAATTCTATAGATTGTGTATGGAGTTATAATAATATCCACAATAAGACAAAACATATAAAATTATAAATTTTTGTATGTGATATGTAAAGGCTAAAATAATAATTTTAATTAGATTATTTTACTAAAAAGTAAAAGTGATCAATTATTTATCGAGGTTCCAAAATATACTATTGATCGAAAGAGGTGACAGAAAAACTGTGTTTATTCTGAACCGTCTGATCATTTGAATGTAACTAGATCAGACAGTTGTGTTTTATAAAGTCAGATACCCATTTTCTATAACGATGAATCAGTTAGGGAGGTAGACGGTAAAATAACAGATGGGTAAACCTGGCTGGCAAAGGAAAGTAGTGGGGCCTAGACACGTTGGAACAGACATGCCACGTCATCCACTGTTGCCGTTCAAGCACCCCACGTTCTCCAACAGTGGCACTTTGCTCCAAATTTATTTTATCATTGTGTTATTTATATACTATATGATTGTATCATTTGCATATGCCACCAATCACTTGCTACATTATTTATTTCAATGTTTTTTTTTCTACACACTACATGTATGTATGTTGGTATCTTTAAGTTTAAGTTTAAGTTGTAGGTCACAAAGTAAAACGGAGAGCATAAATAAATAAATACGAAGAGACTCTAAAATTTGAATTTGTAAGTGAAATAAGAAGCGAGAAATGAAAAACGTGTTTTTAAAAAGGAAATGAGTTTCCTACTGTATATGGTTATAAGAAAATTTGATTTTTATTATGTGTGCCTATTTGATAGATGAGTAATGATATCTAAAATATTTACACAACTTTCACACTCATGATTATACTAACCACGTCATCGATCTTATCTAGCAGATGTCAAAATAGATTTACACCAAACATATTTGAATGTTAAAAAGTTTGTTATATTTACGTTTCGACTTTTATAAATATGACAAGAAGTATGGAAATAGCCTACATATCATTACACTTGCTAGATAAAGATAAACATTATGTTTTTAGATAAATAAAAACATAGTTAGATAAACATTACGTTTCGACTTTTATAAATATTTACCTTTTGATTCTTCAAATTCAGTTTATTTTGTCACTAACACTCCTCATTTTGGAGATGTGCGAGAATTAAGCATTAGTGTTTTAATTAGGTGGTGATAACTTATAATGAGACCTAACCACTTGAGAAATAATTCATTTGCTAACATGGAAAATTAAGTATATTTGATTAAACGTTACAACTACACAAGTCCAAAGTGTATAATGTATTGGTCCCATTCGACTAGCTCATACTAGACCGGACCATGTGTTATGGGTCTACAAACATTCTCATTCAAATCGATATTCATATGTGGGTTCTACCAAAAATAACCATGCATTACTACTAACCTCTGAAATATTACACTAATTACTGTACCAAAAAAGTAGGAGTACAATACTATTTACTACTATTATCTCTTGGACACATTCTCAGAAATTTGTAGGAGTAATAAAAACAATGCATTATTAAAAGTAAATAATTTAAATCAAGCACTAAAAGTAGTGATTATAAAGGTTGCGGAAACATTTCGGGAGAGTGGGGTAGTGCGCAGTAATTACACAGTAATGCTATCCAAAAACCGAATCGCTAAAAATGATAATTACAACAATAATCCTTATATTATTAAATATACTTATTGGTCTTTATACTTTTAATATTGAAGAAATTGTCCCCAATTTATTCTTATAACTTAAAGAGACAATTGCTTCTTATAAGTCAAAAATAAAATAAAAAAGCATCTATACGGGAATCATTCATTCCAATGGATCCTTATAAAGTTTCACCCAGAGTAGTCTTCTTTTGTTTATGATGAATGTAGATAATTTGTAAAGTATTTGACACACATGATCAATCTAGATTTTTTTGGATGTGTTGACTCTGTCGAAAACCATGATTTTTGCCACAAATAAATGGAAATACATAGTAAAACACAAGATTCACTATAATTTTTTTTTGAGTTTGGAGGTGGGATGAGCAGTCTGCTTGGACTGTTCACATCACATTTGAGTCGGCTCTATTAATACACATACACATACACATACCATAATTTTTTCATAAAAGAACTTGTACAATGGAAATCTTAGAATGTTACACACCAATTTAGAGTAAAGATACAAATTCGAGAACTAAATATGCTTACGATACAACGGAGAAAAGAAGAAGAAGAAGCACAAAAGATCGTAACTTTTCACATTCCTTTTTTTCTAAAATTTCAATACCAAATATGTCATTCATAAACTACTTACGAATCAAATAAAATTACATCTCAGACTATAGTACCCATATACATAATAACACATTGTGTTAAGTTAAATTCCCTGACCAAGACAATAAACCTCTGTAGCATCATTTGAATTAAATTTCCATTCATTCATTAATTCATTCATTCAAGAGAGAGAGAGACTATACAAATACAATTATTAATTATACATACATTACGTACACAAACATATAATACAATATTTACATACATACATAAAATCTCGCTGTCAAACCAGAAGCAGAAAACAAATAGACAGACCAAAATCATCATTTTTATCAGTTACTCCTTGAAATAGGTACTTTATTCAAATTTGATACATTTTTTCACTTTCTTCTTTTTTATTTGATCACGTTGACTTTATTTACTCACTTTCATATTCATTGATCTTTTTTGCAAGTATATTTTTATATCTTCTTCACTTCTTGTTTAAATTCCAGTTGATCTTGCAGTTATTTATTTATTTATTTTCTATCATTGTGTTTATAGATTTTTGGCTTTTATCATGATCATGAACTTCATTTTTTACGTTCGTGATTTGTTTGTGAACAAAAAAAAGATCTTTTTTGTCTATTTCCCACCTTTTTAATCTGACTATTTAACAAATAATACATTTAATCATTAATTTTGCCATCTTGTTAGTTGTTACTAGTCTACACAAAATTCGAACAATTGATATATATATATATATACACACCATATTTCATGATTCACAATTTTACCACCAATCCATACAAAATCAAATAATTTGTAGGTCAAACTAGCAAAATTCACGAGTGATCAATAGTTTAAATTTGACGTATGTGTAATAACTGTCAGAATTTATGTAGATTGGTGTTTATCTCATCAGCGTGGTTGTCGAAATGTCAAATATTAGTATATAATTAGTGATTTTGAATTGTAAGTATAATGTTGGACTACTGGTTAGTGTAAATCAATATCTAAGTTGTGAAATTTAATGTAGCATAAAATTAAAAACAATAGGTTGGTAGTGTATAAAAGTTATTATTTCACTTTTTGATAATGTCAGGAAAAATTAGAAGTTTTAAGCTGAATGACTTGACGTTTTTTCAGCCTGAAACAAGCCTGCTTATTTGCTTAAAAATTTGCTTCCAAACAATCCTTAACTTCTTTTACCTTGTCCCTGAGCAACAGTACAAAAAAAATTGACCAGAACTTTCAAACGGTTTTGAAATTTTCTTGACTTTTTACTGAACTTTTGTAGAAATCAAACTATAAGACTGTCCATTTCCTTTCTATTTCTTTCCCTTCACATTTACCGCTGGTATAGCTGTAATTTTTTATTTGCATAATTTCTGTAACTTTTGATTTGCATAATTTTTGCTTATAAAGTGTAATGCATTGGGTTGATCAATTAGCTGAGTTTTTTTGTTTCTTTTTTTGCTTTTTGCTAATTGGATTCAGCCCTAAACAAGCCAGTTTATTTACATAAACGCTTCTGCTTTACAATTACTTAACTTCTTCTGACTTGTTTTGAGAACTGTTAAGAAACTAATTACCAAACTGTAGAGTTTGGGATTTTCTTTAGTTTGTTTTTAAACCAGAAATTAAGCTCTTTAGGATGGAAAAGTAAATTTATAAAAGGATCAAATTCAGTGGAATTTTGTTAATTTCAGAGATCGTGAATCCGTGAATAGTTACTAGTAATGGCTACTGAAAATGGGGGCTTTGAGGAGGATGAGAGGGGTGTTATCGAGAGCATGCATGATGAAGTTGTTAACGGCGAGAAGGCTATTGATGTAGCTGTAGCTGAAGAAGTAAAATCCGTTAATGTTCCCACAATAAAAAAATCAACCACTTCAAGTGCTTCAAAAAATGGTAGTGCAACTTTAAGGAGTGGTAAAAAGGTCATGAATGCAAAAGAGAGGGTCCCTCTTGCTTCGAACACTAAGCGCGGGCTTAGTCAGAGTCTATCTTTTCCAGCCAAGGGGGTTCGGCCCGATACAATGAAAATGAGCATCGATGGGATTGGGCCAAAGCCCGAGCGAAAAAATAATGAACAGGGCTCGGTTCTGCTTTTGAATCCGAAAACTAGACGGGCCTCGGCTACTGTTAACTTAAAGGAAAATGGTGGTGGGATATCTTCTCGAAGGGCTACAATGGCATCTGTGCATAGCGTTCAACGGTCATTGGTAAAACAGTTGTTTTGCCCTTTTTGTATAATTTATATTAGTTTTTTATAGGGCCAGTTACGCTTCTGTACATTAAGCCATTAAGGTGTCATAAGATTACGCCAATCTACAAAATTTAGCAATTGGTTCATTAATGTTGCATTTCTCTACGCGTACACTTCGTGTACCGGTTAAAAAAAAAATCCATAGGGTGCGATGCCAAGTCGTTAACAAAGTATTATGTTTTATACACTATTCCATCATGTATATTTATTTTAACACTAGTTTATTACTGCTTAACTACTGTAGTTCCGGGTTATAGCTTTTTCTTTATAGTTTTTTTTTTTATATAAACTTACAGAATCAGGAAAAAAAACTACTAGGTTGGAGAGTAATTGCAAATCATTGCAGCTTGGTGTAGAGAATTGAAATCTGATGATAAGTTACTATGTTGATGTATAAATCTATGACTAACTATGTATCAAAAATTTACTTTCTTGATGCTATTTGTTTAATTTTTGTATATTTATCAGTCTGGAAAATCTGGTTCTGCAACTGGTTCTGTGAGGGCTGCTTCATCTGAGGTCTCATTGTGAGTTTCCACCACCGGTTGATTAAACAAAGTTTTGCAAGTTCTTATGGGAAATTGACATATTTTGGTAGACCTGTTATTTGGATATAACTGAAGTTTGATGATGGTTTTACTCTTAAATGCAGGCCCGTTGATAAACAGGTTAATCCTGTCAAAGCTGCATTGTCGATCAAGGAAGATGAGGATGCTCGTTCCACCACTTCATCGTAGAACTCCTATCCTAGACTTTGTTTCTCTTATCTATCATTTAGTGTTTAGACTCTTCTAATGCTTCGTAAAATTAATTTAAAATTGTATATTTACTTTTTTTAGGAATGTGAGTGGGCAAAGGAGAAGCGAATCTGGGTTCTCATTCCGGTTGAATGAGCGTGCTGAAAAGAGAAAAGAGGTGAGTAATTCAGGTACCAATTTATGTATCGATTTTGTGGGATTGCAATACTTTTGGCAGTAATAAAGACGTTGATCCTTGTGTATAGTTCTTTTCGAAGCTTGAAGAGAAGATCCAAGCAAAAGAAGCTGAGAAAACTAACATCCAGGTTAAAACAATGGTTAGTATTACACATATCTTTGTTGATCACAAATTAGTAAATTACTAGACCTCAAATTTGATCTATACATTGTATCAATTTTATGGTTGTCATTTTCGATTTATCTTATTGGAGGCAATGGATGCAGGAAAACCAGGAGGAAGAGATAAAACAGTTGAGGAAGAGCCTTACGTTTAAAGCTACTCCTATGCCTAAATTTTATAAAGAGCCTATTGCTAAAGTTGAGCTGAAGAAGGTGAACTATATTCTTCTATTTGACATGATGATATAGTGTAACTACAGTTTGCGAGTCTTTATATCATGTGACAGTTCCCTGCTTAATTTTTGGCTATGGAAGTGTGTCACATACTCGCATATATGATTTACATATTCCATAATATATGTTTCAACACATTATGAAATCAAAAGTATGAGGATCTGATCTCAACAAGTAACACAAGGTAGATCAAGACCTTATGTATCTCCCCATTAGAGAGTTTTCACATTTTTTCGCATAAGTTTCTCTACCTTGTTGAACCTCTGGGGTTTGAGATACTTTTATGCATCTATATGTGTGTAGTTTCGATTTGGAATAAGCAGGTGTCCATTGTTACAGTTTGAAGAATTATGTTATATAATGATATAGTAATTTGCCATTATAAACAGGCAATAAGGAGAAATTTGGATTGCTTTCACACACTAGTCACAGAGTATAAATATTGCCTACAGTTGTTTGGTGACTAAGGGACACGATAGTTTTTTAAAGAAGGGGTACTTATTTGGCGGCCGCTTTTGAGAAAATACTGACTGGGAACAAAGTTGGGTTTACTCAGCTTTTAATTTTTTATACTTTTCAGGTTAGAAAAGCCGAAAATGCACTGCAACTTATTTAAGAAAAAAGTTTAACTTGAAAAGCTGCAATCAAACACGCTCTAGAAGACCAAACTGGCATTTAACTTTTCCCTTTTAACTTTTCAGCCTTGTAATTTTTCTGTCTCTCTGTCATGTCTGGTCTATTAGTCAAAAGTTGTGATTATTTTGTATACATTTTTTTTCTTAGATCCCAACGACACGCCCGAAATCTCCAAAACTGGGAAGGAATAAGAGCTTCACTACCGCAAAGGCTAATCTCTCCGAAGGTGGAGAATCATGCCTTGCCCCTGATTTGAACCAAAACGAAGCCAAATCCCCTAAAGTTATCCAAGCAAGTAATTTAAAAGTTGTTTCAATTTCAAAAAAGCCTGTTAAAAAGTCGTCCTCAAAACTCGAGTCCCACAAACAAGCCTCCGTAAAAGCAGCAGGGGAAAAGGCGGTGAACACAGAAAATGAAACAAAAGTAGAAGATACGAAATCCGATACTGAGAAAATTGAAGAAATTCAAGAAAATGAAAGCAAGCTTGCTGATTCTTCTGAAGTCAATGGCGAGATAAAAGATGAATGTGTGACTGCTGCTCAAGTCGAGGTTGAAGGTTAAAGGACACATTTGGGGGGTGGTTGGGGGGCTGCATCTATAATTTTCGTAATTAATTAATTTGTTAATAGTGTGTGGTTGTATGCTCTTTTACATATCACAAAAAATGGTTTGTACAAAAAGAAATTTGTTTTTGTGGTTCCTTTTATTTTCACTGAGAGATTTATGTGTTGAAATGCACCACCTGCTTGATATCATTACTTTGATCTTTGTAAATTAAGGATTATTTGATTGCAACTCCATTTTGTACACTCATCTTGTCCTTTATTTACAGTCTCGACATTTTTGGCCAACCAGTTTAAAAATCATCTTTCTTTTGCTTTTCTCCCTCTGTTTTCTTACTTCGTGGAACATTCTATGCAGGTTTCTAAAGTTTCTTGTTTATATTTGAAATGAACAGAAAAGAAGAATGAACATCTACTAACGGCAAATACAAGTATTGACATTTTTTAGGAAAAGCAATGCACATGTTCAAAATAAAAATTTACAAGCATATAAGCCTGTTGCCACAATTAAGGTTGATTTAATAATGCAGATCACATATTTCATGAAGCAATATCAAGATTCTTTATTTCTTTGGGAAGAAAATAGAGGACCACCTATTATTTCATCAAAATCTCAACTAGTGGTAACCAAGTAAAGACTGTTTTCAACCAGAGGATGAGGGGCTGCTAACTTGGATAGCACAAAAACGAAATAAAAAATCTTGCAATCCAATGAAAATAAAGATGAAGATATCCGAAGATCAGTTATCTTTAGCCTGAACTTGTATAAATAATATCAATTACCATTCAACTTATCATCACTAAGAACTACAAACAACTACATTCAAGCTTAAAATTTTCCAGATTCATGGCTTCCTCAACCATGGCTCTCTCTTCCCCATCTTTCGCCGGAAAGGCGGTCAAGCTCTCCCCAGGTTTCCTTGGCGGAGGAAGAGTCACCATGAGGAAGACTGCCGCTAAGCCAGTCTCCTCCGGAAGCCCATGGTACGGTCCTGACCGCGTCCTTTACCTTGGTCCACTATCCGGGGAACCTCCATCCTACCTATCTGGAGAATTCCCAGGTGACTACGGTTGGGACACTGCAGGGCTGTCAGCTGACCCAGAGACCTTTGCCAAGAACCGCGAACTTGAGGTCATCCACAGCAGATGGGCCATGCTTGGCGCCCTTGGGTGCGTCTTTCCAGAGCTTCTTGCTCGGAACGGCGTCAAGTTTGGAGAGGCGGTATGGTTCAAGGCCGGGGCACAGATCTTCAGCGAGGGTGGGCTTGACTACCTGGGAAACCCTAGCTTGGTCCATGCACAGAGCATTCTGGCTATCTGGGCTTGCCAGGTCATCTTAATGGGAGCTATTGAAGGGTATCGTGTTGCTGGAGGACCCCTTGGTGAGGTAGTTGACCCGCTTTACCCAGGTGGCAGCTTCGACCCGTTAGGCCTTGCTGATGACCCAGAGGCTTTTGCTGAACTTAAAGTGAAGGAGCTTAAAAATGGTAGGCTAGCCATGTTTTCTATGTTTGGATTCTTTGTTCAGGCTATTGTTACCGGAAAGGGACCATTGGAGAACTTGGCTGATCATTTAGCGGACCCGGTGAACAACAATGCTTGGGCTTTCGCCACAAACTTTGTTCCCGGGAAGTAAGTTTGATGAAAAAGAAACGTTGTATTGGCTTCATTATAATGTAAACTGGTTGTAAATTAATGAAGATATTTTGGTTATTTAACTTTTCTTTTGCTTTCTTTTCATGTTCGGTATAAAAATTGAATTAACCTACCAAAATTCTATATTAGTTTTCATTGTTTTTCGAGAATGAAATATCTCTAAAATCGAAGCTAATTTGCAAGCCATTCCTGTGTACAAACTACAAACTAAAACAAGCCCCTTGATCTACAAAGTACAAACAGAGAGGTAGAGATCTAAAAAACAAAGCTACATTCATAGGTGTCTTTGACATCGTCCACTTTCGCAGAAACTAAGAATCACACTTTCCAAAACCTTTGCTTATTCCACTTCCCTTCACTTTTTTATAGTGAAGTAAAAAAATTCACTTGAAACTACCCGTCTGTATGGAAAGTAGGGAAAAGAAAAATAATGCAGTTAAAAACTAAAATGACGAAATCTTGTTGCAATCGCTTATTGGAACTGCAAGAAACAAATCATTACAACGATATGAATCACTATCTCGTATTCATCTCAGCAAGTTGTATACCCAGCAAATTGAGTAAAATGTTTTCTTAAATCCAACAAAAGTGTTTACTACATGCAACTCGAAAAGGTATAATACATTCGAGCAATTCTACTACTAACATTCTTTTCATGACAGTATACAGAAGCTACTGCCATCAAAAGAATGATTTTACTACTAACATAGCAAGGAGGTGAAAATAAGTGAATCGTTAATTAATTTAGTTTCGAATATGCTCATTGGTTTGTCGGAAATGTTGAATATTGGCCTAAAATGTATGTTTAAATTTTAAATGGAAAAAGAAGAATGATTTTGTATTGAGGTTTTTAGTGAGAGAGGCCTCTAGGTAATCCCGGGCTTATGAGTCCGATCGGGATAAGAGTGTTACTCGAAACGATGCTTGGACTACTAATCTTTAGACTATTAATACCACATAGTTTTCTAAATACACTCATTCGGAGTCATTTGTAGTCCGGACGGGACACAATCCCGACACAAAATTTGTACCAAAACACATCTTTTGTCGGGTCCACGGGATTTGAAGTCCAATCCTACTCCCACGAGTTTATTCCTAGCAGGTTTCACCAGTGCTGTATTTCTATGATCTATATAAGATCCTTAGATCCACAAACTCTTTCTCTGTACGTTAATTTAAAATCGTTTACCTAGAATCTTGGAGACACATATAAATCCTTGATCTTCTTTACTTTGCTTTTCCTGCGATATTGTGAGGGTTTCTCATTTTGTAGTGCACAGCATAACATTCCGACTCTTTATTTTGGACTTTTCGGCATTGAAACGTGGCTAGGATGTGAACATCTTGTCCACCAACTGTATGGGGTGCGAGAATCATGTTGCCGTATTTCAATTTTATATGAAAAGTTATGTTACAGACTTACAAAATGTGTATTTGAGAGAATCTTGTATATATGTATGTGATTGGACAGGTATAACCAGGATTTGTCTCCCTCTTCTTAATCTCGTCTTCGAGTCAAGCCCTAGCATGATGTTAGAAGTACAATGCCAGAAGTCTAAGTTCTTTCATTATTTCACTTAAACTCATGACATTGTGTTCCTAGCAGCAATCTATGGCCTGACTCAAGAACGAGATTGAGGAGAGACCGAGACAACACCTGATTTTACCTGTTGAGCCACGTAGAAGCCTATCCACTTTGATCCTGACCTGAAACGATCCTGACCTCCGATTTCGGATTGGGTCAGGTCATTTTGCCGATCCTAAGGTTTTTGTCCAAGTCCAAATTTGATACCAGAAAACTATATTAATCTGATATCTAAATTAAGAATCTTCAACAAACACTTTAATAGATCAGTAATTGGCCAATAAAGACCTAACACGGTGAAAGCGCCAGTCATCCAAGCTTAGCCATCAAAGTTCAACTCAGCTCATATGTTTTTAATATTTAAAAGATTCACCTCTGATCATGTACACCTGCACTTGTGTTAAGTGGATCCGAAACTAGTAAAACTCACTAACAGTGCCTTAAGAAAAGTCACAAATATCGAAAGAGTGGGTCAGCATTGAACTTTTTAATCATAGATGGCAAAACTAGTGAGTCGAAATTCTTAATTGTATTCTTGATGGTTAAGGTACTGCACCTTACGACTAGTACGTAATGGTTGATAACATGGTTCATCATTATAAACACTAGGAATGGTGATAGCTTGGCTTTTTCTTTATTAACAACGTTTCACACGGCAGCAGAATCTAAACTAAAGGAAGTTACTTGTAAATATAGGTAAACTACGAGGTGTGGAAATCAAAGCCACACAAGAATTGTGTTAGCGAGGTTTTGTAAACCATGTCTTTAGGAATCTGCATGAGCCGAAACAAGCCTAATGTTGCTATTAGAATTGCAAATGAACCAAACAAGACGAGTAATCATCTTCAGTTTGACAAGCCAAACACGTGTATTTTTTGCCAACAGTTTTTCTTATATTCAACCATAGATGGCAATGAGATGGAGCAACCTTTTCTTCTTTCCGATTGAAAATAATGAATGGAGACAATTTATGATGTACACGAAAGGTTCACGAGCATTCTCAACAAGGACACGAAAAACCCATTATATCTATAACTTTATACAATAACATCAAAATCGCTACTCAACAGCTCATTTTCACCTGTATCTTTTCTCCTTAACCTCCATTTAAATCGAATTTGGTTTTTTCCACATCAAATTTAAGATTTTTAAGTTACAAACAAAAAAAAGTTCACAATCATCCACTTTCTTTTCGATCTAGTTATCTTCTTCGTCGATCTTTGGCCTTCTTACTGAAATATCAAAGTGTGTTCCTTGATTCTCTTCTCTGATTGAGTTCTTATGTTTGTTTTTCATTGGTAGGGTGAGGTGAAGAATGAGTTTGGGATATTATTGAGATTTAAGAAAAGTAAATGAGTAAAAATAATGAAAATATATACTTTTTTCCAATTTATACCAAACAAATTGGCGTTATTTGGTTGATTCTTACTTTTTAGTTAATATTACTTATACTTATAATAAGTAAAATGTTGTTTGGTTGTAATCCAAAAAACTTACTTTTTAGAAAAGTAAACCTCGTTTCATATTACTTATCAAAAGTAAAGTTTATGATACTTATGAAAGTAAATTGATTTTTGACACTGTAGCTATTCTATATTAACTTTGTTTGTAATTGATATTTAATTGTTTTGAAAAAGATAAATTACAACAACGGAAAAACTTGTATATTTTACAAAAAAATATGGAAATTAGGTTCATAGTTTTGTGGCTATGATCGTAAGCTTTTGGTTATATATGCAGTTATGCACCATATACATTTATACAATTACCACTATATCATGTTTGTTTTAAGCTTAGATTATGATAAAATGACCCCTTGGTACGAGAAACATGTAGATTTATATTTTTTATAATTAGAATTTGAATCATCAAGTACATCAAGTTTATTTTGGTAAAACCATTTGATTATTTTTTTTCGCTGTGATTTCCATACAATTATTATTAACATAGACATTTGTGTTTGGTACTAGGAATGGCCTTAAATATAGCTAAACATGACAAACCTCCAACAAAAAAAAGTATATGAAATTTATTTTTCTAATTTGGTATCTTTTTAATTTTTCAATGAAATGTTTTTTTGCTAATTAATTATTTTGTTTGATTCTATTAATTGAAATACACCATTCATTTTTACTCAAAAAATAAAAGTAAACATATTTTACCAAACAACATTGGAATGAAAAGTATACTTTTACAGTGTTAACCAAACAGTATTTAGTTACTAAAAAGTAAACAGAAAAAGAATATTTTTCAACTTAATTACAAAAAGTATAATTTTCAACCTAAAAGACACGAACAAACGAAACCAATGCATATAGCACTGATGTCACTTCACACTATTATTGTCGTGTCAACCTATATACCACCTATAGTTCTACATAAAAAAATTTCTCATTCTTGAGAATGCTTATCTTGGGTTCGCACCTGTATTGCAAGACCATGTTAATTAAAATTTGAACAAATTACTCGTTAGTATAGAAGAGCATTATAAGTTTAAACATGTATATAAATACGTTGTTTATTGATCCATTGGAGTTTTACTCGAGATTGTAGTGTCCACCAGACGATGTGTAAATCTCATTTAAGCTTGTCCCTACATTTTTTTTTTCATGTGAGTTTAATTAGGATCCATTTTTGTTCTCTTAAATTTTTTAAGGTAGTCGTCACTAATTGTTAGGGCTGGGTTCGGTCCGGTTTTTGGCAAAATCGAAATCGAGCTGATTTTTCGGTTCGTTTTTTTCGTTTTCGGTTTTTTTTTTTTTTTGGACCGGACCGGTTTTTCCGGTCCGGTTTCGGTTTTTTCGTTTTTTTTTTCTGGTTTTATTGTAAACCGAAACGGATCCGAAAAAGTTTTGGTTTTTTAGTTTCGGTATTTTTCGGTTCGGTTCGGTTTTTCCAGGTTTTCGCCCGGCCCTACTAATTGCTGTTAGTCCACTATTATTTATGGTGTATCACGTACTAAAAACCTAACACTATTAATGACCCAAAAATATCTAAATTAAAATTAATTCAAAATTAAAACTAAAAAATACTATTGGTTGGCACATGCTAAATAATAGTGCATTTTGGAATGAACATCAAACGATTAAAAATACCGTGAATCTAGCCCACTATTTAGCATGTGCCACATACTAAAAAACTAACATCTATTAATGAACAAAAAAATATCTATACTAAAATTAATTCAAAATTAAAACTAAAAAATATTATTGGTTGGGACATCCTAAATAATAATGCATCAGGTTCATATAATTGTTTTTCCATATGTTAAGATAATATAGAAATTTTTCCAAACTTTTTATCGATACTCGATGAAATTGCATTTTATCTACTGGTTTAAAAAAACATGGCAGACTGCCCTAGAAAATGCAAGACAGAAAAAGGCCGAAAAACCAAAAATAAAGCCGAAAAAAAACGATCCGGTTCGATCCAAAAAATAAAAATACCGAAACCGAAAAATCTGCTCGGTTTCGGTTTCGTTTTTGCCAAAAACCGAACCGAACATGAACTGAGAAGTTGGTTCTGAATACAAAATGGTCAAATGGTATTTTAGTTGCTACGTCCTACCGTGTGGTCGGTGCGTTTTATAAACATATGTAACTTGACATTTATCATCAATATTTATAAGACCCCAATCACATAAACATCAAGCTCCTAACATAAAGTTGAATTATTTACACAAGCTAATCATACTCCAAATTAAGCTGATTCTAAAGCAAGCACAGACCCAAGCCAACTCAGGTTGTTCATAATAAAAGCTAGCTGCCTTTACGTTTTCATAATAAGTTATCATAATTTACATGGCAACTTTTGACTCTGTTTGCCCTTTGCTTACAAGTTAAACATCGGAAAGTGCTGATCTTTAGACTACATAAAATAAAATAATTTGGTGGTAAGAATCGGATACTTTAATCTCCTCTAAGGCAAGTCTAGAAGCTTTTTTTTTATCACAAAGGAGAAAGCATGCTAGAGAAGTCAACTTGAAGCACAAACCTCTGGCATTAAAATTCCAACTAATAATTTCATGTGAGCCAGCTCACTTTCTCGCTGGTGATGTGAATTTTCATCAACCAAATCAATACACTAACATATAGAGACATTTATATAAAGTATCTACTCCTATATATCGAGCCAGACTTGGAACTTACCAATAATCTTAAAAAAAACATAAATATATGCATAAAGATCATTTGGCATATAAACAATTTCAGAAAGAATTTCACGAAGCACACACCAATAATTGACAATGATATTTCATCTGCAGTCTGTCACGTTATATTAAAACAAAAAGGTATCACCCACTTGAAAATATATAGCACCTACTTTTTGCTTGCTAAAAAATTATGCCACCTACTAATGCCTGGAAGGATGGAATTAAATCGTGGAAGAAAAGAAAATAGGAGTATCAAACAAATTTAATCCACTTTAAAAAAAATATAAAAAAATTTAATCATAAAGATTACTATGCCAAAAGCTTAATTGTCTTATTCTTAACATAATGTCAAAGAATCATAATGCATACCACTTCCACAAAGTACAGAAAACCATTACTCCAGAAAAACAATTTCCAGAGAAAAGAGAACAATAAATTAAGCTAATGATTGAGAGAGAAAGGGAGGGAAATAAAGTGTTTTTACAAGAACAGTTCAATCATTCATGGAGTGTCGGCAGAACAAGTAGAGACAATATGATAAAAATAAAAGGACAAAGCAACAAAGCAACAAAAAAATTATGTATTGTAATTACAGTACCAAGTAACAAACACAACGGGGTGAAAAAACTCTCTTCAGATTTTGAAGGGGTAAATAAACTTCAGTGCAGGATGGTGAATCTTCAAATGTGGGGAAAAAATTGAATTGCATAGTCCATCTCCAAACTTATGAACATGCTTAGAAGCTGAAACTTAAAAGAGGGGATTATGAAAACATGAACTAGGTAATTTACTTACCCCTTAATTCATTCTTTACAGTTACTTTATTTCATTCTTCTTCTTTCTTCTATTTTTTTGGTTGAATTTTCTTCAAATAAAGCATAAAAAGAGTTCATTGACAGCTAGTAAAGTGGTGATCATGACCAACAGCCCCAAGCAATCCACAAGCTACTTCCAGCAGCTTTCCTGTTGTACACAATGCCAAAAAGGCTAATATTAGAAAATCCCCTCAAATAGATATCAGATTAATTTGTAAGTTACTGGAGTAATAAATATTACAAGGCATGGATAAATTTTAAATATTCACAACACCTCATTAGGATTTAGGAATGAGCATTTAATCTGTCATGTAATTAAACAGGAGAAGCGTCTCTTTGAACTCTCCTGAGGTACTAACAAGTTGCTGCGGAGATTTATACTTGTTTAATACATAAACTACTTAAAAACACAACTAAGCAAATTAGCAACTCTCGCATTAGAGTACAAACAAGTTGGTGCAAACTGATGCTGCACTGCTTAAATAGAAACAAAGTAAGAAGCAAAATGAATAGCCCCCCTAATATTAATATCTTTAGTACCTAAATTAATCATGTTCAAATATAAAATATCATGAATAGTGCCAAAGGTTGGTAAAAGATATAAAAGAATTGGTCGGCAGGCGCATTAACTAACTAGCAACAACTAAAGATAAAATAGCATGGGTTTAAAGCTGCAAAACTTTGTACAATAGTAATTTTTAGAGCAGGTCAATGCTTGAACGTAGAGGGAATCAGGATTCGTGTAGAATGTGGATCATAGATTTGTTCAGGAAAAAAATGGTGAGCATTTGATGTAGTTCCGTCAAAACTAACATTCAACTCATTTTTTCTAAAAAAATAAAATTGAACTCATTTACATGTCACATTTAAGAAGTTAACTTGTTTCATTGCCTCCTACCCAAATTCAGAATTGTTCATAGTTAAGTCATCAACAAATCTCTTAATAATCCCTTAATAATGGAAACTCTATCAATAATAAAGATGAAGTCTCCGAGGTTGTAATGCTTACACAAACATGAAAATAAGACCTTTGATAATGAAATTTGTCTTCGGAAAACTACAAGGTTCCTAAGGTTATTTTCACATAACAAACACTTACCCACTCATTCTATGATGACTAGATAGATCACTAAGTTGAGAAAAACGTAGACAATAAAAAGAGTGAAAGACATTTAACCACCGTAATTGAATCCGAGTGATTCCAACATATTCATACTTTTTCTACTTAACATGAATAACTACCTAGAGTAACAACTACACCATAAATACCACACCAAACACAATGACTTAACAGAACACATGGCAATAATCAAGAGTGGTAACATGTTCCATATTAAAAGCGACCTAGCAAATCATTGACAAGCAAATTTAACTCAAGTCACCTTAGCATCCTTGAAAGTGAACTAATGCTAACTTTAAAACAAAGTGTCCACTTCCTCACAATTTCACCCATGATTAATGATTTCAAGGTTATGACGCCTAAATTCTCAACACCTATGCTAAAGATCAATGGCAAACCACCATCGGTTGTTAAAATCAATTTACTTAATCACCTATGTCAAGTTTGAATAAGACAGATGTGATTCACCATGGCATCTAGCGTTTCCCCCGCAATAAGTAACAAGCAACAAATATTAACATCTTGTCAGCAAAAATTAATAAATCAAGCCAAAATCTAACCAATCAACTAAAATATAAACTGTACGAAATTACAAAATCGCCATACCTCTCCGAATGTTTGTCACAGCTTTAGTCTCCTTCTTAACCTCCTTCACCAACGGGGTCGTTTTCGTTTCTTCCAATGGGAACAAAACCCCGTCTATCCCTTGCACCGATATTCTCCCATCAGTATAAATATCCGGGTCGAATAAATAAGCCGATCCTTCACCAAACCCGAATTTCACCGACCCATCTGCCTCTTCAGCAGTCACCTTATGTGGCAACCTCAGAGTGTCATATTTAACTTTCCCAAACCTTCGTACAGAGTTGTACATACTCTCCTCAGTTTGGTACTCAGGGATTATATGATAATATACTATTTGTTCGGGTGCTCCTGGCTCACTCAGCCGATCGGTGGTTAGTTTAGCCATGGCTTCGTCATTCGGGGCTAGAACTGTCAAAACATATCCTTCAGAGACTAGTCTTCCCATTTCAGTAGCTAAAGATGTCAAATTTACCAAAATGTCTGCAAGTTCATTGTAACCGCCATAGTGGACAAGGGTGTGGATGAAATCCTTGACCTGTATTGACAAATATTTATTAATAATATTGTTAGAAATATTATACTAACTAGAAGAGTTGAATCTATGATTTGATAATGGATTTGTTTGGTTGTAACATTTAAGCTAATAAGTCAGGTGATTGAGGCTGAGGAAAAAAAAGTAGCTTCATACCAATAACTTTACCAGGCAAAAATTAACCAAAATTAACAAACAATTTAATGAATCATAAAAACAAAATAAAAGATTTCAGCATAAAAGTTTATAACAAAATAAACAGTAAGTTATTGTTCGGTTGCAGCTTACATATTTTTTACGCAAAAGGTTCATACAGCATTTAGTTTCTCATCTCTACAGCTGAGTTTCTCTGGGGGGTTTTACTCAAAAAGGTTGAAGCTTTGCTCTATATGAACACTTCAATAATATTGACGCCTATTTTCTTAAGTCTCAATCAAGAAGCCTAAAGCCTAAAAAATAGTATTATCTTTTCCAATATTAATACTACAGCTAAAATGCCAGCTATTTCTAATTTTATAACATTGACAAGCCAAAAAAGTCAGCTTATTCACACAATAGCTACAACCAATAAAACTCTCTAACCCTACAAAACTCTATCCCAAACTAACCTGCGACTCGCCGTCGAAATGATGATGTGGCCCACCCGGCCCAGGAGCAGGAGCAGGAGCAAGCGACGGTCCAGGCGCCAACGCATCAAAAACAGGCAAAACCGGAGCAGACCCTACGGGCACCGACACAGCCTTCTTCAACCTATGAGTCCTTGGGTCCACCTCGGGCGCACCCTCAGGCTTAACAGCTGATATAGACCTCAAACTCCTCCTTCTGTTAAAATCATCCGAAACAGATTTTGGTATTCTCAGCTTCCCTATTCCATGTATCACCCCATCCGGCCTCACAATATCGTTATACCGAACAATTTCTGTTGAATCGGGCTGAGTTGACTCGAGTTTCAGCTCCGGCTGAATTAAGCTGATGAAAATAATAATGCAACTGATTAATTTTACAGACCAGAATCATAGCTAAACTCATTTTTTATGTACATTTGGCTTATTTCTGGAAAATTGTAACATGAAAAAAAAAGCATAACTAAATTAATTAGTAGCACAATTAAACAGTTCATAACTTCAATTAAACTATTGAAAAGCTCAAATAAACTGATCGAAAGCACAATTAAACTAACCAGAAACACAATTCAGCTAATAAGAACCTCAATTAGGGCACATTTGCAACAGCTTATTTTCTTACCTTTTTATAGCATTTTGATTCAAACATGTATAAGTCATCTTTTTTATCTTTTAAACAAAGAAGCTAGGAATTTGCGGATTTTTGTAGCTTTTTCAAATTAAATTTTCCAAAAATAAAAACTTTCTAAGAGAATGTGTTTGTATATCTACAACTCGCTTAGTTAAATTAGGTGACCAATGACTTATCAATAAAAATAAGTTACAAGTCACTTATATGTAAAAATGTTTAGTGGTACCAAACACTAGACTACAGCTTTTTTTAAGCCAGCTTTTTCACCAAAAAAACTTAATGCCAACCAAGCCTTTAAACTAAACTAGCTTGGTAATAACTAATAACACAGTTGAGAGAACACCGAACATTAACACCTACAAAAACAACAATACCAATACCTTTTTCTGTGAGTAATCTCGTTGTTCGTCGAGTCATCGGAGAATTGAAAATGCGAGAGTATAAGTGTTTGTAGAGAGGGTAGGCTCCGGGGCTGAAGCAAGAAAGACTTGAAATCCGGGTCCAGAAAGGCGGAATTCACGGGAGCGTAAACAGTGAGGTTACGGTTGCGGTTAGAGAGGGAGGATTCTAGAGAGGGGAGGAGGAGTGCCTTGTCTATGAGCTCGGAAAACTCCGTGTACTGCGAGTCGAGCAACGCCACTAAAATAGAGTTTGAGCTGATAGAATGAGAGGCGTGGAGGAGAGAGATGGGAGAGAGAGAAATGAGGAGGAGAGAGATAAGTACACCATGGATCTGGTGGAGATCCATGGGTTTTAGAGAGAGAAAGAGGTGGGTTTTGTTTTGTTTTGGTTTGTGATGAGGTTTGTGAAGTTTGTTTCTCTCTCTATATAAAATGCGGGTTTAAATGTGTGTGTAAAATGTGTGTGTAAAATGAAGGGGAAGATGATGTGGGGAGAGATGACAGCTGGTTTGGTTGTAGAGAGAGAGAGACAGTTGAGAGTGAGCTCAGAGTTGCTTTGGAGGTGTTATTATTATACAAATGGTACCTATTGTTCTGATTAGTAATATTCATTGGTCATTTAATACATGTCTAGGTACTTTCATTGTCATTTAAGATCATGATTTTCTACATAAACATCAAGTTATAACCAAGTTACCTTTAATTTGTTTGTTAATTTTTCTCTCCCCTTCTTTAATTTTACATGGGTTAAATGATTATCTAATACTCCATCCGTCTCAAAATAACATTATACTATGAAACAACGTGCAAATTGAACCGGTCAAAAACATATTTCGAAATTGTTAAAATAAAAATGTTCAAAAGTTAAATTATATTATTAAATTTTTAAAAAAAATATTTTGGCAATTTTGATATAACCTTTTGTCCGGTCAAACTTGCACGTGGTTCGTATTGAACTACTGTATTATTTCTAGACATTTAACGATCATTTTAAGATATGATACATAAACATCAATATTTGTATTAAATATACCATTAATTTGTTATTTAATGTTTTTCTCTCCTTTCTTGAATTGAATTGACACGGGTTAAATGATAATTAAACATTTATAGTTAAGGAATCTAATGAGGAAAGAGAGGAGTGTGATATATTTAAGTGAGTTATGTAGTAGGGGTATTTTAGTAACTACAAGATTTGGAGACACTAAATTATAGGGGTCAAGAGTAACATCACATACCCCAAATATTTTCTCAATTCTAACAATCTTTCAGATTTTATGTAATCGTTTAATACGAATTTTCAGCTTACTTATTAATTTTATTATCATAACTATATATTAGTTTTTATTTGTTTTTTATTATTCTTTTATGTCTTCATAAATAATTTACAACTAACATTTTATGGTTCTACATCATATTGCAACAAACACATCTCATAATATTATTATTTTTATATTAGGCAAGGAAAAGCTCTCATTCCCAGAGAAAGTTTTGCATGTGTGTTAATTTTAAAAATAGTAAGGTTAAACGATGCGTGTAAATTTTCTCTACTAATCACTTGAAACAAGGAACATAATTGAAATAGATAGACCGATGCAATTGCTATAAGTATGGAGTGAAGGGAAGGTTCCTCATTTGAGTTACGACGGGAAGTAAGTAATTAAACAAACCACCATATGTTATGTAATATGTACTCTTAATTTATCTTTTCGTAAGTATTTACATGATTTAAAATTTTCATCTTTGAGGCATATATATGATGAAATAATACTGAAAAGGACTAGATAATCAAATGTAACAAACTCCAGGCCTAGATTGAGATAACATGTAGCTGTAGTGCAGAAGAAATGAATGCTTTTAAATGGGGGCAAATTTTACCTTTTTACGTATTTTATAAAATATGTGGGCACTATTAATGAGTATGAAAAAATCTTAGATTCAACGCGCGAAATTGAGACACCGTTTTGTTGTAACAAACGCGCCACTAGTGGTATTATTTTAGTAATTAAAATTTCACACTTTCTAAAGCCCCCCACCCCAAAGGTCCCAAGGCTTTCTGTCGGTGCAACATTTGCTTATTTTAATCTTATTAGTATGTGTTGTTTCTCATTTAGCTAGTCTTAAATCACTAATTGGTCCATTTTTGTCATCTAACTACTTTTTTTGAGTGAAATACTGAGATCTTCCAATATTCAATTTTGGAATAATAAAAAAAAGGTATGTTTACTTGTGTTATCACTCACACTCACCACTAGAGCCGGGTATTATTTACAGAACTTTTTCCATAAGAAATTATTTACAGTAGAGCGATATCTGTTTGTAACTAACAATATTTCAAACTATAAAAAATATTTCGATCGGACATATCCAAATCAATTTTAATGATTAAATGACCAATAATACTTTCTTCATTCCAAAATACTGTCATTATGTTTTTCACATAAACAATATCGGAATCCAGCTTTGTATGCTGCATTGTCTAGATATCTATATAATCTGAAAAATGCATGATTTCAACAACAAAAATCATCTTGAGTTAATTTTCAAGTGGATTGATTCTTGAAGATATAGAGCATTTAATGAATCACATCCTCTGTTTATTTGAGCATAGCACGATTTGGTTATGTCATCGAAAACCAATATCCATGCCGACTAAATAGCTAGCCACACAATCGCTAGAGGCTAGTGACGGAGTAGGTTATGGCGAACTCAGGAAAGAGAGAGAGTTTGTCTCCGTTGCCAACAACAACGTCGGTGTACGGTGGAGTTGCTCTGCAATTGCTCCAACGGGCAGCATCGGTGTTGGTCAGGTACTGATGGCGGTAATCCTCCGTGAAGTAGCTGGTTTAGGTTTGAGTTTATTTTTAAAGAGATAAAAGTAATTGGAAAAAGTGAAGAATAACATATTCGGACCCTCTTTTTGTATTGTCCATAAAACCCAATTATTTTCAAATTTATGCAAAAAATTAATTTCGAAAAGCTAGCTCACTGATACTCGAGTGATTTAATTTAAAATCGTTCTATAGAATCTGATTTCTTCAAACAGATAAAACATGAAGGTTAAAACCCTAAACAAAAGAAACTCTTTTATTGTTGATCACGTCATTACGTTTTATTTGGACACACCTCACACACACATCGTTTGAGCCACGGTTACTGGTTCTCAAACACGGGTCTAAATACTTTGACATTAAATTCACCTTGCCTGTTGGCCCCGTTCCCACATTATTGCTGCTATTTATTTTAGTACTAGTTTTTCTTCCTTTTCGTACACATTGTAATATTTTAATTAGAAGGCATGCATTTGGGAACGGACAATAATATAATTGTCTTATTCTACTAATTGATCACGGTTGGGAAGTATTATAAAAATTAGTGGTTAAGTAGAGCCAGAGACTTTGGTTAAAAGAATGGGAAATTTGGAGCGGGGTCGTTCTCAAGCATCTAGTCAAATAAAGGCATGTATGTTTTCTGTAATTTTATTCCATTTACTCATGTAGATGTCATTATCGGTGTCATTATTGGAAGGTTGTTTGTAATATTTCGTCCATATATTAATTTATTCTATTCGAAGTCTGGTCTGCTGACGGTCACGTAAATACGAGTTAAGGTAATAAAAATAGTATTATGTTTCATGACTTTATAAGAACGTGCATTTATTTGAAGCCAGTTTCCATATTCTTTTGGAGTGAAAATTAATTATGTCATTTTGCTTTTGAACTTTACTAATGACCTGTAAACAGAAGGGAAGGGCTTTTGTTAGCATAATTATTGTATTATTTTACAATAAGAAGTCATTTATGTAGTTTTACCTCTGCTCACTAATTTACCCAAATGTTTCTCATTGGTTTGATATGTTTCAGGATCCACTTGTAACTATGACATATATGTGCAAAAACCTGCTTATAAAATATAATAACGTTCACGACGACTCGGAGTCACGAAACATTACCCCTACGAATAATATTTATTATTTACCAAACTGTTAGTAGAACTTTTGGTCCGACTTTAGTTGTTAATTCAAGGGGTGCCTAACAAGTGATCCACTAGGCTTATTAGTTAATGAAAGAGAGCCAGATCAAATAGTAGCCAATAGCCACTTATATATTTCTAATATATAGTACTATATTGGATTATATCAACATAAACACCATAATCTAACGTAATCATGCTGGTTATAATAGCATAAACCGGAGGGTCCGCTATATGGAATATCCTATGAAAGAAGTAAAAATGTAAAATCGAAGAATATGTGTATGTATGTGTTCTCATAATCACATTTTGCTTTCTTAATTAGGAAAAAGAAAGTAATAATGCAATCGTACAAGTTACCAAATACAGTCATTACAATTTAATCTCTCAATTATTTGTCGATCTATACAAACGTACAGCCGTTTTTTCCCCCAAATGAACCAGCGTAGCAGCCGGAGTATATTTTCTCTTGTATATTTTCTACATAGGACCAGAAAATAATTCACAATCAAAATGTTAACAGTGGCAAAATTCTAACGTGAACAATGGAAAGACTAAAATAATTTGATCATTGTTACAGACTCACACGCTAATTTATTGGAGATCAAATATACTATAACATAAAAAGACTTTTAACTTTATGTGATAGGCTTTTATTAATAATAAATAAATAAAAAATCCTTCTCCAAGTGTGATCACCACCAATTCGTCTAATATCATCAAATTTTATGTCTGATGTTTTTAAACTAATTTTATATTTTTATAAAAATTAATTGAAATCAAATAGTACTTCGACTTTGAAAGAAAGTAACAAAAATTTGTCACGCAACAATTTTTTTTATTTTATTGAAAATATATCTATCAGTGTTCGTCGGTGCATTATGCCTAAAATCTGTTGTTGGGCAGTTACTGTCACATTTGTGGGCATGAATATACCCCAACATTAGGCGTTAGAAATTGTTTTGGGTCAACTAAAGACAAATATTTAAAGTAAAAAAAAAAGACTTTTAAACGATAAATTATTTACTACTTCGGGAATAGGAATGATGTGGGCCTCTATATTATAAATTATGTGACACCTTTATATGTGGATCACTCTACTCATTTATAAAAATAACACTAAAATTTCAATAACACTAAAATTTCATTAATTCTCTCTCTAATTAAACGACTGCAAAAGGTCAAACTAATAACACAAAACTGCACCTCTCCATCTTACAAATATATGTTTCCCTTCTGTTCAATTCTAATTTGGTTTCATTAGCATTTATTTTTTAGTTTACAAATCTAATATAAATTTTGTTTCAAAATCACAAATGTATTTTTTTTAAATAATGTGATCATAAATCATTTGACTAAAGCATAAAATACTATCAATCACAACAAAGTATGACTTGAATTAGACACAAAAAGAAAAGGTTAGGAAAAAACTTATATGTTAATAATTTACTTCAGATCGATTAGATTCTTTTTTTTTTACTTGGAATAGTTTGATTTAGATAAAAATTAGGAATTTTCCTTTATCAAATAAAAAAAAGAGAAAAATTAACTCGATCAGCCTTTTTCTTTTAATTAAGAAATCAAGTAAGAATTAGTATATTTTTCTTTTTTGTTTCAATAAAGAAACTTTTTTAATCAATTTTTTAACTCGGTCAGCTTTTTTCTTTAAAGAATTTTTTTAATTAAAATGAGTCTCTATTTTTAATTTTTTAATAATTCAATTCAGAAAACTCTAAGGAAAATATTTAATCAAATTTATTAAATAATGTAGGGGTGGGCACGAAGCTGATTGGAACGGATTCATATCAATCCTAATTCAACCCGTAAAATAAATGGCGGAGCGGATTAAGCCGGATTGATAAAATTTAAATCTCAACTCAACTCAACCCGTTACAATTAAAACCTCAATCCAACTCAACCCAGCCCGCAAAATAAATTGCGGGTTGGGTTTAGATTTATTCTTAAATTTTTATTTTGGTTATTTATTTTTCATAGGTTGCATAATCAACCTAAACTTTAAAATAAATCGAATATTTTAAAGAGAAATATAAATTAAAACCAATGAAAATACGTTTAGAACATTCGCGAACAAGTAATAAAACTAAAATATAACAAGAACGAAATATTGTATCTTAAAATACACATAATGTATATATAAATATATATATTTATAATTATATATATATATATTACGGGTTGAAACGGATTGGTGCGGATTAACCCGCTGTTTGTGAACCTCAACTCTAACCCAACCCGCAAAATATATAGCGGATTGGACGAGACAGATTGATTTCAACCAACCCCAACCCGTCCCAATCCATGCAGGTTGTGGATTATGGGACGGATTTACGGATTTTTTACCCAACACTAAAATAATAAACAAGTTACCGAAAGATGGGCTCGTAAGTTTTGGAGCAGTGAATGAATAATTAAGTAGAGTAAATTTTATAAATTTTGATAGACATCATCGTAGGGTGGCTTATTTGATATGTTGCAGAGTACCATATCACCGTTTCTAGGAGGACTAAATAATTTATCATTTTAAACAGATTGTTACTTTACTTGAGAAATTGTTAGGCCTTCTAGTATATATCCTGAGGAACACTTGCTCATAGGCTACTTTCAAACTTGCGATGAGATCGATTATTAGGCAAGGAACAACAGAAAATCTAACTACAAAAAATAGCTATCAAATATAAAAACAGAATACGTTAACGATATCTCACATGGTATTAACCAGTGTAAAAATACAAATCTAACCGTAGCTCGGGGAGTATTAAGCATCGTAAATTTATTATGTTTCCTCCTCTAATCCAGGCAAATCCAACCCGCCAAAAGTTGATTTGAGAAAGTGAGTTCTAACCTACCAAGCTAAACCGGGTGCAAATATAATCAAGTCAGTTTCATCAATTTTTGGTCTTGTTAAGACTCGATTCCAAAACTTCTCATCAAGCTAAAACAAGTAAATTGAGAGATTAGAAGGCACTTTTTGATGGGTCTATTAAAGTTTAGTCATTTTCAATCTTTTGTTACCTTATAAACCCTTTTAGTTTCGCTATATTCGCTATTTGAAACCCATGTTGAGGGTTTTCATTTTTCTTCCATTTTCTGATTAATCACATGTACCCCAGCAATGTATCAATGATACTTTTCTCTCTCTTTAACTTTATTTCTTTTTTCCGTTGAGTGACGGTATAGTCATGGTGAAAATTGAACACTCGTTAAGATTTCTATCAATCGCTTTTTTTTTTACATCTACATCTTTAGTGGCGGAAATTATAAGCAAATTATGCAAAATAACATTCTGTGTTGATATTAAATTGAAGGAACAAATAATTGCCATAGGAGAAATGACAACAGAAGAAATTAGTAATGACGATGAAGAAGGGTATTGTGTTCACGAATCTTAGTTGATAAATGACATGTCATCTTCCAATTGGGCCATCGAACCTGACCGAAACATGAGGAAACTAACATGACCAAATTGTCCGATTTCTAGGAGTAAAGAAACAGGAGTTCATAACCAATTTCCTTATTAAGAAACTGACTTTTAAAATGGTGTGAGAGAGGTTAAGGTGATCGTCTTAAAACTGCAGCATTTCAAAAAGAATGGCATACTAAAATTCTACAAAAAGTTTGCCTCAAAGTAATTCCCCCATATGTTACATGTAACCATGTAGGCATATTTATTTACTCAGCTCCATCCACTGCTTGAAGATAATTTGGAGTTAAACAGGCTCGAAAGTCCCCCACTCGAATCCTCAACTACTTCAAATATCAGACCAAAACGAGATTCTTACGTTGTAGAGAGACAAAAGACAATCTGATGGTTCAAATTACGACCTAGCATCAAACGAGGTACACGCTTTTTATACATGATAGGGAATACATATTGGTTTATATATAAACAGGTTTGCCAGCATACAAATAAGTATTACAATCCGTGTTCTTGTCTATTCAAATTAAAGACCTCTGCCACTCTCTTTCACACAGACCAACTTTTTTTGCCAAACACTGATCAGACTAAAGGTGTCAATCGGCTCAATTGCTTGTTGGATTGCAAATGCAGCATCTCATCCTCAGTAAGTCGTATATGAACAACATTGGTTTACAACCTGAAAACAAAACTGGAAGAGAACTAGTATTCAGGGAATGTCATGATATTAAAGACGATATGAATGATGCCGTATATGAAGTGTTTTAACTTTTAACTATGCTACCAATTTAGAAAACAAACAGGGAAACATGGAAGTCAAACATAAATAAGAGTTACTGGCACATGCAATTGCAAATCGAGTAAGAACCTTAAAACGAAAATAAACACAAACTGCATACTATATTAGTGATGCCGCTACCCACATACACAATTGCAGAATGTGTAGAAAACTTTAACAAAAATTATATAAAAACTCTTTCCTAATGCCACAAAGAATTCGGAAAAATCTCCATGAACTAAAGATAGTCAAATGGAAAGTTGCATATTAGGAGTAAAAACTATAAACAAGAGTAATCTATGTATGATGCAAGTAATCAATGGGTAGAGCCTCACCGCTATAGCCATTGATCAAGAATTCATTATTTACCTATTCAATGAGACATAACAATTACCAGTAAAAGTATGCATACTTAGTTCACCTTTGCATATACTAGTATTTAAAGAGAACTTCTCCCGTTACAATTCAAATTTTGATTTTTCACTTCACTTGCAAAAATGGTATCCCTCAAGTATACGCGTAGGTTTGCTCGCGTATCTCTTTTCACATTGCTTAACTTTCTCGATAGCATCTAAACCACTACGTCAAGATTACCCGACAACTTTACCTCAAAAACTCGTGGCATATTATTTCCATATCATAAATAGGCCTTGTCCCTCAAAATGGTTTTTCCTGATTCAAGAATAAAAACTTGAACAAGCTATTACTCCTCCTTTAAGCTTAATATAGTCTTTGACCGACTTACAAAAGTACTTCAGGTCTTAGCAACATTACATCCCTTATCATTCGGTATCTTTTAACACCTCTCACACACGCACGCACATACAGTAGACATACTCACCATCAACTAGAGTCTAGAAGTGATAAGAATCAAGCTCCAGAATGCATCACATGCTGTGAAAATGCATCAACAAAACTAAACCTAAAGTAAGATTCATATAAGAAAAGTCACAAGCATAAACCAGAAAACATGACAAAGAGTTGCCAGTTAAGTAGAATTCAAAATCTACAGATAATAAGTAACTTTACGACTTCTACAAAACATAAAAAAGGCAAGCCCGGAGCTAAAGCTGCCACTATGTGCGAGGTCCAGGGAGGGGTTGGTTGGGTCACTTTGGGGTCTACTAAGCTACGAAAAAGGTACAGAAAAGGAAAAGGTAATCACTTTCACAAACTCATACACATCAGCACAAAACAAAATCAAGTTCAAAAATAAAAGACCGAGCACTATAATATGAACCAGAACAAGACTCTGGGCACCTTCAATTAGATGGCTATCTGATGTAGGACACCAAGCTGCCTAGAGTCAAATCTGATACAACTCATCAAACCCTAAAATTCGAAATAAACAAATGAAATTTAAATCCCTTGGCCAGAAATGTGAAATTTGGGTACCATTATAGAAAAATAGACAGGACACTTCAGATGAAATTTTAACACATAACGAAAAGACGCTTTTTTAGGAGTAAAACATACTATGAGATTATAATTTTTTGAGAAAAAAGATAACAAAAGTCTGCATCACTAACCTTTCAAATATGAAATGCTGAGAACAGATGCAAACCAATGATATGCTGCCGAAATGCTCAATTAGAAACCGATCCAGCAGCTATTGCTCCACTGTTCCCTTCGTTCCGTGAATTTCCATGATGATTGTCCTCATTATTGCGAGTGGGATTGTTAGAAGCCGAATTATCAGGTGATGCCATGTCACCACCACCATCTTCTCTAGCAGCTTGTAACCGTTCTACCATACGAGATATATTAGAATCTCTCCTACTCTCAGGAGTTGGATCATTGCGAGAAAACAGTCTCTCCTTCCATCCTCTGGTACTTTTTGAAATTGTTTCTTTGTATCTTGAAAAATAAATACACCAACATGAGTCAAAAGAGGAGGGATAAACTGAAATAAAGTGAACAAAAGTTAACAGGCAGTTTTTATGAACTTACTTCATTGACATTGCATTGAATCGAGTCTTAAATGAATCTAAAGAAGACTGAAGATCTGATGGTCCAGCTCTATCCGGATTTGGTATCACGCCAGAGTTTCTAATGAGTAAAGAAAATTCCAGAAAAAAAAATTAACATCGGAAAAGATTATAACAAAGAGTAATGCTACAACTTACATAATGTTCTATACGGATGACTACAAGCCTTGTTTTGGCTGCAGCCCTTTTAAGCATTTTATTTTAGCTTTAAAGCAAGACCACATCTGGTTGGTCAGATTAAAAGCTGACCTTTTCTGTTTATTTGGCTTGAAAAGAACTACATCTTTAAGCTGGATGAACCTAACGTTTTTTTGAATCTCAGAAAAGCAACAAGTCCACTGCATTACACATGTACAAAAAAATGTGTATGCACAGCATTTTCTATTTAAAACATCCACAACAGGCCTTTGACAGTGAAACTTTCGCCACCATATCATCTTTAAACATCCTATAAGAAGTAGTCTCTCAGTCTTTCTTATAAGACCCTTATCAATACCTATTGTTACCATAAGTTCCTTGAAGATTTGCTGTCATCGTGGGAGATCCAGAACCTGAAGCAAAAGCTGGATTGTTTTGAACAGCTCCAAAGTCTGGCATTTGCTCATGTTGCTCGGATTCTCCTCCAGCTGAGGAGAGAGAAGAGAGGGATGCAGCATTAGGATGAGTAGTAAACATCATGAGCTGTGGTCGGCCATGAGCCGATGATCGAATTCTTGGTCCCTCTCTCCGTGCCGTCCGACGGGCACTCCCCATGGCGGCGGCAGCCGCCAAGTGCTGAATAATCCGCTCTTCGAGTTCCGCATCAGTTGCTCCCACTGGTAGCTGCACAAGAGTTACGTGAAACAATTACATTTCAAGAGAAATAGTTTTATACACTTTAACATCTGTCATAATTTGAATCTGAATACTTGCTTACAAAAGTTAGTAAATAGTACCCTAACCTAACATTTCTTTCCTTTGTACACTCTGTTTCAAAAGTCCCCGCCTTACTCCGTTTAATCCCCGCTCAGGCCCCAGGCCCAATTATAGCGACCCGATTAATCCCAGGCGCTTTGATATGGTCAAGACCGGGTCAAACGGGTCAATCCGGTCAAAATATGTGATTTTTTAAAAAAAATTTAATAAATGCTTAGTCCAAAAAACATGTTGGTAATCAATCAAGATTTATGCTTAAAATTTGTGTTTGAATATATTTTTATACTTATTTTGGTTTATTTCTGACTGTACATATACTATTTACATAAAATTTGTGTTTGAATATATTTTTATACTTATTTTGGTTTATTCTCGACTGTACATATACTATTTACATACATTTTGTTGAATTCTTGATAGTATACCGATAAACTAATGATGTATAAGTGTTTAATTTAGGTTGTTAATTACATTTACAACATATATGCCGAGTGGAAATTCAAAAAGATCCCTAAAAATGTTAAAATATGGTTTTTCCGCCTAGGCCACGCTTATTCACCTAGGCCCCCAGGCCCCACCTCCCGCTTTTAGTTCGCCTAGCGACTTTTGAAACGTTGTTTGTACACTACATAGAGAAGAGAAAGTTGGTTTGGGGACTAAAATAGGAAACATTTGATGTAATAGACTAATAGTGCACAAAAACGAAAACATAATGAACCGCCCTGAAAAAAAAAATCACACTACCCCAACCTTGATCTTATTCCCAGTGAATGCACTAAGTGCAATAAATCGCCAAGAAATGGAATGTTCCTGTACTTTTCGATAATTTCAGTAGGCTGGTTTAACAAAATTAATCACGATCAGATAATGCATTTGTGTACAAAACTGTAAACCTGTAATTAACCCTGATAATATTGACCACACCCTATAGACATTAGCAAAATAATAATTTCAACTGAAAATTAAATAATTTACTCTGTACCTGTAGCTATTCTAATTATACTCCCTCCCCACCTAATGATTGGCTCCTTTCGGCAAATCACACGGATTCAAAAAGGTTAACTAATGTGGTAAAAGGAAGCAATAAACGAGAGTACATTAGTACACTAGTCATTTTATTTTTATTCAATAAGAAAAAAAGTATATAATTTGGGATAACATAAACTAGAAACGTGACCAAACGATTAGGGACATTTGGCGTATTAGTTTAGTCTTTTTTACAATATAAAGAGTGGCTATTCATATTTAACATTACCATGCAAATGATACAGTTTGTTTGTTGTTACAATCATTACATCCTTTAATCTTCATTATAATGATAGATTATATCTAAAGGAAGAGAAAATGGGGAATTTCCCGCATATTTCTTATGTTTTTTTCCTGTTCTTTTCTGTCTCTGAAACACTCCTTGATCAGGAACTTAATTCCTTGACAGTTGACTATAAGTTATGGATCAGAAAGTGAAACCCTTCTCCTACTGCTACTGATGTGTAGACTAAGGTTATACGTAAAAACAAGCTTCAGAAAATTGAAATGAAGTCTAAGGTGGAAAACATACATGTTGTAGTTCAAAATCTCCAAGGGTGGGATGGTGAAATATTGCCGAATTCCTGACAGGAGTTTCCCTTATACTTCTCTCTCTTTCCACACCTTCAAGCAATTCCTGACTGTCATAAAATAAAAGAAAAACAAGATGAATATTTTAATTATTAGAAACTATCTATCTAGATGAAAAAGGTTTCACAATAGAAAACCATAGGGGTGTTGAAAAACCTTAAAGGATCCGCTAGGCTGATAACTTGCCAACACATTGGGCAGTTCGAGCTTCTTTGGCACCTATTACAGTGTAGAAAGTTAAAATTCAAGATTTATCAATCACAAGACAATCTGAAACGAGATTTTTAAATATATTATGGTAAAGCACGGAAACCCAATCACATATGCTAAAGAAAATGATCTCGAAGAGAACTTGGAGCTTGATATTGAACTTCATATAATTTAGTAAAAAAATGATCTCCCATCTCTCATGATAACAATTAACAAAGAAAGAAAAACTATGCAATCTACCGACTTGAATGGAATTTTGCATTTGTCACAATCTTAGAAGGAATAAATTTTTTGCAAGAACATCGATTACTAGTATAGCATACATAACCTCAAATGTTACAAGCTATATTTATTCAAATCTGCATCATTAGATGAATTACCATAGCACCAAAAAGGTCAAGATTTTACTCCAAAACCGCGTTAGATATAAATAATAAAGTCTATCCTTGTAACTGTAGGAGACCAGATGGCAAAGGAAATGAAGCTATCATTCATGCTTGGCCGAAACTAAGCCTAACTACGAGAGCAATCCTATAAAAGGATAAGTTTGAGATTGTACCATTCGAGGATACACTGGAGGTGGAACTCGTGTTTGCAACTCGTTAACTGTAAAACAAACTCAACAGTTATACGAACAAGTAATCTTCATATAGAATAGTGTCATAAGTTAAAGGGAAAAAAACGCTTTACCGCCGAAGGATCACTTTCACAAAATGCCTCGAGACATATGCTACAAGAATCATCACAGGCTTCTTGAATTCCTCCTTCGACAAAAGCAGCAGCTGATTGCATATGATCCTCAGTTTTCTTTATCTCCTCCATAACCAATATCTTGTACCCAAAAGAAATAAATAAACTCCTGTACGGCTACACTAAATAGGAATATATTTCAACACTAAATCTACTAAAGAAATTATCACTCACAAAAAAGTGAAAAGAACGATAAAGGTAATTCGTGTAAACTCATAGGAGGGGAATACTATAAACTCTCAAAAAGTAGATGAGAAAGTGAAGAAGGAATAGATATGGTTCTACCAAATTAACCTAACAAAGCAATATTATAACAAAGCAAAACTTTACTTATGTCACACAAGTTAATAAAATGGTTGTTAAATATTTAAAAACACTGAAGGGTTGCTTATCTGGTACAGCTATGGACATGTCGCACTCAGGCCATCAGAGATTTACCTCACACATACAAAAATAAGAAATAAAGCTACGATTTTTCTGTCAGTAAGTTTTCAGAAAATAAGCTGGTTGATTTGAAGCTCCAAAAAGTTAATATAACCTCTGATGTTTTCAGGCCAAAAGTAAAAATAGCTTAGCTTTTAACTAACCAACTAATACATTTTAGCTTACAAGCAAAACAAAACAATCGAATAGGCTACCTAAAATCTGCGATCAAACAAGCCCTGACTATCAATTTTCAAATTGAAATAATAACCAGAGAAGATATAAATGGGGTGTAATTTCCCTTGTTGGTTCTACCATTAAGAAAACAAATTAAAGAGGCAATAAAAGTTTCAAACTTTATAATAACCCAGATTAGAAGAACCATGAAAAAATAAACTTCAAAAAAATGACTGAAACTGTCATTAGAATCGTAAAATCTATTTAAGAAAAAAAGCACAATCAATAAAGTTGAAAAATCTCTTAATCTATAACTAAAACCACAAATTCTAACAAATTACAAATCAAAAGGTACCCCAAAGCACAGAAAAAAACTATTCCTTAATAAAAAAAAGATAATTTTATCAAATTCAAACAACAATTTCAAACATCAAACTAATTCATGGCATTAAAGCTATAGTCTATAAATAAAAAAAACTAACCCAAGTTTCATTTTCCTATTAAGAAGCGTTTAGATAGAATATGAGCCATATATCAACACGAAATACCAATAAAAATGAATTATTTAAACAATTGTTATAAGAAGTGAAGAAAAGGGTAATAATTGGAATAGAAAATAACCTGAATAGAGAAAGAAAAAACGTGATTTGTGGGTTAAGAATCAGCTGAAAAGCTCATATCGTAGTATTGTATTCAAAGAAAAGCCCTAAAATTCAGATATATATATATAGAGAGAGAGAGAGAGAGATGCCGGCTTTTTCTAGAGAGGGAGAGAGAGATAGGTGGGAACATGGAGGATATGTCGGACTTTTTTTTTTATTATCTTTTAATTTAATAATTTTTTTATAAATAAAAGTATCCACTTTGATGAATAAATTTCACCCATGGTCCCAAATTCCCAAGTGCCTTGACAAAAATTCCAATTTTTATCACCGGTTTATTGGTTTCAATAGTCGTATTTAGATGTAAGTTGGTCTTAACCTTCTTAGCTCTGTCTATTGAATAGGTTTCTACTAATTTCCGTTTATACTTGTGAGTATTTTACTGTTCGAGAATTGTAACGATCCGGAAACACTGACCAACCCGTCACCCTCATATTAATAATATTGTCCATTTCGACACGACTTTTCGATTTTAAAAGTTTTTGTTGATGGCATGCTACATTAATATTTAAGATTTTATGTCATAAAGTGAAAACATTGAACTGTCATTCACTTATTGATAAGTTGAAATGCTTGGTAACCATCATAAAAATCAAATATACCACTTGTAGAAAATCTCATGGTCATAACTAACTCTATCAAACAACTCCTTTCAAATGTATCACATACATACCTCGTCTTGATAAAAGACTTCCAAAGGAACAAAGTAAGAATTGCCCTCGGATAACGGTTGCCCTCCACCCGACCCCCCGGACCGTCATGTGCTGGGTTCGGACGGCGAGGTTAGTTTTTTTTTAAAGAATTTTTTCAAAATAAAACAAAATAATTTTACCAATTCGATTTCATATCATTACCAAAATAACAACTGAATAACAAAGTGTCAATTTAAACAATAACGTTAGATGATTATTTCGGTTTATCAATTTCACTACATGTATTTCGACCAGAAGTGTAAACGCAATTATCCATAAGTTTCATATTGGATGTTACTTTATAAATGACTATGTAAACTTTTCTAACAAATAACAACTCTTCATAATATTGCGCTCTTTTGTATTTTGAATATATGTGAGAAACAAACTTTTAAAATATACTCCAGTGCTTAGCTTGGAGTCGAGATACGAAACACGCATATATTTTAGCCATACATAGTGGTTGTGTTATATTTTACGGTTGGAATAAAATGGTATGACAAGGTAATATATGGTATGATAGTGTTAAAATATGTTGATGCAGAGGAAAATGGAACTACACATCTTAAAAAAAAAGACTATAGAAAGCCAAAAAAATCCATCATTATAAATTTTAAGTATATAAATTTTAAGTACATCCATCGAAAAGAGCAAATGCTAACTAAAATTTGTAGTTTGAGCGATAACTCAAGGATTTAATACAATATTCTATAATCGTTTTCAAATCCAAACTGTCCCAGCTCGAGCTTCTTCCTTCAGGCTTCATCAGCCTTTCTCTTAACCGCATGGTGATCGATCATTTAACCTCTTTCGCATTCTGAATCCATTTATATGCCTTGAAAATTTTAGCCTTTGGTTTGGGAAGTCTAGCTCTCCCTCACCCACAGTTTATGACTTTAAAATGACTGAAAAATTTATAAACCATCGTGGTATTTGTGTTAAAATTGCGTATATGAAAACTTTATAAAATATGGATGTATTTTATACTTAGTTAGTTACGGACTTTTGGTGATATATTATTAGCCACTTATCTTTTTTCATTGTAAATATAATTTATTCATTTGAAGCTTGATACAGACTAAAATAATTTATACAGAAGCTAGATTCAGACTTCAAATATATTGAAAATTATGACTTTTTTTAATTTTTGATCATGCATTTTTTCTAAAAATATGTTAAAAACAATGACTTTACACCTCTCATTTTTTTATTTTACCTAATTTAGTAGTAGTTTAAATAAATTTTTATACACCATACAGGGCTTCGCTTTTATAAATTTTGTTTTTATACCCCCACAAATGAAATCCATAGAAACAGCGATGAAGGAGAGAACCAGTCCAATGTAACTTATATACCCTAGTAATCAAGATGTTTTTTTTATCCCAATTTTGTATGAATCTTATGGTTTTTATATCCCATTTTTGTATGAATCTTAAAGGAGTCTTCTACAACCATCTATAAGTTTACTTACTAATACTATTTATTTAGAATTTCTACTTGGATGACAATTGATGGCATCTTCTAATGGTCCAAGATTACCAAATTAGCTGCAACACAGCACAAGTCAACAAAGGTAATACGGAAATAAAACTGCAGTAAACGATGAGGGAACTATGATTTTTAAATAAGTCTTGTTATAAGTTCACTATGGCACGTTATTTAAGTTACAACGTGCCTAATACATTTATACTCATACAGTCATCCTACACATGTCTGTGCATTAGAATATGGATTAATGGATTATGTAAGTTAGCTCATAGCTGGTAATCTAAATGTCATATTACTACCCTCAACTATTAAGAAATAAGGATATTTCGTTATTATTACCAGGGTCCCAAAAAAACTTCCAATTAGAAACTTGACCAATCTTAGCTAGCACTTAATATCAAAAACTGTCCATGGATGTTAGATCATACGATTAACATATAACATGTGGCCACTTTGGAAACTTTAGTCAATCACACCCTCTAATATTTTGATACAGTAGAAACTCTATAAAATAATACATTTGGTACCACCAAAATTTATTAATTAAAAAAGTTATTAATTAATCGATAAATTAATAATTATTAATTTATATATTAATTAATATTTTATTAATTTATAGTAAAATACTTAGTTTACAAACACCTTTCAAGCTTCCACTTAAAGCGGCAATCACATTGAACAATTTATTGTTGAGCTATGAGAAAACAACCCCAGAAGTTATTACCATGCTAAGGAAAATTAGAGACGAGATTCAAGGGGAAATTGATTTCAACAAAAAACAAAAGACAATTGAGTCATTTTTCAAGAAACCTTCGTAAATCATTCATGTAATATGCTATATATAAGGAATTATTAATTTATATTTTATATGGGGTCTAAAGAAATTATCAAAAATGTATTATCTTATAATTTTAGCGAATTATTAATTTAGCACCCTATCCCCGAGTCGGGACCGGCCAAAAATATTATCTTAGAGAGTTTATTAAATAATCGAGTATTAATTTATCGAGTTTCTACTGTAAGTATAGTTGCACAGGTGCAACTAAGTACCACCATTGGTCCCGCCCATGGGGTCAAAAAACATTGTTTATTCTTTGTTTTTTTCCTCTACCCTTGTATATTAATCTTTCGTTCTGATTTAATTGTCTATTACGAAATTACGTGCAATTTTAACCGGTCAAAAACTTATATCAAAATTGTCAGAATAAAATTTTTCAAAAATTAATCATATAGTTCAAATGTTAAATTTTATGATTATATTTAAAAAAAATCATTTTGACAATTTTGATACAAATTATAAACCGGTCAAAATTGTACGTATTTTCGTAATGGACAATTAAATGAGAACGGATGGAGTAATCATTTAGGAATGTTTTAGATATTTTGGATTTATGTTTTGTTGGTCATCTTGTTAAACGATACAATGTTTCGTCATATAAAATATATAAAAATTAATAAAAAAATATATTTTTGTAATTAATATTTGAGTTTAGAATAACATAAACTAATTAAATTTTTCTATTTTTATTTAGCTTTTTATTGTATAGTAAAGTTAGTCTTGTTTTTAAGCGTCCTTTAAATCTCATATACTCATTAGGGGTGACATTTTTTTACCGACTTTTACCAATCGACCATTTTTCGAACCAAACCAGTTAAGTCGGAATCAAAAGTTTGGTATACCGACATTACGGTACGGTACAACCGAACCGATCTTTAAAAATCGGTTCGGTTTCGGTATTCGTTTGTTGAGTTCGGTATGTTACCGATTCAAACCGAAATATTAAAATATATTATATATACAAATAAACTAAAAGACTTATACAAATTTAATTATTAGCATTGTTATAATATATTTATACTAGTAAAATTTACACACGCGTTACGTGTGAGACACGTAATGACATAAATCTCGTAATATATTTTATTTTGAACACAATATTCAGATTTGGTATTATTTATTGTAGTTATGCAGATTAAAACGAATCGCTAATTAATTTAGGCTACATTCGTAATTAGAAAAATATAGCGAGGACAAATTATTAATTAATTAGATTAGATATATTTGTAATTATTAAAACATAGTGAATGTCTTTTTGGAAAAATTGGTCAAAATTGGACAGACTCATTTATCTTGGATTGAATTATTATAATAGAATGATTACATTTTATATTGAATACTCATAACATTTTATTTTATTTAACATTTACTAGAAAGGTCTAATAGTGTTTATTTTTTATGCAAAGAAACAAGAAAATTTAACAATAATATAAATAAATAAATATATTTTTAATCTAGTACTTTTACAACTTTATACTGTTTTTTTTCTTCTCATGACGCACTATTTTTCTATCATCACTTGTAAACTCTAAAATTTTGTATAAAAACGAAACCGAACCGAATTAACCGAATAGTTTGGTATACCGAAAGTTCGGTATACCGAATTTTTTGGTTCGGTAATGTTATAAAAATTCTCAAACCAAACTAGTTTGGTATGCTATCGGTAGGTAATCAACACTAATATAATAATTAATACTGTTAGAAATGGAATAAATAATTAATACTAATATAGTACTCCTCCGTTCCATTTAACTAACTAATTTTGATCGGCTTATAATTTGTATCAAAATTGTCAAATGAATATTTTAAAAATCTAATCATAAAATTTAACATTTGAACTGTATGATCAACTTTTAAAAAAATTCATTCCGACAATTTTGATATAGGTTCTTAACCGATCAAAATTACACATAATTTCGTAATGTACGATTAAATGTAAATGAGAGGAAGTAGTTGGGTAGTAAATGAGTTGGTTACTTAAAATACACGTTAATGAGAAAAGTAAGACATAGAATAAGATGTCATTTAATTAAATAAATTAAGAAACATAGCGTTGAGCCTAAACTATAAAGAAATGAAATACAGTACATTGAAACACACATGACAAATCCACTACGAGAATTTATGTCAAAACCAAGCGTCGAAATTTCAATATATTTTTGTAAGACTAATAGTATTCTAACTGCTCGTAAAAATGAAGCCAAAAACTGTATTTATATACTTGGATATCTACTAGAAAAACCATTCAATTATTTAAGACATAGTAGAAAATTGGGCTTAATATAGGTTTATAAAAAAAACCAAACACTTTCATGTATAAAATCAAGAAAACACCGAAAATATGGAGAAACATGCATTGATAAAATATGTATTGCGATTGCGTGATTGTTGGCGGTCTCCTCTTTTGACCATCTGAAGGATTGAAAATGGTCTTAAACTGTTCGATAAAGGGCAAACGTTGAAGGATTTATTACTTAATAGGAGACGGCGGCTTACTGCATTTTGTGGTTTTTCATTGCTATCCTGGAATAGAAAAGGCTTAAACCAATTAATTTTTTTTTTTATTATGGGTCCGTTTTGTATAAGCTTTTTCAGTCAAAAAACTGTTTTCAGAAATCAATAGAAAAAAAGATTGTTTTTCAAAATATACATGAGTGTTTGGCAAAAACTTAAAAAAGTTAATTTTCAACATTGATTTTTGACATTAACTTATAATAACTTTTTGCTTTTTCAATCAAAATAACTTAATATCGTATTTAAATGAGCAAGTAACACCTCAAGTATACGAATAAAATTTTAGTTGAGATAAGATCAATATTTATTTAAATTCTTAAAATGGTGACGAGAAATCTACCAAAATCTCTAAAATGTGTGATTTTTTTGCTTTTACGTTTTATCCAAAATGTAAAAAAAAAGTGATACCAAACGCGTGTGGTTTTTTAAAATTAAAAAGCTAAAACAATTAAAAAAAAATTTGATGTCAAATATGTATTATGACTATAATTCTGCAATATGATAGTTGTAATTTGTAAGTTAGGATTTTTCAATGTCCATCCTTTAATTAAACTTCCGTGAGTGTTTGGATAATCTGCTGTAGCGTGGCTTCGGTACGGTATCGATTTTTTTAACCATATACTAATACCGAACCGAACTTGTTTGGTTTGAAAAAAATTATACCATAACCGAACCGAAAAAGTCGGTTACCGAAAGTTCGGTAGCCGATTTTTTCGGTTCGGTACGGTTCGGTTTTTCGTTTTATACCGAAACATTATTATTATTAAAAAATAATTCTTGGTAACAATAAAATAGCAAAAAAGTTTGTAAAAATTAAAATGTGTACAACTATTCTTATATTTGCTACTTTAACGATTGTATTTGACTTCGTAAATAGGAAAATAAGTCGTGAGAAAAATTAAAATAAACTATAATACAATTTATTTGTAAATATGCGTAAATTTATATATATTTTATAATTTTAATGTTTGGTTCGGTTCGGTATTGTACCAAGCATACGAAATGAATACCGAAACCGAACCGACTTTTAAAGTTTGGTTCGGTTGTAACGTACCGAAAAGCCGGTATACCGAACTTTTGATACCGATTTGTTTGGTTCGGTTCGAAAATCTGTCGATTGGTACAAATCGGTATAAAAAGTCCACCCCTAATCTCGTGTACCAAGTTTACCTCCTGCGCAATATAATGAACCATTTTTATGCACATTATTTTTCTCACTACATTATGTCCTGTTATCATTTATTTATTCTCTGTATATATATATATATTTTTTTTGTAAATTATGATTGGAATGAGTCTAAATCTGAAAGTCACCCCAAATAAACTAATTAACATAAACATAAGGAACAAATTAAAAAGGCCGAACTTCAACATCAAGATGTTACGCAAATTAACTAGATCACGATCTTATTTAAAAATCCAAAGAGATAATTACGGCTCTTCTTCAGATATTTTAAAAATTAAAATTCTGATTACAAACAATATGCTGCCAAGCGCTAACAACAAATTCTGATTAATCAAATTTAAAGTTACGTTTTGCAGTACACTTGCTTACATAAAACTAGATCAAAGTTAAAGATGAATGTGAAACAAATGTCAATTTCTAATTATGAATGTAAGGGTTAAAAATCGACGTGGATCAATCTAGAAATATAAAACATGTTGAATTGCTATGTGTATCTTTGTCTATCCAACTATGTATTTGCAGTGGTTAAGTTATATCTCGATCGAGAAGGACCTTTTGTACTCTAATAAAAACAAGTCGTATCGTTTCTTTGATTACATGTACGTAATACAGATGTAGGTTTAGATCATAAGCTTGACAATTACATGTGTTTCATATTTAGAGTAAGAGCATAACCATGAAAGATAACACATATTTAGAGAAATGATGCTTCAAGTACTATGTACTCATTCTTCAACACGACGTATATATTACATCTGTTACAAAAAAGTACAAGCTAGTTGAGTTGTAAGCTCAAACCTATCTGCTATATGTTAGTACTTTCGAATTGCCTTTATTCCGTTAGCTTAAAAGTTGTTGATTTTCTGAGCCTCATAGCCAAATTAATACGATAAGATATAAAGATCAATGTAAGCCAAATTGGTAAAACACAAGTTCTATCATTCTCGAACAACCCTACTATTCCGCATGATTTGTCAACGGATTCTTCGACTTCATTCTTTGGGAAGAGCTCCGTCCTCCAACAACTGTCATTTTCCGCTTAATTCTATAATAGTAAAGACGGTTCTCTTGCTAAAGTGCTTAAGACTCTGTCGCTGTAGTATACATTTATCCAGAGTTGGTTTAACGGGTGTGCCAACAGTCCGAGTAGATTGAACATTCCCACCCAAGGACAAATACTTTCCGATTTTTTTTAAAATTCCTTAAAATTTTCCACTAGGTAGCCCACCAAAAACAATTTTTTTAGCCAGTTCTGCACTCACCGAAAGAGGGTTGATTCATAACGGACTGTTCAACTTCATCCTTTGAGAAGCACTTCTCCAAAACCCGGTCCCGTTAAACCACTCCCACATATCCTTCTCCATCTCCGCCACGTCACCATCCCTCTCCTCCACCACCGCCGCGTCATCATCCGCCACGTTATCACCCCTCCTCCATTCGGCAGAGGTCCGGAAGCTGTGCCTGCGGCGCCTTCTCCGGCGACGGATGGCTCTCCGGCATAGGCCGGCGGGGAGGCGGTAGAGAGTGAGAACAAGTAAGTTGAAAACCGCACATGGGCAACAACAGATGGCCGCGCATTCGACGACTGTAATTCCGGCGACCTCGCCAACGCGTGACGTGTTGGAGGATGATGTGGAGGAGAGAGAGACGTTCTCGGAGTGGAGGAGGGAGCGTCTCCGGTTGACGTTTAGCTCAGCTGTTTTCATTTCTCTTTATTTCTTAGACTAAAACAAATGTAAGGTAAAATTATATCAGAATAGTAATTTAAGAAAATAATATAACTGATCAAGAAATTTGGAATACAGTTTTCTATATGATTTAAAGATTTAACATTTTGTGATTTAATTACTCCTTGTAAACCTTGGACCTTTTTATTGTTAGTAATCTTGTTTGGCTACCCACAATATATATATCATAACCGTTCATACGATCCTCAACATTTTTTGGGAAAATAAGAGTTGCAATGAATTTAAGCAAACTTTTAGGTATTTCGGTAGTTGGATGAAACTTGGAAAGTGCAATGGGCTTAGAATCAAAATAACTATAACAATTGAGTTAATGAACTGTGTGGAAATCTGATTGTCAATGGTGATTTTTTAGGGTAATTGCTTGGTTACCTTGCTATCTTGACGATCGAGAAACAGAAAATAGAGACCGACAAGAAATTCAATTAAAGTAACGAGCCACCTGCCCTGCCTTTCTTTTTCTTTCACAGCTCGAAATGATTTTGATGAATTAAAAAACAAGCTTGATTGTTAAAAAGAACACAAGATCATTCTTAAAGAGTCCTGGCAACAGTTTTGATTATCAAACTAGCTCAAGAAACAGAAAATGGAACATATAATTCAGGAAACTTAATTATAGATAAGCTTACCTTCGAAAAACTTGTCGACCCGACTTGTGAAAATAAGTTTCTTGAATTGTTTTTGATCATTCATTTGCCATTGGTACGTAGTTATGAAATATCTACAGATTTTCCATTGGATTGCCGGCTGAGCAAGAGTGAGAAAGACGAACTGGTGTCCAACATTTTGTATTGATGTCTTTATAAATCAATATTTCGTTCACACTAGATTTGTTAATTATCTTGATAACTGTGATCCTATATAGGCGGTAGATCAAAATCAGAAAAGAAATCTGAATAGTATTAATTTAGTATCTAGCAAAACTAACACATGGAGAAATAAGACAGATTTAATTACAGTACCGGCTTTCATATTTTGAACCTAACTTATATTTGATGTCCGTAAAATTATCTAATTACCTTCGTAGCACCCCCGTTTTGATTATCAGATGGAATTTACTCCTTATTTTTTTTAAAAGGTGATAGATTTGATCTTTTTAATATGTGTTTTTCTAGTTATAATATCACTGTATCTTAATTAAAATACAAATAATTATTTTTTATTAAGTATTGAATAATTTTAAAAATATACACGAAATGAGATGACACTTATCAATTAGAATGACTTTCCGACCATATATAAAACTGTAATAAGTTTCAAGTCTGTAATTAATTCAAAACATGGGAATAGAGGAACCGCACCAAAGTTCCCTTAAAATTTAAGGGGAAAATACCACTTTATTAGTTTTATGGTATCACTTATACATAACTCCAATTATCTATCTCTCCCTAATATATTCCCTGTTGAATATATTATATAATAGTTTAAAAAAGAGAGGCATGTTTGGAAAATAAAAGTGGTTTTACATAAAATATTAAATATGCAATGAAGGGAAATATTATTTTATTTTTGAGGGAATATTAAGTCTCATTTTTTTTTAGATGAATGTAAGGAGGGAAAAATAGTTTAAGTTAACAATGAGAGAATTGATGCATGAGATGAGACTTTTTGCCTTTAAATTCATAAAACAAGGAAAGTTCATGTTTGCATAGAGCGATTGTTTTAAGGAGCAATTAACAAAAACATATCATACCCTTATTATATTAACAAAAACATAACCTAATAATTTAAATTATCAAAAATATACATATATACTTATTATTTCTCTACTTCTAATCAGACCATAATCTAACCTCTCTCTAATCTAACATTCCTCTCTAACCGCAACTCTCTCTCTAATCACACATCTCTCTCTAATCACACATCTCTTTCTAACACACGATAATCGTACCTTTTTCTAACACGTGTTAATCACACATCTCTCTCTAAAAATAACTAAAAATTCACAATATTTATATACTAATTATAAAACCTCATACCATAATTTCAAAATTTCATAGCCTAAATGTTCTGGATTACAATCAAATATCTAAAAAAGAGTTCATACAATAATTTCAAAATTTCATACCCTAATTTCAAAACTTTATACCTTACATATGGATTTCTCTCAATACTGTACATATGGATTCTACTCTTTCAACTTGAAACCCACAAGGTTTACAATAGTCTAAAATCTCAATAAATAGAAAACAATCTCACAAATTCCATATATTTTTCATATATCACGGGGTATCAACCAGTGTAATATTTGTGTATTACGTATGTATATATCTGTATTTATATGTATATGGATGTATTTATAATCTAAATGGTGTTCGGTAGTCAGTGGAGGGTTTTCGTGGTGGAGGAAGTGAGAGATATAGAGTGTGATATGAAAGAAAGATATATAAAAAAATGAACGAGAGAGAGAGTAAGATCAGAGAGAGATACAAATAATAATTGATGAGAGATAGAAGAATGGAGGAGAGAGAAAAAGATGAGAGAGAGAGAGAAAAAAAATAGAATAAATGACATTAAATTTGTTTGATATGTTTTTGATAATCAAAATTTTCTTAGTATGTTTTTGTTAATTTAATTTAAAAAATAGTATGTTTTGTTAATTTATGCTTGTCGGAATTTTAGTCTTTTGTGGTACTTTTTGACGAGGAAAGACTAATAAAAGATGCTTAGAAATCACATTGGACGATACTATACGGTGCCCTTCATATTTTATTCATCTTTGTAATCTATGTGATTGATAATTATCATAATAGTCTGATAGTGACCTGTTCTTTACATTCTTTATTCCGTGTTAACGTAACCTAGAAGATTTTAAACGAATGACTAGTTTTACATTAGAGTATTTGATAAATGATTATTAACTAACAGTATACGTAAAAGGGATTTGTTTAGCGTATATGCAAATTGGTTAGCATATAACTTCATAGAGTATTGAGATTTTGGAGCAAGCTAGGTTCAGTAATTCACCCTAAAACTTGATTTCTCACACCACAAAATCGAGAAATTTGAATTTTCAAAAAAAGTAACAATTAGAATCATAACTATTTAAATAATACAAGGTACTAACAGTAAGTGAAATAATACTAACTAACTAAGACTACATGGAAGAAAACAATCAATGATCAACATTATAATTTTTTTGATACCAAGCTAGATTCTGTGTAAGATACGAAAATCATTTAGAAAACAATCAATGATCAACATTATAATTTTTTTGATACCGAGCTAGATTCTGTGTAAGATACGAAAATCATTTCAAAGAGGAGTTCAAATATTCTACTTCATTTCTCTATCCTGTTCCGTGCCTCCTTGTTTATTTTATACAAAAAAATCCTAAAAAATTATACAATTACTATAATACATGTATCAATACATTTCAATAATTATTTTTAAAAGAAAATCCACACAAAATTTATTTTAGAATAAATGTATAAATTAGTGTAAATTAAACATTGAATATTAAAAAAATTGTCTAAAACAATATTATGTTCAAATGTTTTAAAATTTGAATACAATATAATATAAAAGTTTATAAAGTTGCGGTATAAGTTATGAAAATTTAAAATTTGAGTGAAAATAAGAAAGTGGGCACGAAGGGGGTAGAGAATAGAGGCAGAAGAAAACAATCAATGATCAACATTAAGATACGAAAATCATTACCAAGAGCTACAAACATAGAGAAATTAAGCCTGGGGCATTTGAGTTGTTTTAAGACGATATTGTTTGATCTAGCTAGTCTTGTGATGTATACATGAAACACAGACAAAGACAAGGGTAGTGAAAAAACTATCTCGATTCGAGAAGAGGATTAACAATTAATACTGATGTCAACAAAATTTTGTCAACATTTTACAAAATATTTTCATCTAACCTTGCCATCTTGAATAACTTAAAGGTATGGCAAAATTGCTAAATTCTAATTGATGAATTATCTTAGCCATCATACCTTTATGTTTGTGAAAAGGCTATATGGATACATGGAAACTTGTAGAAAACCGTTTCATTTTCCAAATATTTCCGGTTCTATAAAGATTATGATCCCTAAGAATTTTTCATCATAACGCGTTAGAGGGCATGTCTGGGCACCATTGCTATAACCCACGCATGTTGTTCGAAAAACCACAAACTATTACTTAGTATTAACGTCCACCCATATAGACCAGTTAGTATTATCAATCAGTTTATCAAAGAAAAAGAGATAAAATCTACTTGTGAACTTATATAAGCTATAATATACTTAAATTGACAACTAAGGGTCCATAGCTCAGTGGTAGAGCATTTGACTGCAGATCAAGAGGTCACCGGTTCGAACCCGGTTGGGCCCTTTTTTTATATTTCTTTTTTTTCTTTTTAGCATTAGCTATATACTCTTTTTGATAATTCTGTACCCGGTATTTTCAACAAAATGCTCTTTTGTTGAAATGCTTCAAATGATATCATAATTTGTTTGATTAAACACCCAAAGAAAGTGATTAAACACCCAAAGAAAGTTTTGAAACAAAGTTTTGAAACAAAATTTAAAAACCATTTGCTGCTTGTTTACCCGAATTTAGCCATTAATTGCTGAACAAAAATAGCTAGTGTTTCATGACCCTGGTAGAAGCTTCATCCTACGAAGGGACAGATACGCCAAGAGACGGTACCCTACCAGCATAACCAAGAGAGCGCTAATTTCCTCTATGCCACTGTCTATTTTCACCCCGTTGATCGTGTGAGCGATATGTTCGTATTGCACTTTCAAGAGAAGCTTGTATGTGTGGTAGTTGAATGACATGTACCGGAGCCAGGATATAAATACGGGAACGTTCTGCGTAATTAAACATGTTTGAACTTATTTCAAAATTATATCATTTACAATTTTATCCATAGAATGTTTAGACTTTATAATAATCGACTGGCATAACTAGTGATCTAGTATAAACCCAACTTCTCAAAAAGGAGATATAATTCATCATTCTTAAAAGTAGCAGTGTAAAATGTTTAACGACGTTTAAAACCAAGCGTCCATACCATACACTGAACAAGAATAAACCTATATGTATAGTTTTGTTTGTTGATTGAATGATTGCATTCTTAATTAAATAATTGATCTAAAGAATAAGCCTCCAAAATCATGTCATTTCTAGCCTCACATATCATAACATATTTGCTTAAAAGTTGCATCCAGAAAAACAACAATTAAAAATGATATGAATCTGGATATTTCTACTTACCTTCACAAAATATCCACCCGCCAACATAAAAGTCATCACTGTCACAGAAGCTAAGGTAGTTGCCCTCTGCAAGTTTATCAATGTTGCCCCAATTGCTAATCCCAGCCCCTGCATACATTTCGTCTTTGTTTAGTAGACTTGATAAGAATAAGTAAGATTGCATTCAAGTTCATTTATATTTTTTTCTAATAAGATGCATGACTCCCAGGGACTGTGTAATTGCTGACTATAAGAAAACAAGGTAGATTTATTTAGGTTGAAAACTATATAATGTAAATACAGCTCAAAATGTTACTAGATTTTTCAGTCAAACAACCAGAAAAGATAGGATTTTAATCTGATCAATCAAAAGAAGTCAGTCCAACTACTAAAATAATTAGAAACTAGGATCAAAGGCTGCAACCAAACAATCCTTGGTTGTTGAAAACGAGAATTTCTTAGTCGCTTGAATTGAACCTTTTCTCAGTTCAAAGAAGCAGGTTTTTTTAACTTGCAGCCTAATTATATCGTACTCATGAAAGATAACTAAAGCCATATCCTTTGTAGGGCCAAACAATCATAAAACTCTGGTTTCAAGTTGATCAACAAAATGCAGTCCAGCTAACAAGCAGAAAACAAAAAGGTGACCTAGAAATTCCAACTAAACAAGGCCTTAAAGTTGAGCCGTTAAAGGTTTTTTCTAGTTGTATTTTGTCCTGAAAAAGTTGGAAATTTTAAGTTTTGTGAACCCAACTTCTTTCTCCGACCAAATAAGCCAGCTTATTTCAATAAAAGCAACAAAAACTGTCGATGACTAAAGCAAAATAATGCAGAAATCTACCTGAGCTGCGACAATGCAGAGAAAAATGATAACCATGGTAAGACAAAAAGATTCAACGTTTCTTCTCAACCCTGCCATGAAGTAAACTATGAGCAGAAATAGGACAGGTAGGACAAGGTCAAGTGGAAGATCACTCGTAGTCCGAGCCATGAAATATGCACTGAGCCTGTACATATCAGCAGCTTGGTCCTTGATCAACATTGCTCTTTCTTGGGGAAATGTAAATATTGCTGAGAATACTGGAAAAAACCCCCAGAATACCGCGATAAAGAACAGCAGCCCCGCCTGCAAGTGCCAATATTGTTTTATGTACATAGATATTAGATACGTGTTACTGTGTATATGATAATGCTATTTAATAATGTTTCAGTGACTTTCTTTTATTATATTTTCCATTTTCTCCAAGGGAAATAGAAGTAATTGGCTGGTTATATGATGAAACCGCTAGGTTTCGGGGATATTTAGACAAGAAAGAGATATTAACTACACACCAAATATGAATAATCAAAAAGAAAAGACGAGAATAATAGACATAACTAGGGTTTCACCCCTTTGAACACTCATTAACTTCAATGCATAAAAACATAATGAGAGCCAACCTCTCTATAAATCAATGTTTTAAATGGCGTTATCGCTAACGTAGAGTTTTTTCGAGAAAAACGCTAAAAGCGTAAATAGCGCTGCTAAATAACGCTTTGCGGTGTAATTTTTTTTGCCTAAATATGCATTAAATTTTAGAATATTGGTGATTGATCATACATTATTTTGTATAATCGGATAAAGAATGCAAAATGTTGTTGTTGGTAAGTTTCAAAATTGGGTCTCATGAGACATAATGTATTGTCACAACCATTTAGATTACATACTCTTTTATGAAAATTACACAACATATATTAATTATTTAGATTCTCTGTTTTTTTTCCTAACTCGCTATTTACGCGTTTGGTCCAAAATTTCACTCTTTTTTTGTTTTTGTTCCCAATAGCACGAATTTAGCGCTTTTCCACACAAATAACGTTTTAGCGTAGGCAGTTTTTTTTCGAAAAGCGCTATATCGCGAAATGTTGCGCAATATAGCGTGATTTTTAAAACAGTGCTATGAATAGGCCTATGACGGATTAACGCAGATAATAAACTAACCAAATATTCCAACTGCTTATATAAATAAATAAAAGAACTGCTAAATAGACGGTTTCATCATTATACTTCAATATAGTATAATTTTTTTTATACCTGATCCTGAAGTTGCTGGGGGCTTTCTCCATCTGATTGCCACCAAAGCAACCCCAAAATCACAGCGGTGACAATAACTTGGGTGATCCTCAACCAGCTAAAATAATCATGACGGCGCTCTTTAAGTCCTCTTTTGAATAAAATGGAAAACTGTTCCCACCAACTCGCTCCCCATTCTCGCTTTCCACTAGACAAATCAGATTTTAGTGCACTTTCGTCTATTGATACTGAAACCATGAGCTTCTTTTTGTCTTCTTTCGCTACCCTCGTCTCATAGGCTTCTACAAGATACTGTTTACAAAAACAGAAAAAAATGGCAACACATAACTATAAGTATCTTACCGACTACAAATTTATTGCCATGTTGTATGGTATTTTACAAGAATTTGTTCCAACATTTTTATTTTCAGAATTCATGTTTCAGCTTTTAAGCTCTGGTTAAAAATAGTTACCAGAATCACAACAAAGGAGCTACTGTAAAAGTTCATAACCAGAAACAGATAGTGACTCTCTTATGTTCTATGCTTATTATTTTCAGAATTACAGCAATTTTATTCTTTTACCTCGTGCACAACGGCAGGTGAAGGCTTCCCGTCTTTTGTTTCCGTTTCCGGATTTCCAATTTGCACTTTGTCCTCAAGCTCTGAGGGTAGAGAGACATCATTTATGTTCCCATTGGCTAGGTCTAGCAAAAACTCTGCTGGGTTCATAGCCATTAAAGGAGAACACCCTATGGATGAAAAATAAGGCATTGCTTCACATGCCTTTCCAAAATATAGCAAATTCCCTTTCCCAAGAAGAATCAACTTGTCGAATTTGTGAAATAGCCTACTTGAGGGTTGGTGAATGGTCGTGATCACCGTCTTCCCAGCCTGCCATGCAATCAAAATATGCGAACAACGAAGCAGCATTGTTATGCACACAGATTAATGTAGAGATTTGTACACAGATTTGTGATCTCGCAGTGGATCCTATACAATATAAGTATTAGCCAATTAATGTTGCTTATTCAAAGTGGATTCACTGCCACTGTAGAAAACTATATACTTACGAAGATGTATGACATCATTTTCGACAACCGAGACTTTCAAAATTATCAGTTCCATGACCAAAATATTTTCCTTTTATACCATCATGATAAATTCACAATCTTGACACCAATCTATATAGAATCAAACAATTAGTATACAGTATTGAAATTCCTAGTGAAGAGCGCTAGTTATGTGCTACTTGTTCGCTTTTATGTTGATATTTCTGTTTAGATTATGAATTTTGATAGGTTGATGTACTAAAAGAGTGATCTTACCCAAAAGAAAATGTGAAGCTTGGATGGTTCTATTAAATGGAATCGAAATTTTACCTCAGCAATGTCTTGTAAGATTTCGATGATCCTAAGAGCTGTGGTGGAATCCAAACCAGAAGTAGGCTCATCAAGGAACAGTAGCGATGGGTTGATAATTATCTCAATTCCAATACTAACTCGCTTTCTTTCTCCACCAGAAACTCCACGAACAAACGAGCCACCTATCATGGTGTCTTGGCACCTGTATAATTTAATATAACTAGATAAATATAACCTTTAGTGAGGAAATATTAAAGTTACAATCCCGTTAAGTTAAATATATTACCTCTCTAGCCCTAGTTCTTCGATAACGTCTATGGCTCGAGTCCCCTTCTCTTGTTTGGTTAATGACTTAGGAAGTCGTAATAGAGCTGCATATGTAAGAGTCTCCTTCACTGTAAGGTGCTGGAAAAGAATATCGTCTTGGGTCACGAACCCTATCCTGCCATTCATGTTAATCAGAATCTTAGATTTCCACCATAATTTCAATCAGGTAATATACTTATGATTTGTTTGGTTGAGTTTAACCATTCAAGCTCAGAATTTTCAGTTATAAGTTATACCGTAGCATAATCTGTTGCCATCTTGAAGGCTGATAATTTTCGTTTTTTTTCTCCCAAGAAAAAGCTATAGGATTTTAGCTATAGAAACAAAAAAGAAGTCACCCGCAAAAAATCCAGGTTATTTTCTTAAACTCTGCAGCCGTATATCTTGATTGGTGGCAAACTTTTATATTTTTCACTCAAATTTAATCTGCTGAAGTCTTAACTGCATTAACTTGAAGTTGAATTTCTGATGTAATAAGTTCGTTATGACAACTAATTATTAATGAAATAGTGGGTTTACCCATCAATTTATGTAACAAAAAATTACTTGACAAGTTTTCAGAATTCTTAGTCTTAAAAAGTAGCAGCTTCAGACTGGACGAACAAATGTTTTTTCATTTTCTGAACCTCAAATATCAACTTAGTCTATAGTTGCAACCGAGATGCAACCAAACAAGCCCTTATTTGTTTTCTTTTCATGTTACCTCCTTTTCAAGAGCTTGGAATATGGTTGGTCGTTGTAAGTAACCGAATCACCAGAAACAGGGTCTCTCAGCCTGCCACCTAACAGGCTCAAAAGTGTCGTTTTTCCACTACCTGACGGACCCATTAATGCTAGAACTTCCCCAGGATTTACAGAACCGGTAATTCCATTTAATATATCTTTTTCAACTTTTGAGGTCATCCCTTTGATCGTCACCTTGTATGTCACATTCTTGAACTGTGATTTTCACGCAATAATAAATTAATATACGTCTACCATTTCCATTTGCATGGTCAGAGAGGCCTTTACCGAATGTTACGATTCTAATTTTCATACAAATAAACTCACACACAGATATATTACTATATTGGTACCTTTAGATAGATTGGTGTGGTAGGCTCTGTGATGATCTTCTTCTTTCGTGTACCAGCTTCTAGATCCTCAGCTGCGAGTAGCATAAAACTTGTAATTTTTCCAAGATATGGGGATACATATATAGTAATTTTAGCTCTTTTCGTTCTGCTATTTATTGTTATAAGTTGGGGTATTTAATCATATTTGCAAGTTTGTTAATGATCTAAAGATTCTACTTGTCAATAGCTTCTACTTCTCGGTGGTCCGATTGTAGCTTTCAAACATAAAGGATTTTTTGAGGTTAAAAAAAAAAATAACTCATCAACTAAATTTTTTTTTGAACAATGATTTGGAATTATCTCGCATCGCTTGAGTATAGATATATCATGCAAGTATTGATATATGCTAATATGCTTTAATATTTAGTGACGAGTGGATGAGCTTCAACATATTATAAAAAAAAAAACTAACCAAGTTTGTATGTTTGAGTCACCTCCACTTGATTGTTGATTGCACTTGATACTTTTTCAGTTTTTGCTATATGTGCTTATAAGTTCGGGGCTTCATTAATAAAAAATATTGTTTCTATATACAACAAAAAGTAAACCTTTGTACTTGTAAAATGCAGTCAGACAATTGGAACAATCACATCATGAAGTTCCTAGACAAGATTGAACTTATTCCGATTTCAGACATATTTGAGGTCATATCAAGTCTCCTCAGTGTTGTAGAACATCTATATTTGTGATGCTTATACCATTTCAACTATAAACCATCAGTACTCGAAATTATCAAGGACTCAAGACTCAAGTTAGGAAAAATCTTACGAATATCGTCGTCACTGAAATTCCTCGAATCCGTGATATCATCCACGGGCACCGTGAACCCTGTGAATGAGACCCCAAAACTGGCACTAGAAGCTCGGCTCAGGGCGGCCCCACTACCAACGTCATCAAAGTCAAACTTGAACTGTCCACTCCTCGCTGTCCGTATATGAGTGTTTTTGCCTGTTAACCGATCACATGATTAACATACATCTCTAAAATAAGTATGCTATTATAAATAATAAATAAATAAAAAAGGATATTGTCACTGCTACTCATGATGCTCACATATACCTTTAGCCTTGAAGACGAGTGAACTAGGTAAATATATTCATACTATGTAAATATATTCAATGTATATGAACATAGTAATGTGCAATAATATTGGATTTGATATAAAGTAAAATTATAAAGTAAAATTCAAACAGACTCACCTCTCCCCGGAGATGGTGCGGTTAGCCTCCTACTGGACTTCCTCGATAGGGTACTTCCACCAGCTTCCACCACCTCGCCTGTAACAGGTGGCTTGATTGCTGCCATTATTGTTTCAACTAGTTGCTCAGATTTCGTACGTATTAACCCTGAGGTTGTGCTACCAGCTTTGTCCATCTCCATGAAATCGCATACCCACAAAGGAAGAAACTAGTGTTATTTATTCTTTCCATTGAACAAGCAAAATAAACCCAAAAAAATAAAATACAAGTAGATTATGGTGAACGAAAACACTCAATCAATGACACGAGGTCGTATGATATTCGAAGTTGAAGCTGCAGAAATGTCAATATTATATCATCATTTATGTAGATAAGTAATGCATGCTTATGTACATAACATAAGTAATGCTTATGTACTACTTATATCATTTTCCATAAAACCGCATCGTGTCTAATTAATTATTTGAAAGAAATGCAAAGCCACTGAAATATTCAGCGTCTTACCTTTTTATGGGAAATGAGTGAAGTGGTTAAGTAGAAAGAAGTGTTTGAGACAATAGTTATTTTGAGAGGAACCTCTACTTATATAGAGCATCCAGCAGGGTAAGTATAAATAGATAAGTTGTCTTAGTCTATTGGTAAATATTTGGCATTTGGTGGCATCTATTAAGATTTAAATGATAGACTATCCTCAGAATTAAATAGTCGAGGTGTACATATATAAACTGGCATCAACACACATGCACTTAGAAATAAATCATATGGTGACTAAACCATAAGCACACCCTTAAGCTCACTCTCTTTCAAATAAAAAGAAAGATCTTATCATTGTTTACAACCTCGAAAGGTCTAAACATGGAGACGACTAAATCTAACCTTGGTCGTTATCGCCTTGCTCTTTTGGACTCGCAGACGACTAAATCTAAACATCAAATTCTAGAAGGTGAAAATTACGGCAATTGGCGACTGAATTACAATGAATGGTAATTTGGTTAGTGATTGGTGACTAGATACATTTGCCAGTAATTGTTAGTCAAAATGTTCTCTAATAACATGTCAACTATTATTCTCAATAGCTAATTAGTGACACATATTAATCGTGAATTAATATAACTAGGATATTAATACCTTATGAGCATCATACTCATAGAATTAAGTTGTCAATTTTATGTTTAAGTTTATTTTGTACCGTACTTCTCTATTTTGATAATCACTCATTCATGACTGCAAAGTGTAATTAATGACAAAACCGACATAATTTATGACAATTTGTGACTACTAAGATATATATACCATCTAACTCGTACACGTGTACGTACAATCCGTTGTCCCATTTGTGCGGACATTCTTTAATTATTGACATGGTCTCGAGCTACCTCACAACTTTATTTTTGGAAAAAAAATCAAGTCGAATTTACAAAACCCGTGACATTAATGTACAAAATGTTTCTCTTTGCACGGTGATAATTTAGTTGCAAAGGAAATGCTATATCAGTGACATTGTGACAAATAACATTAATATGTACAAAATGCTTCTATTTGCATGGTGATAATTTAGCTGAAAAGGAAATGCTGTATATATCAGTGACACTGTGACAAATAAGTATTTATGTTAATGATCGTTTCGCTCTGATAAATATCAAGGTCATCTCTAATGATGACCGCCCGAGTATTAAAACCAAACAAACAGGGTTGGACTTGTTTTGTTTAGGAGACACATTCACACGCATTCCTCATATTTTTGTTATTATTTTTTTAAAAGAATTTAAAGAAAACAAAAAGAAACTTGGATTGACACCCAAACTAGGACTTGATTCTAGACATTAATCATACGATATATTTTTCTCAAATTTGTATATCGTAGCTAGCGCTAATATTCTACATGTTCCAAGTCATGATATATAGCTATCGTTATGAATCTCTGGTTGGGTCTAAAATTTTATTTCCATGCTGCCAACTATGACAATGATCAGTTTATCACTTGTTGCTACATTTGCACGATTGTTATTTTCGTGGGTGAGCTAGCCAGAAGGAAAAAGAATACTAGAATTTTAGTTATCAGCACAAAAACATATTAAATCGCAGCATAATATTTTACAATAAAATAACTGTAAACTATTGTGTTACAGTCATTGTTGCACACATCAACTTAAATTAGACCATATGAAAACATGCCCAATACAAACAAAACGGGATAAGTGAACTTTCAATATCATGTATTTATTGTGAGGCAGTGGGTTGCCTCTCTTTGAAGGCATTTAAATTGGAAATTTGCTACTATCATGACCCACCATTGCCATTTGCCCCCGTCCAAAGATAATCTAAACTATTCTTATGTTGATCTCTTCTCTTGTCGAGTTAGCATAATATTCTTTCCAAAAATATTATTTGCGAATGTGATCACAATATCGTCATATTTGGCATCATCTTTTTCTTTTATTTCCCGTAACCAAAGACATATTTTTTTCCTATTATTAAGAGCAAGATAAAACTGTGACAACCCAGATTTCCAGGAAGGAATTTCTGTGGTGCGGTGTTTTGCGTCAGTCCTGCATCGCCCAGATACGAGAGTACTCGTGTGGTATATGAGCTTAAAGATCCATTTTCTATTAACAAGGCCTTTTAAAGCCGTGCGGCGCAATAGCGAGGACGGAACTCCACAGTTAAGCGTGCTTAATTTGGAGTAGTACCAGGATGGGTGACCCCTCTGGGAAGTTGTGCTAACGCAGATAATATTGTTGATACGGGCGTGACGGTTCGGTCCATGGGGTCGGGTCGTTACAGTGGTATCAGAGCGCCTCTATCTGGCCGGAAATGTGGTGACTAGCACGTGTGTGTGGACCCCTGAAGGACGACGTGCCCGACGAGAACGTCGTGCCTAAAGGGAGGGTGATTGTGACGACTCAGATTTTCAGGAAGGAATTTCTGTGGTGCGGTGTTGTGCGTCAGTCCCACATCGTCCAGATACGAGAGTACTCGTGTGGTATATGAGCTTAAAGATCCATTTTTTTTATTAATAAGGACTTTTAAAGCCGTGCGGCACAATAACGAGGACGGAACTCCATAGTTAAGCGTGCTTAATTTGGAGTAGTACCAGGATGGATGACACCCCTGAAAAGTTGTGCCAAAGCGGACAATATTGTTGATACGGGCGTGGCGGTTCGGTCCATGGGGCCGGGTCATTACAAAAACACCAAACAGACACAAATATATATATGGTCAGAATTTATATAAAAAAAATATATGGTTAGAAATTGCCAAGAATGGAATTCCCCCCCTACTATTTGGCATCAATAGTGTAGTTATGATGCATTTTGATGAGCAAATATGCAAGTAGTAAACTATTTATTCTCGGAGTTATGTTGTATTATTAACCTAAAAAGGCTTAGCCAAGACTGTGTTTTTGCATCAAAGCAAACTTTTATACATGATATCGCACCATAAATGATATTATGGGAAACTGATAGATCTAAGATGGCGGTGCCGCAATGGGGACAAATTGGCACCACTTGAAATGGACCATGGAAGTAATGGTACCCACATATCTAATCATGTTATGTATTTAAACACGCAGCCATGTAGTAGGCACAAAGCGAACTATTCTTTCCAAGAGAACCCGTCTCATTTTTCACTTATCAAAACAATGATTTCATCTTTGAGATGAGCTGAAGCAATCGTCAATATCCCTTGAGGGTTAACTCTACGAAAGTGTCAGAATGTCATTAATTACTCTAGAATTGACAGGACAGAAGTCCTGAAAGTCGCATAAATGAATTGAACCTGATTATTATTTTTAAGATAAAGGAGATAATTCCAAATTACAGAAATTATTTAGTAATAGTCTGCTAGCTTTACTCACTAGTTATTTGTCTATTTTCAATTCATTACAAAACATTTCTAACACAAGTTCTACAATTTACCGCCGTCATGTCTGCCTAATTCTAAGTGCGGCAACACTTATACAATCCACGTAAAAATACTGGAAATAATGAGGCCATAACCACTTATACAATCCATGGAAACGAAGGCAATAAGCTGTGTTTGGCGCGTGTCGAAAAGAAGAAACAGCGTCCAGTGAGGCCTCATGTAATTTTGAGCACTTTGTACATAAAATATAACGGAAGATATGTTTGTTTCTGCATATAATTGGTCTTAAATTGTGTGGTTCTTTGCAGACCTACGTACTAAACTATTGCCTTCATGACCTGTAGGGATTATTACTTTCACGCGGTTTCACCAATTTATGCCAATATTACTTGATTGTCGTACGTGTAAACATGACAACAATAATATGAAGAAAAAGAAAGTAACTGTATTAATTAGAGAAGTTATACAAACAACTCAGACACCATCACTTGTGATTATGTGAATATGTATGTAGTTATGTCTCGTTTTTAATAATGCCAGTACCTCGTACATACTTTATACTTATATGATACTGTAATTAATATTGAACATGTCATAATCATCCAATGCATGATTTATAATGATATGCCAAAATCTTGCAAGTCCTAATCTTCTACTTAGGGGTGGGAAAAAAACCCGGAAACCCGGACCGAACCGGAAACCGAACCGATCGGTTCGGTTTTAAATTTACAATGTAGTGAACCGAACCGAATTAACCGAACCGGAACCGGTACCATAATTTGGTTCGGTTTCGGTTCTGTAAAAATAAACAGCAAACCGAACCGAAACCGGAAGCTAAAACCGAACCGGATTTAAAACCGAAACCGAAATGTAAAACCGAACTGGATTTAAAACCGATCTTATATGAGTATGTATACACTAGATAATTACTTTAGTTATATTATATAATATTAATATACTGTATACATTATGTAAACTCGAATGTTACTACTTATGTAAATATAATTTTTAAAAATGTTATTAAGTTTTTACCTTATCTAAATATAATTTTTAAAAATGTTATAATGTTTTTACCTTGTTTAAATGAATAAGAAAATAAAAGTACATAGCATAAACCGAAACCATTAAACCGAATCAAAGGTCTGAACCGAAACACAAGTCTGAACCGAACCGGAACTTTGAACCGAACCAGAACCGTTAACCGGACCGAACGGTTTCTATTCCCAAAAATTGAAAACCAAACCGACTAAAATTTCGGTTTTGGTTTCGGTTTACCCCAAAACCGGACCGGACCGAACCGTGTCCACCCCTACTTCTACTTGATCAAGTAGGGCTAGTAAAATCACATTGACAAGAATTGATCAATTTGAATGTTTGTTATCGTACCATAAAAACAAGTTACTTCAACAGAAGGGAATTGAGAAATCAGAACAGAACAAAGTTGTTCTTATTTTTCTAATATGCAGGACGACATATCTCTCTCATATGGCTCGTGGCCGCATACTTTTAAGCATTTGCGCAGAAGTTTCTGAATAAAAGCTCAAAGGAAAGTGTTGCTAATTTGATTGTTCAGCTTCAACATTTTGCAAATGCAATCACAATTTGCAAAGTCTTAGAAACAGGCCACTTGATTCTTACTAAATGACAACTGACATAATTACTTTTTACAGCAAAATAATCGAAGTCAAAAATAATAGAAGATGATAAGATAATAAATAAAGTTGCCGAATTAGTTATTACAATCTACAACCACATTTCTCTGCTACCATGTCCACAAAAACCGACTTGGTTGTATCAAATCAATATACGATGACAATCTTATTTAACACTCAAAACTTTTTATGTAAAAGAAGTTATTGGAATGTTTAAGCACAAAATGAAGGGGAGAGTCATATTCACAGGATAAACAAGGATGTGAGATGATAGAGTTGTGTAAACGACTTTATAATTCACTTAAGCTGGCTGCTCGGTATTCATTACAAGAGATTTAGAGGGTGAAAAGAAAGTAGAAAGATTTTTTTTAATGTATAAGCTGTAGAAGGAACAATCCTTCAGCTCAACTAACTGGCCTGAAACTTGAAACTGATAAGGAACAAATAAAATACATCAAACAAATTTTACGATCCTCTACCTGAAAGCTCGACTGGCCTTTACAAAGGGCATGTATCTCCTAGTTGTTGCAGCATAGTCTAGTATTTAACAAATGGCAAGACATGCATTTCCATGATTATGAACCCAACTTGAACGCTTCTTTAAACTCAATGCTAGTGCTACTTCGCTCACTCTTAATTCCAAAGCCGGTGTCTTGCATCATTGCTACAAACTCGTTATAATCAATTCTCCCATCCTGTAAAAGAGGAACCACATGTCACAAAAACTCGAATCTATTATACTACTACAGGTTGAAGAAAAAATGAGCAAATTCTAATTGAATGACATATTTTGCACTTACGACCCCTTATCTTCTAGTTGAAATTATATTCCCATTTAGTGCTACTGCATACTATTTCACAATCAGCTTATTGAATTGATTTCACATCAAAATAAAATCAAAAGTACATGCCATTAGAAGTAGCACTAATTAGGGTACAAGTTTTTTCATATGCGTAAACAGGATACAATTTTTCTTGTGCCTAAGCGGGGATTAGAGCAAAACATGTTAGTTGATGGTAATTTCCCCAAAATTAATCATTTGCAATTTAGACAATGTACTAATAAGAAAAGGAGATTTTACATTATCCTGATCAACTTCCCGCATAATTTCTTCCAAGTGGGCATTTCCTAGACCAAACTGCTCACAGGCATGTTGGAGCTCATCGTGTGTGATATAACCACTACCATCTTTGTCAAAATATGAGAATGCGGCGTATAAATGATCTTCTTTTTGGACTTTGTTCAAATGAAGCATTGCAGCTGTGAATTCTCCATAGTCTATAGTACCGCTGTTGTCAATATCTGCCTGCAATACCAAAATAAAATAGTATTAAAAAACAGAAAAATATATTAAAGCTTTACCTGCATGGAATAAAGTAAGGTTAATTAGATAAGCAAGCTTTTAAATTAGAGCTGAAAAGTGGATTTTACCGCTTGCATTAGGCTATTAATTTCTGCATCCTTAATATCTGCACCAACTCTGTGTAAACCCTTTTTCAGCTCCTCGAGAGTAATTTGCCCACTATTATCTGAGTCTATCATCTTGAACATTTCTTTTAGCCCGGCAATTTCCTCCTCAGACAAACTCTCAGCAATTACCTATTTACATAAAAGCAAGCAAAGCGTTAAACCAAAACTAATATAGCATAACTATAATAAGCACAAATTCTGAATTCATCATACTGCTTTTTGTTTTGTTTTATTTAATTTTGTATTCAAAATACTTAAAGTAATCCCACGATCATAAGAAAATCAAGAGTTAGGGTCACCAGACGACTAAGAAGGCGATGCACAAAATTTTCAAAAAGTATTTCCTGAAACTGTAGAAATAAAATAATTACATATATATATTTCTCTAGTTCTGGTAACCATTATAACACAGTAATAAACTGCATTTGTTCTAACAGTTTTTATAGCAGACTTTATCCCAAACAACCAATCAGCTTTCTTCTTCAAAAGATGTCAAACCTGTCCTTTATTTCTTTTATTCACAAAACTCAACTAAATTCCCCACACATAAAAAAAAATAAGGCATCCATAAGTGGAAGTCAGTGGAGAAAGTCGTGCAGCATGACATTAGCATCTTATACAATATAATTTGAGAAAATTCTGACCAAGTCTCTTGACCAATGCGGCAATATATAAAAACAAAAGTATATTTATTCCGAAAAACATATGTTACCATAAAGCTTCTGCGATTGAAGCAAAAAGCATTCAGTTTTGAATGTAATTTTAAAAGTAAGAAAACGATAACAAAAACAAAATTCTTACTCTGATGGCTATCTTCTTAATTTTATTCATGGCAGAGAATTGCTTCAGACGAGATAAAACAGCAGGATCTAATGGTTTATCTGGAGCTTCGCCATCAATCTGAACCCAAGGATGGCCTGCAAGAGTGAGAACATGCCCATAATTAAACTACCACCCATCAACAACTATACGTGCTATGAAGTGTAGCTAAACAGCACTGGTTAAGAATCTTCATAATTCTCTTTCAAGTATTCGCAAATTCGATGGGCTAAACTTCACGTGGACATTTATTTGTTATTATGGGGAGTTAAAAGGTAAGAATCGGCAATTTTGGTTTAAATACATGGTAAAATTCGAATGTTTCTCAATTTTTCTCGATATGCGGGGGTAGAACCCCCTTTTAGTTCCTTCCCTATTTGATTCTGTCTTTATTGGTTTGGCACGGGCAATAAGAAGCCCATGTGAATCCAATCTTCTTTAGTTCCATCCTATTGTACTGCCTTTGCTCTCCTTTTTTTTAGGTTTAGGGCGCGGGTAATAAGAACCCCATGTGGTTCCATTTTTTATTATTCCATCCTTTTGTTCTGCCTTTGATCTCTCTTAGATCGTACACTGAGCCAAAATTCTTTTTCTGTATATTTTCTATAGTGATTGATGGAAGTTTGATTAAACTGTACTACTCTCACGCGTATTGTTGAGGTATCCAGACTCTCAGAACAGTATCACCAAGGGAAGTCTGTAATTTTATGAGGAACTTCTTGAGGAAACCTTCTTGTCTATTATTATTAACAATGAATCAACTTACATGTCACAACAACAAGGGCGTTATTTATCGATAAGGATGCATCAGCTTAATTGCAGCTCAATGCCCAATAGTTCTTGATAACTATATATTCTAAAAGAAACTTAATTACTGGATCTTCTCAATAAGATTACAGCACTGGGAGAAAAACAAGCTCAAGGTTGTTTGATCACTGAACCACAATGTTTCTTGCAAAATGTAGCGAATAAATGATTTAGTCAATTCAAAAGACATAATAATTACCACAAGGAAATTATAACTCCACTTCATAAGATTTATTTGTAGAATAAAAGGAAATTAATTTTAGAATAAAGAGAACTTACAAAGAACGTCATGGGCCGTCAATCGTTTTTTGGGGTCTCTTATTAGCATTCTTCTGACAAGATCTTTTGCACCATCAGATATGGAAGGCCATGGATCCGACTCAAAATCAAGTTCACCCTTCAAAACCTGCTCAAAAATTCCTTGCTCCGTTTCTGATCCAAATGACACAGAGATAAATGTAAAAGAAAAATGAAACTCACAGTTTTGCAAAGTTACTAGACTATAGTCTGAAGAAATAATAAAACTAGCTTACCATCCCAAAAGGGAGGGACGCCGCTTAGTAAAATGTAGATGATAACCCCAGCGCTCCAAACATCACATTCTGGCCCATAAAGTTTCCTCAAAACTTCGGGTGCCACGTAATAAGGACTCCCAACAACATCAGTGAAGGTTTCACCTGAATCGTTCAAAACACTCATAGAGATACTTATGAATGAAAACTATACTAGCAAAGATAATGGTTATGCAACTTCATTACGATAAAGATAACTCTGGTCCTTATGGTTTTGCATAGGTTTGTGGTAAGTGCATAGCAATTTATACAGCTTCCATATAACAAATGTGGAGCAAGAAAGTTATCTAAGAAAAATATCCTTGGCAAACTTAGGTTTATTGATCATGAAAAGAAAGTGGATGCTAAATGTTAACCTGCTAAAGATTTAAGGCCTCTCTATCGCGATAAGAAAGACTAATTTTTCAATTTTACAAGAGTAATGTAAAGATTACACGTAACACAGTTTTCTTAAAATTAACCTCTATAATTGCTAGAGTCTATCCATCTCTTACAAAATTTAGTTAGTTAATTTCAGTCTTCCGTTATCAGAAACCGTACCATGCCAACCAAACAAGCAAATCAGTTGTATGCCATTATCCACTTAAAGATACAATACAAGACTAACCGGAAAATATACTCAAACTTATAAATTGGTCACTATAAGAATGCATAATAAGCATCCAAACCCAATTCTTTTCAAATTCTTGTTTAGCATACACAACATTACATACTCTTGTCTGACTTAGGCCTACAAAATCATTGAAGATTCAGGATACATTTAAAAGCCAATGTATACCTTACACTGTAACACAGTTATTAAAAAGGTTTTGCAATCCAATATACCCATACAAGAGGCCAAGTTACATAGCATAACAACATGACGTCCGGATTAGACAGTAGATAAAATTACGATGTTAAATGTTAAGACTACAATTCAACAACCAAGAGACAAAATGTACTTGAACTTATGGACTTATAGCTGCAAACGAAATATAATACATAAAAATTACATGTATGCATATACATATCACTGTAATAAAGCAAGGGAAAGTTACCAGGCCTAAAGAAGACCGAAAGCCCAAAATCAATGGTTTTCAGCGGAGAATCCTCATTCTCATTCACAAACAAAAAGTTCTCAGGCTTCAAATCCCTATGCATAACCCCTAAAGAGTGACACGCCTCGACAACCCCAACAATCAGTCTTGCCAGCTCAGCAGCCTTTCTCTCGGAATAATGCCCCCGTTGTATAATCCTATCAAACAACTCCCCACCTGCACAAAGCTCCATCACCACATGAACCGCCACAGCGTCCTCGTAAGCACCCACGATAGATATAACGTTCGGGTGTCCTGCCAAGTGGTGCATTATCTGTATCTCTCTCCTAACGTCCTCCACGTCTTCTTCGGTGGTCAGTTTCCTCTTCGCGATCGACTTGCAAGCGTACTCTCTCCCACCCTCCTTCTCTAGACAGAGAAACGTCGTCCCAAACTGCCCCTGCCCTAGCTTCCTCCCTAAACTATATTTCTCCTTCAGATTGCCGGTTTTCCTTTGTAAAACTGACTCTACCTACGTTAAAGAAAAAATAATTGATCAAAGAGTTGCTCCTACTAAACAATATTTTGAGCTATATATTAATAGAATTAGTTAGTGAGGCCTTGTGTTGAGACTTGTGCACTTTTTGCTTAAAAGATGGATTGTAATTTGGTTGGCCAGCTTAAATCCCAAATATTTCTGGATATTTGGCCTGAAAAGCTAGAAGCTTTAATCTGTATGGACATACATTTTCTACTTCAAAAAAGAAAACATAGCTACTTCAAAAAAGAAAACATAGCTTTTCTGAAATTACAAAAAGCCCAGTATATTCGCTTAAAAGCTGCCGCTAAACAAACCTGTAACATGGTACCAAGTGGCGGAACTAGAACATTTTTTTGTGTAATTATGGGCGGTGGTGAAAGGCTAAAATCGATAAAATAAAATAAAAAACAGTTAGTAAAAGATCGTTTTTTTTTTTCAATATGCGGGTACGGTCCCTTTTAGCCTATTGCTAGTTCTTTCCTGGTACCATTCTCCGCATATACACTTCAATTATCCATACCACAATGAAAACAAGCAAACAAAGCTAAACTAAACATAAAAAGCCACCCTGAAATCGGATGTCCTGTAAGCTATAACAATATTGGAGAACAATACAAAATGATTAAAAAAGTTGCTAATACAAAAATTCCGATCTTTTACTATATAGTAGTAATTGGCAAAGGCCAGTAGGTTCGCTTTAAAGCTCCCGCTAAACAAACCTTAAACATAATACCAGAGTCTAAATTTAAGGGTTCAATTCTTCGTATATGCACTTCGATATTCCATGAGAAACAAAACTACAACGAAAACAAGCAAACAAAGCTAAACTAAACATAAAAAACCACCCTAAAATTGGAATATCCTGTAAGCTATAACAATATTGGAGAACAATACAACATGATTAAAAAAGTTGCCAAGACTTCGAGCTTTTAGTATATAGTAAATTGGTAAATTAACAACCTGTAAGCCTATGCTAAATGCGCGCTTGACGTGTTCAGCCGAAAATATACACTTAAAAGCTGCCGCTAAACAAACCTTTAACACGGTACCATAGTCTAAGTTGAAGGGTTCAATTCTACACATATACACTTCGATAATCCATGAATAACAATACCAGCCACCCTAAAATTGGTTTGGCTTAAAACGACTATGTCCTGTAAGCTAATATAATAATGGGAAAGCTATGGTTTAATGCATAACTCTGGACTTAATTATCAAAAAAAAACCGATTTGTGGTTTTTGTTTAAGATTTGGTACATATCAAAGTAGTATCAATGAATATAAAGTTAAAAACAAATAGTATAAATAAGTAGCATCATTGAACATCCGTACCTAATACTAAAATAGTTTTAAAGCATGGGTTTTTGATAATTAAATCTCAAAATATGTATTGAAGGATCATTTTTCCTATAATAATATAAGAGAATAATTCAAAATTATTCAAAAAAGCTGCTAACACAAAAACTTTAAAATAACAACCTGTAGGCCCATGCTAGATGCGCGCTTGACATGCCCTGGTTTAGTCGACTTAGCCCCCACCCCCTCTACCGGTATCTTCGACATCCCCCTAGCGAACGTATTCTCCCTCTTAATGCTTTTCGTCGTGTCCACTCTCTTAGACCCCTCGCTCGCCATCTTGGCAGGCTCCGGAGGGGTGCTCTGGACCTGAACCAAAGCATCCTGCTGCTTCGCCACGTCATCGTCGTTGTCGGTGGAGGGTTTGTCGGCGATGGCGCCGGCGTTGGCGTTTGCAGGAGGGAGGGTGTTCTCAGGCTGACGCGTGCGCCACACAGCTGCCGTGATGGACTGCAGGAAGCCATTGTTGCCTAAGGTGGGGCCCACGCATACGTTCCCCATGCAATATTATATGTATCTATCTATAATTCTGTATATATATATAGAGAGAGAGAGATGGTGATAATGAAATATTCTCTTTTTATTCACCTGATGGAACATTTATATAGGAAAAACTGAATTCTCCAAAATTGACCTAGTTTCTGGAAAATGGTAATGATAAATACTCAAATCAAGCATTGTATGTAAAACAATAGAATTGAGGTAACTAGAATTCACCTTATTGAATTGGAATAAAAAAAATGATTAACTGTGGGGGTGTTGTGATGGATTTCCCCGAATTAGACCTAGTTTCAGGGAAATGTTAAGAATGAATATTCAAAGTTTACGAAAAAATAAAAGAAAAAAGTAATGTATATAAAATAATGAAATTGAGGGAACCCTAATATTCAATTAAATCTAACTGAGAGAATTTGTAATTTGTATCTCAATTGGGTAGACATATAAAAGATGAATGTTAGTGAAATGGAAACCCTAATTATAACGAATTAGGGATAAATGCGAAACAGAATAGGTGAAATATTCTAGAGAGAGAGAGAATTTGTTTTAATCGCCTGTATCAATTGCATGCATGTGTATCTATCTATCTCTAATTCTCCATCTGTATGTACGTATGTATATATTAGATGCTGTATTTTTCGATTGAAAAATATATGTTTTCATGTCAAAATCGTAAAATTTGAATTACAAATCGTAATTCGGATTTACGGTTTTTACGTGAAAACAGATCTTTTACAGTCAAAAAATACAGGCTCCATGTATTCACGCAATAAAAGTACCCAGTCTTTTTATGCATACTCAATTTCATACACAAATATTAATATTATCAATTTTATCAACAACAAAAAAAACGTGTCATACCTCAATTTTATACAGAAATATTTATTTTATCAATGTTATACGCAGGGGTGGATACAGCTAGGGGGATGGGGGCACGTGCCCCCTCAAATTTTTGCTCTGTAAAATTACGAAAATACTCCTAGGGTAATATATAATTAATTAAATAAAAAAATTTAGTATATAAACTAAAAAAATAAAATTATATTATGTATTCTCTCCCTGGAGCAACATACAGAAGTGATGAATTATAAAACTCTCAACGGCTATACTAATAGTAATTTATCTCTCAACTATTTTGCCCACCATATGTCTCCGCCTCGACTTTACTCTCCGTCTAGCTCTAGAGCTATTGCGCCATCAAGTAATTTATGGTTTATTTTTCAATTTTTTTATTGAAGATATGCTGAAATTTGATAATTTTCTTTAATGTTATCATTTTTTTTTATTTGTGCAAAGTATATTGTTCAATTGTTTGAATTTTTTATTTATATTCAAAAAAAATTAAAAATCTAATTTTTAGGATTTTATAGATACTAAACAATAAGCTTCATAAAAATATATTGTTGATGATATGAGCCTATGATAAAAATCGAACTTATGAATATTTAACAAAAATATTATGAAAAAATGTATTCTCTTTTTATTTATAAGTGGTTGTAGATGTAGTGTATGTTTGTTATTAACTATCTGATTTGTTCGTTTTTTTTGTATGTTATTCTTTTTTTTTTGTTCTATATATTTTACTCGATTTAACTATCTGATTGACTCATATTGAAATTGTGTCTCCCCAAATATAAAATTCTGGATCCACCCCTGATTATAAGAAACATAAAGTTAAGTTAAATAGATTTCTATTAAACATGCAAACAAGGTTGTTATTTTATAAAATAAAAAACTAATAAGAAACTATTTTCAAAAATAAAGTTGCATTTTGGCTTTACATTAAGCGATAAAATTCTAACCAATGCGGCTTTAAATTAAATAAAAAGAAATCTTGAAAGTTATTTCTTTTATAAAAATAACATGATGCATTTTTTAAAAATAAAATTATATTTTTTTTGTCCTTTTTGAAAATCGACTTTCGCAATTTTAGAATAAAAACATGGATTTTCAGAAGTAGTTAATTCTCAAACAAACCCTGACTACTTGTGGAATATAAATTTACTTACTTTGGAGTAAAATATTCATAAAAAAAACTGAAGGCTATCAGGTGTGCTAATATATACTCCTATAAGATTAAATTAACAATGCGCAATACCTCAGGGTTTTTTTTTTTGTTAACTTCCCTTCAATGTACTCTATCAAAAAGAAATTAAAGCCCTAAACAATCGGTTTCTATTCATGAAATAGTTTTCCTTCAAGAACATATCTTCTCTCTCTCTCTCTAGTGGCTCTTGGCTTCGGATCGTATCCAAGGTATATTGTAATAATATACAACTATATTAAAAAATCACTTAAAGCCCAGCATATATATGCTTTGAAATTTTGTTGATGCTTTTAAATTTTGTCGTGTTTACGCTTAATGCTTATATACGCGTGTGTGTGTGAGAGAGAGAGAAGGGTAACCACAGTAAATTGAAGTCTGTACCTTAAAATTTCAAATATTGATGTACATCATCATGCATGCATGCTGGTGCTTCATATGTTTAGTGATTTTAGTCTCTAGTCTTTGATGCATGCATCTTCTGAGTTATACAGTAGTTTATATTTACACTTTTGTTTTGTTAATTGATCATTTCTCATAATTCCATATATTTATTAATGCATCTTTGAATTTCACAAACCCTAGAAATAATCTGTAAAGTTGTGCAAAACATATGGAGTGATATACTCAGCTGAATGTTACAGGAGCAGGATAGGCTACATTAGTACATAACAACTGATCCTCCCATCATATTTGCCTCTTATTTTTTGCGTTCTAGATATTGGTTTATCCTTCTAATGTTTCAGCAGTGTTTTTTCCAGTTAATCCTCAATCAAAAGTTTATTGAAAACTATGCTATCTATGCTCAACTTTGTACTTACTTATGATGAAATTGGTTTATGATCGACTTAGTCATCGAAAATTTCAATATACTGTAGACTTTTAAAGTATATTTGCACTTTGTGTGCCATGTAATTCTTCTGATTGCATACATTGTCTAAAGCATCCTCGGATTTCACTTATAAATTTGATGTCTAGAGGTGAAAAATTCCCTGCAATCATGTTTTGCAACAGCTAGCAAGTATGGCTGCTGCGCACAAAAACAACAACAAGGGTGTCTGTTAACCGCGGATGGCGTACATTGTTTCAGTTCGGTTTTGTTCCAACCTAAAATTGCACCAACGAACAAGATCCTGCCCAACCAAACTGAAAAGATGTAATAATTAAATACCGAGTCAATTGCTAATGAGCAATAAACCAATAAGAGTATGTTCTCCAAAATGGCAAAACCACTGGAGCAAGGACAGTACGTAATTCTATGTACAAGTTGATGAAAAAACTAGAACTGGAATAAAGGAAAAAATAATTTGGTTCTGTTTGTTCAGGTTCCGAACCCCCTAAGTAAGTTATCGAAACAAGTATACGCTCGGTTTCAGTTAAGTTTTTATCTGCTTCATAAGTTATGTGTTCTAAATTACAATAAGGTTCCTGAACTCGCGGATTTAAATTTCCAGTACACAACACAGTTTAATACTGTCTATGCTTACCACTTTACCAGTCAATGTATAAAGGATAAAATAACAATTTAATCTTACGTGCAAGAACAGTACAAATCTGAGTTTCAAATATAGGCACAAGCTCATGATTACCTAACTGGCTAACTCTACTAGCCAGCTCGATCTAGTTAATGTTATTTTAAGATGTTCACTTCTTAATTACAATTGGAAGTAATCCCTAGAATCATTAGTTCCAATGGCTGTTTCCCTAACTTTTCATTTATTTTGTGTAATTACTTTTTTATATATTGTAACTTGTAAGAAGACATTTTAGATCTCATACACTTTGTTGCATTTTTTTTGTCGCAGAAAGCCAAGGAAATGGATATTCCGACGGGCATAATGGATCTTCCAACACCTATTTTTGTTGACATTCTTCTTCATGTCTCTCCGGATAAAATTTTCATCTGCAAATATGTATGTAAAACTTGGCACAAAGTAATTTTTGATCCTCAGTTTACTAAGCTTTACAGTGCAACTAATAATTAATGTAAAACTTGGCACAGAGTAATTTTTGATCCTCGGTTTACTAAGCTTTACAGTGCAACTAATAATTATAAATGTGGAATGGATAATGTCCATCTTTTGATCCGGCCTGTTAGTCCTTTGCACGTATCAAGAACACTTTACTCAATAAACCCCAGGTACCACTACTCTTCCGATTCTTCTAAAATGAGTCTAAAGACCAAATTTAAGATCCCAGTGTGCAACTATGAGAAGGCATTGGTTCAAAGCAGCAGAAAACTAACTCAAGAGCAGGGTGGGAGAAAAAGGAAACGTTGCCTTGAGTTAAATTCCTCTGATCACAAGTTTGATGTAGTTAATTCATGTAATGGGTTCCTTTACTTGTCTAATGAGGATAGTAAAATTGTTTCTAACCCCATTACGGGTGAGTATATGAACATAGTGTCGGCGAAAAACACTTCTGAGGAAAAATACTGCTTGGGATTTAGTCCACGGACTAATGAATATAAGGTCATCCAAATGTTTGGCTGCAATCCTGGAAATTGGGTGCGAAACTATGGCCCAACAACAGGATATTCAAGTTGGAAAAGTAGTTATGTACAGATACAAACAATGGGCTCAGAGTCATGGCGAAACATTACCAGCCTTGCCCCTTACTACCTCTATCTAAAATTTCCAACGTATTTAATGGATACCTTAACTGGATAGTATCCTCCCTTTTTGTATTGTATTTCGAATTTGATAATGACCATTTTGGGTCATTTAAAACTCCTCCTGGTTGTACAGGCCAAGATCATAATTTTGGTCTTCTAAGAGACCATTTATGTTATAGTTCTGTGGTGAAAGGTGTTCTCTCTATATGGGAGATGAAAGAATACGGTGTTGAAGGGTCTTGGACCTTGGTGTGCAATTTGAAATTATGTGGAAATTTAGACGTTTGTCATTGTAACATTCGGCCGATAGTTCAACTTGAAGATGGGACTATCTTACTATTCCATGGTAATTCGAAGGGAAATTTTGGCATTACATATTATGAACCTACAAAAGGAGGAAAAAAGTATTTCAGAGTTCAAGATATTGCAAAAGTAGGTTTCGAAGCTGTTTATTACATTCCTAGCTCCTTTCGGCTGAAGGATGTGCTCGTTGGTGACGAGGTGGAAGTCTTGAATGTCAAATCGAGGTCAGTGGAACATAATTACATTCAAACTGTGCCTTTTCTTTTCCAGTTTGTTTAGAGCTTGTGAGAGCAGTTTTTTGTTTTAGTGCTCATATAGTTGGCTTTTGAAAGGTAGTTCTACATAAACAGTAAACAGATTTAAACGATGAAAACCTTTTCTTTGTCTTGAGCTTGCATTTTTTTTTCTTTTGCTGCTTCTATGAGTCAATATGAACCTAAGCAGATATGTAACCAAGATTACTCATAAAACTACAAAAACCTCAATACGTGTGTTTCTAATGTTATAGGTTATATCTGTTGTATAGGTGCGGTAAGTTGTATATACCAGGCGAGCGTTTAAACCCTACATTGGTGCATTGCAAATAGTCGGCCAACAGCAAACTTCTGGAATTTGATGGGTCAGTGGACTAACGGAGCGAGATGCCCACATGGATGGGGAAAATAGAGCTCTTATCTCTTCCTATTTTGTTCGAGTATTCTTTACTCCTTACTGTATTTCATGTTATTATTACTTCAATTAGTCAGGCTACAAAATTGCATTGGATCCTCAGATGTATTCCAAATGCAACATAGTTCCTTTCGGGTTTTTATCTTTCTTTAAGACTAGGGCTTGAGTCCCAATGATTTGTTATGCAACGATTACTCTCTTTGTGAGTTCTATTTATGGTTTTATGCCTCATACGGTTATTTTTTGTCGTGTAGTTGCTTTGGGTAAGAATTATACAGTATCAAGTTCAGCTCGTAGACGAACATACATAGTACACAATTAAAATTCAAGAATGTGAAATTCGATACAAAATATAGAAAGCAGAGCAACGGTTGATATTTAATTTATACTCTCATTCGATCTAAACTCAAGCCATGAAATCGTATCAGGTCGAGCGGAGCTATGATCCAGGCTACGGCGTACCGACAGCATGAAGCTGGCGGTGACGTATCAGATATACGGAAGTGATAAATGAGGTTTGTTCTCAAAGCGAGAAAATGAAGTAGGAAAATCATGTGTGATAAAATTGACCCCTCCATATTCAATTTTCCAAATTGGACGAAAAGTCTAAATGAACTAGCTTTGGCCTCATTAACACTAAAACTCTAATTTAATCTTCACTTGGACAATACACTCCTGCATTTAAGTATATTTCTTTCATATATTACCCGTCAGATGTTGCTGTTAAAGGAGACGGATTGCAGTTTTAGCTTATTGGATAGAAGAGTCTTTTCTGGCTGTAAGTTTCTTGTACATGGTTGACAGATGCTTTAGAAATACGAATACATCTGTTATACCACAGTTATACATAGTCATCGTGTGGAAGAGAAAATCAACGTATCTGTCATCTGGATCTTTAATCACTAGCACTTGCCCTATATGCATTGACGGTGCACGGACCACATGTCATGTCCCACATGGATGAATCATATCGGCCAGGTGCAACCGTGCAAATCCTACCACTGCTGTTTTTAAAAGCGACCAATCTGGGTCGTTGATCATTAGGCACCTGCACGAATGACTATACCTGCACTTTCTAAGTTTTACCAAGGATTTCGATGCAAGCCATGAAAGAGCTTAGTCCTAGCAAGACTAATAAAAATAAATTATACAAAGTTTTTTCCTGAGAAAACGATTAATATTTCTCATAATTGAGACCAAATGCATGCCTGTATGGGCTTTCATTCTAGACTGCACTTGGGTAATTCGTTGTTGTCATGGCAATAGTAACTGTCATTCCAAAAAGTACAAAATTTTTAAAACGAGAACAAATAATCTTCATTTGTATCTAAATAACACTAATCGCCGCAATATCCTAAAACAATCCCTCTTTCATAAAAATACCCTCCCCTAATGTTGGTTTATTTAGAACGAGAATTTGAAAGCTCCAGCATTTGAATCTGTGACCGAGTCCCAGAAGGAAAGTTTCTTCTCTTCTGCCTTTTTCTTCTCGGCTTTTAATGCCAGTTCATCAATATTTCCCGGGAAAGATGCCTCAATCGCATTTCTGAACTTGTCATGCAAATTGACTCGGTCCCTTGTTCCAGATACAAGTGTGTTCGCATTCGGCTTTTTGAGAAAATCCAAAACATTCAGCAGATTTCTCCTGCAACAAAGAATGAAAGCACAATTTTCAGAAATTTAAATAAAAGTAACACACTCATAATAGTATGAGATTGTGACAACATATTTTTTCCTTCTGAAGATATTATCCATCTTGCACCCTGTCTTTTGAAACTACCAAAAAGTGGCAAAATGATGTTACAAATAGTTATGGGGCAGATAATAAATCACGCATTGATCCACAAAACGTTAACTGTGCTACAAAACTGAGGCGTTTGGTTGTGACCTAGAAAACTATTACAAAGGCTCTGAAAACAGAAAGACAGCAGGAAAAGACTATTCACAGGATCCCAAGTTTTCTGAGTATTTGAGAAAAGCATCTCAGAGGTTAAAAATATAATGATGGCTCTCTGTTTTCATTACGTTCACAGATCAAAATAACATGATAACAAATGTGTCTCAAAAACTTCCATTTTCTTCAGCCTACAAAAACAGAAAACAAGAACCAGAACGAAAACCAGAAATGCTAAAAACATATCCACATACTTCCCTAAATACTTAGCATTGTTCTAACTTTGCAAAGTATAGGGGAACCTTCAAAACTGTTTCAAAGGTTCTAAAAACATAAACACTGTAAGAAAAACTATTCACAAACGAATCCCAAAATAGTTTTCTGAGTATTTGAAAAAGAATCACATATGCAGGAAAGAACAATATTGGTTCCCTGTTTTCATTGTTCACAGATCAAATAGCATGATGACAAATGTGTCTTCCATCCATTTATTCAGCCTAAAATAACAGAAAACGAGGACCAGAACAAAACCAAAAATGTTAAAAACGCAACTACATTAACCCCTAAAACTTAAGATTTTTCTATTTCGCAAACCCAGGTGCAAACGTTACTTTATTTACAACAAAATAATAGTAGCACGACGTATTGCAACATGACTTAATTCATAAAGTGAAATACAAAAACTAAACTACATTTGACTATACCTGCTAACAAAATTTTGAGTAATGGCAATTGAATCTTCCAAGTTAATCACCAAATGCCACCATCCATTGGGCACAAAGATCACGTCCCCGGCCTTGCAAACACACTCGATAGGCTTCTTTTCCCATTCCTTTGTAGCACCATAAAAATTCATAAACCACTCAATTATTGAAACAGGACATGCCACCTCAGCCCCATCTGGGCTCGGATGAACACCAGGTGGCACCACCTCAGGTGGGAACAACACCCACTTCTTCGACCCCTTGATCACAGCGTTCCAAGCCGAGGTTGAATTAGGATCAATGTGAAAAGACGAACCTGACCCTGATGGTCCTATTATAATCCACCGATAATCAGGCCTCTCCTCACCCAAAACACTAAACAAATCCTCTTTAAAATAAACCGGCACTTCATACTCAGAACCAAGTGTCGGAACTTTCTCAACAAACTTAGGGTCGAATAAGTACAAGGGCCTCTCTTCTCTTGCCTGGTCCGAGTACCGATAGTACTCTTCCAGCTTCATCTCCACGGGACCCACCGAGAACCTAACATTGCCACAAACCTCAACCAAATAATCCCTATCCCATTTTTCCAATGCGACCCAATTATCAATACACCCTTCAAGAAGAACCGGCTTATTTAAATCCTCAAAACCCGACACAAACTCCTCAACCGAAATTCCTCTCCTCCTTTGTATATTATCCCGCTCAACCCATTCGAGCTTCATTTCAAGGTTAGCACACAGCCAACTCTGGAACAAATAATCCGAATAAAAATCCCTAACCTTAAACCCCAAAGACTCGACTTTTGGGACACTGAAAAAAGAAGGCATGCGCATAGATACATAAGTATTCTTCCAAGACCCATTATATAAAAACCCGAGACCATCGCAACTTTCCAACACAAGGGTCCTCCAAAGAGGCTCATGATTGCTAAACACATACAAAGACTTGCTAACACATGACAAAACCGCTAAATGGGTACCGGATAAAAGCGCTAAAATATCAAGAAAAATCTCATCATTTAAAATTTTAAGATTACCTAAGCCTGTGTTTCTTGAGTTGTGAGATGGGTTTGAGCTTACATATAAGTTGCCCATAGGCTGTACACCATGGGAGTTGGATAAAGATTGGGTTTTTAAGCTAAACCCAGTGTTGTTATCTTCTTCAGTTTCCAGTTTTTGTTGAATTTTATTATCTAAACATTTGTTTTTGGAAATTGATTTTGTGGGTTTGTTGTTTTTTCTCTTTCTCTTTGGCATTTTGGTGGAGAGAGGTGAAGAATTGCGGCGGATTTAGTTTAGTTTATAGAGAGTTTGTATATATGTTGAGATTTTGATTTAGTCTTTATTTTTGGAGTACATATATTTTAACCCAAAAGAGTTAAATGTTTACATTTTTTGCGATTTGTTTGTACAATCTTTCACCTGTATTCGTATTACCCCGCTGTCCCCTAAAATAAGTATTCATCATAAAAATACATGCAACTTTGATCATCGTAGTTTTCATATCTAAATTGTCGAAATGAAAAATCTAAAAATTACATCATATAGTTCTAACTATAGACTGTGTGATTGACTTTTGGAAAAAAATATCGACAATTTACATATAAATTTTTTGATGGTCAAAGTTGTACGTATTTTTATAACAGACAATTATTTAAGTACAGGGGACTAGATCGTAAGTTGTAACTTGATGGTACTATTTTGATGCTAAGTGCCGGATAAGCGTAAGGGAAATGAAAATACCTGGTAATAATGTAAGGTATAGGATAAACTCAATGAACAATTGATGCTAAGTACCGGATTTTGCTATAGATGTAAAAGTCTAGTTGAATTTATTGATGTTTCACATTGCTGGAATTACTCCTCAATAGATTATTGTGTTTCGCAAATATCTTACATTCTTACCAGGTATTGTTGTTTCCCTAAGGCTAATTGTTTTTCACAATTCACACTTCATTGAAGAAATGCTGAAGTACAATGAAGAAATATGTTGAGAGATCAAGTGATCACTAATTTTGTGAGGGAATACTTTTCTCAGCCAATATTTATTATGCCAAAAAGTTCAACCACTAGAAGCGAAACTGTATAAGAGTCTTGCATGCAACCGCTCTGTAACATAGACAAAGCCGAGAAAATGAAAAGGTTGAAAAGTGATGGCAAGAACTGCATCGAGATACACTTCAATACTCAGAATCAATTAAATTACAGCTTGTCATGTGTTCACTTTTAGGTATTCCGCGACATGAATACTCACATGAAAAAACAACTGACTTGCTCACATGTAAATTTACCCCAGAATCTTGTTTTTATTCTATATGTTACATGTTTTTATATGCGAAGGATACATGTTTTTATCACGTGTTTATATCACTTTTAGGTATTCAGCAACATGAATACTCTGATTATTATCACATGTAAACATATGTACATACAACATATTTCAAAAAACTGAATTTATAGTGTTCCACTATGAAAAAAAAAAACTACAAACAAACATGAGGGGGGATGAGTTTCCCAGGATTCATAATGTTGTTAGTATCAAGGGCTTGCTTTATACTTTTCATAGTTCTCAAAGCCTCTATTCCCAGTTCTTTCTCCAGATACTGCAGACACAAAATATCGTATTACCAAATTACACTATAAACATAAAAACGATAATAAATATACGAAAATTTAGAGGTTCTACCTTCATTTTTCCAGTACCGACGCCATGTTCACCGGTACATGTCCCTGCATTTCACAATCAAACAACAAAATATGTTTGAAGTTAAAAACAAGATGAGCAATCTTCAAAGAACAACTGCTGTGATTAGGTTATACCTTCCATGGATAAAGCAGTGTAGACCATAAATTGGTTTAACCTCTCGGCTTCTTGTCTTTGTTCCTCCTGACTGGGATCAAATAGTATCACTGTGTGGAAGTTCCCGTCACCAGCATGAGCAATAACCGTGCTGTTATTAAAGAGACCCAAAAATAAGGGATTTTTTGTCTTAGAGACACGTGAAGAATTTTGAAATAGATGAAAATAAACAAACGCACCAGACAAGTGGGGATGCATCAAGCTCCTTCTTGGATCTTGATATTAATTCAGCTAGTTGTGATAGTGGCACACATACATCCTACACAGGAAAATATATATAACACAGAAAAGGTTAATGACGTCCCTTCTCAGAAAAGTACAACTGTCATGCCATTCTACCTCAAATTTGCTGCATCGGCTTGTACAATGATTTTGCGCTTAGCCGATTCTGCTTAATTTTTCATAATTTTTGTCTTTATTGGATACAAAATAATAGTTGCAAGTTTTGAACTTCCAATGGAGTATATGCGCATAAGGGTCATAAGCTATGGAGTATGGAAGGTGAGAGTCATGACTGCAATTTCATCATTTTATTTAACACCAATCCCCTACATGGATGAAAAAAAGTAGGTGGGAACCCAAATTGGGTAAACTTGAAGGTTGGGTAATAAAATGGTAAAAGTAAATAGGTTGGGGTACTAAACAACTTTTTTCCCATTAATTATGTCAGCTCGAGCAAAATAGCAAAAAAAAAAAATTGTGTCAACGTGAAATCTTTTTATCTTCATCAGAAAATCGGGATATATGAACCTTTCAATTAAATGACTGTAGTGGACTGACCGATATCATTGCTTCGGAATTAGGTTCCATTGCAAAGCAAGCCCAAAGAGCCTCCTTCCTTATCTACACGTAGAACAACCAATAAACTATGTTAACGGTGCACACAGATCAAGGGAGAAGAAATCTATGAAAATTATTATCTTATGTATCGTTGAACCTGATCAGACACAACAGATAAATGTAGATAAAACAAAATGCATAAACTTGGAACAGTTTTTGCTAACAAGTGCTTAAAATTACCTTCCAAAGTTCCTTTTTAGCTTCAGGATCTTCTGCAAAGACAAAATCCGACCCATTATGATCAGATACAATTTTCTGAACAATTAGGGTCTGCTCACGTGAATACGCCTCTGCACATTATATTCAAGGTTACAGTTAGAGAGACAACCCACTAAATTTACTTATACATAACATATAACTAAACTGCCACAAAAGCAGAAAATTTCACCTGTTCCCACAAATTCAAACATCAAAGTTACATTCTCAGGTAGGTTTTTCCCGTTAGCCATGTTAATAGCCTTTATTTGAACCTCATCTAGTAGCTCTATCCTTGATACCTAATTAGTGTTTGTCAGGGTAAACACGTAAAATGTTTATAAGTTATGAAGACAACATGTTAATTTATTTACAAGAATCTATAGCACGTGTATACAATCGATTGGGGGAAAAAAGCGAAAATCAAAATAAGCACAAGAAGCACAGATTTTACCTGTATACCAGAGTGCATAGTGGCAATGGAAACATCTGCTGCATCTTTGACTGTTGGAAAATTACATACTGCCACCTGCAATACATTTATGTTTTTCATAAGCATAAGAATTCAGTTACGACTTGAAAAAAAAGTTAAGGTGGGAAATGTTGTACCTTACGATCATCATTAGGTACAAAGAAAAAAGAAACAAACTGCAAAGAAGACACAAAAATTCGAGTAATAGATATATACCACTGAATTTTGGGGAATTTTTTGAAGGCGTAAAGTAACTTCTGTTATCACACCCAAAGTCCCCTCACTTCCAATCATCAGTCTTGTCAGATCATAACTACCAATTGTTGATTTAAGAAGATTAGTGGTTTGAAACAAAATATAATTAAACTAACGGGCATAAGGCAGAATATTAAACGTGCTTGTTAAGATTTGCATTTGCTATCCAATGCTAGGAGAGAATTCAAACGTATCCTATTTGTTTAACTAGAAACTCGAGTGCCACAACACTGCAATTTGATTGGTGTTGCGTGATAGTTAACTTCCCCACTTTACCCGTATGTATACATAACTATAAATGTGTAGGCATAACTAATCGAATATAAGATGTCATGTCAAAGACTAAGGATGCAACTGAAATAAGATAGTAGAAGCTAGTTTATAAGTAGTAATTAGAAAAGAAACATCGATGTGAAGAAATAGATAGAAGAGATAATTGTCTAGAACATAAACATAGAAAGCTGGATACAAAACCGAAAAAGATTTCAAGTTTCAAAAAATACCCTGCAGCACTTTTTCGGGCACGAGATCCAGTTTTGACAATATCGCCATTGGCCAGAACAACCTGCAAGTGAGAAAACTTGTAACAGATAATAAGAACGAAAATAATCTGAGAAATAAATGGAGGAAGAACAAACCTTCAGATTAATCACATTATCACGCATAGTTCCGTACCTACACGCTATAAACAAATCAATAAATTCAAAACCAATCAAATTCATAAACCAAGCTCACTAGAATCATGATAACATGCACAATGGTATCTAAAGAAGTTCAATAATATAGCAAATTTTCTATAAAAAAAATCCACGCTGACAGCAGAAAATTTTTAGCGGGTACCAGCATATCTGACCGAGTTAAAAACTCATAAAACACATTACTGATCTAAATACTTGTTCATCAAGCTCATACCTCACTGCTAAAGAACCGGAACAACGGGTAGCACACATTCCCCCAATAGTTGCTCCAGGTCCTAAGCAATTTCAAAGATAATACAAGGTTTAGCACTAAAATAGGAAAACATCTGTCATCATATCAGAACAGAATGCTTTGAAGTATTAAGAAACAGCAAAAAAGCAGGTATATTTTACTCAGAGGCAAATAACTACTCCTGGAAGGTAATTACGAATAAATAGCTTCAGAAATAAATGATCATTTCAACTCTATCAAATATTCAACTTAAATAACTCTGACCAGGATCAAGTGGAAAAAATAGACCATAAGGCTCCAAATATTCATTAAGTTCCATCCACCCAATCCCAGGCTCGACAACCACGTCCATATCTTCAACATGTAGTGATTTGACACTCTAAAAAATATTCCAATAAAAAATAGGTAAGTTCTCACAGTGATGTCGAAGTCACACTTACATAGCATGAAATTAGAAATTTCAAAAGAAAAGTAGGCTGAGGAATAATTTTACACAGTTGGGAATAAGGCTCGTACTTTCATCAACGTCATGTCAATGCAAACACCTCCATGAGGTGACAAAGTGTGACCCTCAATCGATGTTGCTCCGCCATATGGTACGATAGGGACCTGCTTATGAGATTGAACAAAGAGGACTTCAGCGATCAAGAGAATATAGTTGAAAATTAGACCCAAAAAAAAATCTTGCCCAGGCATACTAAACTCTGCCCCATCAAAATAAAGGGGAAATATGTGGTCTTTCTCATTTATTTTCCTATTTCTGAGGCTAATACGTGATAATGCACATAAAAAAACTCAAAATGTTGATATGTAAAGTGAAATGGTAGACAGTCATCTTAAGTAACAAAATAATTGACACAGAAAAACGATAACAACTTGAGAGAAATGAACGTGACAGATTTTGTTAAAAATAAGATAACTGCACCTTATACTTGTTACAAGATTTGACTATCTTTGAGACCTCGTCCGCTGACCTGCATTGTAAACCTAGACGTAAGATGAACATAGGATCAAGAGAAAGGAAAATATACCATTTCATGGTAGACAACTAGATCATTTGATCATATAACATTAGCTTAATGAACTAACACCTGAATTCAAACGAAATACATTGAACAGTAAATATTTAAAGAGTGATTTCTGTAATAAGATGCAATTCACCTAGGAAAGACAACCACATCGGGAATATTCACTGCTTTGTGGAAGCTGTTCAGTGGCTTCCCATGAAAGGTTCTTTCTTCGACATCCATTGTCATATTATCCTGTACAGTAAGGTGTATCAAATAATCAAGCACAAAAATTAACACAAATCCTCCTAAGACTCGTGTGCTTCGACACACAAAAAGAAAAGAAAAATACTAATGGGTAACACCCTCTTTTGCTTCTAAATGACTCCTAATAAACTTTTGAAACTTGTTTACAGCAGTAGCAACTGATTTATAATAAAATATGAGAAAAGTCAAAATGTAAAACAACAAGGTGACATACTTGACAAATAGCCTTCAATTCGTCAATAAGCTCTTGCGGAGTATCCTTATGGGAACCCTTTACCGCGTAATCAGTACTACCTTTTCCCCCAATATTCACATCCCTGAATGCCAATATGCAAAACAGTTATGTATGTATAAATCCCAAAATGTGAAGATTTTTAATCATGACTAAAAATGACTAAGAGACAAAGGGACTGGCAATCACTTTCATTCTTATATGTTTTTATAAAGACAAAGGAGAAGAACACAGAATGGTTCTGAAAAGAAGATCTGGCCTCCCCTAACATTTTGCTATGCACAAAATTGTAATCATAAATCAAGCAAATGATGAACCTAGTTGGTTTCTCTTGAAAGAAAGTTCTTTTTATCCCCGCCCGAGGCAATGTATGCTGAATTACGTTAAAAAGCATACAATCCCCGCGACAGTCAAGTAAATTTCTATATAAAGCCAGTGCAATGCAACAAAAGAAAATAAGTATAAGATTGACCTACGAAGATTAGATTTTTAGCTCAATAAAATACGGATTTTTTGACCTAGATCTTTTGCAGAAAGAGACTTTTGTGGGTGTGAAGGCAAGTGAGAACTCAGATAAAACAACTTGGAGCAAATTTGAGAATGGGTTTTTACTTCAGGTCAATCAAAACGACCATCTCACGCAGATTTAGATCATTTCAAATTTGGCCGGTATCATGGTGGTATTACGATAATGTTGGTTTGCCAAAGTAAGATGGTAACTGGGAAAGCACAGCTTGACATGTTGCTTAACCGAATTTTACCCAGATGAAAACTGTTACTAAAAATCCGTTTACAGTATGGAAAACTATAAACCAATAGTATATCCAAATACAGTAAAACATAAATTGGTGCTACAAATCTACTTAAGAGCTGAATTGAGTCGAAAAGCACGCCCCATTTGAACATTACACCCAATAAGGCCAAAACTCCAAGAGTCACAAGTATCAACGGAGATACAGTAATACAAAATTATAATTAAATTATCCAACAAAGATTGGATACCAATTATCAGCATCAACACATACTGAGCAATACCCAAAATAGCTACAAGATTCATAAATGCCGGTTTAAACACAACAAAACAATAATTAAATGCAGGGGCGAAGCTAAGTTGGGACCATCAGGTGCCACGACACCCTCATAACTTCAAAAATAATTATGTATCATGTATTCTGACTAAAATTTGTTTAAAATGATAATTTGGCACCCCCTTGGTTTATTTTTCACTTAAAACTAGTTTTTATACAAAATCCACACCTTCCATTTATGGTTCCTGGCTTCGCCCCTTGTTTAATGAAATTAGTTTCACTTAAACTCCAAGAGTGACACACAAGTATCAATGGAGATATAAATATAATGAAATTACCCAACAAATATTGGAACTTTTATCAAGAACATCAACCCAAAATGAGTAATACACTAATACCCAAAAACCTACAAGATTCATAAATGTCAGTTTAAAATAATACTGTTATAAAAAGCTCAATAAAGCTCGATTCAAAAAAAAAAAGGATTAAAAATCTTGTTTTTCCGCTTTTTAGGCCTCTAAAAGCTTACGTTTTTTTACACTTTTAGTATATCTCTTGCAAAACACTTCAGCTAAGATTTCTCTTTCTAAAACACCGGTTTAAACACAAGAAAGCAAATAAAAAAAATAGAAAATAGACCAACAAATATTAAACAATTACTTAAAATAAATACCTATTATGAAGACCAATAGATTGACAAAATGAGGGTTCATTTAAAGAAAGTGAGGCTCCACAAGTTAAACCCAATGGGAGCAAATAACGAGCCAATGATCCCAAATAAAAAGGTGTTTGTTTATTTTTCTCTGAATTAAAAACATTAGTGATAATTGAGCTGTGGGTATTATTGGGTTTAATGAGAAAATCGTTTTTAATGTTTTTGTAAAAGTATTTTGAAGAGGTGGAGCGATAGAAAGCCATTTGTGGTTTCTGAGTAAAACTGTGGATAAAATAATAATTGTGTGTTAAAGGATTAGGAGGCAGACCAGACCAGCTGACTCTGACTAGGTTACTCTCCTTCCCACGATTTCCCACCATCAGTACATTTAGTTTTGCTTACGCTTTAAATTTAATAACAGATCCAATAGTTATGGGAAATAACACATCCAATGGTTATCGAAAACAGAGTAACCTGACTCAGAGTCGGATACTCTGCTTCCGATTATCATGGAGACAGACTACCTTACTCTGAGTCAGAATTATTCTGTTTCCCACAGTCAGAGTGTTTTCCACAGCCAGTCTATTAAATTATTTACAAGTCCGTATATGATATTTTTATTATACATTCCAATTGTAGTTCACTTTTTTTTTTTTTTTTAACAGAACCAAACTTAATTGAAAAACAAAACATGTCCGTGCCAAACTTTAGATTCGTAGTACACTGTAAATCAATATATTTCGTATAAAGTATTAAAGTACACAGCCAAGTAACATTAGATTTGATTATATGTATTCACTAACTTTTACACTTTCTAACCAGCAATCTAAGACCATCTTCAATGTTTGTTTTAAGTCCTATATTAATAGGAAAAAAATACATTTACTATCCCAAACTATAGTACGATTAACGATTTGGGTACCTACCTTCCAAATTTTCCAATTTAGGTACCACACTATAATAAATTTCCAATTTAGGTATCACCGTCTTAATAAATCACGAAATTATGTCACGTGACATTTGACAAACATTAATTTGATAGCCTAATTTGACAATTTTGCATAAAAATATGTCATATTAGAAAAAAATTTAGCATATAATCCAAATTTTTGTTATTTGTGAAATTGGGGAAAATATTTTTATAGAATGACATATTTTTGTGCAAAATTATCAAATTAGTCTCTCAAATTAATGTTTGTCAAATGTCACGTGACGTGATTCCATGATTTATTTAGACGGTGGTACCTAAATTGAAAATTTATTATAGTGTGGTACCTAAATTGGAAAATTTGAAAGGTGGGTATCCAAATCGTTAAAAGCAGATAGTTTGGTGTACTAAACCTATAAAACCCCGACTATCAAAGTTAACAATTGACGTACTGAACTATCATAATGTTCACAATTCAGGTACCGCCGTTAATTTAGTTAGACGGAACTCAGTTTCAGTTTTCATTTTGGTCATTTTCTTTGTAACTTGTATAAATCTAACCCTTAATTTTCTGAAATGTCTCATTTTAATATAAATTCAAAAATATATAATTATATCATATATATATATATGGAAAAATTATTGTTTAATACACTAACGTATTGGTGATTAATAATCTGCATAGCCACATTACAAGATTAACAATTTACATACTTACCTTAAAGAGATATATCAATCAACACACTTTATTTGATTTATTTTAACTTTTTAACCGATTTTTGGTCACATGTGATCACATTACCACTTTCAATTATGATTTAATAGTAAAACAAACATCGCACGTGACGAAAAATCGGTTAAAAAGTTAACATAAATCAACTTGTTGGTCCGTAGGAGTCTAAACCTTAGAGGGGGGGTGAATAAGGTTTTGTACGTTTTTCGCGGAATGAAATCTATGGGTTATTAACTAGGTTAATGAGTGATATTTATAACTAAAATTCTTTCGTTAACTAATTATTACTAGATAAATCTAGGCAAGCAATAAATGTATGCGATAAATAAATACGAAAAGTAAGAGTTAAGGTAAAGAAATAACGCAAGATTTATAGAGGTTCGGCAAACCGCGCCTACGTCCTCTCCTCGGTATTTTCACTACCGAGTGTTTCACTAAAATCTTTGTTTCAAGGTTACACCTTAACGAGCTTAATCAACCGATTACGCTCCCCCTCACTATATGAGTATCCCGAATAAATGACCTAGAGCTTTTAAGCTACACTTGCTTAAAAGCCTCTACCCAATTCACTCGCTCACAAATGAGTTTATAAAATTACTCTTTTACAAATTGGATCACTCACTAAAAAATAGTATCTCGAAGTTTATAGAATTACAAGAATAATACTCTCGAGAATATTTAAGAATACAAGTGAGATTTAGTAGTATAAGCTTGAAGAATAGCTTTGTAAGAATTGCTTATAAGTTGTGTATGCTTGGATAATATTCTTCAAAGGGATTGGAAGCTATTTGTAGGCCAAAGTTGGTCTTCATTTAAATTCAGACCGTTGCTGGTTGTTGGCAGACTTGAATGCTGGTTCAGGCAGTGGTTCGCCCAATTTTCAGGAAAAGCTTTAAAAGCTGGATTTTGAAAATCTACAGAAACGATCGGTCGTTTCTGCAAAACGATCGGTCGTTTTTGATCTGAGTTCTCTGGAAGAATTTATACTGAAAACGATCGGTCGTTTCCTCTTGGCGATCGGTCGTTTTTACGTTGTGCTCACTGGAAGAAATTTGCACTGAATATGATCGATCGTTTTTGCTTATACATCAATCGTTTTTAATTCTGGGCATGTTTCGGTTTTCTCGACCAACTTCGAAAGCTTGTAACTTGTTTGATTTAATTCCGATTGACGTTCCGCTTGAACCATTGGCTTCGTAATTACGCATTCTATCATTTAAACCCTTTAACACTCTTGATAAATGGTTAGTACGCAAAACGAGCTTTTATCAGGTTTTACAATTATTGTTATCATCAAAATAATCGATTAGAAGAAACTACGTTCAACAATCTCTCCCTTTTTGATGATGACAAAATATTGACTTCAACATACTATAAGCTCTTTTTGTTTAAACAAGTATAACCGAAATGTATAGATGACGCTTTACTTGGATAAAAGTATTTTGAGAAAAAGCAAGTAAATGTCATAACATCCGATTTTAAAACGATGTAAACACAATGCTAAAAGATTAGGGATAATGAAGATCGAAATGCAAGCGAAAATTTGGCCATAGTTTTGCCTAAAAATGGTCAAACGCCACAAATAAAAAAACAATGTATATAACCCAATCAACTATCAATCTAAGTGCGCCAAAAGCAATAATATCAAAATAAGATACAAACGCATATTTAAAATTGCAATCACACAATTCCATCTGAACAAGAGCAATATAGGAAGAAACGCATCATAATAACCAAGTAAAACCGTTTCCTACCTATTACATCAAAACAACTTGTTCAACTCAAAGGAAATAATAGAAATACAACGCTAAGAGAAATAAAAGAGAGGTATTTCTCCCCCTTTGACATCATCAAAATAAAATAAACAACTATCCGCCTAGTTGCGGTGAGAAGTCGCATCATCCTCGTTGTCATCGTCGTTTGGAAAGAATTCATGAAATTGTGCCCTTTGCTCGGCGCTTTCACGATCAAGTCGGTCTAGCTCTTCTTGTCCCGGATTCATGAATCGAAACATTCGACGAGTCATTTGCGCATTGTGGTATTGGTTGATGTAGAGAGAGTCGTAGAACTTGTCGGAGCGCGGGATACGAGAAGAAGATCCCGCTGGAGCTTTTCCTTGTCGTCGAGAGGGACGAGAGGATGTAGGGATATCGACGGGGGGAATGGAATCAGAGGAGATATCGAAATCCTCATGAGAAGCACGTGGGGTGGGCTTAGGACCGACATACTCTTCCTCTTCGGGGGAAAGAGGGGTATAATCGGGGCCGGACACCCGCTTACCGGACCAAGTTATGGACTTGTCGGTATTATTGAATTTAATCGACATTTGGGAGAGGTAGGAAGTGTCCCAAACGTGTTTGTCCTTGTTTTTGACCAAAGTTCCACCGGGAACAAGATTTTGGTCTTTTAGGATTGCCGAAATTAAGGCACCGTAAGGTAGCCCATTTTTGGATTTCGTCTTAAGCGAATCCATCTTAAAGAGAATGAGTGTCGCGAAGTCAAGTTTGACTCGGCGGTGGATACACCCAAGAAGAAAGATGTACTCATTAGTAACATCCGTAAAGTTGGAGGTGTGTGGGAGGACGATGTGAGAGAGAATGTGGTAGGCTAGTTTGTTACGGAATAGAAGGCCATGGGCTTTGTTTGAACGGTTGTTATGGGCGGGATGAAAAATTTCGTCTTTAAGATCATTGAAGTTTTCGATCTCTAGAGTTTCACAAAGTTCCTTGCTTGATTCATGGACACCGCCGCTATCTAGGCGTAAGAGAGTTCGTAAACGGTCTATACCGTAAACGAATTGTTGTCCGTTAAAGGAAGAACGCAAACGGAGTGCGTCATTAGAATCCCTATCTAGAACTAGGTGATAATAGAATTCATAGACATTTTCTTTGTAAAAGGGCTCTTTGAGAGTAAGAATGGTATCAAGTTTGTAAAAGCTTAAATCTATCATAAGAGCGGAAAACCTTTCACGGAAAAGAGGCATGTCTAGAGTGAAGTTGGTCAATATACCTCTTGTACCCATTTCGGGTGGATAGAGAGGAGGAAGAGGGCCGGACGAGGCACCGGGGCCCGAAGGTGGAGCGGTGGAGGAAGAGCCGGTTCGGCGACCGCGAGGAATACGGGGCCGAGTGGGTGGAGGCACGTACTCATCCTCGGGTTCATCAACGAGATGGGGTTGCTTCGATTGCTTGGTGCGAACCATATTAGAGTGATTTTGGATAAAAAAATGGAAAATTTGGGTGATTTCGGAGGAGAAGGCGAATTGAAGAGTGAGAATTTTGAGAGGTTTAATGAAATTAGGGTTATGAAACGTGTTTTAACACTGAAAATCACAAAAACGATCGGTCGTTTTTGTGGGACGATCGGTCGTTTTGGAACCAAAAAGTTCCAGTGAGTGCAACATAAAAACGATCGGTCGTTTTTTAAGGACCGATCGGTCGTCTGTAGCAAAACGATCGGTCGTTTTAGCTGACGATCGATCGACTGTAAATGAGGTACAGAACAGAAATTTTGGCACATTTTGACACAGATTTGGCAAGAAAAAAAATATGCAAAAATACTGAAATATGAAATTAATCAAATACATGTATATATGTATATTTCACACATCAAACATGCCTAACTCTCGTCGAATAAAACAAAATTGTTCCTCATTAAGGGGTTTTGTAAAAATATCGGCTAATTGCCTATCGGTACTTATATATTCAAGTGTAATATCCCCTTTTTGGACATGATCCCTTAAAAAGTGGTGACGTAAATTAATATGTTTAGTGCGAGAGTGTTGGATCGGATTTTTCGAAAGGTTTATAGCACTAGTATTATCACACAATATAGGTACACTATCAAATGATAATTCAAAGTCGTTTAGTTGTTGACGCATCCAAAGGATTTGGGCGCAACAACTACCCGCGGCGACGTATTCCGCCTCCGCCGTGGAAAGCGCAACCGAGTTTTGTTTCTTGCTATGCCAAGAAACTAAGGCGTTTCCTAAAAAATGGCAAGTGCCACTAGTACTCTTTCTATCTAATCGACAACCGGCAAAGTCGGCGTCGGAATAGCCAAGCAATTCAAAAGAAGTATCATGAGGATAAAACAATCCTAAATTGCAAGTACCTACAAGATATCTAAAAATGCGCTTAACGGCTATAACATGCGATTCTTTAGGGCAAGATTGATACCTAGCACACAAGCAAACACTAAACATGATATCGGGTCTACTTGCGGTTAAATATAAGAGGGATCCAATCATACCTCTATAGAGCTTTTGGTCCACGCTTTTACCCGATTCATCCTTGTCTAGTTTTGTTGCCGGACTCATTGGAGTTCCTAGCGGCTTTGCATCGCTCATGTTGAACCGTTTGAGCAAGTCCCTCGTGTATTTGGCTTGATTGACGAAAATTCCGTCCTTTGTTTGTTTGATTTGCAATCCAAGAAAGTATGTGAGTTCACCCATCATGCTCATCTCGAATTCACCTTGCATACATTTAGAAAACTCCTCGCACATGCGAGCATTAGTAGCACCGAAAATAATGTCATCAACATAAATTTGAATTAAGAGCATATCTTTACCATCCTTTTTAATAAAAAGAGTAGTGTCTAAAGTACCACGAGAAAAACCCTTTTTAATCAAAAATTTACTAAGCCTTTCATACCAAGCCCGGAGTGCTTGTTTTAAACCATAAAGTGCTTTTCGAAGTTTGTACACATGATTAGGAAACTCGTGATTTTCAAAACCGGGTGGTTGTTTTACATAAACTTCCTCATTTATAAAACCGTTTAAAAATGCACTTTTAACATCCATTTGAAATAATTTAAAACGTTTTGTTGAACGATGTTCTTCAATTCGATTATTTTAATGATAACAAAAATTGTAAAACATGATAAAAGCTCGTTTTGTGTACTAATCTTTTATCGAGTGTATTAAAGGTTCAAAATGATATATTGCGTAATTACAAAGCCAATGGTTCAAGCGTAATCTAAATCGGATGTGAAACGAACTAGTTACGGGATTTCAAAGTTTGTCGAGAAAACCGAAAACAAGCCCAGAACAAAAACGACTGCTTAAACGATCGATCATTTCAGAGAAATTTTCTTCCAGTGAGCTCAACGCAAAAACGACCGATCGCAGGCTTAAAACGACCGATCGTTTTAAGTATGTTTTCTTCCAGTGAGCAAAGAACAAAAACGACCGATCGTCAGAATCAACGACCGATCGTTTCAGTGCTATTTTCTTCCAGTGAGCCAAGATGAAAGTCGACCGATCGTTTTACAGAAACGACCGATCGTTTCTGTAAAATTTCAAAATCCAGCTTTTAAGCCATTCCTGAAAATAGGGCGAACCACTGCATTAACCAGCATTCAATTCAGCCAACAACTGTAACGGTCTGAAATTAATTGCTGCATCTTTTCACCCTACAAAAGAGGTCCAAAACCTTCAAGGAAGATCATCCAAGCATCCAAAACTTTATTAAGCAAATACTTCTAAGAAATCCTTCAAGCTTATACTTCCAACTTCTCACTTATTATTCATAAATTATTCTCGATTATATTCTCATTGTAATCTTATAAATATCGAGATAATATTTGTTAGTGAGTGATTCGAAATCAAACTTGTAAAAGAGTATTTTTATAAACTCATTAGTGAGCGAGTGAATTGGGTAGAGGCTTTTAAGCAAGTGTAGCTTAAAAGCTCTAGGTCATTTATTCGGGATACTCATATAGTGAGGGGGAGCGTAATCGGTTGATTAAGCTCGTTAAGGTGTAACCTTGAAACGAAGATTTTTAGTGAAACACTCGGTAGTGAAAATACCGAGGAGAGGACGTAGGCGCTGTTTGCCGAACCTCTATAAATCTTGCGTTATTTCTTTCCCTAAACTTTTACTTTACGTATTTATTTATCGCTTATATTTATTGCTTGTTTATATTGTTTAGCGTTAATTTGGTAACGAAAAAGTTTAGGTTATAAAATCTACTAATTAACTTAGTTAAATACCCATAGATTTAATTCCGCGAAAAACGTACGAAAACCTTATTCACCCCCCCTCTAAGGTTTAGACTCCTACGGACCAACAATTGGTATCAGAGCTTAGCTATTTTATTCACAAAAATCTAACGATTTTATAGTTTAAAGATCCGCTATGTCTTCATACGCCGACTCTAAATCCATAACTAGGCCCCCATTCTTTGACGGCACTAACTATCCCTACTGGAGAGACCTTATGAAAAATTTCCTTTGTGGGTTTGAAATAGACCAATGGATAAGTATTAGCAAAGGCTATAGAACGCCTAGGAGAAATGGCGAAGATAAACTTGTAGAGGAACTAGATTCCGATGAACGCCTTGCGTTTTCCCTAAATTGTAGGGCTATGACTTCCATCACTTGTGCGCTCTCGCCTAGTGAATACGATAAGATTTCCGGTTGTGACACCGCTAAGCAAATGTGGGATAAGCTAGCTATTATGCACGAAGGAACTAGTCAAGTTAAGGACTCTAAAATTAGCATGCTTATTCATGATTATGAATTATTTAAAGTCGATGATGACGAGTCTATTGCTTCTATGTTCACTCGTTTTACTAAGATTACTAATGATCTTAAAAGACTTGAAAAGGTATACTCGAGCAAGGAAATGGTGACGAAAATCCTTCGAAGTCTTCTAAGGAAGTGGGAATCTAAAGTGACGGCCATACAAGAGGCCAAGGACATGAACACTCTCTCTCTCGATAACCTCATTGGATCCCTAAGCACTCATGAACTCGACATGACGACTCGAAAGCATGAGGATGACTCGAAAAAGAAGAAAGGCATTGCTTTCAAATGCACAACAAATGACGATAGCGAAAATGATTCATCTAGTGAGGATGATGAGATGGCACTCTTCGCCAAACGCTACAACAAATTCCTAAGTTGGAAAAAGAAGGGTGGACAACGATTCCGGAAAAAGGAGTATAAAGGAGAGCCTTCCGACAAATCGAACAAGAAGGACGAAATCATTTGCTACAAATGTCACAAACCCGGCCATATGCAAAACGAATGTCCTTTGAAGAAAAAGGATAAGTTCGGAAAGAAAAAGGAATACAAGAAGGCATTTTTGGCCGCATGGGGGAGCGATGATGATAGCTCCGATAGCGACAATGAAGAAGTCGCAAACCTATGTCTCATGGCTAGAGACAACGATACCGAGGATGTAAGCTTTCACTCCTCTAACTCTTCTATTTCTAGTAATGATGAAATTGATATAAATGATATGTTAGAATCCTTAGAAAAAGCTAGAGGTAAAAACAAATCCTTTAGAAAATTGTTAATTACTTTACAAGACGAACTAGAGAACTTAGCTATAACAAATGACTCACTCACGTCTAAAAATGCCGAACTTACCTTAGAAAATGATAGGTTAGTTAAAGACCTAAGTTCTTGTAAAGAAAAGGCGGATAGAGCCGAACTCACTCTCTCTAAGTTCACTAAAGGTAGTAAAATGCTAAGCACTATATTAGCTTCTCAACAAGGCGCGTATGATAAAACCGGTGTAGGATACAACCCTCTCTTAGCGTCTAAGCATAAAAATCTATTCACCAAACAAGTGGAGAAAAGTGAAAATAGAACCCCAAGTTACTCCCGTAAGAACAATTCATATAAAAGGAACCTAGTTTATAATCGTTTTGTTAAACCTATCTCGCATATAAAATGTATTACTTGCAACCGTAGTGACCACTATGAGGATTATATATATTGCCCTAATAGGTATAAAGTAAGTAGAAATGATTTGGTTTGGATTCCAAAGGGTCGAGACTCTAACCCTCAAGGACCCAAAAATGGATTAGGGTACCAATGATCGTTTTGTCTTGTAGGTATGCTTGAGATCAAAAATCAACGAGGACAAGTGGTTCCTAGATAGTGGATGCTCAAGACATATGACGGGAGACAAAACAAAATTCACCACTCTTGCACCTAAAGACGGAGGCTTTGTGACCTTCAGGGATAATAGCAAGGGCAAAATCATCGGTATTGGTAGTATCTCTAAACCATCTAATGTCGTTATTGATAATGTATTGCTTGTTGATGGTCTTAAACATAACTTGCTTAGTATTAGTCAACTTTGTGATTTGGGTCACAAAGTCATTTTTGAAAAATCGCATTGCATTATTCATTGTATTTCGGATAATAAAACTATTCTTATGGGTCAAAGACAAAATAATGTCTATATGATTGATTTGAATAGTTCGGTGGATGAGGAAGTCAAATGTCTTGTTACTATCAACGACAATGGTTGGTTGTGGCATAGACGACTTGGTCATGCAAGTCTTGATTTACTTGCTAAACTTTCTAGTAAAGATTTGGTAATAGGTTTACCAAAAACTCCTTATATAAAGGACAAACTTTGTCACGCTTGCCAATTAGGCAAACAAACAAAGATTTCTTTTAAGTCTAAAAATATTATATCTACTACTCGTTGTTTGGAGCTCATTCATATGGACTTAGTTGGCCCCTCCCGGACACTTAGTCTTGGCGGGCGGGCGTATGCTTTCGTCATGGTTGACGATTTTAGTCGCTTTACGTGGGTCTTGTTTTTAACTCATAAGCATGAAGCATTTAGAGAATTCTCTATTATTTGCAAAAAGCTCCAAACACGAAAGGGTTATATGATCAAAAGTATCCGAACCGATCATGGTAAGGAATTTGAGAATACTCCATTTCAAACTTATTGTGATGAAAATGGTATTGATCATAATTTTTCGGCCCCTCGTACGCCCCAACAAAATGGGGTAGTTGAGAGGAAGAATAGAACCCTAGAGGAAATGGCACGGACCATGCTTTGCGAAAATAATTTGCCAAACTATTTTTGGGCCGAAGCCGTAAATTCCGCTTGTTATATTTTAAATAGAGCCTTAATTAGGCCCATATTAAAAAAGACACCTTACGAATTATGGAATGAGCGAAAGCCCAATATTTCTCATTTACGTGCATTTGGTTGTAAATGCTATGTTCATAATAATGGTAAGGATAATCTAGGGAAATTCGATGCTAAGTCCGACGAAGGAATTTTCGTTGGATATGCTATATCGAGTAAAGCTTATCGTATTTTTAATAAAAGAACTTTATTGGTGGAAGAGTCGGTACATGTCTCGTTTGATGAGAATTTGCCGACGATTGATAAGCCTTTAATTGTTCATAATATTAATGATGATATTTTTCATAATGCATCTTCTTCCAATCTTGTTGCATCTAGCTTAGAGTCTACGCCTAGAATAGAGGTTGAACCCGTAGTTGATGAAGTCACTATAGATGTACTTCAAAAGGACTTAGAATCTAGTGTACACATTCATGAGGATTTGCCTCAAGAATGGCGATATGCCAATCACCATCCGCAAGATTTAATTTTGGGTAACCCGGGAGAAAGAGTGCATACACGTTCTTCTTTAAGAAATATAGTTAATCATTTTGCATTCTTGTCTCAATTAGAGCCCAAGAACATTCATGAAGCGGAACTCGATGAGAGTTGGGTATTAGCTATGCATGACGAATTAAATCAATTCGAGCGTAGTAACGTATGGACCTTAGTACCTAGACCGCGTGAGAAAACCATTATAGGTACGAAATGGATATTTCGTAATAAGATGGATGAATCCGGGGTAGTTATTAGAAATAAGGCTAGACTAGTAGCTCAAGGGTATAATCAAGAAGAGGGCATCGATTTCGATGAAACTTACGCACCCGTAGCAAGACTAGAAGCCATTAGAATGTTGCTTGCTTATGCCTCTTTTAAACGTTTTAAATTGTTTCAAATGGATGTTAAAAGTGCATTTTTAAACGGCTTTATTAATGAGGAAGTTTATGTAAAACAACCACCCGGTTTTGAAAATCACGAGTTTCCTAATCATGTGTACAAACTTCGAAAAGCACTTTATGGTTTAAAACAAGCACCCCGGGCTTGGTATGAAAGACTTAGTAAATTTTTGATCAAAAAGGGTTTTTCTCGTGGTACTTTAGACACTACTCTTTTTATTAAAAAGGATGGAAAAGATATGCTTTTAATTCAAATTTATGTTGATGATATTATATTCGGTGCTACTAATGCTCGCATGTGCGAGGAGTTTTCTAAGTGTATGCAAGGTGAATTCGAGATGAGCATGATGGGTGAACTCACATACTTTCTTGGATTGCAAATCAAACAAACAAAGGACGGGATTTTCGTCAATCAAGCCAAATACACGAGGGACTTGCTCAAACGATTCAACATGAGCGATGCAAAGCCGCTAGGAACTCCGATGAGTCCGGCAACAAAATTAGACAAGGATGAATCGGGTAAAAGCGTGGATCAAAAGCTTTATAGAGGTATGATTGGATCCCTCTTATATTTAACCGCAAGTAGACCCGATATCATGTTTAGTGTTTGCTTGTGTGCTAGGTATCAATCTTGCCCTAAGGAATCGCATGTTATAGCCGTTAAGCGCATTTTTAGATATCTTGTAGGTACTTGCAATTTAGGATTGTTTTATCCTCATGATACTTCTTTCGAATTGCTTGGCTATTCCGACGCCGACTTTGCCGGTTGTCGATTAGATAGAAAGAGTACTAGTGGCACTTGCCATTTCTTAGGAAACGCTTTAGTTTCTTGGCATAGCAAGAAACAAAACTCGGTTGTGCTTTCCACGGCGGAGGCGGAATACGTCGCCGCGGGTAGTTGTTGCGCACAAATCCTTTGGATGCGTCAACAACTAAACGACTTTGAATTATCTTTTAATAGTGTACCTATATTGTGTGATAATACTAGTGCTATAAACCTTTCGAAAAATCCGATCCAACACTCTCGCACTAAACATATAAATTTACGTCATCACTTTTTACGGGATCATGTCCAAAAAGGGGATATTACTCTTGAATATATAAGTACGGATAGGCAATTAGCCGATATTTTCACAAAACCCCTTAATGAGGAACAATTTTGCTTTATTCGACGAGAGTTAGGCATGTTTGATGTGTGAAATATACATATATTTGATTAATTTCATATATTTCAGTATTTTTGCTATTGTTTATTGCCAAATCTGTGTCGAAATGTGCCAAAATTTTCTGTTCTGTACCTCATTTACAGTCGATCGATCGTCAGATAAAACGACCGATCGTTTTGCTACAGACGACCGATCGTTCCACAAAACGACCGATCGTTTTTTAGTCTTACTCTCTGGAAGAATTCAGATCTTTTTCGATCGATCGTAACACAAAAACGACCGATCGTTTTTGTGATTGTCAGCGTTTAAACTTTTTCAAACCCTAATTTTCAATTCATTCCAAAACATAATCAACCCTCTCTTCCAAAATTCGCCTCCCTCTCCATCAATATTTTACAAAAATCCCTTACTTTCTATAAAAATATCACCAAATTCCTCCTATTGTCCGTATAATCGATTATCGATTAAATCCGTTTCTTAAAAAAACCTTTTTCAATGAACGATGGTTCGTACCAAGAAAGCCACATCACACCTCGTGGATGAAAATGACGACGCCTACGTGCCTCCGTCCCCTCGCCCCCGTGTTCCTCGCAGTCGCCGAACCGGCTCTTCCTCCACCGCTCCACCTTCGGGCCCCGGTGCCTCTTCCGGCCCTCTTCCGCCTCTCTATCCGGCTACTATAGCCAAAAGAGGTATATTGTCAAATTTTACTCTCAATATGTCTCTATTCACGGAACGCTTTCCATTTGTTATGCAAAGCCTAAGCTTTCAAAATCTCGAAACCATTCTAACCCTCAAAGAGCCATTTTTCATCGAAAATGTTTATGAATTCTATTACAACCTCGCTCTTGATAGGGATGATGGCGCACTTCGCTTGCGTTCATCATTTAACGGACAACCTTTCGTTTACGGTTTAGATCGTCTACGAAATTTATTACGCCTAGGAAACGATGGCATTTATGAGTCCAATGAAGAAATGTGTGAATTTCTCGAGATCGATCACTTTAACGATCTCAAAGATGAAATTTTTCATCCCCTCCATAATAATCGCTCCAACAAGGCTCATGGCCTTCTTTTCAAATATAAAATGGCCTACCATATTCTATCTCATATCGTCCTACCTCATGCCTCAAATTTCACCGATGTTACGAATGAGTACATCTTTCTCTTAGGTTGCATCCATCGCCAAGTCAAGATTGACTTCGCGACTCTCATTTTCCTTAAGATGGATTCGCTCAAAACGAAATCCAAGAATGGGCTACCTTACGGTGCCTTGATTTCGGCCATCTTAAAGGACCTTAATCTCGTTCCCGGTGGAACGTTGTTCAAGAATAAGGACAAACATGTTTGGGATACTTCCTACCTTTCTCAAATGTCCATCAAATTCCATAATGCCGACAAGTCCATAACTTGGTCCGGCAAACGGGTGTCCGGCCCCGGCTATACCCCTCTTTCCCCCGAAGAGGAAGAGTATGTCGGCCCCAAGGCCACACCGCGTGCTTCTAATGAGGACGTCGCTATATCCTCCGATTCCATTCCCCCCGTCGATATCCCTACATCCTCTCGTCCCTCTCGACGACACGGAAAAGCTCAAGTGGGATCTTCTTCTCGTATCCCGCGCTCCGACAAGTTCTACGACTCTCTCTACATCAACCAATACCATAATGCGCAAACGACTCGTCGCATGTTTCGATTTTTGAACCCGGGACAAGAAGAGCTAGACCGACTTGATCGTGAAAGCGCCGAGCAAAGGGCACAATTTCATGAATTCTTTCCCAATGACGACGACGACGACGAAGATGATGCGACTTCCCACCGCGACTAGGCGGATATTTTTTTTCATGTTTTTGATGATGTCAAAGGGGGAGAAATACCTCTCTATATTGTTTTTCTCTTTGCATTGTATTTCTATTTCCTTTGAGTTGAACAAGTTGTTTTTGATGTAATAAGTAGGAAACGGTTTTACTTGATTATTATGATGCGTTTCTTCTTACATTTGCTCTTGTTTATATGGCATTGTGTGATTGCGATTTTAACTATGCGTTTGGATCTTATTTGATATTATTGCATTGTGTGCGCATAGTTTGCTTGTTGATTGGATTATATATATTGTTTCTCTTTTGTGGCGATTGACCATTTTTAGGCAAAACTATGGCCAAATTTTCGCTTGCATATAGATCTTCATAATCCCTAATCGTTTAGCTTGTTTTTACGTCGTTTTAAAATCGGATGTTATGACATTTACTTGCTTTTTCTCTAAAAACTTTTATCCAAGTAAAGCGTCATCTAAACATTTCGATTATACTTGTTTAAACAAAAAGAGCTTATAGTATGTTGAAGTCAATATTTTGTCATCATCAAAAAGGGAGAGATTGTTGAACGATGTTCTTCAATTCGATTATTTTAATGATAACAAAAATTGTAAAACATGATAAAAGCTCGTTTTGTGTACTAATCTTTTATCGAGTGTATTAAAGGTTCAAAATGATATATTGCGTAATTACAAAGCCAATGGTTCAAGCGTAATCTAAATCGGATGTGAAACGAACTAGTTACGGGATTTCAAAGTTTGTCGAGAAAACCGAAAACAAGCCCAGAACAAAAACGACTGCTTAAACGATCGATCATTTCAGAGAAATTTTCTTCCAGTGAGCTCAACGCAAAAACGACCGATCGCAGGCTTAAAACGACCGATCGTTTTAAGTATGTTTTCTTCCAGTGAGCAAAGAACAAAAACGACCGATCGTCAGAATCAACGACCGATCGTTTCAGTGCTATTTTCTTCCAGTGAGCCAAGATGAAAGTCGACCGATCGTTTTACAGAAACGACCGATCGTTTCTGTAAAATTTCAAAATCCAGCTTTTAAGCCATTCCTGAAAATAGGGCGAACCACTGCATTAACCAGCATTCAATTCAGCCAACAACTGTAACGGTCTGAAATTAATTGCTGCATCTTTTCACCCTACAAAAGAGGTCCAAAACCTTCAAGGAAGATCATCCAAGCATCCAAAACTTTATTAAGCAAATACTTCTAAGAAATCCTTCAAGCTTATACTTCCAACTTCTCACTTATTATTCATAAATTATTCTCGATTATATTCTCATTGTAATCTTATAAATATCGAGATAATATTTGTTAGTGAGTGATTCGAAATCAAACTTGTAAAAGAGTATTTTTATAAACTCATTAGTGAGCGAGTGAATTGGGTAGAGGCTTTTAAGCAAGTGTAGCTTAAAAGCTCTAGGTCATTTATTCGGGATACTCATATAGTGAGGGGGAGCGTAATCGGTTGATTAAGCTCGTTAAGGTGTAACCTTGAAACGAAGATTTTTAGTGAAACACTCGGTAGTGAAAATACCGAGGAGAGGACGTAGGCGCTGTTTGCCGAACCTCTATAAATCTTGCGTTATTTCTTTCCCTAAACTTTTACTTTACGTATTTATTTATCGCTTATATTTATTGCTTGTTTATATTGTTTAGCGTTAATTTGGTAACGAAAAAGTTTAGGTTATAAAATCTACTAATTAACTTAGTTAAATACCCATAGATTTAATTCCGCGAAAAACGTACGAAAACCTTATTCACCCCCCCTCTAAGGTTTAGACTCCTACGGACCAACACGTTTAAAAGAAGCATAAGCAAGCAACATTCTAATGGCTTCTAGTCTAGCTACGGGTGCGTAAGTTTCATCGAAATCGATGCCTTCTTCTTGGTTATACCCTTGAGCTACTAGTCTAGCCTTATTTCTAATGACTACCCCGGATTCATCCATTTTATTACGAAATATCCATTTCGTACCTATAATGGTTTTCTCATGCGGTCTAGGTACTAAGGTCCATACGTTACTACGCTCGAATTGATTTAATTCGTCATGCATAGCTAATACCCAACTCTCATCGAGTTCCGCTTCATGAATGTTCTTGGGCTCTAATTGAGACAAGAATGCAAAATGATTAACTATATTTCTTAATGATGAACGTGTATGCACTCTTTCTCCCGGGTTACCCAAAATTAAATCTTGCGGATGGTGATTGGCAAAACGCCATTCTTGAGGCAAATCCTCATGAATATGTACGCTAGATTCTAAGTCCTTTTGAAGTCTCTCTATAGTGACTTCTTCATCAACGGGTTCAACATCTAAGCTAGGCGTTGACTCTAAACTAGATGTAACATGATTCGAAGAAGATGTTTTATGAAAAATATCATCATCAATATTATGAACAATTAAAGGCTTATCAATCGTCGGCAAATTCTCATCAAACGAGACATGTACCGACTCTTCCACCAATAAAGTTCTTTTATTAAAAATACGATAAGCTTTACTCAATATAGCATATCCAACGAAAATTCCTTCGTCGGACTTAGCATCGAATTTTCCTAGATTATTCTTACCATTATTATGAACATAGCATTTACAACCAAATGCACGTAAATGAGAAATATTGGGCTTTCGCTCATTCCATAATTCGTAAGGTGTCTTTTTTAATATGGGCCTAATTAAGGCTCTATTTAAAATATAACAAGCGGAATTTACGGCTTCGGCCCAAAAATACTTTGGCAAATTATTTTCGCAAAGCATGGTCCGTGCCATTTCCTCTAGGGTTCTATTCTTTCTCTCTACTACCCCATTTTGTTGGGGCGTACGAGGAGCCGAAAAATTATGATCAATACCATTTTCATCACAATAAGTTTGAAATGGAGTATTCTCAAATTCCTTACCATGGTCGGTTCGGATACTTTTGATCATATAACCCTTTCGTGTTTGGAGCTTTTTGCAAATAATAGAGAATTCTCTAAATGCTTCATGCTTATGAGTTAAAAATAATACCCAAGTAAAGCGACTATAATCGTCAACCATGACGAAAGCATATGCACGCCCACCAAGACTAAGTGTCCGGGAGGGGCCAACTAAATCCATATGAATGAGCTCCAAACAACGAGTAGTAGAAATAATACTTATAGACTTAAAAGAAATCTTTGTTTGTTTGCCTAATTGGCAACCGTGACAAAGTTTGTCCTTTATATAAGGAGCTTTTGGTAAACCTATTACCAAATCTTTACTAGAAAGTTTAGCAAGTAAATCAAGACTTGCATGACCAAGTCGTCTATGCCACAACCAACCATTGTCGTTGATAGTAACTAGACACTTAACTTCATTTTCCACCGAACTATTCAAATCAATCATATAGACATTATTTTGTCTTTGACCCATGAGAATAGTTTTATTATTTGAAATACAATGAATGATGCAATGAGATTTTTCAAAAATGACTTTGTGACCCAAATCGCAAAGTTGACTTATACTAAGCAAGTTGTGTTTAAGACCATCCACAAGCAATACATTATCGATAACAACATTAGATGGTTTAGAGATACTACCAATACCGATAATTTTGCCCTTGCTATTATCTCCGAAGGTCACAAAACCTCCGTCTTTAGGTGCAAGAGTGGTGAATTTTGTTTTGTCTCCCGTCATATGTCTTGAGCATCCACTATCCAAGAACCACTTGTCCTCGTTGATTTTTGACCTCAAGCATACCTACAAGACAAAACGATCATTGGTACCCTAATCCATTTTTGGGTCCTTGAGGGTTAGAGTCTCGACCCTTTGGAATCCAAACCAAATCATTTCTATTAACCTTATACCTATTAGGGCAATATATGTAATCTTCATAGTGATCACTACGGTTGCAAGTAATACATTTAACATGTGATATAGGTTTAACAAAACGATTATAAACTAAGTTCTTTTTATACGAGTTGTTTTTATGAGAGTGATTTGGTTGTCTACTTTCATTTTTAGCCGTTTGTTTGGTGAATAGGTTTTTATGCTTAGCCGTTAAGAGTGGGTTGTAACCTACACCGGTTTTATCATACGCGCCTTGTTGAGAAGCTAATATAGTACTTAGCATTTTACTACCTTTAGTGAACTTAGAGAGAGTAAGTTCGGCGCTATCCGCCTTAAGTTTACATGACTTAAGGTCATCAACTAACTTATCATTTTCTAGGGTGAGTTCGGTATTTTTAGTTGCGAGTGTGTCATTTTTCATAGCTAAATTTTCAAGTTCGTCTTGTAGAGTAATTAGCAATTTTCTAAAAGATTTGTTCTTACCTCTAGCTTTTTCTAAAGATTCTAACACATCATTAATATCAAGACAATCATCACTAGAAATAGAGGAGTTAGAGGAGTGATAGCTTACATCCTCGGTATCATCGTCTCTAGCCATGAGACATAGATTTGCGACTTCTTCATTGTCGCTATCGGAGCTATCATCATCGCTCCCCCATGCGGCTAAGAATGCCTTCTTGTTTTCCCTTTTCTTTACGAACTTATCCTTTTTCTTCAAGGGACATTCGTTTTGCATATGGCCGGGTTTGTGACATTTGTAGCAAATGATTTCGTCCTTTTTGCTAGATTTTTCGGAAGTCTCTTCCTTATATTCCTTTTTCCGAAATCGTTGTCCACCCTTCTTTTTCCAACTTAGGAATTTGTTGTAGCGTTTGGCAAAGAGTGCCATCTCATCATCCTCACTAGATGAATCATTTTCGCTATCGTCATTTGTTGTGCATTTGAAGGCAATGCCTTTCTTCTTTTTCGAGTCATCCTCATGCTTTCGAGTCGTCATGTCGAGTTCATGAGTGCTTAGGGATCCAATGAGGTTGTCGAGAGAGAGAGTGTTCATGTCCTTGGCCTCTTGTATGGCCGTCACTTTTGATTCCCACTTCCTTGGAAGACTTCGAAGGATCTTCGTCACCATCTCCTTGCTAGAGTATACCTTTTCAAGTCTCTTAAGATCATTAGTAATCTTAGTAAAACGAGTGTACATAGAAGCAATAGACTCGTCATCATCGACTTTAAATAATTCATAATCATGAATAAGCATGCTAATTTTAGAGTCCTTAACTTGACTAGTTCCTTCGTGCATAATAGCTAGCTTATCCCATATTTGCTTAGCGGTGTCACAACCGGAAATCTTATCATATTCACTAGGCGAGAGCGCACAAGTGATAGAAGTCATAGCCCTACAATTTAGGGAAAATGCTAGGCGTTCATCGGTGTCTAGTTCCTCTACAAGTTTATCTTCGCCATTTCTCCTAGGCGTTTTATAGCCTTTACTAATACTTATCCATTGGTCTATTTCAAAACCACAAAGGAAATTTTTCATAAGGTCTCTCCAATAGGGATAGTTAGTACCGTCAAAGAATGGTGGCCTAGTTATGGATTTAGAGTCGGCGTATGAAGACATAGTGGATCTTTAAACTATAAAATCGTTAGATTTTTATGAATAGAATAGCTAAGCTCTGATACCAATTGTTGGTCCGTAGGAGTCTAAACCTTAGAGGGGGGGTGAATAAGGTTTTGTACGTTTTTCGCGGAATGAAATCTATGGGTTATTAACTAGGTTAATGAGTGATATTTATAACTAAAATTCTTTCGTTAACTAATTATTACTAGATAAATCTAGGCAAGCAATAAATGTATGCGATAAATAAATACGAAAAGTAAGAGTTAAGGTAAAGAAATAACGCAAGATTTATAGAGGTTCGGCAAACCGCGCCTACGTCCTCTCCTCGGTATTTTCACTACCGAGTGTTTCACTAAAATCTTTGTTTCAAGGTTACACCTGTTGAACATAGAGTTCAATAATGATTTTGATTATTACTTTGATTATGCGTTTAATGATTTTACAATTTCGATGATATAATACTTGTCTTGTCCAAAAATAGAAAACGTATATTTCAGGTCTTTAAATGATAGAGCATTCGATAACGAAGCCACAGGTTCAGACGGAACCAAAATCGGAGCTAAAACGAAGGAGTTATGAGCATTCGAAGTTTTACGGGACCAGGATTACAGTCGACCGATCGACTGTACAAAAACGACCGATCGTTTTTGATCCAATTTCTTCCAGTGAGTCCAGTATAAAAACGACCGATCGTTTTCAGGAAACGACCGATCGTTTTCTGTAAAACGACCGATCGACTGTAGAAAACGACCGATCGTTTTCTGCAGTTTTCGAAAACAGCTTTTCAGCTTATTCTGGAAAATAGCTGTTAAAACCTACAACGGTCATAACCCAGAAAAACAGACTTTGCTGTTATATAAACCAGCCCAATCATCTCTCCAAAGTCACTAATTACAACACCAAGCTTACCAATCAATCATCCAAATACCTCTTTCAATAAAAACCCAATTTATCACCATTTTGGTGAAAATATTCGAAAAAGAGGAAATCAAAGAAGAAAGCGACTCAAGCTCGATCAACAACCAAGACTCACCAATTAGCTTATTTAGAAGCAAATAGAATAGTGAGTGTAGTTACATTTTTGTAACAAAATTGTATCGAGTGTTTTATAAACTCATTTTTGTGAGCGAGTGATCGGGTAGAGGCTTTGTAAGCGAGTTGCTTAAAAGCTCTAGGTCTTTTCATTTCGGGACACTCATAAAGTGAGGGGGAGCTTAATCGGTCGATTAGCTCGTTAGGATTGTAATATCCGGGAAAAGATTTTTTAGTGAAATACTCGGTAGTACCGAGGAGAGGACGTAGGCGCGTTTTGCCGAACCTCTATAAATCACGGTGTCATCTTCTTCCCTTGCTTTTACTTTCCGCAACTTATATTCTTACTTATTTATTGCTTGCGTTTGAATTTATTAACGTTTATTAACGCTTAAGCTTAGAATTGCGTAAGTTGGGGTGTTAGTTGCACTTAGGTTTAATTAGGCGAAAATCGCCAAAACCTTATTCACCCCCCCCCCCTCTAAGGTTAGCACGCGGGCCAACAATTGGTATCAGAGCCGAGACTCTTGCATATAGGAATTTAACGATTCTAGAGTTAAGATCCCGATGGCTAATATACTTAATTTCGCATCCGGCATAGCCTCATCACCCAATACACCTCCATATTTTGATGGACTAAATTTTTCATATTGGAAGGATAGGATGAGCATGTTTCTCCAAAGCTATAATGTTAGACTTTGGATGACTATAAAAGTAGGATATTCCGCACCTACATCCGAAAATAGCGAGAACCCAATCCCCGTAGAGGACCTAGATAACGCTCAACTAGAAGCCTACTCTACAAACGCCAAAGCGATGTATGCTATTGTTTGTGCCGTTTCTCCTAACGAGTACAACAAAATTTCCGCTTGTAAAACCGCTAAGGGTATGTGGGATAAGCTAGTAGTAATGCATGAAGGGACTAACCAAGTTAAGGAGTGCAAACTCCAAATTTTAGTTCATGACTACGAGCTTTTTAAAATGAGCGAGGGAGAAACTATTTCCGATATGCTTGCTAGATTTACAACTATTACTAATGGATTAACATCTCTTGGTAAGTGTTTGTCATGTAAGGAAATGGTTTCTAAGGTGATTCGGAGCTTACCGAAGGAATGGGAACCAAAAGTCACCGCAATTCAAGAGGCGCACGACATGAATACTTACACTCTTGATGCATTGACGGGTTCACTTATTACTCACGAGATCACCCTCAATAGTCACAAGCCAATCTCAAAAAGGAGGGAGATAGCTTTCAAAGGAACGACTTGTGACGAAAGCAATGAGCTATCCGAGGACGACGAAAATTCAATGGAAATCATTCGAATCGTCAAGGAAATCCTAAAGCTAAAAGACCACCGCAAACATAAAGGTAAATCGTCAAATAATTCAATTTATTCTAACGATTTTGTTTGCTATACTTGTGGCAAGGAAGGACACATGGCGAGAGATTGCGTCATGAATCGCAAGAGCAAAGGCAAGAAGAAGATATCCGCTTCAAGCTCTAGCGATAGCTCCGACCAAGATGAAGTCGCGCATCTTGGTTGCTATATGGCCATGGAAGACAACAATGAGCCTAACCAATCGTCTTCAAGCGAATGTGACCACTCAAGCGAAAGTGAAAGCGAAGCCGATGAGGTAAATGATCTTTCTTATGATGAATTACTTCATATGTGCGATGTTTATTCTAAAAAATTTCCTAAGCTTGTCGAAAAGGTCGACTCTCTTAAAAGGATAAATTCTTCTCTCAATGAAGAAATAAGATCCTTAAAAAGAGATAAAATTGAAAATGAGTCTATTCCGACATCGTCATTTTCTCTTCATGATATAGATGACGAAAAGGAGGACTTAAAAGATAAAAACGAGTTTTTAAAAACCGAGAATGACTCTTTGAAAAAGAAAAACGATGAGCTTGTCATTACGGTCGAAAAACTCGAGTTAACAATCTCAAGGTTTTCCAAAGGGAAAACCGTGTTGGACGAAATTTTGAGTTGTCAAAAAGATGTCAATGACAAAAGCGGTTTGGGTTTCGTTTCCAACTCTATTGGATCAAGCACAACCCGCTATGTCAAATCTTCTAGCGTGTCTACAACTCCTATTCCGCCTATACAAAAGGTTGTTTTTAAACAAGGGAGCACTTCAAGAGTTTTGCCGAACTCTTGTAATAATAGAAGAGGTTTAGGTTTTCAAACCAAAACCGCTCATCATACTTCTAAAACTTCCTACAAAAAGTCGCATAGTTCTCGTTATTCGAAAAAATCTATGCATTGCATTCATTGTAGTAGAAGTGAGCATAATTCTTCTAAATGCCCAAATCGCTTCCATGTTAGTAGAAGCAATTTGAAATGGGTAGTAAAGACCCGAGCCACTAACAATGTCGGACCCAAAAGAAATTGGGTACCAAAGGACAAAATTTGTGTTGTAGGTATCTCCATCCAAAAGGAGAAAATCAACAAGTGGTTGGCAACGCCGACAAAAGCCGTGGAAGTCAAGAAGATCGACTCCACCACCAAAGATGAAGTGCCGTTGATCAACAAAGGTGGAAGGCATACCAACAAGTGGTACCACCTATTAGGAATCGGCAACGCTCAATGCAAATGCCATTAGCGAGCGGACTCGACTCCACATCACATATGCGGTATACTCTAATCTATAATATTTACATATATGTGGTTAGTTGGGTCGGGTATATGCATCATTATTCCATTTTTCATGTTTTGGTTTTTCTTTAAAAACCCTTCACATAACCCCATATTTTTATTGCATTTTGATAATGCCAAAGGGGGAGAAAAATGATATAATTTGGTGTAATGCGTTTTGTTAAAATGGAGGAGATATTTTTCTTGTATCTTGTAAAATCATCATTAGTTTGTCATAATCAAAATGGGGGAGATTGTTGAACATAGAGTTCAATAATGATTTTGATTATTACTTTGATTATGCGTTTAATGATTTTACAATTTCGATGATATAATACTTGTCTTGTCCAAAAATAGAAAACGTATATTTCAGGTCTTTAAATGATAGAGCATTCGATAACGAAGCCACAGGTTCAGACGGAACCAAAATCGGAGCTAAAACGAAGGAGTTATGAGCATTCGAAGTTTTACGGGACCAGGATTACAGTCGACCGATCGACTGTACAAAAACGACCGATCGTTTTTGATCCAATTTCTTCCAGTGAGTCCAGTATAAAAACGACCGATCGTTTTCAGTAAACGACCGATCGTTTTCTGTAAAACGACCGATCGACTGTAGAAAACGACCGATCGTTTTCTGCAGTTTTCGAAAACAGCTTTTCAGCTTATTCTGGAAAATAGCTGTTAAAACCTACAACGGTCATAACCCAGAAAAACAGACTTTGCTGTTATATAAACCAGCCCAATCATCTCTCCAAAGTCACTAATTACAACACCAAGCTTACCAATCAATCATCCAAATACCTCTTTCAATAAAAACCCAATTTATCACCATTTTGGTGAAAATATTCGAAAAAGAGGAAATCAAAGAAGAAAGCGACTCAAGCTCGATCAACAACCAAGACTCACCAATTAGCTTATTTAGAAGCAAATAGAATAGTGAGTGTAGTTACATTTTTGTAACAAAATTGTATCGAGTGTTTTATAAACTCATTTTTGTGAGCGAGTGATCGGGTAGAGGCTTTGTAAGCGAGTTGCTTAAAAGCTCTAGGTCTTTTCATTTCGGGACACTCATAAAGTGAGGGGGAGCTTAATCGGTCGATTAGCTCGTTAGGATTGTAATATCCGGGAAAAGATTTTTTAGTGAAATACTCGGTAGTACCGAGGAGAGGACGTAGGCGCGTTTTGCCGAACCTCTATAAATCACGGTGTCATCTTCTTCCCTTGCTTTTACTTTCCGCAACTTATATTCTTACTTATTTATTGCTTGCGTTTGAATTTATTAACGTTTATTAACGCTTAAGCTTAGAATTGCGTAAGTTGGGGTGTTAGTTGCACTTAGGTTTAATTAGGCGAAAATCGCCAAAACCTTATTCACCCCCCCCCCCTCTAAGGTTAGCACGCGGGCCAACAACACCTTAACGAGCTTAATCAACCGATTACGCTCCCCCTCACTATATGAGTATCCCGAATAAATGACCTAGAGCTTTTAAGCTACACTTGCTTAAAAGCCTCTACCCAATTCACTCGCTCACAAATGAGTTTATAAAATTACTCTTTTACAAATTGGATCACTCACTAAAAAATAGTATCTCGAAGTTTATAGAATTACAAGAATAATACTCTCGAGAATATTTAAGAATACAAGTGAGATTTAGTAGTATAAGCTTGAAGAATAGCTTTGTAAGAATTGCTTATAAGTTGTGTATGCTTGGATAATATTCTTCAAAGGGATTGGAAGCTATTTGTAGGCCAAAGTTGGTCTTCATTTAAATTCAGACCGTTGCTGGTTGTTGGCAGACTTGAATGCTGGTTCAGGCAGTGGTTCGCCCAATTTTCAGGAAAAGCTTTAAAAGCTGGATTTTGAAAATCTACAGAAACGATCGGTCGTTTCTGCAAAACGATCGGTCGTTTTTGATCTGAGTTCTCTGGAAGAATTTATACTGAAAACGATCGGTCGTTTCCTCTTGGCGATCGGTCGTTTTTACGTTGTGCTCACTGGAAGAAATTTGCACTGAATATGATCGATCGTTTTTGCTTATACATCAATCGTTTTTAATTCTGGGCATGTTTCGGTTTTCTCGACCAACTTCGAAAGCTTGTAACTTGTTTGATTTAATTCCGATTGACGTTCCGCTTGAACCATTGGCTTCGTAATTACGCATTCTATCATTTAAACCCTTTAACACTCTTGATAAATGATTAGTACGCAAAACGAGCTTTTATCATGTTTTACAATTATTGTTATCATCAAAATAATCGATTAGAAGAAACTACGTTCAACACAACTAAAGTGTGTTATGTAAATTGTTAATCTTGTAAGTTGGGCATGTAAATTCTTAACCACCGATAACTTGGTGTAGTAAACAATAATTATCCCTATATATATATATATATATGTGTTGTGTGTTGTATTAGGGGACAAATATATTTAGTGTATTATACTATATGTTTTTAACGATTTAGGTACCATACTACCAAAATAAATAATTGGCGTAGTGAACTATCATAGTGTTCACAATTCAGGTACCACCGTTAAATTAGTTGGATGTAAGTTAGTTTCAATTTTAATTTTGGTCCTATTCTTTGTAAGCTGTATAAATCTAACCCTTAATTTTTTAAAATGTCTCAGTTTAGTATAAATTCAAAAATATATAATTATATCATATATATGTGTATATAATACACACACACACACACACACAGATATATGTTATATTAATGTATGTATAAAAATATATATAATATAATGCATATATACATATTATTGCAAATAATGTAAATTCTGGATGATTTTTGTGTATAAAAAGAAATTATAAATACTTAATAAATATATTCTATTTACAAAAAATGAATAATTTTTTAAAAAAAATAACAATTTTCTTGTCCGTTTTTCATGAAAGCATTCAAATAATGATGTGGCCTCAAATAATTTTTGCTCGAATGTCATAAATCTAAAACTTACTTTATTTTCGTTTTAGAAAAAATGTAAAAAAAAATTATATATTTTTTTTATTTTAGAAAAAAAAATCAAAGAAAATCTAGCCAAATAATATATTTTTTAAACTGACATACTTTATTATGTATGTATATGTATGTGTTTTAGTATAAACATTGTAAATTGTAATGTTTCGAAAAGACATGATTAAATTTATACAAACTACAAATAATATGACCAAAATAAAAAGTGAAACTAAATTTCATCTAACTAAATTAACGTCAGTACCTGAATTGTGAATATTATGATAGTTCAGTACGTCAATTGTTAATTTTGGTAGTCTGATACCTAAATTGTTAAAAAACAGATAGTACAATACAGTAAATGTATTTTTTTTCGTGATATTTATGTATGCATAAATATATATATAATATAATGCATGTATACATATTATTGCAAATAATATAAATTCTTGATGATGTTTGTGTATAAGAATAAATTGTAAATACTTGACAAATATATTCTATTTACAAAAAATGAATACTTTTTTTAAAAAAATAACAATTTTATTGCCGTTTTTTCATGAAAGTATTCAAATAGTGATGTGCACTCAAATATTTTTTTCTCGAATGTCGTAAATTTAAAACTTTAGTTTCGTTTCATGAATACTTTTTTTCATGACAAATATATCTTTTTTCAAGAATACATTAGTTTTATTTTAGAGAGAGTGTAAAAAAAATTCTAATTTTTTTATTTTAGAAAAGAAAATCTAGTCAAATAATATGTTTTTTAAACTGAGATACTTATTATGTTTATATATGTATGTGTTTTAGTATAAATATTCTAAATTGTAATGTTTCGAAAAGACATGATTAAATTTATAAAGGTTACAAAGAATATGATCAAAATGAAAAGTGAAACTAATTTTCATCCAACTAAATTAAGGGCAGTACCTGAATTGTGAATATTATGATAGTTCAGTACGTCAATTGTTAATTTTGGTAGTTTGTTATCTAAATCGTTAAAAGCAGATAGTAGTACACTAAATCTATTTTTTCCCTACTATAGAGCAATAAATTTTATATAGTGACGAAATACTACGGTCCTCCTTGAGTATATATATATACTAGTAAAAGTTATCCACGCATTGCGTGTGAGACGCGTAATGACATACATCTCGTAATATATTTTATTTTTAACATAATATTCAGATTTGATATCATTTATTATAGTTATGAAGGTTAAAACGAATTGTTAATTAATTTAGCGTACATCCGTAATTAGAAAAATATAGTGAGGACAAATAGTTAATTAATTAGATTATGTATATTGGTAATTAGTAAAAAATAGTGGGGGCATTTTTGGAAAAAATGTCCAAAATTTGGCAGCCCTCCCTTTTTCTTGGCTTGACTTATATTAATAAGATATATATATATGGAAAATGTTATAGGAACATCATGAAAAACACCCAACTAGACATTTTTTCGTAAAAACGCTCCAAATCAAGATTTGGTTAATGCAAATCTCAATGGTTTCACGACGGGAACACAAATATACGTCTTGTTTTTTTTTCCGAGATGTATAATGACATGTTTTCCAAATTATGAAAAAATTTAAAAATTTAAAACATGTCATTAATAAATACATATAATATATATATATATATATCACCACTCAATAAATACAGGAACATAGATAAATCCTCAAAAGCATCCAAAAAAAGTATGATGTCGCTTAATTTCATACTTACATGTATGGAAACGTCAACCGTATATAATTTTCTTTAGGTGAAAATAAATGAAATATCACACCCAAAAGGTAAAGTAACTTATGCTATCACACTCAACGTCCCCTCACTTATAATCAATCGGTCATCTACAAAGATCTGATATCATAAAAAAATTCTACATATTTCATGAGATATGTGAGTCATCTACATAAAGCACGTTATAATGTCACATGAGATAAAACGACATGTATCACCTGAACTCCGTTCCAATTGGAGGCAAAGAGTACCTCAACACACTCGTGAGAAATACGTGTGTTAGCTACTAATATATATGAGGGGTACAATCTTGTACTCTCTCCGTCTATTTTTAAGTGTCCTTCTTTGATTTTTATTAATATTAAGAGCTATCATTAATTGCAATTGTAAGTTACAAATATAGCCCTATTTTAAATTAAATAATTATTATTGTCAATTTTTGGAATGTATTCATTGCAATTCATTTTTTCATTGATAAATTAGGAAAGTGGATACTTATTTTGGAACAGCCAAATATGTAATAGAAGACGCTTATTTTGGGACGAAGAGAGTATAACACTACTATCGCCGTGCTATCTAACCCAAGTTCAACCCCATCCTGCTCCTTTACGTCGACAAACCTTATACCTTTATTCTTTAACCCTTGCTCACCTCTTGGTCATCCCGATCACTTTCATACTCCCTACATTAACCACAACTATTATTATAAAATAGAGTGTTGCCATAAGTATCTGGATATTTTGGGAGACGAATGTGAAATTAAACAGCCGGGATGCTGTCGATGAGAGGTTTACTGGCATCGTTAAGGTCTACTTATTCTCCAAGGGGTATGGATTCGTCATGCCGGACCCCTACCAAGGTCTTGCTGGTGATACGTGTTCGTCCATTTCATAAACAAATGAGTTGTTCCGAACTATTTTTACATATTGAATACTTTATCTAATTTTTAAGGAACTTGGTTGTTATAGTTCATGTATATATATATATATATTATATCGGGTGATATCCAATTTTTTTTAGAAATTTTAGATCTTTATCATAAATAAATAAAAATTATATCACTATTCATCATCTTCTATCTTTTCCACCATGTGTACCCACACACACTCTCTCCCCTATATATCATCTCATATCTTCTTAGCAATTGTGAATCGTTGTCTAGGCAATTAATTTACCTTAAAATCAATATTTTTTTATTTTTTTTTAAAATCGGCACATATTTTCAGGTGGTGCCTAAACATGGTGACTGTTTTAAATGTCACTAGGGCCCGCCTTGAGAGTTGGTTGGATTTGTTGTGGAGATGAATGGTCAATGTGTAAATGATGATTCGGAGTGACATCATTCATCAGCGGACGCACGATTAAGATATGAGTTGGACGGGTATATATATATATATACTATTTTGTAATTATGTCGGGTGTTGTATGTATATAATCGTCAATGTAACTACTTCTGTCCCTTTTAGCTCGTAACTAATTCTTTCCCTGGCAAGCTGGCAACATTTACGTATTTGTTTTGCATTTGTATGCAGTTATGCACGTATCGTTTTAAATTGTTATTGTCAATGTAAAACTCGTACTTTAAAAACAAGTTCGATAAGATGATTTGCTCCTTCAGTATTGAACCAGCCAAGACACCCCATGTTTTGATGCACGTTATGTTTTGGCACCCTAACATTGTTTTTAGAGTATCGATATGAGTAAAGACTATTTGACTTGATAAAAACTCTTACAGAGACCATCTAAATTTTATTGATTTCCCTTGATAAACATTGATTTAAAGGATATCATCAAATATCTACAAGAGTGTATGTAAACTAGTTTATGCAATGCTTATATCGCCACTATTGTTTTTACGTTAGTAAACTTTTTATTTTTTTTTCTAAAAAAAAACGACCCCAAATATTATAATTGAAAATCCAAAGGACCAAACCGTCCAAACCCAAATCTACAATGACCATCATTGTTACAAACAATGACACCAACTGCTTATATATAACTCTTCACTGTACCTTTTCATCTCTCTCAACTCAACCTCTCTCTCTCTCTCTCTCTCTCTATATATATATATATATATAGTGTAAAAATGGGTTCACCACTTTCATCATACACACTCCCAATATTCATATCTCTAACCCTGATAACCACTCTCTCTCTACTCTCTGTCCTCCATACCCCCACTCCAAAACCCCCCTTAAACCCCAATACCCACTTCCTCTCCCTCTCCTCAAACCTCTCCCTCTCTAACTTCCTCCGTAAACTCACCCTCTTTCCTCACCTCGCCGGCACCCCTCCCTCCTCTGCCACCGCCGGCCTCGTATTCTCCCTCTTCACCTCCCTCCAAAACCTCGAAACCCGCATTCAACCCTACCAAGCCCTCCTCTCTTACCCCATTCGCTCGTCGTTGAGTTTAGTTAGTGGTAATGGTAGTGATTTTGTTGTTAAGGGAATGGTTTTGGGGGATTCGGGGGATGGGAGGGTGGTGAGACCTTACCATGCTTATGCTCCGTCGGGTGAGGCGGTGGGAATGGCAGTGTTTGTGAACTACGGGAGGGAGGAAGACTATCGCCAGCTGGTGGAGAGGGGGGTTGGGGTTCACGAGTGCGTCGCGCTGGCCAGGAGAGGAGAGCTCTCTAGGTACTATTGTCCCTTGTGAAACCACGGAGCAACTTTGACTTGCAAAATTGTCGTATCCAACTTATCAAGATAATATTTTTTTAAAAAAATCACATAATTACATAGTATTATGATAAAACTAAATTTTCATTTTGTTTTTGGCAATTTAGATACTATAATTTTGTGAGTCGAATGGAGTATATTAGAATGTTAGACAAATGATTGTTTGACTGCTGATTTAAGTGAATCATCTGGGATTTTTTAGGTAGAGGATAGTGATGGGTACATTCTCAGCTTAAAGCTTATTGATATATAGGCTAAAGAATGGGAAAGCTTAGATTTTAAGGGTGATTATTGATTAATCATAACTAATTAGGGTTTTAAGGAGAAAATTGTAACTTTATGAGATTAAAAGCTGCAATCCAACAGGGACTAAGGCAGATGAGAATTAAAACTTGTTCGGTCGCATTTTAAAGTAAAAACTTGCTTAGAGCATGAAATAAAACTTGTAGCTTGGTGGGATTTAAGACTTGTTTAGTTGCACTTTTGAAGTATAAACTAGCTTATTTTGGAGCACGAAATATTTAGCTTATTTAAGCCAAAAATTTGAGAAACTTGACATATAATGTGCCGTCAAATACCGAGCAGCTTAAAAGCTAAACAAAACAACACAATGCTTAACAGTTGCACTTTAGCAGAGGTTGATTGCGAGTTTCTAAGATGTCTAATACCCTACTACGCGAATTTCTTCTGGTATGTGTATTTGTCGATGTCTTATGTAAAATAAGTATATAAAATGAGTAGGAAAAGGAAGGACTTGTTTGGTTCTCAGGCTATTCTTTTTTGGCCTTGCTCCTTCCTCACCATTTCACCACTTAAATTTGTTAGTATAACTTAAATGCAAAGACCAAATATACGAGATTAAAACCTGCAAGCACACAACAAACTAACCCTATCTTTAACTACACTAGTTATTCGTATAGTTATATACTTGCATTTTCATCTATAAAATACATATTTCTTATTTTATTTATTTTTAACAAGGTATGACGTGGTAGCAAAGGCAGCAGAGAAGGGGGTGGCGGCGGTGCTTATGTACACGGAGACTGAAGTAGGGTTTAGGAATGGGGTGGAGAGGGGAACAGTGATGAGAGGGCTGGGGGACCCACTTACCCCTGGGTGGGCCGACGCCAAAGGAGGAGAGAGATTGGGGATGGAGGATGACAGGGTAGTTGACAGGTTCCCAAAAATACCCTCGATGCCAGTTTCGGAGGCAGTGGCGGAGGAGATTTTGAGGACATTAGGAGGGACAAAAGTGCCATTTGAGTGGAAAGGGATTAAAGCAATGAAAGGGATTGGGCCTGGTCCTACTGTGCTCAATTTCACTTACCAGGTATGTTTGTATAATTAAATATAGATTTGTTATCATATCAATGCGCACAAACAATTTTGTATGTGCATTGTCTTGGTGGACCACTGACGTACTTAATTGAAAAGAAAACAAGAATAAAGATAGTTCAGAATTACTAGAGTACCATTCACTTGCAATCATTTAGTGTGGTGTGAACAAAACAAATGTCCCCATATTTTGGACTAGAACTCTATTTCGTCCTCATTGTTTGAGGTCTCCGGTTCTTGTTTGAATTTGGAGATAAATCTGGTACCTTTAGTAGCATTTTGCCAGCCAACATATTTGCTACCTTGACTAGTATTTTACTAAATTTGACTGCGACCTAACTTTCTGTTAAAAGAGTTACTATTTCAAAAAGACAACATATGGGTCAATGGATATAATTATGGCCATTTCACATCTCGTCCGTAAGTGTAACCAATTGTCAACTTGTTGAAATTTGGGGATCATTACTTTTTTCAGTAAAAAACAAGGACAATATTTTTTCCTTGAAATTATGGAACCATTCTTTTAGTCTCCCCTTATGTATCAATAACTTTGTAAGATTCAGCATTTTTTGGTTTACTGTATTGTCTTGTATTTGACATTATGCAATTTGGTTACTGATATTGTGCATTGATTCTTATTGTTAGGATCATCCATTGTGACCGAACCTAACATATGCTATCTCTACATACTTCGAAATGTTATGGACCAATGAACCAAATTTTAGCTCCTCCTTGAGAAACAATTTTCTCTAAAATTACTGTTTTCCTTTCCAATTTGAGTAATTTCTTATGCCAATGAAGTACCCTTGTTGCATGATAGGGCTGTTGGATTATAAACAGTGTTATGTCTTCCTTTCTTTTGTTGTTATGTAAGCTTTAATGAACCAATAAACTGTCATGTTATCTTTCGGTGCCAAAATTAAATAACCTGAACAATGTACTTTGGGCTTGCACCCATTTATTGTGTCCTGTTTAATGTACTCATATTTTTATTTCATGTATATTTAGACCTATAATAGATCTATTTTCCCCCTTCTCTCTCTAGGGTGAGAAAAAAATGGCAACTCTACAAAACATATTTGGAATCATAAGAGGAAAAGAGGAACCTGATAGGTATGTATTGGTTGGAAATCACAGAGATGCATGGACTTACGGAGCAGTGGACCCAAATAGTGGGACTGCAGCCTTGCTTGACATTGCTCGTCGTTTTTCCATCCTTCAGCGCTTAGGTTGGAGTCCTAGAAGAACAATCATCTTTTGTAGTTGGGATGGTGAAGAGTTTGGGATGGTAGGTAATGTTCTATTGCCACTGTCAGAATTTATTCTGTAATAACTGTATTTGCTTAGAATAAATGTAGGGGTATTTTTGGAACATTTCCTCTCTTTAGTCTTTAGGTAAATCTTTCAAACATAGGCAAACATTTTGGAACTTCCAAAAAAGGAACAATGGGCCAACAAAATGGAATAGAGAGAGTATCTATCATAATCCTGTTATCTTTGTGTCATATCATCTTTACTGGATTGAAGAAAGCAAACTCTGGAAAGCCTTTTTTTTTCCTTGTAAAATTTGAACAGGTTTACAACAAAAACAACAAAAGTCGTCCTTAGGCATTTGATTAGAAGTGAATTTACTGGATTTATATTTTAGGTTAACAATCGTCTCATCTGATTTTGAAATTATATACCGACCTTAAACATCTTAACGGGTTAGTACACTAACTGCATTTCCAGTAGATTTAGTAACACTTACTGTATCAAATAGAGCGAAGAAGTTAGGTTTTCATTTAATTAAAAAAAAACTTTATACTTTATTCTATCACTTTTTTGTTCTCGCTGTGTACACTGTTCTATCTGATTTTCCCAATTTTTGTCCCCAAACTATGAGTTAATTTTCTACCTAGTGTAGAAAAGTAAAACTGCGAAAGAAATGCTGGGTTAGAGTTGTACCAAATCAAAGTCTGATTCTACGTCAGGGAACAAACAAATAATTAAGACTTTTGTTTTAAAAGAAACTGAAAGTTTACTTATTTGGTTTTGTGGTGAATTCAGATAGGCTCTACGGAATGGGTTGAGCAAAACCTTATGAATTTGGGGTCTAAAGCTGTGGCCTATCTCAATGTGGATTGTGCTGTTCAAGGTCCTGGATTATTTGTTAGTGCAACTCCTCAGCTTGATAATCTTATTGTTGAGGTTTTGAAAAAGGTATTTGATAATGAATTATTTGTGACCATTTTTTGTATTATCTATGAAATCTAAGTTTTTTTCTTTGGTTCCTAATTTAGGTAAAAGATCCCGACTCAGAGGACATGACTGTGTACAGCAGGTGGACAGCTTCTAATAAAGGTGTAAATGTAAGTTTAGTGACAAGTTAAAGACTCTTTTGCTTTTTTAGTCCGTTTAAAATTTCTATTTGTCAGGAAAAGGCATGTATATCAGAAACGCCATTTTAACAGTCCATTGTGAGCGGGAGTGTGTTTCTTGTATGTCTAGAAAAAATGATGTTTGTAAGATCATACTATAATTTATTACCTTAAATTTTAATTTCAAACAGTAGGTGATCATAGCCTTCTATAAATACACAACCATGCCACTTTCCCTGTAGTTCCGGTATATATTTATTATTCAATTTTGTGATCAATCTAATGCTGTATTGCAGATCCAGAGGCTCAGCCGTGCAGATTCAGATTTCGCTCCTTTTTTGCACCATGCGGGGGTTCCTTCTGTTGATGTATATTATGGAAGAGGTATGTCTCATATGTGCATTATAAACCTTAAAAGAATCTAAGCGCATGATTCACTCTTATGAAATTGGATCTGTTACGAGTTGTCTCCTTTTTTAAATTATTAGTTTGGCAATTGGCATGCAAAACAGGAATACCTACTGTTGCCAAATCTGAGCTTTAGTGTTATTAGAAAAAAAGAGACATTTTTACAGTGTCGTCATTCTTAAATGCCAGCATGGATACATTCCCAATTTCTCGTCACCACGAGCTTTTATAAACATGTCTATTGTGTTGGATTAACTGGCGTTGCCATAGTGTTTACAGTAACAAGTTTTTTTTTTCATTCAGATTTTCCAGTTTATCACACTGCCTTTGACACCTATAACTGGATGGTAAAACATGGAGATCCTATGTTTATGCGCCACGTTGCAGGTACATCAGTTGGCAGTTTCCTCTTTCATTAGCCAAAGAACATTATTTAACTGTTCTGTCTTGTCATTTACTATCGGCTTAGACATGGTTGTGTTATGATACCGTTTTAGTGAGCAACATATGGGGACTTCTTGCACTTCACTTGGCTGATGATGCTGTTCTTCCTCTCCATTACCTCTCATACACAACTCAACTCCAGGTACCTGAGTTTGATGAAATTTGAGATTCTAATCTAAATATGATATACTGGAAGGAAAGTGGCATTCTACATACTAAAGAAACACATTTTTTTGGAGAGAACATTGGGCTCGTTTCGTTTCCATTTCAAGCACAATATTTCTTGACATTGAAGAATTCATGTTTTTTTTTAATCTAGGTCTATTTTGAGGAATAATCTAAAAGAAAAACTAGTTTTAACTCTGCTTTTTTCTTCTGTATCGATCGTTCTTTGAAACATAATAACACCCCCTCCGGATGGACTTTTTTTTTTATTGTTTATTCAATTTATAAGTTACCTGCTTCCTTCTCTCTCTTTCCCTCTCTCACTTTTAATTCACCTTGGGTAATAGGAATATACAGATGCCTTGAGCCACTTGGTCGAAGGGAATGTCACCCTACATCCTATATTTGCATCCATCAAGGAATTAGCCGCTGCAGCTAAAGAAGCTGAGGAGGAAATGAAGGTTAGCTGAAAGATATTAAATGTCGGGGCTTATTCCCCTAAGAAATTTATGTAATTTTTTTTATATTATTTTAATTTGTACTCGCTTTTTAACTCTTGTTATTTGTAAAATCTTTTATTTCAGAAACTAATGGAACAAGAAAGTAGTGAAATTTCTTTGGGAATTAAAAAGCGTTCACTAAATGATCGGTTAATGATTGTCGAAAAAGGCTTCTTAGATTCCGAAGGGCTTCAGGGGAGGTCGTGGTTTAAGCATTTGGTTAGTAAAAACAGCCTTTCTTTTTATCTACTTACACCTTCAGCATTTTTTATTTTTTTTAATAAAATGAGATATGTTAGTGGAACAATTGTAAGTTTCAAACAACCTTTCTTTTTATCTACTTACACCTTCAGCATTTTTATTTTTTATTTTTAATAAAACGAGATATGTTAGTGGGGAACAATTGTAAGTTTCACTGCTCATTCGTGAAGTAACCGGAAGTGACGGAAAAATAAAATCTCTATATACATGATCAACAAACATCTGTTGATGCAACTTCAACACAGTTTTCCACAAACAAAAAAAGAGTCATCCGAGTTTAGGAGAAAATTGCCGTGAAATGATGGATATTGCAAATGGGTGCAGGTTTATGGACCGGGTCGAGGCGACCAAAACATTAAATTTGAGTTCTTTCCAGGAGTGGTTGATGCTGTATCTGAGTCCAAAAGATTAAATAATTCGGATCATGCATCAGTACAACATGAGATTTGGAGGGTTGCTAGGGCAATACAAAGAGCTGCTTATGCCTTGAGAGGTGACCTAATTTGAGATGCATTGAAAGAGAGCCAGACACGAGTTTTATTTCTGTATTCAACTTTTGTTATGGTAAATTGTAGTTTTGAGGGGGGAAGAGGTATATGCATTGTTATAATTTGTGAAGATCTAACTGCTGATATATGTGGTGGACCTGGTGGTAAAGTTAGGCCAAGTACCAACATTAGAAGAGAAGTGTTCACTTACATGCTTAACTGCTCAGATTTGTGCATACTGATTTCTCTTCCATGTACATTGAAATCTTTTTATGAAATATATGTAATTATAAGAATTTCATGTGCCCTTTTTCCTAAATGGTGATCAAGTGTTTGCCAACCAGATTAAATGATCAATAAGTATGCATTATTTCTTTTGGCATGTGTTGATAGCACTAGTATTTACAAATCGGTCCCAGTCTTGAATACAATGGCTAACTGGTTCAGTTAACCTTTTTCGTATTTCCAAATTGTCCGTGGAAAGTCAACCGCTAATTGTGTACGTACAAACTGATTTGAGAATAGTACCTTTACGTGAATGTTGTTCTCCAAAGGGGAAAATTTCCCAGCTAAAAAACTGTCAAGTCCCGTTAAACAAAACGCTCTATCATCTGATATTCTTTTCTGTTGTTTAAGAAAACAATTTAACGAAAATCTCAGCTTCTGTTTAGCTTGGCACCAAAAGAAAAGACGGACGATTTTTTTTCCGAGCAGAAAAAAAACTCAAAAAATAAAATTAATAATAATATAAGAAATCGCGTCAGGTAGGGGTCGAACCTACGACCTTCTGCTTAGGAAACAGACGCTCTATCCACTGAGCTACAGACGCTTTTGTTAACTTTTCCATAAGTTTACTAATATGTTTTTATTATGGGCAATTAAAAACATTTTCTAATAAGACCATGATCTAACCCCCTCTCCCTCTCACACCACAACTCTCTCTCTAATTACACATGTATCTCTAACACACGACAATCGCACTTCTTTATAACACATGTTAATCACTCATCTCTCTCTAAAAATGACTAAAAACTCACAAAATATTCATATGGTAATTATAAAATGTCATACTCTAATTTTAAAATGTCATACCCTAAATATTCGGGATCATAATCAAATATCTAAAAAAAGTTCATACCCTAATTTCAAATTTTCATACCCTAATTTCAAAATTTCATACACTAATTTCAAAATTTCATACCCTACATATGGATTTCTCTCAAAATACCGTACATATGGATTCTCCTCCTTTAACTTGAAAACCACAAGTTTTACAATAGTATCAAAGCTCAATAAATATAAAACAATCTCACAAATTTCATATATTACGGGATAGAAAACAATCTCACAAATTTCATATATTTTCATATATTACGGAGTATCAATCAGTGTAATATTTGTGTATTACGTATGTATATATATATGTATTTATATGTATATGAATGCTTATATAATTTAGATGGTTTTCGGTAGTTAGTGACGGGTTTTCATGGTGGAGGAGGGGAGAGACATAGAGTGACATATAAAAGAAAAATACATAAAATAATGGAGGACAAAGAGAGCGTAAGATCAGAGAGATACATAGAAGAATTGGTAAGAGAGAGAAAAATGGAGAGAGAGAAGAATGGATGAGAGAGAGAGTAAGATGAGAGATATAGAAAAAAGAGAATAAAGAGCATTAAATTTGTTTGTTATGTTTTTGATAATGAAAAGTTTTTGGATATGTTTTTGTTAATTTAGTTTAAAAAATAGTATGTTTTGTTAATTTATACTTTTTATTATAACTAACACTCCCGTAAATCCGGTGCACTGTCGTTTAAGACGTGACATTCACTAAAACCCAACATCTATTCAATACTGCAAAGTAACTATCCTAAAATGTTTATATAAGTGTTTGTCATTTATTATAGTCAATATATCAACTTTTATTTTTTGAAATTCTTCTTCTGGTTTGGTTATATGCTCAAAATGTATGACAGAGCCAACAACTGTTGTGGACCTTGTGGTCTCGTTTTTGCATCTTATGATGTAATTTTTCAATTATACTAACATGTGCGTAATTTTGCACTTTCACAATATATTTAACTAAATCTTTCCACTGCACTCTCTCCGGTTTTATGATGTTTTTTACACTGAGTTTTACTATTTTTTCAGTTTTGTGTCCTGAATTCTGATTTTTTCAATTTTGTAACTCGTATTTAAGTTTTTTTTTAATTTCAGATTTCTCCGTCCAATTAATGATCATGTGTTGCGCACATGTCTGTTTTTTTTTTAATGTTTTTACCAAAATACTCTCGTTTAGTTAAACTATTTACAATTATCTATTTAGTTAAACTATTTACAATTATATATATAGGGGAATGATATATCGACACATAAAAAAACACACTATGATTACATTTTAATCCTAACCATTCATTACATATGTTTTTAAGTGTTGTGATTGTTTCTTTGTTTTAGGTATATCTTGGCCATTGAAAAAACCTAAATGAATGGTTAGGATTAAAATGTAATCATAGTGTGTTTTTTTATGTGTCGATATATCATTCCCCTATATATATATATATATATGTATGGGGAAGTATATATGTACATCATTAAAAACACCCAAATGGACACTTTTTCGTAAAAACGCTCCAAATCAAAATTTGGTTAATGCAAATTTCCATGGTTTCACGACGGGAACACAAATATGCGTGTTTTTTTTTTCCTGCGATGTATAATGACATGTTTTGAAATTTGAAATTTTACCATAATTTCGAAAATATGTCATTATACATCTCGGAAAAAAAAAACAAGACGCATATTTGTGTTCCCGTCGTGAAACCATGGAGATTTGCATTAACCAAATCTTGATTTGGAGCGTTTTTACGAAAAAGTGTTCAAGTTGATGTCTAAGTTGATGTTCATATAACATTTACTATATGTATATTTATATATATGTATAATGTGATTGTGTTATGGGCAGGTGGTGGCAGCAGAGGGTGGTGGGATGGTGGTTGATTGGTGCGGCAGGGTGTATATATATGTATGTATACATGTATAGTGTGATGAGCTGGTGGTGACGGGATGGTGGTGGTGGGCTGGTGGTTGATTGGAGCGGCGGGATGTATATATATATGTATACATATTTATACATATATACGTATAGTGTGATGGGCTGGTGGTGACAGGACGGTGGAGGCGTGCTGGTGGCGGCGAGGTGGTGGGTGGATGGTGGTGGTGGCAGGGTGGTTGTGGTGGGGTGTGTATAAATATATATATATATATATATATATATATGTATACACGTGTGTGTATCTATATGTATAGTGTGATTGACAGGGTGACGGCGGAAGGGTGGTGGCTGCGGGATGGTGCTGGTGGCACCGTGGTGGGATGGTGTAAGTATATGTATATATTGTATATCTATGTAAAAGTATGAGCCGTTGAATATTTTTGATGATCAAACGATTGAAATTGAATTCTAATTGAAAAAGACCAAAATACACTTAAATCTAACCGAAATATAGCATGTGCACATGCTAGCACATGAGTGCTTTCCGTTAACGGATGTTAGGGTTTTGGACGGAAAAGATGAGAAAACAGAAAAATCTAAAATATGGGGTATAAAATTGAAAAAATCAGAATTCGGGACATAAAACTGAAAAAATGACAAAAATCAAGGCACAAAACATCGTAAAACCCCACTCTCTCTTGAGTTTTATTTTTACTTCTAAGGTAGTTCCGGTTTTACTTTTTCATGAATGGTGGAAGTATGTACATATTGTCTCGGTTTCAGTACGTACATCGGTACATGCAGGGACCAACTAAGGAGGATTAAAGCTTGTGAAGTTCTAAAAATGCTCTGCTGAGCAATTAAAAGTGGTGATAAGATGCTTAGCTTATATGGACAATACTTTTATTCAAATGTAATCATGTAAATTATTTTTAATATTATAATCATCTATAAAATATCAACATCACCACTATCCCTATATGTTTATTTTTTATTTATTGTATGATTTTGAAATATTAATTACGAAGTGATCCGGTTCATGATTTTTTGGAAATTTTCATTTTTATTTACAAATCAGAAAAGATCTCAAAAACTCGGATACGACAAGAGTTTCTTTAATGTAAAAAAATTAAAAAAAGTCAACAAGATTTGGTTTTGTCGTGTATGTGATCGAACATTGTTCAGTTGTTTCTAATTTCATAAATCTAAGTTATATATATATATATATATATATGGAGAAGTATATATATAATTTCAAACTTAAGCGTCATCTTTATTTCCATCTTATGATTTTCTTAGCAATGAGGTCCAAACATGGAAAAAGATTTTTTCATAGAAATAAATTTATTTTGTTGGTTGACAAGAAACTTCTAGTTTCCATGGCTACAATTCTGGAGCGATTTGAAGAAACTTCTAGTTTCCATGGCGCTACAATTCTGGAGCGATTTGAATACAAAGGTAATTTTTTGATTATATCACGCTAAAGCAAAACATGATTTTCTATCTAAATATATGAATCCCGATTTTCCTTCCTTCATGCATATTTTAATGATATGATTGCATACAATTGATCGATGTTTTACATGTGTTTTATTGATATATCTTTCAATTTAGGCTTTAGCTTAGATTGAATTTTGGGCTCTCGTGTTTTTTTCAAAGGTTTTAAAATTCGGGAAACAAAACATACTCGTCACGTATTTTCATTCAATTAAGATATCATATCATAGAACATGTATAGATCAGTTTTTTGATACGGTGTCTATCATTTGAGTATAAACTTGACCTGCATATCAACTTTTTTTCAATTTATTTTGTATTTACATATGTGATTTTTTGGTGATGGAGACGAGCCATGCTTTCTATATATACATATGTCAGACATTTCATAGCTCTAACTTCATTTCTTTTCCAAATTTTTTATGAATTGCTAGTGACAACAGCTGAATCAGTATCAGAAACAATGCTTTTGGATGCGATCCTAGTTTGCATATAAAGGTAATCATAGATTCATCTTTCATTTTTCCACTTGATTCTAGCTAGGATCAATCGGCCTTAAGTTATATTTTTGTGGTAGAGTATGAAAGTGTTAATTTGAACCTTTTATTATTATTTACTAGTCAGACATGGCTTAAGTACAAGTGTACAATGTGTTTAAATTTTTTTGCATAATTAAACTTGTGAGGTATTGATATTTGTTCGTAATAGTGGAATACTTGTTTACTTCAATTTTATTTTTATTTTTTTTGAAAGGTTGTTTACTTCAAACATTAAAATGGTTTTTTTATAAAATAGTGTCCCCTGTTCAATTTTAGTTTATCTTCGGTATTAAATACGGAGTATTTCTTAAGTTAAAATCATCAATAACTTTTTTATGAGTAGTGACAATAAGGATCGAGAGCCCAAGAAGTTCAATCTTGTCCTTATATTCAAGGATTGCCCAATTCCATTCCTGTTCACTTCTAGCTATAAGCCATGGAATATCAACAATTTGTAAGTCCTTCTTACATAGTCCACATTCTATTCGGTTTTTCAAATATATAGTACTAGTTGTTGTTAATTCATTATTAAGTTGATGTTTTCTAATCAAGTTTTACATTCATAGATTCTACATTAATCCAATACAGCAATAAACAGTATAAGTTATGGTGAAAAATTGAATTGAGTTTCATTTTTTTATTCGTAACTTACTGTCTTATTCAATTCTCTTTACATATATACGCTTTAGTTTTTTCATTTTCCCACAAACAAAGAAAGTAAAGTCAAATAATCAATGAGAATGTTGTGGCAAGTATCCCCTTCAACAAGTACCTTGCTTTAATAACCTCGAAAAATCACCTACTTATAAATTAAATGTTGCAGAGTATTTTGGCTAATGGCTGGCTACATGTGCTCGAGGATAGGGTGATGAATGCAAAAAGAAGTTCTGAGGCAGGAGAAATAAACAAGAAAAACAAATCAAGCAAGAAAAAGGAAGGGAAGGTTATGCTCAATGGCAAGAAACTAAACTACTTACGAGAATAACAAGGTCGAAAAGAAATAGGCGAAAGCTTGCAATCATTTTTTTTCACTAATAGTTCGTGGTAGCTATGTATCAACGAGTTGGTTGAAAAAAAAACCCTCCCATTTTGCTTTTAAGTAATGCAATGATACAGCTTCGTTTTTCTGCCTTAATCGAACAATGTTTTTTTATTTTTTTTTGGTTTACTCCTAGACTCTATTTATCGTCTCTCAAGAATGCACGTCGTTAATGTTATGCCACATAGCCTACAAGTTATTACTATGGTATTCATAATGTGTATGTTTGAATAATAAAGAAATTGACCATGTGGAAGTTGAGTTAATTATAATTCTCCATGGGGGTATAAATCAAACTTTTAACTTTTAAATTTTAATAGTCTCCGAGCAATGGATGATGAGTAACATTAAATAAATCAAATCATATTGGCAGTATTTAAAATCAGATGTATTGGATGTTAGGAGCTCGCTCCATCGTCAGAAGAGCCGATGCCACGACGGTTGAACAAGAGAAAACAATGACGTAGGATAAAGAGGAAAAAATAATTATCTTGTACAAAAATTGAGATTTAATTATTAAAAACCTTCAATTAAAATCTTCCGATTTTAGGCACAGATGGTCAATAATATTAACCATATTTTATTCTTTTTGTTTAACTTTAATATTTGATCAATGACATTAAATTGAATGTGCCAATTCTTTAACAGAAAATATAAACTGGGTTTTTTGATAAATAAGTATTTGACATTAAAGCATGCATGTCCTTTGTTATCTGCCAACAAAGATTGGGTAATTTTAAACATATGAATACATTTTGCAGAGCTGCGAAAAGCACCTGTACCATAGCCTTTGCAATATAACCAAACAGACAGAAAAAGAAAACCAATAAGCATCATGTCTGTCATCTAAGAAACTCGCAACACTCCTGACAAACATTAAACAAAGAAAATTTACAATAGGTGTGTTTGGCTATAGAACACAGAAATATCTTCTTATCAACCAAACACTATACATCTTCCTCATAAGCCCTACAAACATCAGTACTGATCGGAGGAAGCAAAAAACATAAATATCATATATACCCTTTGCCCTAACGAGAATATAGTATAACTTCATAGTATATGAAACTACAAACTCAAAATACCCCCTCGTAATATGTTATTACAGTACAACAAAGAGAGGCACAGCTGAACTCACAAATTGAAGTAGTATAAAATTAAAAACAGCGTACACGCAGGAGATCATCTCGCTTCACTCTCAGCAAAAAAAATCATACCCTACAAAATCTGTGATGCTTTATTTTCTCTCCGTTGCCTCGAAAGTCAGTATATACCTGTGCAACCTAGTTGTTGATTTTTAATGGTTTCTCGAAAGCATGACGGTTCTGCAACAGAATAAGCCAAAATAGATCCTTAAAATAACCCAAAATACTCCATAAAATGCCTCAAAGGGAAAAGAAAGCTGTCTATGAGCTTAAAGTCAAATTTCTTTACCGTAACAGTAACAGATATAGTAAAAAAAAACTCTACAATCCACTTCGAAACCCAGTGAAGATAAAAATAAAGTAGAGAGAGAAAAAAACTCTATACTCCACTGACACCTAGTGAAGATAAAATTAAGTAAAGAGAGGCAAGCAAAGCAAAATGATCTAAACAACATACCTGGTTTGCTGTGTAAGCCTTTTTAGGAGCAGTGTCTAAGTGCTCCAACCCAAGGTACCGCTCCCAATCACCATAAATATCTCTTCTCTGGAAGAAGGTATAATGAAAAGAATAACCAATAGTTGGAGGCAGAATAACGTAGAGAAAAGAAAAAGAAACAGTTGGTTCACCAAGCGGCAACAATTATAAGAAAAGTACAGAACATCACACCGAGTAAATAATTTGTAGACCCTAAAAAATTAGTGTTGCCAATTGGGGCCACCCTAAAATTAATATCACTGTTTCAAAAGTCTCCGCCTAGGCGCTAGGCCTTTGTCTGCCGCCGCGCTTAATAGTAGGCGCCTTTATATGAGTCAAATCCGGGGTGCTCCGAGTCAACCCGGTCAAAAAAAGTAAAATTTTAGTATGAAAAAACTTAAAAAAGACTACTCAAAAATACATGTGAGTCACTTCCCGCCTATAGTCCGCCAAGCCACTTTTGAAACCTTGACTCGTGCCGTTATCGTACAATTATTGGGTTGTAATAGTATAACTATGGACAAATAGGCTTGAAATGTTCAATTTTACTTGGTAATCTTATTTACAACATGTCTATTGTACGAATATCTAAAAAAAATGTGAAAATCTGGTCTTGCCGCCTAGGCCCTGCCTTACCGCCTAGATCCTGCTTAGCGCCATTTGAAACCTTGATTAATACTAATATTCTATTAGCTGGGTCTAAGAGTAGACCTAGATTGCTCAATATTCTGCCTACACCTAGTGAAATAAACAAAAGCGAGAACTATTATGAGTAAACTAAAAGAGGAGGATCAAATACTAACACCCTCACCCCTCTCTGGTGAAACTAAACATAAATCAATATTCTTGACATTTTGCATGTAGACAAACAATAGACATAATATCAAAGATTGCTTTTAACTTGAACTATACAAATATAAAGAAAAACAGCAAACGTAGAAGAAATGTCAAAGATGCACACCTGAAAGTAATTTTGAATTATGTCTGAGTCTTGAAGATACTCTGGCCGGCTATTTGACATGAATGCAAACTTCCACTAATCATCCATCAAAATAAGGTTCCTTAGTAAATGGCAATCAAATAATGATACTTAGTCAGAAAAAGGCAACATAAAAAAAATGGGTTACCTCACAAAATTCCTCATCAGCAACCTGCAGCCTCTTTTGAATACGTACTTTGATATCAGCTAATGTTTCTCCTTCATGTAAGACCAAGAAGAAAGGTTCTCCAAAGTTTTGAATTTGCTGTAAAAAGAATCGCATGTAAAAAATACAATTGGTAAAAGCCATTTGACAATCTTCACAATATGTTGAACAAAACTTTAGAATTTGCCATACCATTTGGTTTTGCCCCGACTCCTTTTTAAAATGGTAGACATGAATTAAACAATCTGTAGGAGCAAGGTTCTTTTCCTCTTCGGGGATCTGGAAGATAGAAAAAACAGAAGTCCATTTATTCCATCATCACCGCAATGAAAGGCAACGAGTTACCAGACCTCAGATATATACAACATGCTTTACAGGAAATAACAACTGGCAGAGAAATACATTAACAAAGTAAATTTTAATGCATGTGGTTAACCCAAAATATTTAGGTGGGTTATGTACCTATACAATGAACTGGTCATTGAAGATGGTTTGATTCATTCTACAAATAAAAAAGAGATGTACACATGAAGTGAATGTATGTGTAAGAAAAACTAAAACGGATATCGTGTAGCAATATATTCTCACGTAGATGTCCTCTTATTCTATTTATTTTTGGAAACTACTCCGTACTACTTAACTCTGTAAATCTCTATACACTTTTTTAAAATAATCAAGAATTTTAACAGCTGGGGAAAGAGAGAAAAAACTCACCTCGTCAGCACGCAATATCCAATGTTGGTCATTAATAGTCTCAATCTTTTCATCCCTCGGAAAGATCTGCACAAAATATGTAATGGAAAAAACAATTAAACTCAAAGGCAATGGCCTATATATTTAATACTATTGAGAGCAAACACATCGAGTTAACTGTAATCCGGAGAGACACCTCAGATGTAATGCAAATCCACATTTCAAATTTACTAACATTTCAATGAGGATAATAGCAAAACAATACTATTTTTCCTCTTTGAAAGTTCCAACATAAGTTTTATTTCTTAAACTCATCCTAACTTGGCAAACAGCTTAATGGTCCTACCTTATATATCTTGTGATTCAGAACTTGTAGAAGTCTAAGCTCTGCATTTGGATGGGACAATTCGACCTGTTCAACGGTAAACCATAAAAAGTTAATTTTCCAGCTATGCAACAAGAAGAATCTGGGCTATTGCAACTAACATTGAGCAAACATGTCACATGAAGACATCTCTTTGATTCTATGCGAATATAAACAAAATAGGATAGTGCAATTAAAATCGAGCATGAACACCAATTCGGCAATTACCCACCTCTTTCTCCACCAGATATTTTTTACTAAGAAATAACACAGTAAGTGATACAAATTCAGGATACTACACTATTTACACCCAGAGCAAACAAGGAGCCAGAGATCTTGTATTAAAATAATGAAAACAAGAATGGCGAGCCAAAAGTGAATCAGCTGAGAAATATAATATGTTCGTCAGATGATCTTCGTAAGCCAATATAAAGGGGTTCTACATTTGCACAAAAAATATTATCAATCCTAAAAGAAGATACTCACCCGTGTCTTAAGCTCATTAAGCAAATCGCTCACAGTATACTGTTTAAGCAATCTAACACTGTGAACGGTCACCTGAAAATGTCAAAAAATTAGGTCAGGCTCAACAAGTTTTCATAATTTACATAAATATACTGAATTATCGAAGATTACCTCATTTGATGGATGATAGAAGGCAATTTTCAGTGTTTTCAGACACTGAAATTCAGGAAGAGGGATATCCAGCACTTCGTAATATAGTATATCAGTCGTCTGAAATACAAGAGACAAAATAGTTAAGCCCTTGCAGAGAATAAACAGACCAACTGTTTTTTATTAAGAAAATCATATCAGTTGTCTGATTATACAAGAGCCCAGATTTAACCTCTTGTAGTGAAGAAACAACACTCATTTGTTTTTTTAGCAGACTACCATAACTGATGCAAAAGCTACCTGGTTATAATGAATTAGCATATCTGGCAAATGCTGAGCTCCTCGATATTTGATTGATTGGGATTTAGGTTGCTGAGAGTTGCAATCATGAGGAGTAAGTCTTATTTTTGATGGATCATCCAACCCGATGTGATGAGCCATTCTCTCCACAACATCATCATAAGTATGCAGTTTTGACCTAAAAAAAAAGTTAGCAAGAATTGACTTGCGAAAACAGGAAAATAATATAGAAAAGGGAAGCAGAATCTTTCTTAGGACAAAATGATAAAAAAAAGGTCGATATAATTACTTACAACTCTAGGCAGAAATCGTCCTCGGTAGGTTTCATAATATGTCGGAAATGAACAATCTGTAATTATTTAAATCGTATAGAAATGAGAGACAAAATATAAGACGACCCCTTTCTATCCTGTGAGAAGAGTTGTTTGGATACTTGGACTAGCTAAGATAACATCAATGAGACTTTAAACAGAAAATCAACCCTATCTTAAATAAAGTAGGTCTCGCAGAAGAGCCATCTAATAAAACCAATGTGATCATGTGAGTTCTAATGATTCCAAATTGTCCAGAAACTTTCTCATTTACTCGGTAATTACTTTATCATTCAGTTTTATTATAATCAAACCGCCCAATTTGTTATTCCCTTAAGCTGATGATTCCAGAAATTAACAAAGAAACAAATTATATGTTGCAAACTTCATAATCATTAGTATATGAGGCAAACTTTTTTTTCAAGTCAATGTTGAAAGAACCTATTGCTTTTAGATAAGGGTAAGGGAAAGGGCTGACAACACATGTTCTAACATTTTCCCATTCTAATCGTAAAGTCATGATTCTTTTTAAGTCATTTTAATCCGGTCTTCATTTCTTTTTCTTTTATAAGACCAATGGGGAAAAAAAGGAGTAATAGATCCATGCATCTAGCTCTTTCAACAATAAGTAGTATAATCTAGTTCTAATAATGCGGGCATCAAACTACGTGTGAATAATGTTTAAGAAATAAATAAAAAACAACCTGACGACTGTGCACATATTCCAAAAATGACGGGACGATAGGAAATCGGCATTGTTCTTCTTTTTCATGGGAAGGGACTCTTTGGAAGCAAATAATGTCCCCATCTTCAATCTACCGACCAAGAATTATACCATAATTACAAAATATACATAGTAATGAAAACCACAAAACTGAAAGCTTCTCGGCTTAGTAGATTAACTCAGTTACCTGACTTGCTCTGAACGAAACCCTGTCATCAAGCCGCTCACACATAACGTAAGGCTCATATTTAATTTCCTAAGCAAATCACAAATTATATTTTTCAAGTAAGGCAGGAACCCTGGCTACAGAAAAGACAATACGAATTCAAATTTCTACCAATCAATTTAAAACATACCTCATATAGTTCAATGTCTTCATCTGGGTCGAAACCCGCCAATTTATTTAGTTTTGTTAAAATTTCAGCGGGCTTAAAATAGTTCTTCACAAAAAGCCGGCCAACATACCTGGAACCACAACTCATACTTAAATGAGGGAAATATGTCACGAGAATTTGTTTTTATGAAAATTATTGAGAGGCATTGTAACTCACCGAAGCTCTTCATTCTTAGGATCATAAAGCTTGAAGAAGAGAAGAATATCTTCTTTAGTTTTGTCAGGTGGAGCAACAGGGTTTCGATCCTGAAGTAAGGCCCGCAAGATTAAAATAATATTCAGATAAGAAAGCAGATAGAGTTGTAGTATTAGCTAAAACATCAGTAAATTAAATAACAATAATTACCAGACCAATCTCTATTTCCAAGAATAACTTCAGTTCCCCATTGTGGGTCTTATTCGAAAGATCCCTCAACTGCCCAACCTATAAAAGAAATGAAGATAAGTTATCTGTTATGAATCCAATCACTATCTCAGCTAACTCAACTCAAATTTGAGCTTGTAGTGTAAAAACGCAGAGAAACAGTAGCTTGTTTGGTAGGATTTTTCTGGGTTTATGATTGATCTAAAATATTTAAGGAAAAGAGAAAGTACAAGATAAAAGTGCAGGACTTTAAAGTTCTAATAAGAAAAACACATAAATTAACATTATAAAAATTCATTCATCTTTTTCCCCTCTCTAAAGAGCTCACTGTGTTGATACTTATACTGCTACTCAGAAAAGTAATTTCTGGTAATTACAAAATGACCCTCAAAACTTCTAGAATTTGCACATTAAACACATGCATTCTCATTTGTTCATAACTTGACCCCTCATTTATTATTTTCGATAACTTCCTTTATCTTTCTCCTTTTCTCTCCTTTCTTGCCTGTCCAGGCTCATTACATTATCATAGAGTTTCCTTTTCCGCAAGTACAAGTTACAAGTACAACACTTTAAAAGTATATGTGAATCTCCATAGGACTTTGAAACAGGAGACCAAATTAATCGAGAACTTTCTTTTACCGAAATCTGTTTAAACCTAATGAATAAGTTAAAATTTCTCTAGGAATGGCAAGTACATAAACCAGCATTTGGAGATTTTTCAAAATAATAAAACAATTTAACAGAATGGTGAAAACATACAGTTGGAGATACTTACTGTTAGTTCTTCTTCTTCTGAAGTCAATGGCCTGTTAGGACGATAAGTCTGATTTTGCCTCTTGGCCCAAATCCAAAACCTTTGGAACTGCACAGGTACCCCAAAGGTTTTTGCCACCTCTTCCTGACAAATAAATTATGTAATTCAAGTTGGTGAGTTTCTAAAACCTTTAAACGGTGATAATGTAAGGTAGAGGTTAAAATGTCCCAACTGATGATAAGTGAAATATGAACATTTTTTATTAAAAAATAGTGGAATGCACTACCTTGAAAGAATTGAAGGGCATTTGTTTCTGAATACGGAAGCCGCGAACCCTTTCATGATCTACAAGGTCAAAATATATATCCTTCCCAATCTGCTCTACAAGATCAGCATCACGAGCAACCTACATGTGTATAATTAACTGATTTAGTCGTACACATCAAAGTTTTTTTAAGAAAACTAAGATATAGCCACACAATAAGGATCTTCGGAGAAGAAATCAAACCTTGATGATTGTATAAAGATGGGCCTCTGCCTTGTATCTTTTCTTATCTTCTTTCTCTCCTTGTTCTCGCTTCAACCTTATCTGGAATCAGGAGCTCAGATGAGTTAAACAAATCAAATGACTGCAGAGTAGTAATACGTAAAAGTTTAAAGAAGAAACTGTAAAATTTAAAATAAACCTAAGGGGCTAACATATAACCTGGAGATGCTCTGCAATGTCCTTTTCACCGACATCACATATTATCTTCTCCTTGTCACTTTCACGTATATACACAAGCATGTAGGCATTTGAATATTTAGTGAATTTGATGGGAGAATTGTTGAAACCAGGATTCGTCTGTGGCAACTGTTGAAAGAAGTAGCAAAAATGTCAAACATAATAAAAGGCAAATGAATACGAAAACAAGCCCTTTAGCTGATTAAGCGAAAAAGCATTACCTCTTCCTCACCACCATACTGCTCCTGTAAGGCCCTTTTCGTGTCCTCTTTTGTTACCCGTTCATCATCAAATTTGAACCTAAACAAAAAAAACCATAAAAAAGACAATACAGCTAAGCAAAATAATTTTAAAGACATTAGATGCGTCATGCATGTAGTAAAAGTAGTTGTAATAAAATGCTCGATTACGTCCACTTTTGCGTAAATCCATCAACACCTGTGAACATTTTTTTGTAAACAAATGCCAAATTCTTCATGTTGGGACATTCTCTTGTAAGACAACAATCCGAATTATATAGTTTGTTCAATTGTTAAGGTAAAGTACATTAGAATGATAATCACCACAAGGGATAAGACGTTCAATTGATCATGTGTCCAGAGGGGAAAAAACCAAAAATAAACAAGGAGAAAGGGAATAGAGCAAATGCCATGGCCCACTATCAGTAGGAAACCCATCCTGTTCCAACATAGGGATGTAAGCTCTTCTTTTATCTTGAGTTGACAATATCAACTATTTAAGAATTAGGTGTAATCTCAGCAAATTAATACTTGTAACTGATGATTTCAGAATATACGAGGCAGTAAGTTCAAATCATTGTACGATACTTTTTTGAACTAATGTTTATACCCACACAAGGGAAAGGACATACCACTGATCAGATAAGGTTGGCCTGATAAAAGCATAATAATGTCCACCATGCACCCCTCCACTATGAACCAGAACACTGCCATAAAAAAACAACCAACCAAAAACAAAGCAGCAAAGAAAGTGAATATATTTTCAGATTTACAGATAGAAAATACAATATTAATCCATGATACAAGTAAAGTACAATGTCAAAGGAAGAAACCAGATATACACTTGACACTGCACAGAAAGAAATTCAGATTGGTGTGGGTCACCAAAGATATTCAGATCGGTGGATCACCAAAGAAAGTAAATCAATTTGTCTCTCCATTTGACTTGAGTCTAACCAAATTATCTTAGTTTCTTTAAAACATTTTACCTCCTAAAACCTAGCAACATATTCGGATTGGCGGGTCGTCAAAAATAGCGTAAATGGGTAACATTTTGGTACGGGAAAACTGAAATGAGAAAATACTTTTAAGTGGTTTAGATACTGAAATTTTGTAATTTGTTGTGCTCTGAGGACTATGCATTTCTTAAGTATTAATATACAGAATGAGCAAAAGAAAAAAATATGTACGGCCTTATACCCTCAGCAGTTTCATGTTATAAAATTAACTTTGATATGATCAGTAATAACAAACACAGAGAGCAGAGAAACATGCACCTATGGAGTGTGTAAAGGTTGCGAACACTCCTATCAGCATCAGGAGACAGATATTTTCCATTCTCTATATCAAGGTCAAGTTGTAGAGGAAATTCATAACGGTCATTTATCTGCACAGTCATAAATGTAGTATTAAAAACTGGCAAAAAAAAGAATAATCTCTACTTCATCAGTTCATTGTAATAATGCATCTCCCAAAGGCCAAAATCAAAAGAATAAGAAGCCAAAGCATATTACTCTCTCGTTCGAATTTTTTTGGCACATGCCCCCTCTCGTGATGCTCCATCTTAATTGGAAAACTTGCCCAAAATAGTAAGTGAAATTATACAATATTCATAATTTTATCCTTTTTGTACCATAAACACAAAATTTAGTGTAGCGCCTGTGTTCCCTTAAATTTTGATACATGCGTAAAAATGTGGCACGGTATTAAATAGTTTAGTGTAAGTTTATTGTGCTCAACTTATAGGTCAGACATCAATGCTCCTATATACTGACCTTCATCATAGAATCCCGTGTGAAATCATATTCAAACCGCTTGAGTTGAAGTTGGAGAATGGGAGGAAAGTCGATAAATAAAACACCCTTTTTAGCATCCTGAATCCACCAAACAACGAAAATTGAACAAGCCAATCGCAATAAATAAATACCTCTTAGATGGTAAGTACTTTCTACAAACCAACTAATCAAATGAAACTTTAATTTCACAGAGTGTTCTTGCGAAGAGACCAGTATATCAATAAATTACTACACACAGCTACTGCAAACCTGTAATCCATGTAGTTCTGCATGGTATTTATTCTCCCCTTCAAGACGTTCAACTTCAACATACTTGTCAAAAGAGGCGTATACATCCCGACAGCCTTTGACATCAAGCTGAATGTCTGTTACATACCAACAGATACGTTAGTCATTACTGCCTAGTGCCTACTGAATATAATGAGAAAATTCACGTGAACAGTAAAATTTAGCAAAATAATGAAGTACCATAAAACGACTCTTTTCTTGTAGATTTGAAGTCCACATTGATGCACTCAATATAGTTCATATGATGCCCCTCAAATAGCTTCTGTATAGCTCCTTCCACCACAGTTCCCTGGAACAGAATAAGACCAGCAAGAATATCAGAATTCTAAGTGCAAAAACAAATAATGGTGTAATTCTGAAAACTTTCTACTTTGAAAGCAGAAAATATCCTGGCATATAAATTGCAAACGATTATGGATATAGTTCTAATAAAGACACATAAATTGTTTCCGTCGATTCCATTTCTTGAGGAGAAGAAAACGGAGTACACCAGACGGTAGTTAATATTAAGAATGTGCTCAATCACTTTTAAAAACAATGAAATAACACCACCAAAAACCGTATTTCTCAGAACAAAGAAAGACACTAATGTTTCATACCTTCATTTTGTCTTCAAGCTTTTCACTCAAAACTCTGTTCAGTTCTTGTACATCATGCTGCATGAAAGAATCGTATGTGTCCCATCCAAAGGATTTAGTCAACTCTTTGGTTGTAACACTGCTTTGATTATACTGAAGTTTATAAAATAAACTCTGTAGAGCCAAAGGGATGCTCCCTGACGGAACATCATTCTCCGTCGTCGGCATATGGTACACGACCTAATACACAACATAACCACGGTCAGGACTCTTAAACAATGCTAGTATAAGCAAGTAGAAGAAACTGAGTAAAGGCTTATCCCAACCTTTCTGAAACAAGGAATATGATACAAAGTTTGAAGAAGAGAATTCATGTAACAAGTTGCACCCTGGTTCTTAAGTCCAACAAAACCAGTTTCCTTTTTTGAGTCGTAAGTTATATAATCGATGAAACCACGGACAGCAACATCAGCTTCAATAATGACTGTATCATTAACAAGGAAACCGCGACTGGGATCGTATAATTCCCTCAATGGCATAAAAGATGTAAATCCCCAATCACTCTCCCTTGCATAAAACTGATGCTGTGTCTCTGCAATCCACAAACAACATTGTAAATTTCCAAATAATGTGGAAAGTAGTTATATGAAGCAATTGGGGTCGAAACAAAAAGAGATTAGCTGCCAACGTGAACTGATTAACATTCATAACATGTATAAAACAAGAGGCCAGCACTAAAAAGGCAGACCTAAGTAAAACAGAGACTTTACAACATGCATTACTTAATTGATATCTCAAATGAAAGCGCTCTGTTAATGGATTTCAATGAGAAGTTCGACGTCTCAGATACTAATAGGTAACTGTTACAAATAACAAACAAACAACACCGCCTGCAGTTCCTGCAATTTTCTCATAAGCAGCTCAGTTTTTATGACCAACTTCTATCCTCAACCAACCATGTCACTGCCCAAATGTTACTACCCAGAAAAAAAAACTGGAATAATCCCTCAGAGAATGAGGTGATATTGTCAACATGGGTGATTGGAGAAAGAATGAGGATAGATGCAACATAAATTCATGCATGTTTCCCTGAGATAATAAGGTGATTTCATCAGATATAGACAAAATTTAAAGGATGTATATAAATACCTTTCCTTACGGTCAACTTGTTATGGTACTGATTAATCACGGCTAGGCCAAATTGTGCATATCTCCTCCACCCATGTGGCAACATGGCCGAATCAGCAACATCCAGATACATAGATAAGCAATCCACGTTGTTCCCTTTCGGGAATATAAGAACTCGCCTGCCAAAACAAAGCATGATTATTACAGTCACACAAGAATGTTTTGAAATGTATGTAAGAAAATCTGAGTTAGTTAAAAAAACGATTACCATTTATAACCTCCAACTGAAAAAGACTCCGAGTAGTGCTTTCTGATGTTCAGCCTAGAAAAGTTCTCAATTTTCCAAGAGAACCTATCTGCCTGTGGCTCATCAATCTGTTGGCTTTGCAAAGTAGTAGCCGTGTCTTGTTGTGCTACTATCAAGGAATTAAAACAGATATAACAGAAAAAATAAATCAGTTGACTAGTATTATTTGATGGGTTATTGATCCTATCATATGTAAAATAATGAGTGCCCCTCCTTCCTATTACGAGGCCTTTTAGATGCAATTAATGGAGTCTAACACCAACTAAGGGGAGAAAATAAGTTCACTTCACTAATTTGAACTACAACATACGATCTTTGTAATTTTCAGATTTTTCACCATTGCATAAATGTAACATAAATCTGTTTGCAGCTATTTACTACACTTATCATTTACATAAAATTTTACTTTTAAGTCAAACATGTGCTACCATGGACGTCTTCTTTTCAAAGTAAGTACATGAAGTAAGGAGGTACTACGCCTGCACTTGACGTGAAAAGCAAAAAAATATGTCCATCTTATTTTCACACACAAAAGGAGGGTAACTTCCTGACCGTTCTTTGCAAAGGCAAATTTAGAGCACAGAATAGAATATGGTACAGAACTAATTTTATATTTGCTCAAAGTAGTGCAGAATAATGGTCTCGATAAAAAGGGCAACAGGACTAAACTATATTCATTTGCAAGCCAATCAAATGTTAATAGAAGTAACAGAAGAAAGGAATAACATTTCCATGGGCGGAGGACATGAAAAAAAAACAAAAACTAATTGATGTCCAACTACACTTTATTTCCAAAAATTCCTAACTTCTAGATTATAGCACAAAAGAGAAATCAGATGTCTTGATTTTCAATGCTTTCTGCATAGAGTATGATAGTACAGATATATACTCTGCCAAGGAGGGAAAAGGCACCAAATCTAGTGATAACTCTTATCACTTCCAAGGCTACAGTGCTAAAAAATACATATGTTCCATGGCTGAGCATCTGAAAATAAAAACCAATCCCCTAATAATATATCAAGACCAAAAGGGAGACAAAAAGGCGTCAAATTTACTGTGAACTTAATCAACTTCAGTAATACTCAATCAAGTAAAAGAGCAACATGCTTTCAGTGGGACGGGCACCTGGAACATAAGTATTAATGCGCCAATTATGCTCAACAATGCTTTTCTTTCTAACCGAGTTCATAAAAACACAGCACAAAAACAAAACCATAAAATTAAACCTAAGACATGCATATAATGAAATGAAACAATGTAAGAAAAAAAATTCCGTAAACTTATAAAAGGTCAAGACAAAATGTTTGCGCAGTGGGAATTATTTTCCCTGTTAGTATAAAAAAATTGTATAGCAAAAAGATACTACCAACATGAGATTTCTGCATTACAAAAAACAGTTTGTTACAACACCATACATTAAATTGTCCCTAAATTTACGGATAACTCGAGATCAAATTCAATAGCACGCAGAAAAATCAAGACATACTTTACATGGCAGAGCAACTGAGACATATCAACTGACGGCATACTATGCACAAATACCATCATTCAGGCCACTAGTTACCAAACAAGACAGGAAACAAAAGTACATCCTCTAGTTTTCATTTCCACAGTGGTAGTTACTAGGAATCAAATAAAGTATGTACAAACATAAAAAAAAACATGTTCCTTAATAGAAGTGGAAATGCACAACAAACAATCTTTAAAATAAAAGCAAGCATCGTTTGAATAAATCAAATGAATGAAAGTAAAACTTAAATATTAGAATCTTACACTAATATTACCACTCCATTCGCATGTTCGCATACTATACATAAGTTTACTGGAATCTCTATTAAATCCAATAGTATGAAGCTTCCCTTTCCCAAGGAAGAGCATCTGGGACAGGGACCTAAAACCCGTGCTCGATGCTCAATCCCTCACAAATTTTCTCTAAGCACAGCACAAAACAGAAAAGCAATGTCCATAATTCAATGTAGCAAGCACAATGATTTTACATCTAAAATAAACGCTCCTCACAGTAAAGGACAAAAGGAGAACGGACTGAGGAGGAAAGAAATATGTTTCTATCCCTTTCCACTGCAATACATTTCTCCATCATTTTCTCTTATAACATAATATCAAACTTTAGATCTAATGGTTGACAAGGAATTGCTACATGCAGTTATTAAAGAAAAGTGCGGGGCCCTTTCCCCCCGGACACTCTTCAAGCACTTGTTCAATAAAAAAATTGTATCTTTACACTAAACCTAGAGGAAACAAATAATGCATACATACATGAGAATCTTACACCACAAATAAAAAGAGTCAAACTAGAGCTGAATCTACTAACAAGGAAACAAGATTGCAAGTAGATATAAAGAAAACCTTACTTTCCATTGGCTGAGGATCCGCCACGGCGAGAGGAGCTTCAATAAGGTCTGTGCTCGGTACTTGCATCTCCTCGTCTTGCTGCTGTAACACACATAAATATAATGTCAAACGCTAAACAATCACAAAGCAATATATATACAATTTTAGTAAACAAATGTAATCCTAACCTAAGTTAGTTAAATATTAAGACTCTTTATAATAGTCTAAACCTTGACTCAAACATTTAAAGCAAAGGAAAGTAGACACAAAAATAGCATCAATGTCATCAGACGCTAGCCAACATCAACAAGCGATAAGACATACAATTCGAATTTAAAATACAGAACTCTACCGCTAAGATAAGTCAAATAACAAGACTCTTCCGATCAATCGAGACTTCCATATAGACATTCAAATCAAAGAAAAGTAGATGTAAATTCCAACATCAGTTCCACATCAAAACACATAAAATCCGAGTAAAACAAAGCTGTAATATAACCCTAGGCTTAGTCAAGTCAGAAGAAAATATCGATATATTGAGACTTAAGTATTAAAAAAATCGAAATTGAAGAAAAGCGCATAGAAAGCAATCAGAAATCAGTTACATCCAACCCTAGCAACGTTGCAAAGCAATACACGGATAATTCGCCAAGAACATCTGAAAATCAGAGATAATTTGATCAATTAAGACTTTAAAATTTAAGAAAAAGTACATAGCAAATGCCGCATGAATCAAATCATACCCACATCGCAAAGAAACAACATGTACAATTCGATTAAAATCTTAAACCTAACCCTAATATCAATCTAATTAAATCAAACAAAAAGGGCACTTATTTCTTCAAAATGAACAAAAAGTACACAATTGGAATAAAAAACACGATCAAATCACAACTCAATTAATAAACCCTAGAAACATCACAAAAAAAAAAAAAAAAAACGAATAAAAAGGCTAGCCCTTAACTTAAACCTAATCACCTAATCTCAGGCTTAATCAGTTCAAAAGACGCTAATAACTACAAATCGAGTCATCGATTGCAGCATTAGAACTAAATCAAGGAGGTTAAAGAGGGAGAGAGAGAGAGAAATTACGTTAAGCTGTGGGCTCGTCATGGCGATTTAGAGAGAGATATAGAGAGAGAGAGAGAGAGAGAGTGGAAAAGTGGGGAGACTGGGAATTTAGCGGGTGGGGCAAATAAAATAATATAATCGTACAATATACTGTAGTAAGTAATTTTGTGGAAAATGCATTAAGTGTTATTATTATTTGATACGTACAAATTTGGGATATTTGTCGTGGTGTGGTGCTACGTGGTTGTATTAAACGAATGTTGACTAGACACGTATCACGTATGTGTCTGTTTGCTTTATGCTAAGTTTCACTTTTAACTTAATCCAGATGGCTGAACTTATACGTAATCCGAATCCGGTCTGAAACTCGTAATTCTAAAATAGGATTCGTAGTTCTGAAGTATGAGTTTGATTTCAGAACTACGACTCGTACTTCTCAAGTACGAGATTGATTTAGAAAACTCAATTGTTTTAAAAAAAAGTCAAGCTTCGTACTTCAGAACTACGACTCGTACTTCTCAAGTACGAGATTGATTTAGAAAAGTCAACCGTTTTAAAAAAAAAAATAAGGCTCGTACTTCAGAACTACGAGTTTCAGACTATATTCAGATTATGTAAACCGTTTAAACACGCTACCAAACTTCAAATTAACAAACTATCCCCCTCCCTCCCAAAAAAAACATGTACTCAATGAAATATGAACTTTGGAGAAGGTCATGTTTTTTGTGGGATGAATAGCCAACGATCAACTCGTTTTTACTTGAAAAAATAAGGAATGTTGTTTTTATAGACTCTTTTACATATCGATTAACAGAGTCATGATTATCTTATGAAGGAAAAACTTTGATGAAAAAGTGTATTAGGCTCGCCATGTTTTTTGTGGGATGAATAGCCAACGATCAACTCGTTTCTACTTCAAAAAACAAGGAATGTTGTTTTTATTGACTCTTTTACATATCGATTAACAGAGTCATGATTATCTTATGAAGGAAAAACTTTGATGAAAAACTGTATTAGACTCGCATACTTCGTTTTGACATGAAAAATAAATAGAGCACACCGGTACGTTTTCAATTTTGAGGAATATACGACTGTAGTACTAATACCCCTCTTCAAAAATTATGATTACCGTTTTTTTTCTTTCTATTTTTCGGTTACCGCCACCTTCTTCTTGTTTGACGCGTGAAGTTTTATATATTTTTTTTTATTGTTTTCACGTTTTGTTTCGTTTCGTTTTTCCGTTTTCTTTTCCTGCATCTATGTTTTGGTGGTTTATTTCAGATGATTATTTTTTTAATATCATGTGTATTACGATTTCGTTTCAAGTTTTGTTTTGTTTCTGTTTTCCTTTCTTGCAACTATGGTTTGGTGGTTCGTTTGCAAAGTTGTTTTTTCAATACCATGTGTACATATTTACGTGTATGCACGATTTACCTAATCAATATGGTGGTTAGCAAAGTAAACTCATACATAAGTAACAATATGCCATGAACCTGAACCATGAGAACTTGTAATTGACCTCCATAAACTAATTTCTGTTTAAAATTCACCCCAATGACCAATACCAAAAAGCATAACTTTTGTGTATGTTTAGTTCGTTTTAGAATACCGTTCCTGTGATACGTGTATTTGTCTGTATATGTATATTGCAAGTTACTGTAATACTTAAGTTCAAACATTGAAGACAAATCTGCTATTTATTATTTACGTGTTCTTACCTCTTACCATCGTAAAATAAAAGAAAATACTGTAAATAAGATTCAAACACTTGACCTGCTCATGATCATGAAATCACTCACTCACTATAGACTGTGATCACATTTGCCAAACATATGAACTGAAATCTGTGTAGTACGTATCAAAAACTATGTAAAAGGAGTTCAAGAAAATAATTTAAAAAGGCGCCTCTTATCCGGTGACACGGGCGCCTAGGCTGTTTGGTCGTTTTTCCATGTGGTAGCGGCCGGTAGGGGTGGCTCCGAGCTGATTAAACATGTCCCATATGTCTGGTCGCAGTAGCGAAACTGAATTTTGTTTATGAGATGGAGAAAGAGTCATGTAAATATTTATTTTATACGTACTTATGTCTCCAGGATTGCTAGTTTTTAAATTTAAATAGCCTGTGATCACTAGATTATGGTAACCGGAAAATATTCCTGTTACCGTTGAGAAATTTGTACCGAAACAAAAAATAAAAAAAATTGATCATATGGTAGGATAATAGCAGATTTTATTCACTATATATGAGTTGTTGGGCGTGGCAATGCTGTTTCCTTATTAGCTCCGATTCAAAATAAAATATATACTTTCATGATTTTTCAGAACATAGGTGGTATATATATTATAAAAAAAATGAAGAATTGATCTAGGACGGAGATATGGTATAAGTTTTTGTAAATTAATTATTTCCTTATCTCTAGTTTGAATTAATGACGCAAAGTTATGTATGGTACATTTGTGAGCAATATGGCTGCATGAGTGCCACGAGTCCTACACTCCTACTGCATGCTGATTGTCTTTATTTAGAGTATTTAGGTGATACAAGCTATCCAAAATAAGTTTATTTCAAAGGCAGGTATTTCAAATTATACTATTATACTGCATATAGGCTTTAATTATAGTTCTGCTTAAATAGTAATGCTTTAGATATTTTGAGAATTTTGTAATTGTTCCGATTATTAAAGGATACTATTGATACACAATTGAATAAATTTTCATCATTAATCATGGCTTAATTAACAAATAATAATACGATAGTGCCTTATCTTTTTCAGACAATGAAACACTAATTTTGAAAATATAGAACTAAACTGAAAAATTATTGACAAGTACTTGGACTATTTAAGCAGTTTTATAACTCCCTTCTATTTAAAACACATTACAGTAGCAGCACAGTATATCAAAAAACATTACACAGAGAGAAAGGCAAGGCACATGCAAGGTTCTGGAATTCATAGAGAGAAAGAGATGGCTACAAAAATCCCGTCAAGCGGTGGCGGTGATGTGGTGGTGGAGGGGAGGAAGAAGTTAAGGGTGATGGTGGCGATAGATGAGAGCGAACAGAGCGTATACGCTCTAAAATGGACACTCGATCACCTTTTTGTGACACAACTCATGTGTGAAGCGGCGTCGCATCAAGATTTTCTTGGCAATTGCGGAATGGTCACTGTTGTTACTGTTCAGCCTCACTTTCAGCCTTATGTCTACCCAGCTACATCTGGTACACACGTTGTATATATATAATGCATTTTTTATGGGAAAATATAAATTTGTTTTTGTTATTGTTATTTTTCTGGGTGGATACATGAAAAGCTACAGCCAAACAATGAAACAAGCCCATTGAGAAACGTAAGAATTACTATATGATTTAAAAAGCGATATCTTAGCTAAAACGTATTTTTGCAAGAGCTACGCTAAAATTGTAAGCTAGCTTTTATGCGGTCTAAAAAGGAAAAGCAAGTTTTTTTCAGTTTTTTTTTTTACTTCCCAGCTGGACCTGATACAAACAATATATATATATATATATATAATGCACTTTTTATGGGAAAAAGTTGAAAATAGTGTATAAATTTGTTGTTATTGTTTTTTTTTTCCTGGGTGGATACAATAAAAACTACTGCCAAAGAATGAAACTAGCCCATTGAGAAAGGTAAACAAATACTGTCTATATGTTTAAATAAGTGATATATTAGCTAAAGCGTTTCTGCAAGAGCTACGCTAAAAGCGTAAAAGCGTAACTTTTAGAGGTCTAAAAATCGGAAAAATGAGCTTTTTAAGTATTTTAAGCTTTGAATCGAGTTCTTCTTCCTACGAAACGTGCTTTTTTAAAACAGAATTACACTATTAGTACAGCAGAGCCAGTCTTCGGTGAGGCGCTAGGTGACTAACCAAACCGTGGGTTCCGTTAGTCGGCGCCTAGAGTAGATTGTCTATTTTAGCTTATACTAGGGAAAAGTTTACAATTACAATAATAAAAAAAAATGGTGGAAGATTTTAGTTTTTACAGACATGTGATATCATGATGATAAACCACCGGTATATTCTGCTAAAGAAGGTTTGTCGGATCCGAATCTCCCTTTTTTCGAACCTCACTTCTAGTTAGGTGTTTGGATTAGCTAAACCAGCTTATATGGCTTACGACGACAGTGTATTTTGGTGGAATACGATGTATCTAGTTTCTAAAGGGTTTGATTTCATATATACAGGTTTATAACAAAAAAATCTTTCCATTTCCAACTGTGTAAACATTTGCTTACATTCGTATATCAATAGCTAATTCCACCTTCTAAATCTAATAAGCCAATATCGCATGACTTATGCATATACCACACAGTTGATCCAATTCTTTCTCCTCTTAAAAATATTGATTCCCCAACTGTTTGACTGGATATAAATCCATACTATTAATGTCACTTTCCTTTCTTTTGGTTGTTAAGTTATATATGCAACACCTATAGTGGTGGACTCCTATAAGAAAGCACATGAGCAGAATGCCACAGCTATATTTGATCGCGCATTAAAACTGTGTGAAGGAAAGAAGGTAAGCACTCTAGTTTTTTGTTTGTTTTTTGTAATCAGTAAGCACTTTAGTTAACCATCTTGTTTCACATTAAAATATCAATTTTCCATTTATGTGAATGAAGAAATTGATGATAAACAAGAAAATCATGCATATAACGAAAGTAGTGGTCCTCTTTTCTTTTTCGATGACCAATGTAGTGTTTTTCAATCTTAGTTTGTTTGGAAGTTGTGGTATAATAATTTGTTTGTCTTTCATTGTCCGTTTGAGGAATGAAGTTCCATTAACTAGTTACATGTTCATGGACGTCCTAAACATTCAAATATACTAATGTGTAGGTTAAAACAGAGACATTAGTCTTTCAAGGGGATCCAAAGGAAATGATTTGTCAAGCTACGGAGAATATGCATTTCGATCTTCTCGTTGTGGGTAGCCGTGGTCTGAGCAAGATTAAAAGGTATTGTACTCAAAATACTTGTTGTTATAATTTATAGCAAACCGTCTTCATTAAAGGACTTGATAATACGTTAAAGCTGCTTATATTTGGATCTTAATGAAGTAGACAAATATCTTTTTCTTACTTGAAATTTCGAGAACATCGTGTGAATGCCGAAGCACGTATGAGTAATGATTTCTTGTTCCATTATGGTTTGGTTGACAGGGCTTTTTATTGTTCCATTATGGTTTTGGTTGACAGGGCTTTTCTAGGGAGTGTGAGCGATTATTGCGCACATCATGCCAAATGTCCCGTCCTCATTGTGAAGCCGCCGTCCGAGACCCACAAGTAGTGATCATTTTATGGTTGCGTCTAGACTTGTGCTTAAGCGTACAATAAGTTGGTGTGCGTGTGTTTCTTTATAAATCCTATAAATCGATCGATCTTTGTGGATAAAATAAAAAACAAATATTAAGTATGAAAGTAAGTTATCGAACAATAAGAGTTATGCTTATACATAAAACTGGGAGTGTACGGTGTACTTACCTCGAGTGAAAGGATACTCAGTTTCCTTGAATGCGTTTGTAGAATGTTTGTTTATGTGAAAGGATTGCAGCTTTAATATCAATTGAGAACTTAGTTTTCTATGCTAGATAGATTGCTCAAGTTGTTCAATTAGTTGCTGTATGGCCTTTGTGCCCCAATTTAGGAAATTAGATAGCTGAGGATGAGAATAAAAAGGTGGGTACTTTTAGCTTTAGTAAATCTTATTTTCCATGTCGTTGAAGCTAATATTTCAGGTAACTTAAGCTGATCATACAATCATTATATAACTGGCAAGTAAATTCCATTTTTCCATGTCAGTTTAAGCTAATATTTCAAGCAGCTTAAGCAGATCATACGATCGTTATATAACTCGTGAGTGATAGTAAAAGGCAAAAAACGTAGGTGAAATTTAAAACAATTCCTTAAGGAGTAAGGGAAAGATTAGTGGTTCGATGATATCCATAGTGCAGAAGTCCGAAGCGGTTGGGATACTAGGTGTTCCCATAACCAGTATGTTATTTAGCATGCAAGATAAATACCTACAACCTTAAGCCGTCTGCTGTGACTTTGTTAGAGATTCAATATGTGGATTGGTTGTTAATAACTTCAGTGTGATAATGTGGTTGGTTCAGACACGTATATATTTCCTATATGGCTTGGAGCAAATTGTTTGACAATGTGAAAGCAAGTTATCAACAAAATATCTTACTCTTAAGCTAATGGGGGTTAATGACCAAAAAAAAAAAAAAACTAATGGAGGTTGAGTTTTTGGCAATCAAATAAGAATCCGCTAGACAGTTTTGCTATTTTTTTACTGCGTTCAGTAGCTTTTCTTCTTAAAATTAGATTAAGCCTTATATTCTGATGCATTTTCATTGTCGTTATCCTTGAGAAAAGGCAACAATAATTAAAATACATATTAACGATTAACATATTGATGATACAAACTCGACATTCAAAATAATTGTGCTGTAAAATTTTTTGAGGAAGTCACTTTCTTTGTCTTGGTGATCAAATCTGTGGGCGCACCTAGGCGTAAATTGGGCGAAGCCTAGGCGGTAGGCGGTAGGCGGAGCCTAAAAGACTAACGGAATTATGCGAGATTAGACGATGATTAAGCGGAATTAAACAGGATTAGGCGCTAGGCGACCAACTTCCGCCTAAATTCCGTGTTGTGCCTTTTAGAACTTTGGTGTAATCACTACATGGTTAGCCACAAGTTTCAGCTTGTCATAATAGTGAAATAAACAGCTCTTTCCCAAGAACAAATTTACATTAAGGAGACTTTAAAATATCATCTAGATACTTGGTCTTCAAAAATACTATGGTATTCCACTTGCAGTAAAATATTAAAAAAATACAAAAATGTAGCCAGTAGGCGGCACTCATTTTTACACCGGAAAAGCTGAAACAAGAAAGGTTTGTCCAACTGTAGATGGGATTTGGATCATAACTGGGGAGGAACTAATATTGACAAATTCCAATTCCATATATATTGATAAGAGCTTGTACATTGTCACAGAATGTATATGATGTTTATGAGGTCATAATTATACTGCATAACAACTACATGGATAAGTTTGGAAGATTTGTATGGCACGTTAAGTCAGTCTTTTCTCCGAGACTCATGAACAATCACTTCTAGTCGGACAGAATCTTCATAAATGGTTCTGCTGCCTTCAATCCTGTTATATATGTAGAAAATAGAATGAAACATAGTGTAAATGTATAACTATATATTACAAATGTGAATTGCGAATTGTAATATGGAGTATAAAATATGTGTAGTTAGAGACCTGTTGAGTCATAAGAATTTCGACAGCTACATTTAAGTCTCCATCAGCAGCTGAGACCGCAACTTCTACCTGTGTCTGGAGTAATACGAAGAAAATATTAAGACCAAGAGAGTTTGAAATCGTCATTTCCAAATAAAGAAGTTGAAAAGTTATAAAACAAAAGTGCAGGTTTTCACAATTTTGATTTCCAAGTTCAAGTCATTTAGAAGTGATGAAAAACAAGAAACCAAAAATACTTAAAAAGACTGACAATTTCAGACTTGGAAAGTTTCACTTCGTCATTTCCAAAAAAAATTTAAAAAAGTACTTGGAAAGTTGTAAAACAAGTGGAAAATTTCACAAATGATTTCCAAGTTTAAGTCATTATTTTTTACCCTTTCGAACCCCATAGCTACGAGTTTCTGAATTTCTGCCTCTGCAACAGCTGGGCCCTGTATTTTCCAGTAAAACCAGAAACTTTCATTAAAAAAATGAATTAAAATAAAGAAACTTAATATTTCCAAATCTAAGTTCAATGAAAAACCTGCTCCCCTGGAAGGCCCCAACTAGTAACCGTTGCTACTGCTGACGGTCTGAAAAGAACAGAAGTAAAAGAACATAAAAGACTGCAATTCTTTTTGAAACAAAATTATCACGCAACACTCATATGTAAACAAATAGAAAAATTATATGTTAAACGATATGTCTTGCTTTCATTGGGAAGGAGAAATACTCCTCATTTACACAAATGCTACTTGCCAATTATTTTGGTGCTATGGCATAAAAAAGTGCTTTTAAATACAAAAATGCATAACTTCCATACACGAAATAAAAATGTTCCATTCACACAGCACAGAACCGAAGAACATCAGTCAACTAATCAATATCTGCAGGGAAAGTAGAAGGAACTAAAGCAATATCGCACTTTCGTCATCCCATCAACTCGTTTTCTGTTTTAGGCATTAAAAAATCATTTTAGGCCTTTATGAGGAAAGGTCTCATGAATACCACTAAACCTCACGTTGTGGTCATGTCATTTTTCAATTAATCTATAACGAACACAGGTATTCAATTCAAGCTGAACTAGACTACAGTTCAATGAAATATAAAGTGGTCTTAGAAAGAGTAAAAAAGAACACTGAATTTCCAGATGGTTTCTTTATCATTCAACCCGGGTCTTTATTTCCTACGACCTCCGTATGATCCACAGCTGATACACTAAAAGTGCATCTATTAGGAACATTACAGGGATATGTAAGAAAGTATGTATACAGCAGCTCATGTAAATCAACAGGCAAATTAACCACCATGCACGGTTTAGCTTTTTCAGCTACAGTAAATGTGGTAGCTTAAAATATCAAGGTTCACATATGTTGGGTGGAGTTCTAGGACAGAGGAAGAGGGATGGAGATGAGAAAGGTGTGTATTTGCCAACATAAGGTCTTATAATAATTACACAATTTCTATGTCAGGACTTCATTATATACCTCAACAACAACTAAAAAGATTTGCTCACAGAAAAAGAAAACAAAAACTTGGTGGAACAGAGTGAGAGCTTCTACACAGAGTGTGACTGGATGTAGAAACTCAATTTGAATTTCTTGGTTGCAATCATATTTGAAATCATCATTTGATTGTATATAAAAACAAGAACGAAATACATATTTCGATAATCTGTAAAGAAAATATTTAAACAATATATATATGTATTTATTAGATTATCTGTTGTATAGAAATTTGTAAAATAGTATAATTATATAAGGGGTTTAATTGGTAAAATAGACGACCATTTTAGATGTACTGCTGCAAATGCTCTTTCATATTCACAGTCCATACTCCATACACATACAAACAAATGAAATTCGAAAAGCAGTTACCTATCGTGTACAATCTGTGGGTCTCCGATAGTTCCAGTAAGACTGTTATCCAAAAGTCTAGTCTGTAGTGTAGAGTCAGGAACTGAAACTGCTTGAGTTTGAACTGTGCTAAGAGTCCTACCTCTCCCAGGAAACCTGCTATCTTCTGTTGTCTGTGTATTTTACTTAGGAAATAAGAGAAGTATCTTTTAACAGATCACAGAAAGTCTTCACCGGAAGGTATGAAAATTAAAATCACGCCCTAGTAGACTAATGTCTTCTTTGGTTGCATCTTTTAAGCTCAGCTTAGCTGCTTTTTTGCTTCAGAAGGTAGATTACATTTAGTTCATCAGATTAAAAACTGAACGTATCTGGTCTTTTGGTGTGAATAGCCTAGAAGCTTTAAGCTGGATGAATCTAGTTTTTTTTGTACTTACTAAAAATAAAAATTACCTCTTTGTTCTTATGGGATTCAAGTTCGTGTCTTCAAGTCATAACCTCTTAGTAAAACTAAATTGAATCTGAAGGTGCTAGAATGGATTTACAAAGCACAACTGACTCTAAACAAAGGGCAGAATACATCACAAACAAAAATTTAACCACTAATTATCGAGGTTATGTATTTCAAAAAAAATAAAAAATTATGAAATGGTGTAAAATACTAAAACTGATTTATACATTCATATGGACTATTAGTCTATTATCGTTGATGTCGTACAAATGGAAATTAAACTCATTACTTGTACAGATGTATCTCTTTGTGGTATCCATGAAGAAAGGTTCCTCCATATATTTCCGGGTATAACACTGATTCCAGAAAAGAAAAGTCATTAATGGCCTTGCATAAGGAGTCAAACAGAAACTAAAGACGATATCTACCTGGAAGTAGTATTTTGACTTGTATAAGTGGGGATATAACCAGATGTATTTCCACCGGTGCACATTATGAACTTTGGACGCCTCACGCAAGCTGCCTGAGATTCGAAGTTTTATATGTCGTTATAATGAAAAACTTCATAAATTTTTCACAAATGAGGATATAAAAGACGTACTCCAGTACATATAAAAACAATAGACAAGGTTTTATATAGATATAAATTAATTTATGTTTCATTTTCTATTCCCCTGATGATCTTTTTCATCCAAAATACAGGAAAGAACCATTAGCTAGAATAAATAATAGATCTCGAAAATTGTAACTCTTTAATATCTTACAAGCCAAGTGGAAGAATCTATGGACGAGTAGAAGGAAGTTCCAGGTAGCAACAAGTTGAACAGCCCATAAGTATCTGAATAAATGAAAATAATGTGACGGAGTGGAAACAAGTCAATGGATGCTCGAAAGTAATTTATACACTCAATCAATTTTAGAGAAAGAGGGTGAACATACATGCATAACCCGAAAAAATTCCACACAGGTGACCAAGTAAGGAGATATTTGTCATCAGAAGCTGGAAAGCTACCAGTAAAATCCAAACATACCTGACTTACATCATAAACTTCTTAGTAAATAGTTTAAATATGTAACAACCAAAAAGTAGAAATTAAATAAGAAATTAACATTAAGCTCGTAGGAACAGTTACCATTTGGCGGGCACATTAAACAGCCCAAAGACACTGCAGGAAAAAGTAATAATTAATCAAGCAATCCAGTAAAATGGCCAAATATACGAAGAAATGCCAAGTGGAAGATGATATTTTGAAGCAAAATAAACAGGTTCCAGAAAAGGAAACAATGGTTTTAAATACCTCCAGCATGTATACAGGACTTCTAAAAGTTGTAATAGAGTTATTTGCGTAATTATCATGTAAAAGCAAATGGAAACATGATTAGTTGCTATAAAGTCGATGCAAGAAAGTGTAAAGTGTAACCTTCTATGTTGAACTCCACTTAAACTCGTCTCCATAACGATCATAGAGAACAATATCCCTGAGAAGCCTATGGCACATTCATTCATGAGATACAGATCAGAGTGAAAAGGGTTATATGATATGATTAAGGCAATAATAAGATGTAAAATCGCATTGCTCAAGGCCAACAGAACGATTATGTATAGCAAACGAACGGAACCCATAACTCTTTCCAGCTCAGATCCCAGAGGAACTATGGCCGCCATGTTGAAGAAAACATGAAGCAATGAACCGTGAAAGATGATAGAGGTGAAAATCCTGTAAACTGCAAAAGGAAGAATACAATAAGTTGCCATAACAAGTAGAAATAATTAGATTTAGGTCAATGAGGGCAACAGCCTTTAGCTGTCTGGCGTCTCATGTGTGATTTGAGACTTTAGTGCTATCAATACTAAGCTAGTGATTAAATAGGAATCAGACGAAAATTAACTATGGGAAGGAAACAAGACTCGGATTTGCATATCTTCAGAGATGAAAACAAAAACAACTATGAGATTCAATAAAGTTAAAGAACAAAACATGTTGTGACCGAGGATGAAACATTTATTAGCTAAGAAAATAAATCCAAACTTACTAAACCTTAAAAATTGGAAACCACAATAAAAAACTAGATTATCTGACTTATGTTTCTCCATTTCCAAAGAATACGATTTTGTAATAAACCAATAGGAGACACCAAATAGCTATGTTTTTGGGTTGGAATTTGGAAAACAATTACCCGATTGAACTTCCGGGTTGTTTCCTGTTTGGTTCAGATTAAGTTATTAAGTGCCATGTTAATACCTAAATAATAATTCCTTGTATGGTTTTTTAAGAGGGAACAGATATAAGAGGCCTCTAAGAGCTCATTTTTGTGGATTGCTTATTTGTAATATAGTTTTGATCGTCTCTCCTCCTCAGTGGACTAGATCTTACTCTTTGAGGAACGGCAGAAATTACTTATGGTGCTTGATAGCTTAAGCTTAATTATGTGTTTGTTGGTTGTCCTAAATATATGTATAATGGACATTAGATTTAGTTAGATGAAAAGTACCTTGAAACCGTGAAATAACGGCAGAAGGCCAAAAGCATACTTCAGCGAAAGAGTCATATCCGACCAAAAAACAAACGAAGTATATCGCCCCACACACAATGATCACTGATGAAGTAAGAAAAGGAATGCTTTCCCACCATTGGCTCAATTTAGTCGGGAACCCTGCCTGAAAACATCTCATGAGTTCACATGAAACTATACAGCAAATACAATTGGCAAAAGAAGAAGAAAAAAATTGGCCAAGGTTTACGATTAGTTGAGTTATATACATTAAACATGAACCTTATATTTCTAATTTCTTTGAAAATTGTGTTATTAGTGGGACTAGCCTAGACTCGTGTGCAAGTCGAGGCTACTAAGGCGTCTAGAAGTTCGTACAGGCGGCGTGCCTCCTAGGCTCTGTATAATACACAAACATATCTCACGCAACGCCATTTTTTTAGGGGTCTAATTTTGCAATAAACCCACGTCTACTACCATCAGTTATCCACAATAATAATACAAACGGTGTAATATAGGGAGTCTGCTTGACGACGTCTAATAACTATACAGACATTCTATACGGTTTGAATCAGCCTAAGCTAAGTGATAATATGCGTGCTCTATAACCGGTTTGAAGAGGAAATAGTGAGAGTAGTTGGTTTTAGAGTAAATTTACTAATTTAGTGATAAAATCATAGTCTTATTTTTAGAAAAGTAAATCAATACACTTAAATTATTACTATCTTGACTTCATAACGTGAAAGACTACTTTTTCATAATTTCCCAAAGTAAAAATTAACCAAAATCACAAACCTACAACAAAATCATACACTTCTACTTCCAAAATAGAAATACTAATATTTGAAATTGGGAATTAACCCAATATCTGAACAATTTAACGACCCTCGGGTCAATCAATAAATCCCTCAATATTGCTAACATTAATTTTTTTTAAAAAATACAATTTTGAAACTAGGGTTTCAATTTACTCCAACAGGATCACCAATATAACTAAATTGAGTAATTATAAGCATAATTAAGTAACCCTAAATTACAAGTTTATGTAGAAACTTAAGCTTAAATATGCATAGCTACTAAGGAAGAGATTATAAAGCTAAAAAAATACTAATTTACATTTAAGCTCAATTTTTTAAATAAAAGAAAAACTTAAACTTAAATGTGCATTGTACATCTACTTACAAAAGAGAAATTGACAATAATTAAATTTCGGAACTAATTCCAAAAAAAAAAACATCAAAAATTATGAAAGTATGATTTCACTTTATTCATCACAAATATAACTAAATAGAGTAACTGCAAGTAAAAGTAAGTAACTAAAAAAGCAATTGAAAATATGAATAACAATATTGAATTATATTATTATTCCGATAAATATTTACCTCAGTAACAATATTGGGTCTCATTTCGATCTGCACTTAATTCTCTTCTTGCTCTGGAAATTTCTTTTTCGTTTTAAAACTTTACTTATTAATCTTATATATATACATATATAACGTCCAAATTCTCACAAATAGACCTTATTGTTTCGAAAAAATATTAATTTGATTCTCTAATTGTACAGAATAGAAAAATTGCTCCCAACGACTCAAATATTTAAATTCGTACTTACTACTTTTTCAGACCATGGGATTAAATTCAACAAGTTTTTAAAATTAAAAATTTCCAAAATTGTAATTAAATCTAATTTGTGTGACTATCACAAGCTTAGAAAAAACTTCAAAGCCATATATATAAATATTAACGAAGTAAATTGTAAAGATAACTGGTTTAATCTATTGTTGTCAAGTCGGAAAGCGAAAATAGGAAATCATATGAAAAATGGAGTAGGAGAAACGCAGCTCGTATTTAATAGGAAACTGAAAATTTCGACATAATTACAAATTTCGAATAGAATATTGAGGAAATGTTTTATGAAACTATTCTGATTACAAAATTCCACGATAAGAAAGTGAACAAAATAGTTAATCTATTATAGATTAAAATATATGGCAGGTAATTATTTGTGTAGTAAGAGATAATTTATTAAAATCTCACATGTGCTATTTTAGTAACTTAATTTCATCATATATTAAATGCATTTTTTTTCACTTCATTTTGAAAAAATTGTATTTTAGAAGTTTCGTTAATGATTTATTGAAGTTTATGATACAAATTATTTTATATTTTAAAATTTTCACTTAACCTTGCAAAACATTTCAGATAAGAAAGAGTACCGTATATGCCTTCGAAACACTTTTCCGAAGAAACGCAACGCGTACCCTCGATATGGTTTGATCTATAGCTAATTGATTGAAAACAAAACTACTCATATGTCGTGATTAACATTACTAACGATTTTATTGGTGTCCGATGATACACGACCACTAAAAAAAAAAAATGTGTCGGACAAGTATTCTTGTCAGACAATAGTATAACAATTGTAAATTTGTGTAAACTTTTTTCCTCTAAATTGTTAATTACTATTCTCGCTAAATAATTTACCATTTATATTAAATCATACTCCCTCCATGTTCAAATAGCTTTTGTATTTTTGCGTGTATTACTGTAACTATGTAACTTCATATAAGAATATTCGAACTCACTTAAATTTCACCATTCTATAAACCTATCTATAAAGTAAGGACGAAATGAGTATTATTTTGTAATCTTATAATTATGTATTGTTTTAATTTTTTATTTTGAATAATATATTATTTTAATTTTGTAAGAATATAAAATTTTAAACTTTAACATGTTATCTCACAACCAATTTCGCTACTCGTCACTATTCATAAATTATTAGTATAATATAAACTTTTGATTATAATAATATAAATGTGTTTTTATATCTATAGAACTAAAATATCTAATATAGAGTGTAAACGCATGTTAACTTTAACATGCATATATACATATGAAGTTTGTAATGTGACTACACACATGTGACCATTTAAAAATATCATTATTTAACCTGAGCAAAGGAGATGGCTAATACAATTGTATGACATGCTATATGCAATAGTTAATCAGTTACAATGTAGTACTGTATTTTTTTTTTATGGTCCAAACTCCAAAGTATTTTGCCAGCACACCTGTCACAATGAAAGGTTCACCTTGTGAAGGTGGCAACAATAGCACCCATATAAATCGAATTTTGTCACCAAATCATGCCCATAGTATTATAAAATCTCTTTGACTTTTTCCGAAATACCCATTAGTTAGCTGATTTACGCCAAAGGGTTCCCATAAATTTAACAATAGTTATATTTAACCCAATTATTCCAATTAAAAGTATTACATATTTTGCCCTTATTAAGTATTTTATTTTTAATGTTTGTAAAGGGTAAACTTTTAAATCAACAAAGTCTAATGTAGCTCCACCAAGATCTACATTTAGTAATTTACCAATGAAAGTTGCTCTCCGACGGAGGGGCCAAACCAAACCATTGTAGTACATGTTGACGTAAAATTTGCAAATAAAATATCAACATAGATACATAAAATGTAATTGTGTCACCACCCAACCGTTTAAATAATCAAATTAATAAACTCAAGCATTCAAACTAGACTAGCCAAAATTCTATCCAAATTTAACAAAAAAAAGCATAATTTATTAAATTTAACTACCCACTAACCGCTTACACAATAACGCAATCTCTCTATAATTATATTTATACTGGTTTTATGGTTTCATGTTATTTTTAGTTTGGTATACTTTCTTTTATAAACAAAAAGGACAAAATTTATATGTCAACTTATCTCAAGAAAGCAGTTATCAATTTTTAATGAATAATAAAAAAGATAAGGATTTCTTTTATTTAATGAAGTAATTGGAAAAAAGGGCAAAGATTTAGAGGTAATTTGTCAAGTACTAATTAAACTACACATGTAGTAAAATTTAATATAAAGTTAAAACTAAAAACACATTGGAAGATTTCATAAAATAATTTGCATGTTTGGCATCAACTTTTTTTGGTTAGTTTTTTTAGTTTTTTGATTTTAAAAATTCACATGCATTTGGTATTACTGCTTTTTTTAGCTTTTAAAAATATAGATTTTGGAGAAATATAACTAGAAAGGCTAAAAGCAAAAAAGTCACACATTTTGAAGATTTTGATAGCTTTCTCGTCACCATTTTAAGAATTTAAATGAATATTGACCCTATCACAACTAAAATTTTATTCGTATAATTGACGTGTTACTTGCTCGTTAAATATGATATTTTGAAAATTTATCAAAAAAATGTCTTATAAAGTTATTTTGATTGAAAAAAAAAAGGGTTAATAGGTAATGTCAAAAATCAACATGTTGAAAGTTAATTTTTTTAATCTTTTACCAATCACTTATGTATATTTTAACTGAAAAATGTAATACGAAACGGACTCAATGTTGTCAAAAGTTAAGGCCAAGCGGACTTACTATGGCTTCGGTGAGCATTCATTAATTTCTAGCCAATTATACCAAGTCATGATGTATATTAAACTAATTATAACTAGCCTTGTTACTAGCTTGCTGCAAGACTATTTTTGAAGTGTACTAAACTAAATATAGCTATATTTAAAGAATGTCGATTGAGATGTGTGGCTTCTCTTATGGCTAAATGTATGCTCCCGCATTTCACATTACTTGTCTATGATGAAAAAACCCACGGTTCTTTAACACGATTTGTGTATTAAAAAAAAATACTCACTATAATCATGGCCCATTGTGTAAAACCGCATCAAAAACGTTTGTAACATCGTTATCATATGCAAACATTTTGCATCATGAACGATCAGATTTATCGGCACTATCAAGTAGTATTAGGACCGACCTTAAAAGAATGCAAATAGTCTAACCGGACTAGGAATCTCATCCCAGTTACAAAAAAATACAACTATTTCTTAATTATTATACCATGCATTTTATGGGCAACGATCCAAAAAAGAAAATTCCGGCTTAGAAGAGTGTTGTGGTGTGATAATGAACTATGAGGATCTATGTAATATCATATCAAAAGTCGAGACCAAATAAAATTTTAGGAAAACTATATCAATACTACCTCCGTCCCACTTTATAAGTATTATGTGAAAACATGTGTAATTTTAACCGCATTTAAATATGTAAATAAATTGTAAAAACAAAAATTTTCAATTTTTGTATACACCGTTCAAATGTTAAATTATAAAACGTGATAGAATTTTTTTTAAAAGGATTTATATAATTTGTACATAAGTTATTTTAAGGTAATAAATAAGGTATATTCCCGGGTTAATTCTCTCCATAGGCACACATATATCTGTATCTATATATATTTAGAGAGAGAAACAAATAGTCGATTTACCCACTTTTTCAATCCAAGTTCGAAATAGGTACTGTTTTTGTTCGTTTGACGCTTTAATTCAGTTCATTTTCGATTAATTGGTTAGATATCTCATTTTAACTGCGTTTTATTTTTGTTATGAACTGAAATTTATTTTGATCTTATAATTTTGTTTTGATTTGTTTGGATGGATTTGATTAGGGTTTAGAAACTGAGGATTTTAATGCAATGCCGTGATTATTAGTTTTTGCTGTAGGGGTTTGTGAATTTTCCCCATTTTTTTCAATCTTTTGTAATTAAACACTATACATTATTTAGTTTGTGCGACTAACCCGAGTTTGTACAGTTTTTAATCCTCATAGTTTTGCATTTTTCTTGTGAGATTTACGATTTGCAAACACCCGAAGAGATTTAAGAAAAAAATGCAATATTAACTTTGTATTAATTTGTTTTTTTGTTACCATTGGACATTTTTAGAAAGAAAAAAGGCACTATTTTGCGTGCATAGATCTTGGGATAAAAAGTAGTAATGTTACTTTTTCCGCATTTGACATTTTTGGTATGGTTCAATTTTTTTTCAAGTAAAAAGATGGCGAATTCTCTTATTATGTGTTAGTTGACCAATAATTGTGTTTTGTATCTGAATTATGTGCGTTTGATTGACCAGCATAAAAGGCTAATTGTTTGATTTTCCAATTTGAGGTTGGTGTCAAACTATGTAGCACGGGTATTATCTTAATTGTTTGACCGGTACGCGTACAGACCGGTAGTATTTAAAAATAGTATAAATTAATCAGGATATATAGTTAGGTATAGATTCAATATGCTCATATATAACAATGACATATTAGAGGTATGTATGTCAATATTCGGGAGTCTTTTGAGTTAATTTCCCAACCTTGGAGGTCGTATAAAGATACACTAACTATCAGGCGTACCCGTACAATTAAAATTTTAAAATTAGCGTATTCACGTACCTGTTGCGTACCCGTACTAGTGCTTCATAGGTGTCAAATGAAGTCCAAATAAATTGAGTAATTTTTTTAAAAAGTTTAACTTTCTTTAGAAATTTTGAATATTCTTTAACTTTCGGACTGGAAATGTGCCACCCTAGTTATCTTATGCTATTGTATTTCAGTTTATTTCTTCCTCATGCATTATACTTACATATGTATTTGAATTGCAGTGATATTCTCTGATACCTATCTGAGTTTATGCCGTGCCTCATGTAACGGATTGGTGTTTGCGAGTAACTACTTCAACTGGTTTGGTCATCTACTATAAAGATGGAGATGAAAATGGCGGTATAGATTTATTGGTCTCCGGGGTCTACCCTTAAATGGCCATTTCTTAAGATTTGGTTCCTTAATTGAACGGCACTGTCTTCAATAGTCTGAGTAGTTCAGTGACTTCTTAACGCACTATTATTTAAAGAATCAGGTGGTGATAGTTTTAAATTATATTTAAACTTTACAAGTAGTTTTACTATGGAAGAAGTAGTTTCTCTTCAACCCCTGAAGAAAAATCCACAGTATACGAGTCGCAAATTCTCACCAAGTGCGGGCAAGGACTTATGGAATGTTGTGAGAGAGGGGACTGCGACTGAGGTGGAGTCGGCTTTGGTTTTGTTAAAGAAAAATGGGGGAAACATCAATTTAAGGAACACATTTGGGCTAACTCCTCTACATATAGCAACATGGAGAAATCATGTTCCCATTGTTAAACGGCTTCTTGCTGCTGGTGCTGATCCGAATGCCAGGGTGTGTTATAATATCTCACACTATGCTCCTTTAGGAATATAATGATTTCATACATCCGTGCTGTCTGAGTTAAATATTGTTTGGTGGCTATTGTTGTTTTGGTAAACTGAAATTGCATTTAATTTTATTACCTTTTTGTGTGCTAAACTGTTGTCACTTAGTTTCTAGTAGTTCGATAGTAAAACTTCGACAACAATGTTTTCTTCTGTAGGAATATTCAGTTGACATTGATACTTCTTTTGAATAGGCCATCTTAATTCTGAAGTCCGTCCTTTTTCTATTGGCTTAGAGGGTCATACATATATGCTTTCAGTATCGTGTTCCCAGCATTGATTTTAATAATTTAGCCAAACTTTATAATAAAAACTCCTGACAAACAAATTCCTACTTCACTTATTATATTAATATAAGTAGTAAAACGAAATAAGCTAATTTGAGGGAAGGATGTCGTGGCAGGAACACCCAGTAATGAAGGTTAGAGAACAATTTTTCTGACAACCCATATTCAGAAGATAAGAATAGTTGAAGTGAAACAGTTCCCATTCTTAGGGCTACAGACTGTCACCTGAGATTTGTGTATCAGTTTCCTTTTGCGGGGCTGCATTCTCTCTCATCTGATATGTATATTTTTTACTCCGGCTTCTGATTTACAGGATGGTGAATCGGGGTGGAGTAGTCTTCACAGAGCACTTCACTTTGGCCATCTTGCTGTGGCAAGTGTCTTGCTCGAAGCCGGTGCCTCGACTACATTAGAGGACTCAAAGTTTCGAACACCGGTGGATCTCCTCTCAGGACCTGTCTTGAATGGGGTGGGTGGTGGTAATAACTCAGGTATGTACAAATTCTCCAGTGTGTTTCTTGGGTACATATGTTGGGTTTGGATTTGTGTCAAAGTGAGCACATTTATATTGATGAAAAGATGCAGCCCTCGAAAATCTTTCATAACAGTCTACCTTTCCTATACACAAAAACCCATTTTGATACAGTAACAGTGGAAGTATATTGAGCAGGCTTCATGCTTTCCGACGAATTAATTGTTTCTTTATTGTTTCTCTTACCTGTCCATTTATATACTTCCTACGACTTAGAAGATATTTAGGAGAGAAGAAAATTGAGATAGGGAAAGATGCTGAAAAACCGTATTTGTGATTGTGTAGGCAAATCTGTAGAAGTCTAAATACCATTTTAAAATTGAAGGAGGGACCTTGGGAGGCTGCTGAGTCAGTTTTTCATTGTGTTAGAGGAACTATTTTGGCACTGTTGAATTCAGATTCTGATGACGCTTTTCTGCTTTTCTATTGTATTATTTGACGTGTACCAGTATACAGCACATTAAGCAGAAAATTGTTGGTTGGGTCATTTAATTTGTAGCTTCATTAGTTGTGAAGTATCGAACCCTGTCAGCCATTACGTCTAATTTTGTCTTTTATGTATCAGTGGATACAGAAGTGTATAGCTGGGGAAGCGGAGTGAATTATCAACTTGGAACTGGAAATGCTCACATCCAGAGGTTACCATGCAAAGTCGACTCCCTTAATGGTTCATTAATAAGATTTATTTCTGCTTCAAAGTTTCATAGTGTTGCTGTTAGTGCTTGTGGAGAAGTCTTCACTTGGGGGTTTGGTAGGGGTGGCCGCCTTGGCCACCCGGATTTTGACATTCACAGGTGAAAAAGTTTTCTGTATTATGTCATGTGTTCAATTTTATTGTAAATGCACTCGAACTGGTATCCCGATTAATTTGTGTTTAAGAAGTCAATAAATATTTTTGTTTATGCAGTGGTCAAGCTGCAATTATCACTCCTCGGTTGGTGACTTCTGGTTTAGGACATCGTCGGGTTAGGTATATTGCAGCAGCGAAACATCATACTGTTGCTTCAACAGAAGCCGGGGAGGTGTTTACATGGGGTTCTAATAGAGGTTTGGCCATTCGTTATTGAGCTTATTGCGTTGAGAACATCATGAAGCATGAAATGTTCATATTTAGTGTAGAAAACCTTTACTGTAGAGCTTTAGGACCATTTTTTGTTTTTATTTACTGTTATATTTACGTAACTTTTTTATATTACACAGGGACTTATATTGATTCGATTTAGTAACTTGTCTTGAACTTGCCTGTCAAACTTTTAGAAAGCGGCATCTGGTAAACAGACTTGTTGACCTTACTTCTGGCTACAATAAGCAACCGGTACAAAAAGCAAAATGAAATCCATATTATTGAATGTCACGAAATTAGTTTTTTGAAACTATATAAGTTGCCTACGTATCTATTTGGATTTAGTTTTTTGCAACTGCTTTACCTTACTATCTTGTTGGCTTAGTAGGCTAATGCTGAAGGGTGCTCTACTAGAAAAATGGAAGAAATATTATTCCGAGCAGCCTATATTTTATCGTCCCATTTTAGTTGATATCGAGCTTTTTATGGCTTTACAGAGGGTCAGCTAGGCTATACTTCAGTGGATTCACAACCTACCCCTCGGCGAGTTAGTTCTTTGAAATCAAAAATAGCAGCCGTTGCAGCAGCTAATAAACATTCCGCTGTTGTATCCGAATCTGGCGAAGTTTTTACATGGGGATGCAATAAAGAAGGGCAGCTTGGTTATGGAACTTCCAATTCTGCTTCAAATTACATACCAAGATTGGTAGATTGCTTAAAAGGAAAGATCTTTGTTGGAGTCTCTGCTTCAAAGTATCACACTGTTGTTTTGGGTGCTGATGGAGAGGTACATCAATTACAGTTCGTACCACCATACTATCAAACTTCACTATCTATACACTAATAAAGAAAAAGTACATCAAAGTTATGATTTCAATTCAAAAACCAACATTAATAGTTTAACCTTTAAGAACTGATAAATTCAGATGGTTTGGTTTGGTGTACTAGTTGTATGATATTGTGTAGATTAGTATCTTATTACGATTCTTGATAGGTTGGTGCTTTTTTGTTCGATTTTGTGTAGACTAGCGTCCGAATTGTGAATTTTGATATGTTAGTGTGTGGTTTAATAAGATTGATAGGTTGGTGTACATAAATGGTGCTTTTCCCATATCATGGCTCTTTTTATAACATAAATGACCATGGCTTGCAGGTTTTTACATGGGGTCATCGGCTTGTTACCCCGAAGCGTGTACTCATTGCTAGAAATTTGAAAAAAAGTGGGAGCTCACTGTTGAAGTTTCATCGGAAGGAACGCCTTCATGTGGTTGCTATAGCTGCAGGAATGGTACATAGCTTGGCTCTCACAAGTGACGGTGCCTTGTTTTATTGGGTTTCCTCTGATCCTGATCTTCGATGTCAACAGGTGTGACAATTATTTGGTTTTCATTTCTATTGCCATTATAAAAAAAAGTTGAAGCATCTGAATGATAATTATGACCGCACATACCAATAATCTATTTTTTTGCCCATATACAGCTATATTCATTATGCGGTAGACCAATTGCTAGTGTTTCCGCTGGTAAATACTGGACCGCTGCAGCCACAGTAACAGGAGACGTTTATATGTGGGATGCCAAAAAAAGAAAAGATGAGCTACCAGTTGGTACTCGTTTACATGGTGTAAAGAGAGCTACTTCAGTATCTGTTGGAGAAACTCATTTACTTATAACAGGTTCCTTATATCACCCTGTTTATCCTCCGAGTATCGTGAAAAGTAATCAGAAGACGGAAAGGAAAGTTTATGATGAGTTAGATGAGTTAGATGAAGATTTTATGTTTAATGACATAGAGCCCGAAAAGATATCGCCAATTGTAGAAAAAGATGAGATACAAACTAAGCCTGTACCCACTTTAAAAAGCCTTTGTGAGAAAGTAGCAGCAGAAAATATGGTGGAACCTAGAAATGTTTTACAGCTTCTGGAAATTGCGGAGACCTTGGGTGCAGATGACTTGAAGAAGCACTGTGAGGTACTTTAAGGCTCTGTTTGTTTTGTTGTAAAATGAGGGTAAACAAACATTTACGGGTAAAATAAATTTTCCGGGTGATTGGTTTAACGTAAAACATTTTTTTGGGAAAACTTTTCCCACATATCCAGTAAAATTGGGGGAAACGATTACCCCGCAAATAAAGTTGTAAACGGTTTACGGAGCCTCTCTCTATATTCTTTCTAATACTAGTATTATAACTATTATTAATTATAGGTCTATTCTTTCAAAATTATTTAATAATTAGTCCAATTCTATCTACTAACCAATAAAAAAATGGAAAAAACACGAAAAATTCTAAAAAAATAACAAAAATGGAAAGAAATAAAAAACCAAAAATTCTAAAAAACCCAAGAAAATTTGAAAAAGCTAAAATCTAATTAACCAATAAAAATATAAATAAATAGGAAAAAATCTAAAAAATAACAAAAAAATGGAAAAAATAAAACAAAAAATTTCGAAAAATCTAAAAAACCCAAGAAAATTTGAAAAAGCTAAAAAAAGTCAATAATATCTTCTATACTTATAATTTTATGAGTTTATATGTTGAAAAATTATAAGTTATTATAAGTGACGTATATGAAATAAAATATGTGTTTAGGTTAAGTTTCCTATACATGTTGACGAAGTTCCTTTCAGAAAAGTAGACGAACTTTTAGCTTTTTTCCCGTCAAAATAATTGTGATTTTAATCACTAATGTTTTTAAACTTTCACGAACTTATTCATTTTTGTGACTTTTAGTTAATTTTTGTGACTTTTAGTTAATTTTTGTGACTTTTAGTTAATTTTTGATGTTTTTCATCTTAAAATATTTTGTTTAAAGTATGAACAATGTTTATCTATTTATGCATCGAATTTGTCTAATTTAAATAACTAATAGATTTTTGAATTTCAATAGAATTCCCATGGGAAACCTTTGACGCACCAAACACCCGTAAATAAAATGCAAACAAAAGTTTGCACCGTAAAACTTTACCCGAAAAATATTTTCCCTCCGTAAATATTTTACTACGAAACAAACAGAGCATAAGTGTAATTAATAGATAAAGTGTGTAAATGTCATTTACCAGTACATGATCACACAAAGCAATGAGCATAAAATTCAATGTATTAGGTGTGTGTTCGTATTATTTCTAGCATGCTCAATTTAGCATTTCCGTAGCATATCCATCTTCTATTTTTGTTATATGGATGATCGCTTTGTTTAAGAGCTTTTGCCATCTGTTTAGAGTCCCACTATTTTAAAAAGAGCGTTTGGTAGTGGAAAATCTCGATTCAAAGCAAAATTTAAGCTTTAAAAGCTTGCTTTCCCGCTTTTACACTGATAAAGCTTACGTTTTTTTACGCTTTTAGCGTACCTCTTACAAAAACGCTTTAACCAATTTTTTGCTTTTTAAAACACTGGTTTAGACATGCCAAAGTTTTGCTTTCTTGAAAGCATCAGGATTTATAGCTTTTTTCCCATTGTGTTTTAGACAGTAGAGGTGAATTCTGAAAGTGCTTTGTCGAACTTTCTATGCTTCGATTCGAAAACTCATGGAATAGTTAATTGTTTCTTTATAATCGTTTGATTAGCATTCTATGTTTTTAAGTAATGATTTATAACATGGAACTCACTTTCGAGAACTAAATTGCAGGATATTGCTATCCGCAACATTGACTATATTCTTACAGTCTTGTCTCATACAATGTCAAGTACTTCTCTAGACGTTTTAGCTAACCTGGAGAAGAAATTAGACTCCAGCTCATCCGAAAGCTGGAGCCACCGACGACTTCCAACTCCAACAGCCACTCTTCCTGCCATTATTAACAGTGAAGAAGAAGACAGCGATAGTGAATATCTGCGTACAACTAGAAAATGTTCAAAAATAGAGGGAAATCATATATTAGACCATTTTACTCGAGACAAAAACTATCTGGATCAAGATATAATCAAACAAGTCCGCACTTTGAGGAAAAAGCTGCAGCAGATTGATATGCTTGAAGAGAAGCGATTGACAGGGCATACACTTGACGATCAACAGATTGCAAAGGTTCAATCGAGGACTGTTGTAGAAAGTTTTCTTAAGGAGCTTGGTGTTCCAGTTGAAAAAGGGGTCGAAAAAGAATCATCATCTTCACCATCGATAGATGGAAAAGGGAGCAAAAAGGTAGATGTATCAAAAAAACAGAGAAGGAAGATTAAGCATAAGGTTGGTATGGAGTCTTCTACTTCTGTTATCGATAGAGTACCCAATCCCGAAAAGGTTTTCTTTGACAATGAAAGTGTCCAATCAAAGCGCAAGGTTAGTTTTAAATATCATACCACCTTTTTACAGGGCTGGTGCCTGAGTTTTGGGGGCCGTGGCCTTTTTTTTAATAAGGCTCCTTCATTCAGATTATCATGTGTTGGTGTATGAGACACGCCATTCTTGGAACATTCAGATTACTCGTTAGTTTAACATAATCATTTTAGGAGTAATAATATACAAGTTTGATGATATAAGCGAAGTAAATCTGTCTACGCATGATTTTACAAGTTGATAAAAATGCAAAACTAAAAAAGCTAGTACGAGGGGTTGAACCCTTGCCATTTAGGGATTAATTGTGCGGTCTTACCATGTCGGACACTGCAAGACTTTAGCCAAGTAACGCCTTTATATACACATACATACAGTGTAAATTGAAACTTGATTTTCAAGGCTCCCAATTTGTTGCTTAATTTGAGGCCCCTACCTAGCCTGTACCCTACCGGCCTAGGTTTGAGCCTGGCCCTGCCTGTTTACAATAGCTCATTCATAGCTGATTGTTTTTTCGTTCTAATTATGCAAAAGTTATTTTCCACTTCTAGGGTTTCCACATTAGCGTTTGGTGGTACCTCATTATAGATTCGTAATGAGGTTTAGGGTCTTCATATTTATCCTGGAAAATTTTGGAAAACGGTAAAAATATTCTTCATATATAATTTGCTTGTTTTAACAAAAATCGGCAACTTTTTCTCAATACATTAATTAACGACTAGCTTTTGTAATTTATTCATTGTTGGATTTTTGAAATTTATAGGATGAAGAGACTAAGCTCCAAGTTGCCGACGAAACTATTTCCTGCATGAAGTACTCACAAGAAGTCCCAAGTGGTAAAAAATCACCAGTAATAACAGCAAAGAAGAAAAAAAACAAGAAAGGTGGGCTTTCTATGTTTCTTAGTGGTGCCCTTGATGACAATCCGAAAAAAGAAATACCTCCGTTGTTACCGCCAGTTGCTAAAAATGAGGGCCCCGCTTGGGGTGGCGCTAAATTATCAAAAAATTCAGCATCTTTACGCGAGATACAAGATGAGCAGAACAATTCTACTGAGAGCCGGTCTAACAATTCGACTAAATGCCATGTGGATGATATATTCGATGGGAAAAGTGGGGTGAAAATTCGCTTGAGTTCGTTTTTACCATCTAGTCCTATTCCTGTTGTTTCAACTCGCAATTCACAGGCTCTTGATGGAGATAACAATACCCCTCCTTGGGCTGCTTCGGAGACGCCGCCGCTTGTTTCTCGTCCATCTTTGAGAGATATTCAGATGCATCAGGTGTGTTTTATTTTTTATTTTATGTTTTCTTCTTTCCTCATTCTTGTCACCATAGCATGTGCTAGAGAGGAATGTTCACTTTTTGTGTCATCTTGTATCATTTTTAATACCAAAGGTGCCTGCAAGTTACTTATACTGGGTCCAGATTCCTAATAGGAAGATAGTACGAACAAAGTTTAGGAAAAGTTCCGTCGGCTCTAAGTTGTAAAAGTGAAGCTTAATTCTTTAGACTAATTGACGAGTCAAGATCATCGCTCCTTATTGACCTCTAAAAACTAAGTGACGAAGTCGAAATTTCAGTTTAAAAGGAGTCATTAAGGGTCTCGCAAATCAACAAAAAATTAGATAATTTGGTCCGACTGCAGTTTCTGGTTTGCACGCACTGTTTCAAGCTTTTCCCTTCATTTAGTGGGAGCTCATTTTCTTACTCTTTGCCTAATGCTTTTGTGCCAAAACAGGTCAAAGTTCACCAGAGCCTTTCTCATAGTCCAAAGACGACAACAACCGGTTTTTCAGTGACGAGTAGTCAAGGCTCACCCTCAGATTCAGCTGGAACAAACCGGTGGTTCAAACCAGAGGTTGATACACGGTCGTCCCTTCGTTCTATTCAGATTGAGGAAAGGGCAATTAAAGACCTAAAGCGATTCTACACTAGTGTTAAGATTGTGAAACCTTTTTAAGACATGGTCAATTAGTTGTTGACCTGACCTATCTAACGCTTCTGGTATTGTTTTCTCTTCTCAGCCATGTACATCGCGGTCTGCTTCTGTGTACATTATGCTCCTTTAACTTGAAATTGATGATGGTTACAGTAGTGTTTCTGCTCATTTTTTTTTTATATACATTGTAATAAATTATTTATCAGAAAAACATGAGCACCCAGAATCAGTAAAATAAGAATGACCTATTGGTCATCTTTACAGTAGTCTTTCCATCCAATTGGTCATCTTTCTTTCATTTAAAGAAAAAAATCTCAGTTTTAGACGGAATTGCGTGTTTCATTTTTGTTTTTGTTTTTGTTTTTATTATTATTAGTTTAGCTTCTATTAGGTTTTGCTAACACTTTGATCTCAACTTAGAGGCAGTTCTGGTAACTTTTGGAGTTACTAGATAAAGAAACGTTAATTAGAAAAATCGTTCATGCATGCACATAGGCTCGAAACTGAGACCTGTGAGTCTAGTAAACTTGAAAACATCAAATCCAACACTGGGACAGTGCTCATTTATGTAAGCTTAAAATTTATATTAATTTACGAAAACGGGACGGCGCTGTTGGTCTGGGTTTTCTGGGCCGACCCTAAAACTGGCGCTGTCTTTCTGGACTGTCCCGTAGTGATCAATGTTTGGTTACATTATTGTTAAAGAGAGCAAGATAATTAAATAACTATCCTAGGCTGTTGCAACTTTAACACCGGGAAACAGTGTACGTTAACTTTGTTTATGATTAATATCACTCGATCAAGAGTCCAGACTCCAGACTAGATTTTGAGCAACATAACCATTTCTTGTTTATAGTGGTCATTATCTAAGATATATTTTACACGCTCGATCTAAAAAAACCCATATTTAAACCAATAATACTCCATAACGAAAAGAGTAAAGAGTTTGTTATCAACTTGTGCTGAGATTGGATGTAAAAAAGTTCCCCAAAAAAGTAGCTAATATCATACTCATTGCTTACAAGGAAACCATGAAGAAAATTCATTAAAAGACAAACTCTTTAAACACACGTGTAGTCTTGTATATAAACCTACTTCCACGTCACATTTGGTCATACGTCTGAGACTTTCACAGCTTTTCCTTTCTTTTCTGTTAAAATTTTCACCAGTTTGATTCTGAATTTCCCCCACCATAACTCTTCATTTTTACACAATTGATCCCCATGTACAATTTGTATGATTTTTGGTCATTTTTTTCAATATTTCTTTCAATCGTGGAAGAATAATTTTCTTCTAAGTTCTGAAAAATGTAACTACGTCACAATTGTGGTCACAAATATGTGTAGTAATTATCCCGATCGATGAAAAAGCGTATTGATGGAAGCCCGTTGGCCTTGATAAGTTAGTCCTTGATTATCTTTTATGTCTATGAAATTTTTAGTCATTTGAAAAGATAAAAACTAATTCTATGTATAAAAATGGAATATTAATGATAACAACCTTGAAAAATGTGAGGACCATTTTGTTATATAATCGACATCTTGTTCAAATTGAAAATTGAAACTAACGGACTAATATTTTGGTTCGAACTGTTGGATCATTTTAATATTACCTACTCTATTTGCTAATGCTTACTTTTTCTTTTCCTGGAAAAGCAGAACATTTTCCTTGATACTCAAGCAATAAGAACTGCACTGTAGTCCTTTTATCAAACTTTATGCATCTAGTTTTTCTTTTTCCAATATTTATTTATGGCTTAATTGTTATTTTGTGCACTAAATAATAAAGTTTTAAAGTTTAGTACCCATAACTGACAATTTTTTTAATTAAGTAACGTTAGACCCCTCTCTGACCTCTATCTATGCAAAAAAGGAAATAAATTTCCGAATGATTCGAAAGTACTGGATGTTTCTTGTTGTCTTGTTTTACCAGATTTCATTTCCATTCTCACGCAATGAAATTCAAGAGGGGTCATTATGATTATTGTCATCACTAATCACTTTTGTGACATCCATTATTCTCTAATATAAGATTCAGATGGCGACTGCGTTTATAGCTGGCTTTACTTTTACACAAAATCTATTTTCAATTTTATTTTTATTTTTTTTATTAATATAATTTAAATTTTTATGACATATATACATTGATAGTACTTTAGTTAAATAAAAGAGCTGCGGTCTAATGGTAAAATTAGACCATAAGTTAGTGAAAATTTAGGAGTTAAAATCATATTAACTTTTTTTTTTTCTAAAATTTTATGTTTTTTACTTTCAAATTACCAAATTTCCTAAATGCCCATTGTATTTTACCAAACAAGATTACATAAAAAAAATTATTTTAATGTACAATGTCTTTTGTCTTGACTTCATATTTATTTTATATTATGTTAAACATTGAAAAAAAAATTGTATTAAACCCTATTTTTTTCTATTCGACATATTTTTTACACCACGACCATCCGAAGAACGTCATACTAGTTCCGCTCGTGACCATGTAGTAATTAATTTAATGATTGTTCAAAGGGAAAAAAAAGACCTCGGGTTAAATTCTAAATATATATATACAATAGTATAATACAGTATATAAATATATACACACACATATTGGCAAAGTATATAATTAGGAGAAAAAACAAATCCAAACCTTTACTTTATAAAAGTATACTTTCAAGCCTTGAGGTAGAAAGAAAATTCTTGTTGGTAATCAAAGTATTTATATATTTGTACTCACAAAAGAAATGGCAAACAAGCCCTATATATTAACTTTCCCATTAGGACAATCTTCACATTCTTAACCCTCCACATGGACAACAAGAACCAAAAAGAGTTTGAGAGTGAATGCAAAAAGATTCATGATTCTTTACAAACACAAAACTATTCCATGACCCAACTTTTAGCTCATATAAACAAGCATGAGCGAAAGCAACTTAAGGTTACATACATGAGAATGTATAATGAAGATTTGGTCACATCTCTCCGAAACGCAGCCGTTTCGCCCAAGCTGTGCTCGGCTCTCGCTATGTGGATGCTTTGTCCCCTAGAGAGAAATGCATTGTTATTGAGAGAAGCACTTGATGATAAACAAAGAGAGGTCAATTACAAAGCTTTAGTTGAGATATTTGTGGGTACAAAATCAAGTTATATAGCTATGATCAAGCAAATTTATTATGAAAAGTTCAGGAGATATCTGGATCAAGATGTTTCCTGCATTGAGCCTCCTCATTCATACCAGAAAGTAAGTTCTATTTTACCTTGTTTTTTCAGGATAGAAAGTAAGCTAGTAGTATTTTTTTAGGAAAACGATTTTTTCCATCAAAATGATACATATTGTGCCCCTTTTCTCTTAAGAAAAAGTAATTGCTTTTTCTAGGGGAAATTGCTTAGAGTTTCATATACAGTTAACAAAATATTTGGTACTAATAATTACAATTCAAAAACTAATAGTCTCTCATAAAGATATAGCAAATTTGTTCCCAGGTTATGATAAAAAAAAGTAATCTTTTGGTTATTTTACAATTTATCCCCAACTAAATCTTAACATGTAATTTAGAGGGATAGAATCATAGTTGTCGGCTTGGTGCGAAGGGAGACGGAAGCCATAAGTAAAACAAGAAACATAGACGTAAAAGGTGGAAAAAATGAAGGAAACAAAAACTTGGATTTGTATGTGAAACAATGAGAAACGAGAAAACGGAAAACCAAAAGTATGATTTTTGAAAGGAGAAACGGGTTTCCCGCTAACTAAATAAGACATTCAACATTTATTGTTTTAAATCAATGAATGAAATGAAAACGCGTTACGTTTGATGGGAAAAATCGATTGATTGCGCTTCATAAGGACTTAATGTGTCATATGTTCAAAATCTTATAGCTTAAGAGTTAGGTGAAAAACCTCAACTTTAACTAGCCCTTTTTAATTAAAAAAATTTAGTCTTTCGCTTTTTAAAGGAGTCTAAATCTTCTGTCCATATTCTCTATTCCCTTCCGTGTTCCTTTTCTTATTTTCACTTAAATTTTAAATTTTAACAACTTATACCACAATTTTATAAACTTTTATATTATATTGTATTCAAATTTTAAAACATTTGAACATAATATTGTTTTAGACAATTTTTTTAATACTCAATGTTTAATTTATACTAATTTATACATTTATTCCAAAATAAATTTTGTGTAAATTTTCTTTTAAAAATAATTATTGTAATTTATTGATACATGTATTATAGTAATTGTACAATTTTTTTCAAGTTTTTTTTTTAAAAAATTTGGATAAAATAAACAATGGGGTACGAAAGAGGATAGTAGGGTAGAAGATTTAGGGGGAAAATACATTTACTACCCCAAACTATAGTACGGTTAACGATTTGGGTACCCACCTTTCAAATTTTCCAATTTAGGTACCAACCTATCGGCTTTTAACGATTTGGGTACCACCGTCTTAATAAATCACGAAATTATGTCACGTGACATTTGACAAACATTAATTTGATATGCTAATTTGACAATTTTGCATAAAAATATGTCATCCTATAAAAATATTTTCCTCAATTTCACAAATAACAAAAATTTGGATTATATGCTAAATTTAGATTATATGCTAAAAAAATTTCTAGGATGACATATTTTTGTGCAAAATTGTCAAATTAGCATATCAAATTAATGTTTGTCAAATGTCACATGACATAATTTCATGATTTATTAAGACGGTGGTACCCAAATCGTTAAAAGCCGATAGGTTGGTACCTAAATTGGAAAATTTGAAAGGTGCATACTCAAATCGTTAAAAGCCGATAGGTTGGTGTACTAAAACTATAAAACCCCGAAGATTTAGGGACGAAAAAGCAACATACATTCATCTTTCAAATGCATTGGTTTAGTTTTTAGTTAAATAAAGGGGAAATAAAATACAATCCAAACTTTATTTCGATTAAACAACCAACCAACCAAAGATGAAAGTTCCACGCAGCTTTTGATGAACAAATTGCGAAGCCCACTAAAAAGTAGTAAAAAGTGATATGATGAGGCAACTTTTCACTGAATAGTCACATACAAAAGATTTTTTCCACTTTTCCAAAGTAAGCATTTCGAAGTCAAAATAATTAATATTTCGTACGAATGAACTTTTATTCGAATAGAATATTCCTGCATTATTTGACAAGCTCAGTTTAAAAGATACCGAATCTTGCTGATTAGGTTATTCTTCCGGTGTATGTTTTGTTCAACTAAATTTACTTCTTTTTGTATGAAATGAAAAAAAATACATGTACTTGTGTGTATTGCCTTGAAAATATATCAGAAATTAGAATTGATAAGTACTAACATAAAACAGTTGATTGTAATAATAGGTAGGTGGACAATTATCTTGAAAGAAAGAACATAAATTCACATGCTAGAAACTTTTGTGTTGTCACGACTCACGAATATAGAAGCAAACATATTTTGGCTTATATTGCATTACACCAACTTTTATTTGAAAACCAGTAATGCCCCAGTTTTAAGTTTGCAAGTACACAAGTCCATCATCAACAAGGCAACTTACATCTTCTGTTTCTTTTGTACAAAAATTTAATATATTTTATTTTGTGTAACTAATAGAAATGTTTATTTTTTAACAGATATTGATTGCACTGGGAGCTTCTCACAAAGCACACCATGCAGATGTGAGCCAACACATAGCAAAATGTGATGCAATGAGGTTATATCAAACTGGGGAGGGTAATAATAGCCCAGGTGCAACTGATGAAGCTGTTGTACTTGAGATCTTTAGCAAAAGGAGTATCTCACAGCTTAAGCTCACTTTTTCTAGCTATAAATGCATTTATGGCCATAATTACACCAAGGTTCAACTTCTTAATTTTACTCTTATTTAGGATTTAACACTAGTTAAAATAACTTGGGGTAAGTGAAATTTCCTACTATATGGTTGCAACAGTATAATTCCTGTATAGTGTATTCGGAAGCAGAGTACCTGACTCAGAGTCAGGGTTACTCTGCTTCCACAACCATTGGATCTGTTATTAAATTTAAACTGTAGCAGATCCAATGGCTGTGGAAAGCAGAGTAACCCCGATTCAGAGTCAGCTACTTTGCTTCCAGTGTATTCTGATAGAGGGGTAGTTTTAGTTCCCTTATTTTAATAGAAGTGATACATTTGGACCATTTGGTAGTCTTTTAGAGTTTTTCATCACATTAATAATCATAAATTGCCCAAGTGGAAACAATTATTAATAATGATGGTTTTATCATGCTAAATGAATTGTAGTCCATAACAAGGACAAATGATATCACTGGTTTAAAATTTGCGATCTATTTTTGTTCCAATCAAAGAAATTTGTTACACAGAGGTTTTTTGTGCAGGCACTGAAGAAAGGGAACTGTAGAGAATTTGAAAATTCTCTGAGAGTAGTTGTGAAATGCATATATAATTCACCCAAGTATTATGCAAAGGTAATTGTTTAGTCATAATTATGTTCATGATAAGATTAAGTATTTAGGAATATATTGCTTAATCACATGGATGGTTCCCAAGTTTTTATCAATAGATTCTATTTATTATTATGATTTCATTTTGAATCCTATTGGTTCCAAACTTTTGGTATTATCTGCTATATATCTTGAATACAGTAATTCGATAACAATCTAAAATTGTTATAATTTGTGAAAGGAACAAACCTATTGCATTTAAAAAATCTGGGGGTCAAATCGGTCACTCTTGACTTCCAGACAAAAAAATCGTTCACTCTCTTTCAAAATATGGAATTTTTTAAATTACGAGGACCAAATAAAACGCCATGGGAATCATCATTCTAATTCACCATCTACATTTTACTCCATCCTGATGTTTTGATGCAGGCTTTGTATGTGAGCTTGAATATGAACGTAGCTGAAAAGTGTGACGTGGCACGTATGATAATGAGCCAGACTGAAATTGATATAAATGAAATTGCGAAGGCCTTCAAGAATAAGTATGAAATGAAACTCGGAGATGCTATTAGTGATAGCATAGAGACAAAGGATTACAGAGACTTTCTTGTTGCCTTGACTACAAATTCAGCTAATGTCATATCTCCTCTCTAACTCTAATGTATCCAGTTTTCAGAATCTCTGTCATGAAGTTACTACCTTAGTAGTTAGTATCCTACTAGTTATGTTTAAATTTAAGTTAATCGAGGTCCGCAAAAGAGATTCATTTCAGGAAAGCACTTGTTTATGTACGGCAGTTACGAGAATGAATTGAATCGGTAGAACTTGCTTTTGTGGTCATATTTTGCTACTTCTCATTGCTTGTTCTGGACAGACGAACTCATGAATGGGTCTATTAATCTTTTTTTTCACCAAGATGGAACACAGTCATGAGGAATCAAATGAATTAGAACTTGAAATCACTGTGCATAGTTGATGAAAAATAAGTTCATGGTATTCACTATTCACTGAAGTGCCATTAGGAATCATATCATCATAATATCGAAAATATAATTGCAAAAAACTAATGTGAAAACATGTGCACAAGGGTGAGACTTCGTCGGCTAACGGACTAAAGTTTACAACTTGTTCTTTAGTCAACAAACCTCCACAAAATGGACATTCAACTAGTTAACCTGGTGGTCATTCTCCTTGGAACAACTCGGTCCCGTTTTAACCGGAATTGTTCTGAAGAACCATCAGTCAACAGTCATGTAAAATTTAGAAAGTTAAATCAGTAGCAGATTGGACTAGATTATTAGTCTGATTCAGTGCAGTCTTGCAAAACAAAAGCAGCCTCACTCATTTGAAGAACTCACAATTTTAGTTGAACCAACAACAGTACAAAGAGAGACGAGGCTATACAGTACACGGCCCAATGAAGAAGGGAGCATGGGATGTTTCATTACTAAAAAATCCGACTTTCTAATTCCAAAAAATTGCCAAATGTACATGTATTAGTTTAACAAGATATGAGTGGTGAATCATACAAATATTGAGAATAGTGTCGTTTTCATGTCCGCACAACCTCTACGAAGAATTTGCTAAGCCAAAAGAACTTCCTTTCTGAAGTTAATTAATCCATTCATAAAGTTAATAAAATAAAGTGCTCCTCTTAAGTTTAATAGGTTATGAGCAGCATGCACGTCACGAGAAATTGTTTTGTATACTCTTTGTTTCTTCCTACATATTATTGTCAATATTCTTACCAGCGGATCCGACGGGTGCAGCTAATGTCAGAGAGGAGTCCTAAATCTATTGAGAAAAAGCGGACAAATGTGGTACTATGGCCTAATAATAATAATCTTACTACACCAGAACTAACCAAATTCACAGCTATACAGCTTGCATGTCTGCACAATATGGAGAAACAAGCTAAACATAGGCGCTTGATGGAAAACAGAATTATTAAAAACCACCTATTACTATCATTCAAGTAAACTTATAGCGAGTACTTTGAGGGACAAGGTAAATGCAACAACCGAAGAATACTAATCAAATGACTTACCAGAAAACACCAAGGCCAATAACAAGTACACTAAATCTTAAAAAAACAAACAAGGGAGAGAAATACAAAGAGGAAACACTAAACTTCAGCAAATACCGCAGTTATTGAATGAAAAACGAAAAATTCCAATAACACAAATTTAAATTGGATACAAGTGAACCGTGCACAACATTTAGGTGCTCGTATATCATCTTCACTTTGCACTAGCGAGCTGGGCTCTGATGAGCTTGGCAGCCTTCACCATATTTTCTAGAGCTGGCATGACTTCAGTGTACTTGCGGGTCTTGAGCCCACAGTCAGGGTTAACCCACAAGATGTTGGTCTCAAGAACTTGGAGCATCTTGTTGACCCTATCGGCGATTTCTTCGGTGGATGGAATTCTAGGAGAGTGAATGTCGTACACACCTGGGCCAATACCTGCACCGTACACAACTCCCTCACGGAAAACGGAGAGGAGCTTCTCGTCTGAGCGAGAGTTCTCAATGGTGATGACGTCAGCGTCCATGTCGATGATGGAGTGGATGATGTCGTTGAAGTTGGAATAGCACATGTGGGTGTGGATCTGCAGTTATAAGAAACAAAGATAAAGTCAAATTTGGCTAGTTTGAAGTTACAAGTAATATTTTTTTCTTGTTTTTGGAAACACAGAAAGGAAAAAACAGGGTAACCAACACAACCTAGTTGGAAAATACTCAAATAGTTCTCATTCAGAATATTACATTATAGAACTTTGATGGATGAAATAATTCTGTATTGCTATGGTTTGGTGAAATGCTTTATCCGGGTACAGTCTGAAGACATTTATCTAAGAATTACGAAAATGGAAAAACAATTAGTATATATTAAGTACCTGGGTGGTGTCCTGGATACCGCAGTTGGTGATTCTGAAAGAGTGAACAGCCCAGTCCAAGTAGTGAGCTTCCTCAGACTTCCTTAGTGGCAAACCTTCCCTAAGAGCAGCTTCGTCAATTTGGATAACATTGATCCCAGCCTTCTCAAGATCCTCGACTTCATCCTTGATGGCCAAAGCAATTTGATAGCAGGTCTCAGATCTGTAAAAGCGATAATTACCACACGTCAATACCTCCAAGAAATCATGTTTTCATATTATAATAATTGATTTAATAGTATGCTCTTAAGTACCTGGGCTGGTCATTACGGACAAAGGACCAGTTGAGAATGGTGACGGGGCCTGTAAGCATACCCTTCATTGGGCGAGCGGTCATGCTTTGGGCCATTGAGGACCAGAAAACGGTCATGGCCTTTGGGCGGCTGACATCACCATAGATGATTGGGGGCTTCACACATCGGGATCCATAAGATTGCACCCACCCATTAGCACTGAAAGCAAAACCGGACAATTGCTCCCCAAAGTACTCAACCATATCGTTTCTCTGGAAAAAATAACATAGCAATAATCATGAGAACTGATATAAATGCATATCATAAACTGAATAACAAAAGGTGAAAAAAGTTATGAAGATATGGGTTCCAAATATACCTCTGGCTCTCCATGAACCAAGACATCGATGTCAAGCTCTTCTTGGATCTTGACAACTTTGCTGATTTCTTCCTTAATAGCCTTGACGTAATCATCCTCAGAGATCCTGCAGAAACAATGTCATATCAGAATAAAGGAAAGAGAAAGCGAATAAAAAAATTAGGCACTGAACATAGAAGAAATAATCAGTCACGTACTTCTTAGCCTTGTATTCTCTGCGAACTCTTCTGAGATCCATGGTCTGGGGGAATGATCCAATGGTAGTTGTTGGCAAGAGTGGGAGGTTGAGCTTCTTCTGTTGAGCATCAAGTCTGGCGCTAACAGTTGTAGCTCTGCGGTGATCAGAACCCTTCAAAGCAGCAGCCTGGGAGATAGAAAAAAAGTACATTGCATTAGTTCAAATTTGCTATATGTTATTAACTTATTATAAGCATATGCCTATTAAAAAGCAGAAAAGGGAAACCGCTCATAGAACTTACAGCCTTTTGAACAGCTTCGTTGTTCACTCTTGGGGAGGACTTCCTTGAAGCCTGAGCAGCAGCATTAGCGGAGAAGAAAGTCTGCAAACAAAGAACAAACTAATTAGCAATTGACAATTTGACATGAAAAATATAGTAATTGAAAGTTAATGTAATGGCGGCCGCAACATGTTTGCTTTACAGTTGAAAACATTTAGCAAAGAGATAGATATACCCCATCCTTCTGGCCTGCCAAAGCCTTAGCCAAGGCGTTAACTTCAACAATCTTCTGGGCAGCAAAAGCCAACCATGACTTGAGTTCACTGTCTAGCTTAGTTTCGTTAACTAGATCGACAGCAGAGTGGAGAAGCGAGCAGGATGTGGAGACCACAAGCTTGTCTACAACACAAAAAGTATACCTTGAGTGACACATTTAGGAATGTTACAGTTTTAATCATTTTTTAGACGCATTCCATTTCCCCAAGTGCGCATCAAATTCTCCTTTGGTAATTTAGAATTAAAGAGTAATCAAGTTCTTGTATTGAAATTGCTTGAACCAACCTCTTTTACCAAGATCTCAATGAATTGTTGGATCAATCACAACTTACATATTTGCTATTTGAGGAATGGTCAAAATTCCAGAATTCACAAGTAACATTTGGTAAAAAAATAAAAAATACCTTTTCCTACAACGCCTTCTAGGGTGGATAACATGTCAAGAGATGCGGCGAGGTCACTGGCCCAGATGTTTCTCCCATCAACCACACCAGCAAACAAGTACTTGCCAGATGGAAACGAGCTCTTGATCAAACTAAGAGTTTGAGAACCACGAACCAAATCAAAACCGAATCCAGTGACGCCCTTAAGACCAGTGAGGGTTTTGAATGCTGCAGCTGGAACATCAGCAAAGTAAGTCTCGACAAGAACGTTGATGCCAGAGAGAGAAGATTCTAGGGCAGCGTAAGCAGTGGTGAATGCTTCCAATTGGGGAGCTGCAAGATCCTTCACGAGTGTGGGCTCGTCAAACTGGATCCATGAGGCACCAGCTGCCTTTAGCTCGGCCACGACTTCCCTGCAAGAAAAATCATCGGTATTAGAATCAAGATACTTTTAATATGCGAAATGGAAAAATGAGTGAGAAGGGAATGCAAAGTTGGATCTATTTCGTACTTGTAGATTGGGAGAATCTTGTCTAGAAGGGAAAGAAGATTGAATGATTTTTCAACACCCTTTGCAGGCTTTGAGAGCAACAAGTATGAAACTGGGCCAACAAGGACCGGGACGGTATCAACTCCAAGCTGCAAAATATCGAAAACAATGATTCAGACATGCAGTGATAAAAATGGAGCTAAAGAACAATTTTTTTCTGCAATTTTTGATTAAATGAATACCAAATTGTTTAAATGAGACAACAGATCCCCAACGACGTGACACAACAAATTCATTGGAATGGTCAAAGGTCAAATTCATTGGAGATACAATAGACACAACAAACTTCAATCTCTGAAAGAAATTAGTATGACCAAACTAATACACGCTTTCAGAAAGAAAATTTATTTAAACGTATTTGTTTCAGTCTGGAGTGTAAGTACATGTGGACGAAAAGCAATAAACAAAGGGTATTAAATCTATGAACCATACCGCCTTAGCTTCCTTGTATTCATCGATGGCCTTGTGTGAAGAGTAAGCAAACTTGACCTCAGGGCCCAACTCAGGGACAATAAAGTGGCTGCACCGAACAAAATAACAATAATATTATTCATCATGCACAGATTCAATTTCCAAAAGTCATATTTTCTACCATTTAGCAGGTCAATCCACTTACTAGTTGGTGTCGAACCACTTGGTCATCTCCATAGCGGGCACAGAGGCATTACCTCTGGCCATGGAGAAGTAAGTGTCGAATCCAATCTCGCCACCTGTCCATCCGTATCTTGGGGGAACAGCTCCGAGCATAGCTGTGGTGTCGAGGACCTGATCGTAACAAGAGAAAGTGTTGCTGGGGATAAACTTTGTGCCAGCAGCAGACATCTGCTTCCAGATCGATGACCTCAAATCGGCAGCAACTTTTTTCAAATCTTCGGCAGTGCTCTTCTTGTCCCAGAACGACTCTAGAGCAAACTTGAGCTCTCTCTTGGGGCCCATGCGAGGATATCCAACAATATGGGAAGCCATTTTTCTGCAATGAACCAAATACAAAATTTATTAACCACTCTGATCACCAATACGGTATGCATACATATGAATTTTAAAAAATAAATGTATATCACGTCTGTTTGATGACATGTAACCAGAATCAAATGAATATAGTCAAAAGCAGAAATGATAAAGGGTGAAATAGTATGAAAGTAAAGTATAATATTATTCTTAGAACACTAAGAAAGCATTCAAGGTTTAATCACATAACTAAAGAGTCTGATTAGATAACAAGATCTAGAATAGGACTGTGTAAGTTATCTAATCACTAAATATAATACGCGTTCCCAGGATATATGTGATCTTACTATTGATCTATTTCCAGAGCACAACTTATAACAAAATGAAATACTTAGAAACACAAGACACCAAGGAAAAACAAAACAGATCCATTCATGTGAAAATACAGAAAAATGGTATTTGGTCAGCACACATGAATTTGCCTTAAATGACAATAATTTTGCAAGCCAAACTTTTTAACTCTGTTCAATTTTGGTTAAGAGTTGACTGGCATTTATTTGATCTGCTTTTAAGCCACGCATTGTTGAAAAATAAGTTAGAAGTTTACAAAACCGACCATAATTTGTTTCTTACTTACGAGAAAGTTACAAAAACTTTGGTTTCAAAACTTAAGATTGAAAGTGTCAACCACCAATCAGTTAGGCGAACTTAAAAGACAATTACATAGGATGTGTTTGCTGCATATTAAAAAACTTTTTTTGCCAAAATCCAGTTTTTTTTTTTTTTTTACTTTTTGAGTTTCTTTTAGCCTTCTTAGCCTAAAACTCAAACTTTTTCAAAGCTTGATAATATGTTCAAACACCCAGTGATTTATAAAATCCAAAATCCAAAATCGGAATTTGACAGAAACTTTTTTACTCGCTCCATTACTATTTAATTGTCCACTACGAAACTGCATGCAATTTTGACCGGCTTATAACTTGTATCAAAATTGTCGAAATGATTTTTTTTTAAATCTAATCATAAAATTTTACATTTGAACTATATGATCAACTTTTGAAAATTTTCATTACGACACTTTTGATACAAGTTCTTGGCCGGACAATTAAATAGGAACGGAGGGAGTATTTGATTTAAAAATATTTCTACTTCTTATGCATCTTATTGATCTGGTTTTAAGATGGCATTTTGTTCTCCTTGTTTAAAGATTTTATTTCGAAATAGTAAATAAACTAAATGAAGAAAAAGAGTACACCACTTATACAGATCTAAAGTAGACAAATGAAAAAGGACAACCACCGACATATACTATCTTATAAATTAAATAAAATAAAAGCAAGATCTACAATCATGTTGATATTGGTAGGGTAAGTACACATTTAACAAAATACCAGATCCAAATTGTATACTACTCCACTACATTATTGTAACTCACTAGTCACTAACTCTACCAATAATTTACTAGTTCCAATTTTACAAGTACAATATATTAGTTAGCCAATTATATGCAGATCTTACCAACACACTGTCTACCTAATGTCTATCTATATTTCACCAACTAAATACCATCAAATCAAAATAAAATAAAATATATAACAGTACCAGAAATGTTAGTTTTAAATTATTAAAAAACGCTTATACTTTACTCTAATTTATTAGTACAACCTTAATCATAATCAGAGATAATCAAAATTCTAGTTACAAAAAATTAAATCAATTAATGTAAGCAGATTTAACCGAAAAAGCGTATACTCAAATAAGTGCTTAGTTAGGCATTAAAGCCGATCTAACGGAAAACAGTGCATTCAAGACATAAGTAAAATAGGAGCTTAGATGAAGTGATTTCAACAGACCTGATGTAAAAATTGCAAGGAAAGTGAAAAAAGTGCCTAATTAAACCAAATACGACAAAATTTACTCAGATTAGTGCTTAAATTAAGCAATTACGAAAATCTAACAAAAACAGTGTTCATTGGGGCAAACTAAGCAATTTTAACAGATCTAATTTACGCCTTATAAATATATGATGAAACGAATTCAACTTAAATTTTTGCTTATCAAGAAATTAACCAATTAAGCAGATTTTAACCGAAACAAAGCGTACCAAATCAGTACTAGATGATGGAAATTGAAGCAAAAAATGGCGATTTCATCAGATCTTAATTATTATAAAAATGTGTACACTAGTGAAAATGAGGACTATAAATCCAGTTATTACTACCAGATGAAACGAATTATACTTCAAATATTGTTTATACTTTTAAAAAATGCTTAAATCAATCATTTAATCTGATCTAATCGAAACAACGAACAGCAATAATAACCTACCACATGATACGAATTAATACTCAAATAAGCACTTAAATGACGCGATTTCATCAGATCTAACCGAATCAGTATATATCCAATCAAAACCAAATTACGAAAATTGAAGTAAAAAAACACTTTAAACGAGGCGATTTTATCAGATCTAACAAAATAAAACGAATAAAATAGTGAGAATAAGGATTGTAAGTGTATGATTGCAACAGTACAACGAATTTTACTCAAAAAATAGAATAAATCAGTCATTTAATTAATCTAATTGAAGCATAATATACCTAATGAGTACCAAATAAGGCGAATCGAATCAAAAAACACACTTAAACAAAGTGATTTTTTTTTCAGATCTAACGAAATAAAATGAATTCAATAGTGAAAACGAGGACTATTAAATCGAAACAGTACACATCTAAATCCTCTTTAATACCAGATAAAACGAATTTTACTCAAATTTTGATTGAATCGGTAATTAAATCAGATCTAATCGATTACAACATACCTAATGAGTATCAAATGAGGCGATTTTACAGAAAATAGGTTAAAGGACGCGATTTAATCAGATCTAAGGGGGAAAGTGTATAAAAAATAGAAAAGGAGGACTAAATAGGAGAATGAACGGAAAAGGCGGGACGGGAGGAGAGAGAGAGCTTACCTTGAGGAGGTAGAGTGGACAGGGATTGGTTGGTTAAGAAATATATATATATATATATATATATATATATCGTGTATCGATATATATATAGAGAGATATATATAGAGAGAGAGAGAGAAGAGGCGATTGACACGAGTTGAGTGATGAGAGGTGAGTGGTTATTTATAGAAGCTGAGTAGAGAGTGGGTGGGTGGTGTTGGTAGATCTGGACTTTAGTTATTTACTTTTTTACCCCTTGTTGTTGTATTATTATTATCTGCTGTATTATTTTTGTTATCCATAAATATTTGACGTGGTTTCACGTTTTTCAGCTTTGATTTGCGGAAACAAACATGATAGGAAACAAATCTAAAATTTTGAACGTGAAATAATAAAAAATAGGAAATGATAAACCTTATCTATCGAAAAACAAAACGAGTTTTTCAGTAACTTTGGCGAGCCTGATTTTCTTTCCAAGCTCGACTTATGCTGTTATTCGCGTCGGCTCCGATCTTTCAAGGTCGTTGACGTAGGTGGTATCTGCTTCGTCGTCGGGGTGCTCTCTAAGCCTGCACAAGAAACGAACAGGGGCCCGGGGTTGGTACCAGGTTTTCTCTCTCCGACGATCAAGTCAGTATCGGTATAGACTGAAGGTAAGAATATAGTTAAGGATGAGGGATTGGTCCAGTTACAAGTTGTGGCGTCAGATGTCACGGTTGATATTCTTGGTCCAGGTTGTTTTACCTTTATCTCTCCTCTCTGTCTTTTTGTGTCCCCTTCTAATTGGAATTAGTGGGGGTATTTATAGTCTGATCAGAGGCGTATTAGCCCTTGGATCACTGCACTGTCTGATAATGATCCAACGGCTTCAGGTCATTTATGACTCTGACAATGGCATTGTTCATCATCTGGGGCCCACAGGGCTGGCCTGTGATTGGGCCACGTCGATGAAACACGTAAAGGGTCCCCCAAGGGAGCAACAACATTAATTGGAGAAGAGTGCTTGACAAGCTTCTCCGGGCCGGCCTAGGCACGGTCCGGCCCCTCAAGATCCGGGGTGACGCGTTACCCATGGTTGACAGGCCCGGGTCGCCTGCTGTGGGGTTGATATCGGTCCGGACGATGGGGTGCCGACATCCACTCGTCAGAAGGTAGCTTATAAATTATCAATATTTATCCTCTTATTTAGATGTTTAAAGTAAGGTTACGAGGAGAATAGTAATTGAAAAGAGTAATGCGGTCGTTATAAAGTTATTATCTATATTCATTACTCCATTTTTTAACGGAGACGTTGTTCCTTGTTTATTGTTGGTTATAATGTGTGTTAGTAAAAGTTTTATTAGAGCTTGGAACAAGTTTCAAATAACTAAAGAGAATTGAAAATGCATAGTCACGGACTCACAGTCAATGTATGTCCATAGGTTATCCGGATTGAAAATTTTCACCGTTACAATTTTATTGGGAAAAATAATCGCATATAGTGTTTTTTTCAATTGGACTGTTACCTGATACCATCGGCTAGATCGGCTATTTCAATTAGCCAAAAATGTCACGCTCTCGTCCTTCCCTCCTTACAGATATTTTTTTTCACTATATACATTGATAGAAATGACTGAGCTTCATTTTCTAAGCGATTTTTTATAAATATTTATTTGGATATGGTGTATTTTTGTCAAATATGGGCTTTGTTTTTTAGATTTCTTTGATGTTGTTCATAAGGTCTTAATCTCTATTTCTTAAACTAACCGAGTTTAAGTATCTGTTTTAAAAATCAGGGGTGCTAGATGAAGTTTACATTAATCAGGTGTGAACTCGTGAGAGTGTTAAATGTTTAAAAAACATGAAATGACACTTAATTTGCGAATAGATACATTAACATGATTACTTTTTCATTATCAATATCAGCAGAGAATAAAAAACACACTCTTCAACAATTATTATAATTTAAAACACAAAACTAAATATAGCATCCATAATGGTAATGGTAAGAGATGAACAAGTAATTTACAACAAATACAAATCATGTTTACGCATTCACGGTATTCGTAAAAATATAATTCTACAACCGCCACAAGTGGAGAGAATATTTTGTCTCTTTACTTTTTTCTTAGAGCATTTACATCGGTCTTATAAAAAAAATTAAATGGAGAGTGAAAATTCAAAATTTTGGTATTTAAAAAGTCATGTGTATTTTATAGGCTCATCAAAATATCATCTCTATCAATAATTAACTATTCTAACATTATATTTTAATATAAATTTCATATTTTGAGGAAATAACATACATACGGTTAAAATGTGGTCTATTAATATTCTCTAAAAAATAGAGAGTTGATTGTAGGTTTGATGTAATATGTTTTTTGAGATCACTTATAGAGAAATTAGAATTTTACGAGTAAGATGTGAATGTTATTATTATGCGTCCCTATCTACTTTTTTTCTTCTTCTCAAAACTTGAAAGTACAATGAACGAGATTTTAGAGTTCCAAGCTAACTTTAAATAGTATACATCATAACAATAATAATTGATTAAAAAACGAACTATAAATTATCAATTTAAATATAAAAAAACGTATAATTTCTATACATAATCTTACAAAGTTTGTTTGGACCGTCTGTATATGTTTAAGAAGTAAATTTGCCATTAATATATATTTAAATTAAAACAAACAAATGGAAATAAAAAAGAGAGAGATAAAGCTAGGGGAGTGAATTTTTTTTAATTGGTTAAAAATCAAATAGAGTACATTTTTGCGCATCAACTCAGTGAACTGAAGTCTTCAAAATAAATAAAATAAAATTATATATATATGTTACTTGTTACAGAAGCTAGGTGTTTCTTCTGGTTGATCCGGTTCAAAAACATATGCGATTCTTAGTCGGAACCAAATCGAGTAAAGTACCGGTGATTAACCTGTAGATATGCTCGCTCGGACTCTAAAATTCTAGATATTTGCACTGAATAAATTAAACCACAAAATGCTACTTCGAAATGAAATACAATTAATAAAGTTGTATTAACGTCGTCATTCACCTCATCCTTATTTGCTCTACAAAAGATAAATTAAATCGTGGCCAAATAAAAACGGGACATGGCTTATCACGTATTTTTATGACCATGCTTTTTGAAACTAACAAACTTTTACCAAGCTCTTATGTACCAAATGTTAAGTTAGCTCGACTTAAATCAAATAAAAAACTATATGTTTTATAAGGGTAAGACTTAAGAGAGTCTCCGTACTGCATGACGTTTAATTATTAAGAAATTAAGTGGTAATCAAAATATATAGTTTCGTGTCCTTCGTTTCATAATCCAGCCTCAATTTACAGTTTAAGAAATAGAGACGAAGACCGTTTTCAGTTGGAAAATGCTACAAACACCGACATTTGCCTTGACCAACCGTCTGTTTGGACGCGATCTCCAAGTGGTTTACTTAAAATTAATATTGATGCGTCGTTGAAGCTACCAAGTAGATGGGCCGGCAGAGGGCTTATAGCTCGAGATGAAAGAGGCGACCTAGTTGATATGCGAGCGTGCAGATTTATGGTGTCACCTCCCCTTATGGCTGAAGCTTGTGCTCCAGAGAGTTTGTTACTGGGCTAAAGAGAATAAATGGAACCGAATAATATTTTAATCTGACAGTAAAGAACTTATTGACATCTGCTCCAACCAAATGACAATTGCTCCTTGGAAAATCGTGCCAATTGTTGCAGACGTGTGTAATAAAAAGGAAGTAATGGAGTGACGTTTTGAATGGGCCAATCGATCGAGAATTTGCTAGCCCATTGGTTTGCTTGTTATGCTAGGAAAAACATGGATATTGTAGATTTTTTTTCATGGACCGACCAATTGTGTTATCTTTTGTCAAGTGATTTAACTTAATTGTGTGTTTGTTTAAAAAAAAATAGAAACGAAGTTCAAAATTGAATGCTAGGAAAAACGTGGATATTATAGATTTTTTTTCATAAACTGACCACGTGTGCAAGTGATTTAATTTAATTGTGATTGTTTAAAAAAAAATAGAAACTAAATTCAAAATTGAACATGATTGTGATTGTATTGTATTAAAAAAAACAGTAACTTCATAAAGACGCTACCCAAATACAGTGACAGGAGGCCTAAGTTCTTCCATCATGTTTAACTTGAGTTTTTATTTTATTTTATTCTATTTATTAATATAGTCTGCATGTGCCAATGGTCCAATATACCATCACTTTCTATTTTACTCGATTCTAACACTATAAGGTTTGGTTCTGGTTAAATTTTGTTTACCCCATGCATAAACTATAACTTCTCTCACTTTTTTCACAGCCACGCTTTACTTGTACTGTTCTATTTTACAGTTTTACTTTATTAACAAAATATTGGCGTTACTAGGGTAGGGGGGGAAGGATCATTTGTCTATAAATTAGATAATATGCGTCAAATTTGATACATCCAATTCTTGAACACAACCACCAAATCTGGATTTACCTCAACTATCCCTTTTCAAAACCATAAGGTTCATATAAAATATCCCTAGATAAATAAATTAAAACGGCAAAGTTCAACTACAATCAAGTTGTCTCACAATTGAAGGTTATTGGTGCTAATTCACTCCATTAACCATTGTTTTTTATGATTAATTAAACTAACGTTGACCTAACTCATGTTGTGTCTTTTTCTCACCTGCTTTCTTTGAAATTGTCCAAGACTTGTAACAAAAATATGTGCCCAACTTTTAGCTAACACCCATAATATAAAAGTGAGTGTAACATTAACATATATATATGATGCAAGTAACCTAACACAATTCAATTTAATTAGGACTAATTAATTAATTAATTTAACTCCAGTGTTAACGAAGTTGGTGGAAAATTGGTAGTGGGGCACACGCACAGTTCTTGGAGATGTTCTATATTATTATATATAATTTAACATGTACTCATAATTAGTGTTGGTATGTATAATTTGGCAGATATGAAATGAAGATGTCAACAGTTAATATAAGAATTTATAGTCATCTCAGTAATAGTTTTGTAAAATTCATGTTTCACGCCGATAAGCAATATTACAAGTCCAAGTTGTACCATGACATAAAAGAACGCATCAAAAATAATTCCTAGCTTAAAATTATTATCAGCGCACATGTGCGGCGGAAAAAAGATATCAACTTTGAATAGAGTGAGCTAGGCTAACCAGGTGTTTGAATTTTTAAATTTTATCATAATTTCTAAAACATGTCATTATACATCTCGGAAAAAAATAATAATATTCATATTTGTATTCCCGTCGTGAAACCGTGAAAATTTGCACTAACCAAATTTTAATTTAGAGCGTTTTTACAAAAAAATGTACATGTTGATGTATAAGTTGATGTCCATATATTCTTTGTAGCGTTGTTCGACAAATGATACGGATCAACACATCAATTTTGTTGTACCGATCGAGAATCGTAAAGAGGACGCAAGTCTTTCATACGCAGAAGAAAGTTAAGGCTGCACATAAGTTGACTCTCGTAAATGTTTTACCGTTTTTTTTTGTTCAACCAAGATTGGAATTTCTGCACAGTTTAAGCAAAACTCAAAAAAAAAATAACAACATAAAACTTCACTAGTTGTCACCCTTTATTACTAACTTGTAATTGAGAATCGGACCAATCGAAAAACACACAGAAGCCGGAAATCATCCAACACCTCTATCGGTGCGAAACACGTTGTTTAAATAATTCAATCTAACATAAAATTCCATTTTTTCGTTACCCTGAGTACTGGCTTACAAATTAGAAATAGAACCAATCTGAACAATACAAGTCGTCAAAACTCCTCCAACCTGTCGGATGGCGAGAAAATCTTTGTTATGTTACGACTTACAAGTACTATTTAATAATTAAGTTAACCACTTTTACTGTTGCATTAACTTAAATCTTTTTCGGCCTAAATTTTCATTATAAAATTACTGGTTGTAAATAAGAAATTTATTGGCCTAATCCAAAGGTCGGCCATATAGTGAGTGACCCAATAATCCATTAGGCGCCGGGTCGGAAAAAGGGCTGAAAAGGAACTGGTTTTCCTAACAAATTATGTTAAGAGGGTGGATTAATTAACAACAAAAAATCTTTAAAAACGCATAAATCGTAGATTTTTTCTACGGTTTACAGTGATTAACTGTAAACCGTAGATTTAATCTACGGTTTGTATTAATTAATACAAACCGTAGATTAAATCTACGGTTTACAGTTAATCACTGTAAACCGTAGAAAAAATCTACGGTTTATGCGTTTTTAAAGATTTTTTGAAATTAAAAATTAAAATAAAAATTCTAATAATTAAAATTAAAATACTGAATATTTTTTTCAAATTAAACATGATTTTTTTAATAAAAAAACTAAATGCCTTATTTTTAAAATTTTACATAAAATAAATTATAACCAATATTCTAATAATCTATTAAAATAAACACAAATTTTACACAAATTTACACAAATAAAGTTGATTTGATAAATTTTATGTTTGATATTTATTGTATAAGTTCAAAATTTTACATGTTATATTTTTGTCAAGTGTATAAGTTGATATTTATTGAATCATTAACTAAATCGTCATTTTTTGTGAAGTACCTTTGGTTTGTTTTTAACACTTGTATAACGCAATATGAAACATTAAATAAGTCGTCAATTTGGTGTCAATCATCAATTTTGTTGAATGAAACAATGATAAATTATATAAATTTCGTAAAAAAAATTAACTCAATATGCGAACATGAATATGAACTTATAAATTTCATAAAACAAATTTATTAAACAAAATTTACAACAAAATTTCATAGAACTAAATTTCGTAAAACAAATTTCTTAAACATTTGTTTACATCATATAAATTTACAACAACTTGGAAAAAATAGTAATTTACATCAAATTAAAAATAAAAAAATGATTATGGACTTAGGTCTATAGCTTCGTCTTCATTTGCTTTTTTCTTTCCCGATTGCTTTTCCAGCGCCATATATAACTTGAAATTTGGTCAAAAAAGTTCCTTCCATGGCGCAGCTGTCTCAGTGCGCGTTTGTTCCCACCGTGCTATAATTCCTGGCATTGGGAAGATCCCTTCTTCTTTAGGAATAACCTGAGCATAGTGACAACTGTTGACGAACACCATTACAGTCGGGATGTAATTTGTCGTTCCCCGAGGCGGACCAGTATAAAGAGGTAAAAAAGTACTGTTCCACACGTTTACCCCTCCATCATTATTGTGCCATAAGGACAACAATACAATTGGAATATTGTAATGAGAAGCAATTAAAAACCCATAAGACGGAAATCTCATCCATTTGTCAAGAGGTGCGGGATTTGTAGCATGATAAAAATTTAAACTTGATAAAATATAATCATACCGGTAATCAAAGCCAAGATTCTCAAATAGCTCATAATAAACACCTTTCATTTGCTGCAGCTCTTGAAACAACTCACATCTTACCGCATACCAATCATCTTCCCCATGCTGTTTACCCGTCACATTTGCAAGTACCCGGAACCCACAGTTACCATCCCCACGCACATCATAAACCGTTTCGATGTAACTATGTAACATGAACCATATTTGGTCACTGTACAGGAAGGTTGGCCTATTGGGGGTGGGTTTAGGGTTCTGGTTTCGCGGCCTCCTAGTTGGGTTTACCCTTACCTCCGGTGTTTCATCAGCCTTGCCTTTGCCCTTGTCCCTACTAGCACCAGCACCATGTTCCTCCTCCACATACTCCCATCCCGACTTATCCCTCTTACTAGATTTGTCGCCTTTTCTAGGTCTCCCCCTATTTACTCTCACTTCGGGGTCACTGATGGATGTTCTGGCTGGTACGGTTATCTCTCGGAGTTGTGTTTTCATACGCCGTTTTTCAACATTACTTTTCCTAGCATAAACACTTTTAAACTCTTCTAGATCACCCTCTACCCCATAATCATCGGTGTTCCCATTATCATCAATTACGTCTAATTTTTTCCAGAATGGATGAATATATTCTAGAGGAAGAGGCTTCCCGAATAAAATATGTTCACTGATAATATGATGACAAGGTAAACCGTGAGACAATTTGAAACCGCAAGAACAATTCTCATCAGCCTGGCCACTACATTTTTTATGTTCTTGAAATAATAAATCAAAGGCATAGTGTGTGATATACGACCTAAGATTTATAAATAGAGGTGTTCGCTCAGAATGTGGAAAATAAGACTTGCATTTATCCAACTTCATCTTAATATCCTCAAACTGTTTTTCTAGAATTCTATTCACCTCTACCCAAACAGTTTCAAGCGTGCCAGTATTTGTGGAAAGGGATCTTTTCAGTTTAGCATGTTGTTGTTCGGCTCGATTGCTAGTTCTGTTACCTAGATGTGTTGTGTGGTTGGTATAGCATGCAACAAACTTTTCAGCATAATCATTTAAAAGCTTGTCTACATACTTAATCACAGCAGGGTACGATTTGTAAGAGGAATTGAAATAAGTTCGGTTATGATTGTACTCCTCTATCGACTCAGAATCAACCAATAAACCCCAATCATCTAGAAACGTTTACCACTCCTCATCAGGGATCTTTTTACGGCAGTTTTTCAAAACATTTTTTGCAATATGAAAAGTGCACAAAATATGATGAGAATCGGGAAAAACAACGGACAAAGCATTTGATAAGGCCATTTCCCTGTCGGTTACAAAAACCCTAGGTAGTATACACCCCTCCAATGTAACTTTAAATTTTTTTAATGCCCATATATAACTTTCCTTTGTCTCGTCACTCATGAAAACAAAACCTAAACAATATGTTAAGACATCAGGAAAAGCTTTGAACATCCTTATAGAATCGGGGTGTGCAAAAAACAAGTTCTCAAGGGAATGAGTTGATGGGTTCATATTATAGTAGAACGTGTAGCGATGGCTATCCAACAAATTAAACAGTTCCTGTATCGGGTTTCTACCATCTCGTTCTTTAAATTTCAGTCCGGCCAAAAAATTATGTATCGTTTTAGCGTTTGATACATTGTCAGGATTTCTATTTTTTATGGCCTCTAGTATTGCACCAACTTTAAAACTGCTTTGCCTTAAAGTTTTAACAATTTCTTTTTCATCTTGAGTTAAACGAGCACGTCGTGCTTGCCCTTGGAGGTAAGTTGGAGGTGGGTGGTTATGTTGTCCATTTTCTACGTGACACATCCATTCACCATTAACTACGTAACCTTTAATGAAAAATGGACAATCTTTTTTCTTTGTACCTGATTTTACGGAAGATGGTTTCTTTTTTTCGTAAACCCCCGATTTATCACATACAATATCAACATACGGTGTTATGCTCCCATCACCCCCTCCAGACCTACGAATCGTAAGAATGAAACCCCAATTTCCAGCCACATCAGCAAGATCAGCAAGCATTTCATCCCTTGTTTCCCAAGTCAATTCATCGACTTCAAAGTGCTCCGAATAATCAGTTAGCTCATCGTTTGAGCCACTGGATGAATTCGCATTGTTGTTGTTATTCCATTGGTTGTTGTCATAACCATAGTTGTAATTCATTTTCGAAAAGTGTTTGTTTGTATATTTTATTGGGGAGAAATGAGGATTTTTTTAGAGATTTCCGAAATGTTTTTGTGTTTGATTTTATGGTTTGTTATAATTGGCAAAATTGAGTCATATTTATAGTGTAAGTTTACACTACAAACCGTAGATTACTTTTACGGTTTGTAGTGAATTTTTGGTGTAGTCATTTTCAAACTTTAATAATGCATTGAGTAGTCATTTTCGGATAGGGTTGTCAACTCATAATAATTCAAAAGTAATAAAGTGTTGTCGGATGCATTTGATGGATATGGTATCCAATGTAATTTACACTACAAACCGTAGATTACTTTTACGGTTTGATGTTTTTTTTTTTTTACGTTGTTTACGGTGATTCAGTGCAAAAAGTACATTCGTAAAATGGCGCTGCTTAAATCAGGGGTACAAACCGTACATTAGTTGTTTACGGTGATTCAGTGCAAAAAGTACATTCGTAAAATGGCGCTGCTTAAATCAGGGGTACAAACCGTACATTACTTTTACGGTTTGCACAAAATACATGCAAACCGTACATTTAATGTACGGTTTGTATGAAATCTGTACAAACCGTACATTAAATGTACGGTTTGTATGTAAATTTCAGAATATTTAGGGTTTTTTAGGGTTTAGGGTTTGTAATTTAGGGTTTAGGGTTTAGGGTTTTTAATTTAGGGTTTAGGATTTAGGGTTTGTAATTTAGGGTTTAGGGTTTATGGTTTGTAATTTAGGGTTTAGGGTTTAGGGTTTTTAATTTAGGGTTTAGGGTTTAGGGTTTAGGGTTTTTAACTTAGGGTTTAGGGTTTACGGTTTAGGGTTTAGGGTTTAGGGTTTAGGGTTTTTAACTTAGGGTTTAGGGTTTACGGTTTAGGGTTTAGGGTTTAGGGTTTAGGGTTTTTAACTTAGGGTTTAGGGTTTACGGTTTGTAAAAACTCAATATTGGTCCTATCAATTAAAATACAGAATATTTTTTACAAACATACAAATCAAACATACGAATCAAATTAAACTTACGAAATTATAACGTACAAATCAAACATAGAAATCAAATACAAAAACAGTGCATTTATTTTTTTTTGTAACGACTAAATGTTTTAAAGTTGGACATAGGGAGCATCTTTCCCGCCGATGTTAATCTATCCGATGACGGCTCAGCAGACTCTTCGATTTCGTTTAGTTCCGTACGCCGTCTTTGTCGGTGCTGCGATTCTGGATGCGGCGCACGCTCGTGGGATGTAATTGTCAACCCTCGACTCCAACTATCGGTGGACTGATGACTAGGCTGATGCTCGTACGAACCAAATGATTGTCTATGATGATCGAACGGAACATCGGTCTGAACGTAGTCCGACCCAGCAAAAGAAGAACGACGACGTCGACCGCTTGAACTCGGACCCGGACCCTGATCTGTAGTCGGGTGTCGACCTCCAGTCGATCTTCTACCCCCGCTACTAGATTCGCCTCTTTCGTCGGGACGCCGACAACTTGAAGACATAGTGTAAGTTCGTGGGTCGTAACGTAAGTCGTCATCACCATCGTCGTCGTCGTCGTCGTCGTCGTCATCCCCCTCCGACTGTTCATCAGCTGACCCATACGGATTCATACCCATTTCAGCGAACTCCTTACGTAGTAAGTCCACGTCCGTTTTCATTTTCGCCCGTTTGAACGATTTAAAACTGCGGCGCAACATCGCTTTCTGTAAAAAAAAAAACAATAAAAAACGATTTATTAGTATTGAAATATACATAAAAAGAAGTAACGATTTATTAGTAAAAAACGATTTAGTAGTTACCATTTTATTGAAGACACCCGTATTCTCCCGGAAACCGTGAGGGGGCGGGACAAGTTCAGGTGGGTTTATGAAGATGCGGGTCCGCTCTCTATACCATTTCATGTAACCCGGTGACGTCCCCGTGCCATATTCGCCGTTAATAAGACGGGTGTGGCGGTCATTCCACACGGCTATAAATTCTCCGGTTAGTAAAGGCCAGTCGTGTTTTTGCCCAATCCCATATCTTCTATCCTTGCCGTGACCATGTCTTGGTTTCCAAATATACGTAGGGACCCGCTGCACAAAACCGAACTGCCTCATGAACCTGTCCGCGGGGTGGTACTCAATCTTCTCATTACAAATGAGAGGCACAGAACAATGCCACATATACCGGCCCCGCGTGCAGTATTCCGGATACTGATTGAGATCCCCGTAAGGTTGCCACACTATCTGTAATCATCAAATTAGAATATATAAACAATGGTTTAAAAATAGACGAGTAATAAATTCTGCGAAGATAAGACCAATGCAAACATATACAACATATAATACGTAAGTTACATATAATACGAAAATTAAAATTTACCTGTTCAGGCGACATATTGTCAAACTGGTCACGTATGTGGACCACATTATGTCCGTAGACATATGGCGTAAGGTTAGTTTGCCGCCACATCTTCCATCTGTAATATACAAACAAAAACCGATAAACAATAAATATAACCGGCAGCTAAGTAAATGATAGATGACACAATAATATAAAAAAGAATATCCAATTCAAAAACTAAATAAATATCATACCTGTAACCGAGGGGGAACCTAGGCAAGCCCTCCGGTGGCTCGACATCTTCCGGCAGCTCTTCACACGGTCTAATCGGCAGTAGTCTGGTAATCGCCCACATATCCAGAAACATCACCGCCCCGCTTACTCCGGTTGTCTTACAACGTACCACCCTGCATAGATTAGCCTCTAACCAGGCCAGAAGAGCTGATCCCCAACTATACTCAGCACATGTGTCAAAATCCTCCAGAAATGGCAGAGGCCAGAGTGGAATCTGATCACTGCTCTTATCCGAAAACACATGTGCAGCCAGTAATAATAGCATGGCAGCCCTAGACTGATATAGTAAACGCTCCTCACTAGGGTTGGGGGGTAATTCACCGAAGGTCTGTAACATCCAATCAAGTCTAACTGTCAGACAGTTTAGATCGACTTGATTGTCAGCCGGCCTAACACCCAACAAACTCTCCATCATAGCCAACCTGCTCGCCTTCGTGTCATTCCGCTCCGACCGGGTCACAGCAAGACCATCCACCCTCAGACCAAGCATAATCTCTACATCCTGTAAAGATATCCCCAACTCTCCCCCGACAAAATAGAACGTGTGCGACTCATCACGCCACCTATCAACTAAGGCTGTAATCAACCCTCGGTCTACGGTATAATTACCTATACTGTAAATACCGTAAAAACCAGCCCTAATGATATTTTGAACTACCCTTTCAGGCGTCGGTATCTGCCAACTATAATTATAAACCCTAATCTTATTGGCATCTCCTCTACCCGCTTCTCTGCCAGCATCCCAAGTCTGACTAGAAATGTGACCAGTCTGTCGTAAAATACCCAACCTCCCTTTAATCTGTGGACCTGGGTCTGTCATCCTAACTATGATAACCAAATATAACTCAATTAATGATAACCAAAAAAATGATAACATAACCAATTAATGATAACCAAACAATGATAACTCAATGATAACCAAACAATGATAACTCAATTATAACCAATTAATGATAACCAAACACACATTTTTTCATAAACCAAACAATAATAATTCAATTTTTTAATGATAACCAAACACACATTTTTTCATAAACCAAACAATAATAATTCAATTTTCTAATGATAACCAAACACACATTTTTTCATAAACCAAACAATAATAATTCAATTTTTTAATGATAACCAAACACACATTTTTTCATAAACCAAACAATAATAATTCAATTTTTTAATGATAACCAAACACACATTTTTTCATAAACCAAACAATAATAATTCAATTTTCTAATGATAACCAAACACACATTTTTTCATAAACCAAACAATAATAATTCAATTTTCTAATGATAACCAAACACACATTTTTTCATAAACCAAACAATAATAATTCAATTTTCTAATGATAACCAAACACACATTTTTTCATAAACCAAACAATAATAATTCAATTTTTTAATCATAACCAAACACACATTTTTTCATAAACCAAACAATAATAATTCAATTTTCTAATGATAACCAAACACACATTTTTTCATAAACCAAACAATAATAATTCAATTTTCTAATGATAACCAAACACATATTTTTTCATAAACCAAACAATAATAATTCAATTTTTTAATGATAACCAAACACACATTTTTTCATAAACCAAACAATAATAATTCAATTTTTTAATGATAACCAAACACACATTTTTTCATAAACCAAACAATAATAATTCAATTTTTTAATCATAACCAAACACACATTTTTTCATAAACCAAACAATAATAATTCAATTTTTTAATCATAACCAAACACACATTTTTTCATAAACCAAACAATAATAATTCAATTTTTTAATCATAACCAAACACATTTAATGATAACCAAACACATTTAATCATAAACCAAACAATAATAACTCAATTTTTTAATCATAACCAAACACATTCTCAACAATTCAAATTAACCAAACAAAATAAAAAAATTTGCAAAAATGGGACAAATATCAACAATTATTAAAATTTCTATAATTAATATAAACAAACAACAAACAATTATATATAGCTAAGTGAATTATGGTTTTGCATATTTTATATATTTTTTCCTATTTTACAAATTAAAATTACAAAAAATAAAAAAACATGCAAAAATGGGACAAATATCAACAATTATTAAAATTTCTATAATTAATATAAACAAACAACAAACAATGATATATAGCTAAGTGAATTATGGATTTGCATATTTTATATATTTTTTCCTATTTTACAAATTTAAATTACACAAAATACATAATAAATTAGAGAATAAAAGATATACCCTTGAATTATGGATAAGTTTGATTGATGATTTGAGGTTTTTTGTTAATAAATTTGATAGTTAATGTGGTTGATTGATTTGGGTGATTTTTTGGGTTAAAAATTGGGGGTTTTTGAGAGAAAGAGAGAGAGTGTAGAATAAAATTTTATTTTTTTAAAAAAAAACGAAAGTTTCTGTTTTTTCCAGGGACTGTCTGTGTAATTTTCGCGCAGGGACTGACTGTGTAATTTTGAAAAGCAGGGACTGACTGTGTAATTTTGAAAAAAATTACACAGACCGTAGATTTAATCTACGGTCTGCGCGTGAAAACAGAATTTATGTAGTGTATTGAGAACACCTCTTATGTTAATATTATGAGAGCATTTATAATAATTTTGTTACATTTTTATTATTAACTAGTGACACATCATCATTTAAAAACCTATTAAATGACACATGCATATTAAGTTAAATACACACATTAGTTTTAACTTTAAAAATGTTATCTATTTTAATTAAAAATTAATTATTCAAAATATAGTATCATGAATATGTGCTGCGAGAAAATAAATATCAGCATGCTAGACATAAAAAATATATGCGTGAGAAATAACACTTAATTGTGTGTGTGAGTTAGACTTTTTTGCCATGTCATCAACTAATAACAATAAAAAATATACAAAATTTTTTAGTTAATACTAAAGATAACAAAACTATTGTATATGCTATGATATATAATAAAAGCGCTTTCATTAATTGCATAAACATAGTTTAAGTTAAATTGAGATTTATTATTTCATTTATTTATTTTTGAAATGCTCCTCCTAGGTCCTCCCCCATGGTTATAAGGTGTTTGAAATCCCCTAGCAATGACAAATTTTGTTACTTTTGTTTCCAAACTATTTTGTTTAAATTAAGTCAAAAAAATGTATTGTAATTAATTGCCAAAAAGATATATCTCATTAGACGAATTTATTGGTAACTTATGCGATAATAGTACTCAATCTTGGGTATATACAAATGCGTTAATAACATCAAATAAGCACATGTTGTTTTTATATAAATAGTTTTTGAGTATTAAAATATAATGAAAACCGAAAAAAATTGCGATATGTTGTGTGACATATTAGCTCGTTATAGATATATATAAAGATATGTATAGATATAGAGAGAGACAACAACGGGGTCTTTATTAATCAGAATGTCTCAATACAAGGGGACCCTAACCTTCTTTATATACTAGAGGTTAGGGTTATACAAGATAGAAAGCCCAACTTAGGCTCACTATGAGTAAGGCCCAATAGTCCAATAATATCTTACAACACTCCCCCTTTGGACGTCTTGAATTCTTCGTGTCATGCAATCGATCTGAGTCGAGTTCATTCGCAGTGCTAAACACATAAAAAACCTTAGGGACGGAAAACCCAGTGTGGGACAAAACCGGCACCTAGGAGAAACTGTGTAGTCGAATGATATAGACCGAAATTCTATGTAATTAACTAACCACAAAACAGTATGCCTCATCAAAACCTTGCCAGAGCAAACCCAATGGGAAAATCTCTGATCGAAGGAAAAAGAGTGCAACAGTGGTAGTAGTAGGGGATCAACCACAAAACAGGTGCCTCATCAAAACCTTGCTAGAGTAAACCCAGTAGGAAAAACCTCTAGTCGAAGGACAAAAGAGTACACAGTGGTAAGAAGTATACAACAGGATACTCCCCCTAATTTCGGCAATCTTAAGTGACATATAATGGGAACGTGTCTCGCTAAAAACCTTGCCAAGGAAAACCCAGTGGGAAAAAACCTTGGTCTAAGGACAAAAAGAGTACACGAGCATGCGACTGGATGCTCCCCCTCACTTGCACACGACAGGGTGCGAGGATTTCGACTAAGTAGTAATTAGTGCAATAAGCATTCACCTGGATGCTCCCCCTCACTTGCACACGATTGGGTGCAATGATTTTATATTCGAATAAAGAGTATGAGCATTCGACTGGATGCTTCATTTACTTGCACACGACTGGATACAAGAAAATCTAACGTGAAATAGAACGAGCATTCAACTGGATGCTCTTAAACTTCATATGTGAAGATTTATTTCGGCGAAAAATGTTAAATAACACAATCTAGTCATGTCGCTCTTGATCGATGACAACAAGTTGTCCTCAAATAAGACAGGTGTTTTATCTGGATCGTGAGACAGAGTATATGTAATTCAAATATGGCTAATACGAGCTCGAAGCCATATACACTCTTTAGTCGTCTCATAGAGCACGAGTAGATCAGAGTGATTCGTTTGGAGTCGTTCCAAGACCTCCAAGATATCGCCTTATTCCTAATGGCAAAGACATACCATGTTAGGAATATCCCTTATGCGGGTCTGATAAGTAACCAACATCGGTAAAACCGAAAAAGGGTTGCGTTAATTCGAGTACCGAAGGGGGTAGGTACACTCGATGACGCAAAATGGGATAAGACAAGCCCTCATCCACAGTTACCTTAAGGTAATGGGAAAATGTCTTTTATGCCATTTCGATGGCAGCGTGTTAGCGTGATGCTGTGTCGAGCTATACCATTCACAGCAGACAAGATGTTCGTCCTAGTACATTAGACCAAGTACAATGATGTGCTTATTGTACTTAGATATGAACATCATGGTTCAATATCTCTTTGTCGTCTTATCAGGGACGGACCGGGTCTATATCAATGTCTAGTGATCGAACGATCATGGGAGAATCTGACGACTTAGCGTCATGATGACTACAACGTCATAACACCTTCTGGGTGTAGTCTGAATCATGGACTTAGATTCAATCTTTACGGGACTCGATCATCAGGTCGAGTCACTACCGTGTCTTCCCAAGATCATTCATCTCGAAGGCAAATCCAAAAATGGATCGCGTAATAAAACACGCAAGGGCATAATACTTGTTCAAGTATCCCAAGCTAATCAAGTACTCACTTAGGCGGGTATACCACATCCGCTCGGATTATATTAATCCATATAGTGAACGTCTCAGTCAATTGAGATCGTGTTCCGTGGTCAGGAACTACTTGATTAAAGCATATGGAGTCACACAGTGACCTTCATCTATATCTCTTTGTCTAAATTCCCATAGAGATAAAACCGTGACCACAATCACATGCTGCATAATCAGTTTTTAGGAAACTACTAAACTGATAAAGTAGGGGACCGTTATAACGTCCATTACGAGGAAATCAACCATCTCGTAATCAATTCCAAGATGTGAGAGAAGCCTTGCGCTACTAGGCGAGCATTTTACAATCTCATTATTCTCATCACTTTTCCTTACGAATGACCAAATAAACGAACTCGTTTAACATTGGTGGTGTTGGAGCTACAGGTCCGAACACACTTTCGCTAAGGAGTCTACTTGGATTGTAAGTTTCCATTAGTGCAGTCTATTCTCCGTTGACTTTAGGCAACGGTACATGGTTCTCTGTCATAATTTGCTCATATTATCAGTCGTCACCGAATATATGAACAAGTAATCAATGACAGTTTCGTTTCACTTCAATATCGTCTAAGATATCATGATCGACAGATATTTCGAGATTCTTAGGATGAGGAGGAAATCACACATCTCATTGATCCTTTATAATCTCGTGTGACAAACGAGTTTCAGTTCATCACCTCTGGGGCTGAACGAATTTGGAACCGGTCAACTTCCTCGTATCTTGGGAAGGACGACAGACTGACGGCCGACGGCAGCGTCCTTTGCTTGGCGGGTTCGGCCAAAGCAACGTGTTACGACAGGAACACGGCGTCCGACAGGGACGTCTATCCTTGCAAGCATTTTGCAGAAGGTATAAATGATCTCGTGACATCTCATAAAGTCATTAAATGCGTTTGGCATTTAGTTAGACTTGAGGGAGTCTATGCACTTACTTATCACTAAGTGCAGTTTTGGGGATCAAGCTAAGACTGAGTGGGTTATGCCACGTTACTTCACGTCGTTCCTTATCAACGGTAACGTGCAAATCTCCCACTAACGATGGGGAGAACAGTCTTAGCGATGTCACTTTCGCATATCATGCGGTAAAGAGATCGCTTGCCAAGTTTACTCTATCAAATGATAGACAGAGGATTCATAATCGACTTATGTCCCCTTCAGAGGTCTATGTTTTGAACGCTATAGTGGCTCAATCAAAATATTAAGCACTCAAACACGCGTTCATATGAGGCGTCTGGCTCATAACCAGTAACCAACTGGTACGCATTTAGTGTTTTGAGTGACTATGGGCCTCAGACGGACCAATGCAGCAAAATAGCATGACCCCACACAGAAATATAAATCTTGGTGCGCAAGACCAAGAAGTGCCTGCAACCATTTGCAGTCGCATCATCAAACTTTCCGTGAGTCCATTTGGGTCTGAACATAATCGACAGAATGTTCAATTTCAATTTCCAAACTCAAGTAATTCAAATCGAATTTTCGATTCTTACTCTTCGGAATTATCAAGTCGACTAGACTTTTCAGGATAATCCGGATCATGAGCCATCAACTTAATGATAGGGCAAAAAGTTTGGAAAGTGCTGCATTTATGTGGACAACAGTAAAATGTGACCATATTATCGATGAATCAAACATAACCATTTATATTTATGGTCCGTCTTATGGTTGGATAAGTCCACAATAACTCCTTCAATTCTTTACAAGAATTCTACGAGTTCATTTCGTGATCTTTACACATGCTAGTCTTTCAAAGTGAGCATTAGCGGCATTAATTTCGGATTAATCACGAAATATATTCTCAGAGAGAATCCAAATGCGATGCGATTATAAATCAAGCATCGTCTTTTAACCCGGGAATATCTCATCCGGTCAATGCCACAATATCAAAATGCTCTGATCAATCGACGACAGGCGAATGATAGTATAGACAATCATGTCTTAGCATCTAAATCCTTTATCAATCGACGACAGGCGAAATGATAAGATAGCTTTAAATGCTTTTAAAAAATGTGGTAGCAACCACTTGAAAGACATTTCAACTCCTCTAAAATACGCTTTTGATCGTATTGAATGGAGGTTATGTAAAGAAATTTTAATTCTTTCATGAGCTATTACCAGATAACACTGGTTTTCTCGAATATTTTATAACTCAACAAGGTACGGCAAGACCTACATGAGTATAAGACCTCATATTTGACATATCAATTTGGTTTTACCAAAGATTTTGATTTGGAACAACATGTCCAGAATCGTTGTCACTGAGTACTCTTTTAGGCAAATAGTTGGTGAAATTATGTGGTACACTATTACCCACTATTTCCAAAAAAAATCAACTATCCCACAAGTATTGCCTAAAATTTCATAATTTAAAGTTTGGTCACATTTGTCAAAGGAATTTGCTCAAAACACTTTAAATTATTTCGAGAAATTTCATAAATAGGCAAACCATTATATAAAAGTATGTCCAAATGGAAAAATCATAATCTAAATGGAAAAACATAATTCAGATGAGCGAAAAAAATGGCTCAATGATTTATCAAAATCAATAAAGAAAGGTACCAAACTTATTTGAGCCACAAAACCGGGGGTCTCAAGAGTTTCCTTTCAGTTATCTTTAACCACATTAGCATCGTTTTTTTCACCTTTATAATAGTTTTGAACTATTTAAGGAGTAACCGTGCATGACCTTTGTCTTTATAGCATAGAGTTGCCTCCTTGGGCATTATCTATTGCTTTGTGACAATGGGCCATATTGTTCCTTTCAATTACTGTCTTGGAGCCACAGGTTTTCGATTTTGACGATTGTCTAAAATCTCTCTTGACTAAGCGATTCATCGGGATCGCGACAGTTCGAGACAAATAGCACTTGTCTCGGTTCTCGATTCGTGGAAAAAAAATATACACGAAGAGCATTAATATCGGGCAAACAATTCGCCATTGACCCAATAGGATAAAAATTACTCACCGGGGCAATTTTCTTATCCAATAACAGATGGGCGATAAAGGAACACGGTGAATATAAATTCACGATACTGCTTATGGAATACAATTTCCAAGCTAGTATTTTGGTGAAGGATTGCTCCAATATGTTAATTTCAGACATTTGTTCACCACACTTTAAATTATTTCGAGAAATTTCGTAAACAGGCAAACCATAATCCAAAAATCATAATCCAAATGGAAAAACATAATCCAGATGAGCGAAAAAAAATGGCTCAATCAAAATCAATAAAGAAAGGTCACAAACTCATTTGAGCCACAAAACCGGGGGTCTCAAGAGTTTTCTTTCAGTTAGCTTTAACCACATTAGCATCGGTTTTTTTTTACCTTTGTAATAGTTTTGAACTATTTAAGGGGTAACCGTGCATGACCTTTGTCTTTATAGCATAGAGTTGCCTCATTGAGCATTATCTCTTACTTTGTGACAACGTGCCATATTGTTCCTTTCAATTACTGTCTTGGAGCCACAGGTTTTCGATTTTGACGATTGTCTAAAATCTCGCTTGGCTAGGCGATTCATCGGGATCGCGACAGTTCGAGACAAATAACACTTGTCTCGGTTCTCGATTCGTGGAAAAAAATGTACACGAAGAGCATGAATATCACGCAAACAATTCGCCATTGACCCAATAGGATTAAAACTACTCACCGGGGTAATTTTCTTATCCAATAACACATGGGTGATAAAGGAACATGGTGAATATAAATTCACGATACTGCTTATGGAATACAATTTCCAAGCTAGTATTTTGGTGAAGGATTGCTCCAATATGTCAATTTCAGACATTTGTTCACCATAGACGTCATCACGTCTCAAATGTGGCGGCGGAATAAAATCAACGTCTTAGCATTCATCCTGATGGTAACAACAAACTCGTGTTTTACTCATCAAAGATGGCATCCAAAAAAAATTTGGGCATCACATTTTCACACATCAGGGTGAGTAACATGTGGCGACGGATTAAAATCAACGTTTAAACAGTCATTTCGCAAGTATGTTTTACGATTTTTTCTCATCATAGATGGCATCCAACATGTGTTGGGAGTTCTGGATTATTTATCATATAAAACGACTGGTTTATATGTTTATGGTTTGCACAAGCACAAACTTTTTTTCGAAACGACAGGTTCGAAAACATTAGTTTTGCTTCTCATGTGAATCGGTTCTCATTGATCGAACGACGGGTCGATACTAAGACACCAATTCGGCGAAACATACATCACTATATAAACACACTCGGGGAAATTATTATTTAGTCAACCCCTTTCGGTAGCTCTACTTGAAAAACGACCAGGAAAGACGGTGATGGTGGAGGGCACGAATGCCACTTAAAACCCGACCTCATTAAGATATCGATTTCTGCCTATATCTTTTCTAGACATCGCATCCAAATAGGTGAGCCTAGTTGGGGAAGGTTCATAATTTTTCCAACTTAAATGTGAAAATATATGATTTCGCAAATTACCATATTTTACACAAGTGTACATGGTAATAGATAAATACATAGATCGTACCTGCTTCCATGATTAAATAATATAGCAGTAGCATGGTAGTACATATTAGCACAATCTAAATTTATCAATTTACACTAAGAAAGATATTACTCAATAATTAATTATTCTATTGCTATATGTGTAAGTTCTATACATGGTAACTAAATCATTCATGTACGTAATATATTTTATTTACCAATTTACAATATACACGCAGGTTACATACATGGTAATTCACAAGATTCATTATACCATGAAAGGAATCAAATATTAACTCATGGTAATTGACTAATTACATTAATAAGTTCCAAGATCGCATGCATTGACCATATATTAAACATATTTGAACTTGTATACTATTCTGTGTATAGGGTTAAACTATAGGGACCGTAGCATAATATCAGTAAACTTATAAGTATTCTCTTACAACATTATTACTAAGTCAATCCACAAGTTTCAGCATGTTTCAAAACTGGTCCTATTACTTCTGAAGGTAATAGGTTTGATTCTACATGTTTATATACTATCAATTCCATCACAGTACATGCATGATGATTTATTTATTTACATGGCATGATTATACAAACATATATATTGCAATATCCATATTACACAATCACTAACAGTAGTATTTTAAGACAATTTCAAAATCCCAGTATACTATTATGATATTCGAGATCAACTTACGTAGGTTGCACTATTTTATTTAACATACAAAAAATATTTAACTCATGCTAGTTAAACATAATCTTCATACATACAATTCTTTTCATACGTAGTTCCATTGAATCCATAACATGGGACAGTATGTTACTCTTATTACTATTAACGTGTATTGGACACTATTAGCAATGGTTTAAAGGGTTTAGAATTTATGTACCTTTCAGACGGTATGTTGGTAAATGTCGATATAGCAAAACCCTAAAAAAATCGGATAAACCTCTATGTTTATAAATACCCAATATCCTTGCGTTTACCCAAAATCTCCAATATCCGTGAGCGTATATCCTATTCTCCGCGAGCAAAGTGCCGATAACGTGTTGTGTGACATATTAACTCGTTATAGATATATATAGAGATATGTATAGATATAGAGAGAATATAGAGAGAGACAACAACGGGGTCTTTATTAATCAGAATGTCTCAATACAATGGACCCTAACCTTCTTTATATACTAGAGGTTAGGGTTATACAAGATAGAAAGCCCAACTTAGGCCCACTATGAGTAAGGCCCAATAGTCCAATAATATCTTACAACACGATATATGTTTTAGGAGTGAAAATTTCATATTAAAATCACAGAAAGGCGGCCAACAGAATATGCATAACTATAGCTAACAGTATATATCCATTGCTCAGTTTAAGTTTCACATTGTAAAGAGTTTCATCAATTTTAAGTTCTTCTAACAAAATTATGTCAAATGATAGTACACATCAGATATACCTTAAAGATATACCTATTAACATTGTTTTTGGTTCAACCCCAAATTTTGAACTAATTTTAGGCAGTCTATATAGATTAGCTCCTAATTGGGCTTTTTTTTAATCTTAGTTGGCAAATTAGCGGGACTTCCTACCGATGACTTTAAATTAACTTTATTACATCTTATTGGGCCTAATTTGTAATTAAATAAGCAAGTATCAGAAAGATATTTATTAATTAATGACATTGCTATGAGCCTCTATGCTAACTGGAAATATTCAAAATCATAATTAAAGAATCTACACATTTGTAACTATAATCACAATTACTCACAAGGCTAGAGATTTTTTTGCCTGAAATTCATTTAAGAAAAGCCTCAACAAAAAAGCTAGAGTAGATTATAAAAATTCGCACTTGACTATTTACTAACTGATATAAAAATTCAACTTTTATCAAAATTGTAGTAGTTCCTAAAAATCTCTCTATTCCTGGCAAGTGTGATACATTTAAACTCCTCAAAAAGTGGCGAATAATAATAAAAAATCTACCAACTGTCTCTATTTTTTTAGTTTCAGCAAAAAAAAATTGGTAGCCAATCTTCGTTTATTTTTTAAATAAAAAATCTTAAAAATTTGTTACCAAACAGTAAATTATTGAAATGAATCAAATGATACTCACACAGTCTATATAAATAAACGTCTCATATGAAAATGCGTGCAATTTTTACCGACAATTTTTTCATATCTATATTGCCAAAAATATATTTTCAAAAGTTAATCACGTAGTTAATTCATGGTTAAAATTATACAATGGAATTTAAAAAAAAATTATTTCAAAAATTTTAATATAAAAATTTTGATGGTTAAAGTTACACCCATATTTGTAATAAACATTTGTTTAGGCGGATAGTATATAATATAAGTATTTGAATGCCACTCTAATAATGCTATATAGTGTTACAGCCGTGCTACTGTGCTAGATCCATTCATTCGCGCAATGAGATCACCTTTGATGACCAAAAGCACAATATTTGTGCTCTAGTAACATAAATAATGTCCAAAAAAAAATATAACTAAAAATAGAACAAATAGCTTCAACTGAATAGAACAAACATATTGATCTTAAAAGATGGCATCAACAATCATCCATTTCTTAATAAATGGCATCTCCCCAAGTCCAAAACTGCGAATCTAGTGTTTTCGTGCCGAACGGATGTGGTTGATACTTAGTCGAAACATGAGATAAACCGGAGTAGACTAAAAGGGGCAACACCACCGTTCATATTAAGGAAAATCGATTTATCTTAAAAAATAGTTTTAACTTACAAATCCCTGATAATAGCAAAAGAAACTCACGTTGAATGTACCCCTTCCCATACAGGGATTTTGGTTAAGCTATGGATTATAAAAAAGATTACTTCAACACAAGGACATAAAAATAATCTAAAATTGTACTTATAATATTTGAAGTGATGTGGTTTCTTCCATTAATTAATTAGCCTAGGAACAGGTTTGAGTTTTACTATTAATTTTCAAGACTATCTAGCGAATTTTAAAGGAAAAACTAGTGATTTTATCAGGATCTAAATATCATCACGTACGTACTATCAGTCTAGAGATAAGATTAGGTTGGCAAGTATTAAATTCGACGTATTGACCAATAGTGAAAGTTAGTTAAAGGTAAGGCTAAACGGTAGTATATTTATCAAGATAGAAAAATCAACCGGAAATCCATTTTCTTGAGAAACAACAAATGGATATTAACAAAATTTGGTTGATAGCTTTTTCAAAGTAGACAAATATTTACAGAAACATGAAGCACATATTAAATCTTAAAAGATTTTTCTGAAAAAGATCCCATAGCTAAAAACGCTTAGATTTTACAAATGGAAACGACAATTGTAAATGATACGGATGCAGAATTGCAGATTCTGCTAGTATTTGTTGGTTTTATATTTGTGGATTATACTGAGCAACCTATTTTGATGAGACTTTGGATATTTCTCTTTGTAAGGCCAGACCAGGCAAACTGAAATTCTTTTTTGGATAGTAAATTTGTTTTTACACAATTATAAAAAGCTAGGATTGCCGTGACAAGAATACATTAATTTGCTCAGTCAGATCAGGTTTAAGTTACAAAATTTTGTTGACTTATTTTCTAAATTTTGCTCGATGAACTTTTTGTTAACTTAATATTACAGAAAAGAACTACTCTTTTAGTAAACATTGAAACAGTTTTATTGTTAAAAGGGCAGGGCAGACCCAAGTCTATTTATAAATTATTTAAAGATTGGCGTTATACACATGTTATGTAAGATATTTTATGGTTCCTGATGAAGGAGAGACTATGACAACTACTTTCACTTGCTAATTACTCTACCAAAATTTAAATAACAAAATCATAAACGTTAGAAATCATTATGTTAAATAAGAAACGCTCCCCTTGAAATGAAATGAATTGACATACTCCCTAGTGCTTAAAATATATCTATTGGTGTAAACTACAATGACAAAACTCTCCCTTCATTGTCTTGTAGAACTACAAGAATTCCCTTTGAGAATGGCCTTAAATGAAATGGAAACAAATCTTTGAACAGTCGAACTTGAAAATTTACATATCCCACTTGCAGGAATTTTTAATTCAAGAATAATGCAATTAATAACATACAAAAGAGTTTAATAATAATGAACATATTTGGGTCACAACTTCCATCACAAAATAAGCTAAACACGTCAAACTTGAGCTTTAATCGTGCTAAAGAAGTGTACATCCGTTAGCTACTACTCAGCGCACCACCATAGGTGAACCGCGATCAAAACCACTCCTCAAAGGCCTACCTCGACGAATCGGTCTTTTCTTAATCTCCAAAATATCTTTCTCCATATTCTTTACCACATTTGCGTATGTATGCATAGGTTGCACGTTTGATTTCCCCTTCGTTTCCCCGTAATTAGCACCACCGTGTGCAAGAATCCTAATTATCCCCGTATAATGCAACGACTCAGCAATCTGTACAGATGTCACGCCCTTATTCGTCCTTGCTTCCACGTCAGCGCCTTTCTTGACCAAAAACTCGACCACGTCACCTTGTCCCGCCTCAACAGCACAGTGCAGGGCCGTGTACCCATCCTTGTCTGTAGCACTAATATCAATACCGTTTTCAATTAAAGCCTTTACCGCTTCTATTTTACCCTTAAAAGAGGCTCGATGTAGACCCGTCATCCCATTTTGATCGCGTCCATTGATAACCGCTCCATTTTCCAATAACCGTTGGATTTTCCTGACTTCACCTTTACTAGCCGCGACACATAGGTTATCACCCAGCCTTAAGGCGTCGAAGAGCCTATTGTGACCAAACTCCGCCGCCACGTCGTAGGCCGTTTTCCCTTGCTTGTTCCTCACGTCCTTATTCGCCCCTTTTTGTAGCAAATATTTGACCATGCTCTCATCCCCAAGACCCGCCGATATATGCAAAGGTGTATCCATATCGACCAAGTTACGTATGTCAAGGCGGGCCCCACTTACCAACAACTGCCTAGCGCAATCTCGCCTCTTTTCTTGAACCGCCAAATGTAGCGCGGTGTTTCCGTCTTTAGTAAGAGCATCAACATTAGACCCTTTTAGTATAAGTAGCTTTAGTACCTCCAAGTGCCCCCCACCGGCGGCAAGATGGATTGGGCCACACCTTGAGGCCTCAGAGGCCTCGGTGCTGGCTTTTCGAGCCAAGAGTAGCTCAACGATAAGTGCTTCTCCTGAAGCAGCTGCAGCTTCTAGTGGGCTTGATCCGGCTCGACTCTTTGCTTCCACATCGGGCTCGAATTCTAATAGTAATTGGACTAAATCGGGCCGACCTTGGGCTATAGCTAAATGAAGTAAAGTTTGTCCATCTACATCAACTGAGTCAGCTGATTTCCATTTGGTGTCACTTTTTTCAAGAACTTCCCTAATCTCATCCATTAGTCCATTAGTGACTAATTGGGACAAAATTGAAGACCCAACAAAGATGACCCTTAGGCCACTATCGATGAAAACTTGCTTCTTTTTGTTGGTAAACCATTCATTGGGGATGGCATCATACGAAGAGGAGAGGTCCTTGATACCCGCACCAGGGACAACGACGCTGTGCAACTGGAACGCGTCGTTACAGTGCGGATACGATTCAGGGAGACACCCGTTTGGTGGGAGATTGTAGATTATTTCGATAGTGACGCTAGTTAGAGGGGAAATGATACCTGATTGGGGACGGATGGTGTAACGTGCACGATTTATTGGCTGTAGCCTAAATGCTACGGGCATAGTGTACATAACATTTCGTAAAGTTAGCTCACCGTAACATTTTTGCCCTTGTTCAATCCGTATCGCGACCAAATTGGACGGTTCTAAGCTTATTAGCCTATCCATCTATTTTTTTCAAGAAAGTATTTTGAAATTTGTATACTGTTAATTAAGAGTTACTTACTTGAAAATTTGATACTGTTAAGGGCCAAACCCATGAAGAGAAATGAGATAGCCAATTGATTACAAAATGTACAAATGGGGGTTTAATATAAGGGTAAGATTAGTGAATGTGCCGGCTATTACAAAAGAGAGTGCCACATGGTGGAGTTAGAAACAAAGCTGACTTATTCTACGTATATTCTTTTACAAAACTTAGAATTATTGATGAAACCAAAATTTGATGGTAATTTATCTTAGTGGTGCTATCATCAGTTATGCTAAGTCATTTTCTTGGTTATGTTATAACCGAAGGAGTGAACTAAGTTGGTAAATTTCGATGATTTTGTTCTATGATGATCGTATAAGTTAGAATAGCTATTATAGTCTAATTTTTCGAGGACAGGTGATCTGTAACTCTTGTTGTATGTCAAGTTTGCTAATTAAGTTCTTTTTTTTGTTGTTGATAGTTTTATGTCAAGTTTTCTTAAGTGTTATGTTATGCGTAGGAAGAGCCAGTTAAATAAATTATTGAGGTGGTAACAAGGCGTAAAGGTGAAAGCTACTTAAGGTTAAACTGCACCAGCTTATCGATTGTGATATTCCTTCTATAGTTCTATGTTTGCACTCGGAGTTATTATACCATTTTTTATCGTTTATGGTAGTTCTCAAAGTTTCAGTAATTAATCTATACGACTTTATTGTATTTCATGCATTATATACACTGGACTGTCAATGATCGCACCTTAATTTAGAGTGAAAATTCAGCTAATTGTCGATTATGGTATGACCAGAATTTAGTGGCGGGTCCTCTAGTTTTACCAAGAAAGTGACAATAAATCTTATAAAAAAAATGAAAAAGTTATTCTTATATATATTTTGAGAATTTTTTTTTTACCGTTCTCTATATGATTTCATGATAAAAGTTATGTTTTAAATAAAATTCAGAAAAAAATAGCTAATTTTTTATTTTAAAAATGACAATTTTGTCACTGAGTTGTCATATAGTTGTAATTAGGGGTGAGATCGGGTCGGGATCCAACCCAAAACTCATTAATTAACCCGAATCCCGACCCGAAAAGAATTGGGAATCATATTTTACTCCCGACCCCGATGTTGAACCCGGCAACTCGGGTACCCGATGTATAGTTTGAGTACCTGACGGGTCGGGATGAGATAATCCCGATAACATTCTATTAAAACCGATAAACTAAAAGTTACAAATAACTTCATAAAAAAAATTGTATGAAAATCACCACAAAAATCGCTTATGAAATTCAAAATAAATAACAGTATTAACATGTTTGTAATGTGCGAGCCCTTAACAAATATCTATTATTGCAATGTATTCTCTTTTTTTTTTTTCCATCCTGCTATTTAAATTTAAATGTATTATTGTCCGGTAGGCACCGAGTAATCAAACAAAAATACATGCAATATAGTCTGCAATATGAAAGGTTTGTATTGCATGTTGATATGCACTATATATAAATTGCATGGGGTAGTATTATCGCAAGTTCTAGTTTAATCGCAACACACCCTATTCGCTCCCAGTAGAATTCTTTATTGTTAAATTATATAAATATACTTGGGCTATCCGACTGGTACCGACACTAATTAAAATGATACTCGATCCCGAAAACAGTCAGATCAGGAGAATACCCGATGATGTCAGGTCGGGGTTGACTCGGTCGGGAAAGTTCGGATCTGTGTCGGGTCGGGTGGGGGATTAGGTCGGGTTCGAGAATTTTTCCCGCTCCTAGTTGTAATGGCTTTCCTTTCAAAAAAAAACATTTGGAAAATTTTAGAATTTAAGGTGTCTTGCTAGCTAAAGTTACTTAAAGTTACAGACGTTATTTGTTCATCAGATTAATTTGGTTGCAACCACAGTTGTAACTACAGTTACAACCATCAACTTTACAACAACTAAAACTGCGAATAAGAATTTAAAAAAGGATGTGATATAAGTGAGCTTTGAAACATAAACGGAATTTTGATAATTAAGCTATTATTACTAACGAAATCCTAAAATGATTAGAAAAGAATAGCTGTTTTGGTTGAGTTTCGAAAATAGAATATATATGCTGAATACAATTTCATGATTGTACCGTTGGACTACTTTAGGCCGCGTTATTCACAATTAACCTCTAATTAAAATTACACTAACAAGATTAACTTATTATATACACCAGTGTATAATTAATGACGTTTTTAATTTAAATAAAATTCTTGTTCGGTGTCACTTGCCTCTCCAAATATTTTTGGCCCTTTTTTTTAATATACCAAATCGTCCCCCCATATAAGAATCCCAGCCTCATAGAGTGCTAGAAGAAAGAAAAAAAACTAACATGAAATAAACCTCCCATCAAGCGTTTGTGGTTCTGTCGCTGGTCAGGAAGCTCTGTAATTTTTATTAGGTCTTACTATAGGTTACAAAACTTGTCATTCGACCATCTACATCTACGGACTGTGAGCTAATGTCACAAAACTGTCACAAAATTGTCACTATTTCAAAAAAAGCGTCACAAACTGTTACAAAAGTTGTAGCTGATAAACTCGTAATTAAAAAAAACTGTTATAATTCCTGTTATTGTTTTAACATTTTTTTTGTAGTGATCGCTACTACCTAGATTATATGACGAGCCCTAAGATATACAGAGAATGATCCAAATTAAGCCACATTTGTCCAACAATGCATGAATATCGATCATATGACAGACAACAGAAAGAAAAAATCTTTAATTGTAGAAGCATGGCAAGGTCCAGTATTTTAATACACATTTTTAAATGAATTGAGACCGAATCTTAGTTCTATATTAGAATTAACAAATATTACATATTTACATGCCATCTGTAGGACTGAACTGGTGCAACAGACTGGTATAATTTGAAAGGTTTGTGTTCACACTAAGAGGTTTATTGTTTAGGAGTATAAATCAAATAACTTCATGTGAACACCTAACGTCACAATTACGTTTATTGCCTATTACGGTAGCTACATATATTATAAGTGTGGATCCTTCTATTCCGACATACAACACATGATTATTTATACATGTCAATCTATATTAAAATAAATGAATAGATTTTATATGGACACATATAAACAAGATTATTGGATCGGAGCTTCTAGCTATATTTTGATCAAAAGTCAAAAAAATTTTAACAAATAAGCTAATCGTTGAAAGTTCACCTAGCTTAATTAAAGGCAAAAGTTTCCAATAAATATGGGATGAACTAGAAAGTAACTAGTGAGGGCCTTCCCTCTCCTGAAAATTCGATATTTTACTACTATATATTTAAGTTAAAAACTCCTTTTGTTATACTAGAATTTTAGGGTTCTAAACAGTCTAATTTCCATTCCGGCAATTGCTTAACATAAAGTGATATACAATGAAAATGACAAAAAAAATCCTTCAAACTAATCATATTTCTGTCACTGCCAATAAGCTACGTAAATTATAAGCTGTTACCAAACAAGGATCAGGTCTCAATGGACTAATTTAGAGTGCTTATTGATGAGATTCAAATCACTGCCATGTTGAGTAAATTAAGTACTAGTGTTTGGAGATTTGCAAACTTGGTCTTGGCTGTAGTCACCTGTCATTATACATCACCTATTTTCTGATCTCCAAGCGTCACCTTGCCCATATTATATACTATAACTTATAGTAGTAATTATTTATCACATGCTTTAGTTTTCTGAGCAAATAAATATAGGTTACAGTTATATGACTTGCATCAGCTTAGACACTATTGATAAAAACTTCTGGTAATAACGACTAGCTAGGTAAGTTCTTCTCTTGTAGATTGGGCTGGTTTGGTGAGGCCGGGAAAATACACTTATTTAGTTTTTTTTGAAGTAAAAAAATGGAAAAATGATGAAACTGTACATATTTTTTTGTATTTAATTAAAGAAAACTCATACTTTAAAACATTTTTAAAAATTAATATATATGTTACGTTATGCTACTACATATATTACATGATGCTATATATTTTTACTGTTTGATTTTAACTTGGATGCTACATCATGCTATATTATATAAGAGTTAAGAATTCAAGTTTTTGAAAATTGAGTATGTTTTTATATACTGATCAATGATTCTCTCTAGAAAATTATACTTCTATATATTCAAGTAACTTAAGATTTATACCTTTTTTTCCAAAGTAAAAATTTCCATTGACCTTATACTTTTATAGCTCGAAATCATTTACTTACGTTCAAGGTATAACACCTGTTGAAGCCATGGATAACAATTTAAATTTATAATAAGTAATAACACTGGTTTTGTATGTAATTGGTCTTATTTTGCCTTATTACGCATCCTCTATAAAAAAAAAAAAACTCAAGGTTATATATACTCTATGGCCTTCGTAATTTTTGTTGTATACATATAGCTTCATAGTTTTAAAACTTGGAGTAATACTCTTGAGTCCGGATGATTACTACATGCCAATTGAGAAAACAAAACTGATAAACGATGAATCTATAATATTTTTAAAAGAGAAAAAATAACTAGTAGATAAGATTATTTTGAAAATATAGTTTCGGTAAAGATACAACAGTAATATGATGCAATTTTCCAATTACAATTTGGCAACATCGGTGCCAGTGTCATTATGGAGACAGAAAATAAGGTTTGATTCTGTTTCTAGAGCTTAGTATAGATGTAAAATTATGAATAAAATCATAGGCAAGCACATTTAGCGGAGTTTTAAAGGAGGTGTGATTAGTTTAGCTAGCTAGCTCCTTGTTCTAGGTTTTTTTAAGCCTGTCTTAATTAACTTTTACAGTGTTGTAATTCATTTTGTACTTTGGGAAAATTCAACATATACTCAGAGAACAGAACTCTCAATTTTTCCACAAGAGATCTTGTATTGAGATTTGAAAGTGAGAAGCTCGGTTAATTTATTCAGATGACCTTTTCAATTACCGCATAATGTAATTTAAGAATCTAATTTACCCACCTTGGGATGAAGGAAAAGGAAAATATATCGACTTCACGATAAATTTTATATCTGAAATGAAACTCAAGAGTGAAAAAGCTTGTTCTGTTCCTAAGATGGATACGGGATATTAACGCGACGATGACCACAAAGTTTTTTTTAACAACAATTCAAAACTTGTTTTAAAATGTTAGATTTAAGACCAAGGTAATTTTCCGCCTCTAAGTTTAATATTGAAGGACAAAAACAGATGAAATTGTACCAAAAATACAGTTTTGTATCACTATAAGAGGAGAACGTAAGTTGTTTCACAAATAGATTTGAAGGCAAAATTTAATTGTGCTCATGTTGGTACAGTTTAATTGTCTTTAGAGACAAATTTATATTATGATTTGCGCATAACAAAAAAATATATGTTGGTATCTAATCCTTTGGAGACAAATTTTAAACTGTTTTCAAATAACTAGTCTCTGATTCGTTAAATTCTTTGTTGTAACTAAGATGGACGGTGAGTTTGAATCTTGAGCGTTTGAGTGAAATCCTTAGATCCTCTTTTTTGTGTTTGTTTTTTTATGTGGAAATAATTTCTTTATCTTAGCCTCTTAGGTCTAACATTCTTAACAGTTACAGTAATCCCTGAATTTCTTTAGGCGTTTTTGAGTAGTTTATATAGTTATATTAGATATCTGAATTTGGTTTTTGTTAGTTTGGAGCGTGTGTTGGTTTAGTTACTAAACCAGGACGTTGTTGTCACGCCCATTGACGAAAAGGAGCTAATTATAAGTGTAACAAATAGAATCTGGCTAGTTAATTAGGTTATTGGACGGAGGTTGTTAGAAATGGCAACTAGAAAGAAGAAGTTCTAAAAAGCGGTGGTGCTCAGAAGCGAATGCAGAAATGAATTAACAAACGCATTACCAGATCGCGTAGTTGAGATTTCAAGAGAATCTTTTTTGATGATTTGATCATTACAAGTTGTTTGGAAGTGTATGATACTCATGCGCTTTATTATAAACACATATTGCGTATAATTACGATTCGAATAAACTGATACATATTACGTACAATTACGATTCAAGTAAACTGAATCATCTCAAATGTCCACTCCAAAGTTCAAATAGAGTTGAAACGTTCAAGTTATATTAGTAACACAGATATACCATTAAAATTATTGTCAATAACTTATTCAACTTACAGGGAGGACTGAAGGAAACAAAATAACCTTATGCACGTAATACATGATAAATGTTGATTCTTTTGCCAAAAGAAACACCGTACCGTGTACCGATTTTGACTGATGGCGTTACACATGGAAGAAGAAAATATATATACTTGAAATATTGTTGTTTCGGATTAGTTGACTTTATGAAATTTGTAAATATAGTCGATCGGTACTAAAACATGTATTGAGTAAAAGCTGGGATCATGGTTACTTGGTTAGTAATTTAGTAAGGTAAAAGCGTAAAAGAGATAATATTGGGTCAGTAATTATGACTTTCAACATAAATTTGCTTATCTGAGATTCAACCCTTTTTTTGAAGCTGCGGAAGTTTGAATTAGCTACCCGATATGGTTTACAAAAATATCTACATCTAGCGGCAGAATCAGGGTTCTGTAATTGGGTTGAATTTGCTCAAATTCCGATTTTATTTCTTGAGATCGTTATATTTTATCATTAGCTCTGTAATGGTACCATATAGTTTCGTTTAAAAGGCATAAGAAGATCGGATGTAGTACACACTCATAGATTACTAAGTTTCAATAGCAAAATATTGTTTTTTTCTTCTTTTTTGTCCTTAGATGTGAGATAAATCAATACAAAATTTATATGGAACATCACCAATTAATGTCCTTTTTCTCCAGAAACATTTTATTTCTTTCTGTAATGTCCTTCTTATACTACTTAGGAATACTAAAAATTGATCAGAGGAAGTAATGTTTATTAGTGAACATAATTTAAATGTTACAAACACAGCCAGACATACATACATATACCTAGCTGTTTTCGCACACTTATTATCAGTATTGAGGCAATACATAAAAAATCTTTACTCAACAAAAGAAAAAGAACAACAGCCAAGTAACGCCTCTTAGCTTCCAGACATCCACCTATAAAAAAGCAGGTAAAATGACATCAATAACAATTAAAAAGTAAAAAATAAATGACGAATTAATTACTCTATTTACTTGGTAAATTAGATTACAAGGTCAAATTTTAATCTGATTACATCTATTAGACAAGATATCTAACTAAAGTTATGGACGATCAATACATCAAGTGTTTAAACAACATTGCAAACATCATCTTTATTTTAGTGATCATATAATCTTATAGATGATTAAATGCTGATAAAAATGCATATGATATGTAACTTACCGTCGATGTTAAAAAATTTAATCACTATCGCTGTTGCTACTGCTATCGTTACCCTGCTGGATTGACCTTTCCTTCCCGTGTTTATTCTTCTCCTTCTTATCTTTCTTATCTTTTTTATCTTTACTTTCTTTCTTTTTCTTTTCCCCCTTACCATCATGATCACCACCATGCATCTTTCCCTTAGCCTTTTCCTTAACCTTGTCTTTAACTTTCTCCACTAACCCCTCTTTTTTCCCCTCTTTGTGATCCTCATGCTTATGTTTATCTCCTTTGTTCTCATCCTCCTTTTTATTTCTTCCTACGTGTAGTTTTTCCTCTATTTTATGTATAATTCCTGACATTTTATCTTTTTCTAGTTTCTCTTTCTTTAGATAGGTAATTCAAGTGTGGTTAGTGTTGTCTTGAATGAGGTTAATGGGGTCATGTTTATAGGCAAGAAAATATTGAGGAAGGTGTGTAGTTAATGAATTACTCGTCTAAAAGGACGTGTATCAAAGCGTGTTGCTTAGTGATGTTATTCAACGTAACATCATAACTTATAAGGACTTTATTTATTCATGTTAAACTTCATATGTTAAACTTTATTTATTCATGTTAAACTTCATATGTTAAACTTTATTTATTCATGTTAAACTTCATGTTCATTTGAGTATTTTGGTCTTTGATATAAATTGTATTATTGCATTTACTTCAATAGCCTAATTAATTTGGTCGCATTAGAAACTGATTTTCTAAAAGCATTTTTTTCTCTTCAAATTGAACATCAGGCCCTTGTCAATAATTTAGTTTTACCTAATGCAACCAAACTCTAAATTATCTCACGCCTCCTCTAAAGTTAATCAAAATCAAGAGACTTAATTATTTCAAAATGTATATACCACATGATAGTCTGTAACAAGACTAAGTGCATGTAACCATATCAATCATCCAATTTTCGTTTGAAAGCACATGCAATGATGCAAACATATATAAAAAACACAGTTGTTTTATGTAAATATATCTCGCATTTTTACATGGAGGGGATAGTCGTAGAACAGAAGGGGAAGAATAGATGACCGGCAAGGTGCTAAGGATAATTGTGAGAGACTATGTGGAGGAGGTGGCGCACCGCATGGTTTGCTAAGATGGGTAGGGGTTCGGGGATAGAAGTGGGGTAGTTGTGTTCGACCGCGCGAAGAAATAAGGATTGAAGATGATGACATTTTTGTAATTAAACATAGTAAAGATTTAATATAATGCTTAATTAATACATAATACTATAGTGTGAATTACAGTTGTATGATCTATTGATCTGTGAATCATTGGGTTATTATAAAATAGTTTGTGGACAAAAGTTGTGGGCTGGTGGAAACTTCCCATGAGCCTCACAATTATGCATGCCAATAAGTTTTCTATTAAAGTAAACTTCTGAAAATGATGTTGTTGCCTTTATTCTAGTGCAACATGAACTTTTTATTAAGAGAAAAACACATTACAGACCCTGTTACTCCAAATACAAGAGAAACAACTAAAACTATTTGGCAAGCTTATTAGAAAAAACAAGAAAGCAATCACATTCAGGCTATTGGAAAAGCATACAGAAACTGTAAACCCATGACTAAATAACAACTTTAAAGACTAGAGTTGTATGATCTGGTGCATCATTGACTCGTTTATAAAATAATTTGTTAACACAAGTTGTAGTCTTACAAGTTACAACTAGAGTTGTATGATCTGGTGCATCATTGACTCGTTTATAAAATAATTTGTTGACACAAGTTGTAGTCTTACAAGTTACAACTGCTCATGACAAATAAGTAGTCTTATAAGAGTAAATTAAAACTTCTGAATATTCTGAGTTGTGACCTGTTTTTTTGATACTCTTTTTCTAGTGCAACATGAACTCACTCTTATTGAAAAAAAAACACATTGTAGACCTTGTCCCTCCAATACAAGAGAATAAAAACCTCTGGCCAACTTAATCAAAAAAAAGCATCCAAGATACCTCATTCTGGCGATCGAAAAAGTACAAATAACTTAAAACCATGAAAACAACGCTTCTGGAATTTGGAACAGTATCTCAGACTTCTCAGTAGATACTGTATTGATGCCAAACTACTTATTTGTTTGAGAGCCTTGTGAGATTCTTTCCCCATCCAAAATCAGTGCGCATAAAAAATCTGAGCTTCAAATATCGAATGTTTTTTCCAATATCCCACCACAAATAGCCACTAAAAGGAGTCCAGAATTGTTTGCTATCCGAGTCCAATCCTTCTAGGACTTGTAATTACAGTTTAAGAAGATGGCTTATAGCGTCACCTTTAGTTTTGATCAAAAGAGTCCTGGTAACCATGATATTCAATCTCAAAATTTGCATTTTCATCGAATTCATGCAAAACAAGACAGTAAATTGCTAGTCTCCTAGAGGATTTATCTTTATTGATACCTGGATAAACATCATGACAAATGAAGGTATGATCGTGATTCGTAAGTTTAGCTAGTCTTCATCTTGCATAAAGAAGTCTGTATGTTTTATGCATCATGATTCATTTATTTGCAATCACGAGCTCTATCTCGTGATAATTTGTTGCTGGGAACTAAACGGGTGTGCACCCGATAAAAAACGAGTACCTTATTGTAAATAACCATGACCAAATGATTTATGGCCATGTTAGTGTAGGAAGTATATATGCCAACAAACTAGCAAAGTTGAACTTGAACAAGCTAATTTAGAAGCTGTACACTCTACGAGGACTTGATGGATTCTGATCCTCAACAATGCATTTATATATACTGCATACATAAACAGCTGCACACAAATGATATGACAAGTATTTGATAATTCATATTTATATCTCATTACTTTTTAAAAGAGCGATATATACCTTTGAAGTACGGATTGTTAATTAGACTGGCAGTGCCAATGACTACTATAATAATAAGAACAAAAAATACACTAGATTTAGATGAAATTTGACGACACCTGAGCAGTGAGTAATAACCAAAGTAAACTGAAATGTTTGTCTATTTCTGGCTCAACAAAAGTTATGTATAACGTACTTTAACTTTACGAATATAGAACTATAGAAATATGAAACAAGTACTTGAGCCAAAAAAAGGTTTAGATTGATTCATCGATTTCTGATAAATTAAAATAGTAGCACGACTCGGTTATTAAAATAGATGAATAATAAACGTGTGTGCATCCGATAAAAAACGAGTACTTTATTAATCAAGCGACTCGTCCATTAACGAGCTAAACAGACCATTATTCAAAACTGGCTCGTTTAAGCCACATGATGAACTAAGCATTATAGATTAATTCCAAGTTGGTAATATATGCTATTAGTTTGGTTTTATGTATTATAAGTTGGGTAACAAATTAGTAAAATATGTCAGTATATGATACTAGACAATTTTTTTTCATTTACAAAAAATAGGGCAGTGACAAGTAATAATGTATTGATTGGAGAGATGAATCGGTAAGTCAGTCTCGGTACCGGTTTATAAAAGAATGTAGTATATGACCTAAATTGATAAAAAATGATAGCTGAATACCAATTTAGTATTTTTCTCAACTATTTTCGATACGATGTACTTAGCCACACATAGTGTCCAAATTAAGCAAAAATATCAATCTAATTGGTCGAGAGTTATAGCTTAAACTTCAACTTTATAATACCGCACTAATCACACGAGTTTGGAAACTGACATCTCAAAGTTTACCTCCAAAATAAAGGTTACCTAATATAAAAAATAACAAAATTAACTCAAAAATATTAACGAGTCTAAGATAATTTGACAGTTTTACAAAACAAATCACACTTTTTAACCCAATCTTCTCTAGAATAAATAAGCAAAGAAAATTTTCCAATAACATGTAGTTTTTTGTAATTATCAAAACAAAAGATATTTACACGTAAGCCCTATATATACCCATCCAAACAAGCTCCCATTCTCTCTCTCTCTCTAAAACCCTAACTCCCAAACCCACACATATACATAATAATTATCAAAAAATAATAATAATTATTATCAATGGAGAGTGATCCACCAGAGCCACAAACCCTAGCCCAGAAGATCCAAACCCTAAAACCTTCTCTCTCCTCTTCACTAGCAAAGCTCTCGGGTTCGTCTCGCGGTATCCCTTCGGATAAAGACTTCCATTTTTACAACAATTTTGATGAATTCAGCTTACCCATCAAGCAAATTTCCGATAAATCATCGTTTTTGCTCTCAAAAATCGTTTCGGCTAATAAAATCTGGGGAAAAGATGATAAAGATGGTAAAGATTTAGCCTTTCCGGTAGATATGGACGATGCGTATGATTTTTTAGTGAATGTGAATGATGAGGTTTACGAGAGGTTTGATTGTTCGATAGACGAGTTTAAAGGGATTGGGAAAAAGGGGGATGATTCGGGTTTTCAAGTGGTGTGTGGGAAGAAAAAGAGGGAAAATTTGGATTCGGGTGTGAAAGTTGCTACTAGGGATAGGAAGACGATGGTGGCGAGGCCTAAGGTTCCGTTTCATATACCTACGATCCCGAGACCTCAAGATAAGTATAAGATTGTGGTGAATAATGGGAACCAGCCTTTTCAGCATGTTTGGTTGCAGAGTAGCGAGGATGGGTCGAGGCTGGTGCACCCTCAGGTGAGACGGATATTTTTTTAATAGAATGTATGTTACTATATTAGTTTGTTGAGTTTGGTTGTCTTGGTATGCTGTGAATGGGAATTTGTTAGGTTTTTCGAGATTGCATGTTGTTTACAATGTGTGGCGTTTTTAGATTGAGCCTCATTAATGTAAAATGTGTAATTTTCTTGAAAATTGATATCTTGATAGAATGTATGTTACTATATAGTTTGTTGAGTTGTGTTATCTTGGTATGTTGTGAATGGGATTTTATTAGGGTTTTCGAAACTGCATAATGTTTACAATGTGTATAGGTTGGTGCACCCGTAGGTGGGCCAAAATTTCTTGAAAGTGGATATATTGATAGAATATATGTAACTGTATTTGTTTGCTAAGTTGGGTTATCTTGGTATGTTGTGACTGTGATGTTATTAGGTTTTTCGAAGCTGCATAATGTTTACAATTTGTAGATGTGTATAGGTTGGTGCACCCGCAGGTTAGCCGAGATTTCTTGAGAGTGGATATTTTTTTAATAGAATGTATGTTACTATATTAGTTTGTTGAGTTGGGTTGTCTTGGCTTGTTGTGAATGTGATATTATTAGGTTTTTCGAAATTGCATAATGTTTACAATATATAGCGTTTTGAGTTGGTGCACCCGCAGGTGAGCTGAGATTTCTTGAAAATGGATATTTTTAATAGACTGTATGTTACTATATTCGTTTGTTGAGTTGTCTTGGTATGTTGTGAATATGATATTAGTTTGGTTTTTCGAAAATGCATGATGTTTACAATGTGTAGCGTTTTTAGATTGAGTCCCCTTTAATGTAAAATGAGTTGGGTTATCTTGGTATGTTGTGATTTGTGAATGTGATATTATTAGGCTTTTAGAAAGTGCATAATGAGGATGGCACGAGGTTGGTGCACCCGCAGGTGAGTCGGTTTTTAGGAATTTGGTGGAATTTTTTTGAATCGGGATGTCTTTTATAGTGCATGTTGATATACTGGTTTGTTGAGTTGGGTTATCTAAATCAGTGGTGGAACTAGTTTTCTGAAAGTGGATAAGCTTGATAGAATGCTTGTTACTATATTGGTTTGTTGACTTGGGTTATCTTGATGTGTTGTGAATGTTATTAGGTTTTTCGAAGTTGCATAATGTTTACAATGTACAGCGTTTTTAGACTGATCCCCTTTAATGTAAAATGAGTTGGGTTATCTTGGTATGTTGTGAAAGTGCATAGTGTTTACAATGTGTAGCCGGTTTTTAGGAATTTGGTAGAAATTTCTTGAAGCTGGATATCTTTTTGTAATGCATGTTACTGTATTAGTTTGTTGAGTTGGGTTATCTTTAGTGGCGGAACTAGTTTTTTGAAAGTGGGTAGCTTGATAGAATGCATATTACTATATTGGTTTGTTGAGTTGGGTTATTTAAATCAGTGGCGGAACTAGTTTTTTGAAAGCAGATAGCTTGATAGAATGCATGTTAAAGTCTTCGTTTGGTTGTCTTGGTGTGTTGTGAATACGATATTGTTAGGATTTTCGAAAGTGCATGATGTTTACAATGTGTAGCGTTTTTAGATTGAGCCCCTTTAATGTAAAATGTGTTTAGGTCTGTTCAAATTGTTGTTTGTTGAATAGAAATTGCTTATCTGTTTGTTGAAATTGGGGTTGTTTTGTAATTTAAATGTGAAAGTCGGTGTAGTATTGAAATTAAGTAACATTAGAATGCAATTGTATTTCGACTTATCCCCTTTAATGTAAAATATGCATAGGTCTGTTTAAATTGTTCCTTTTTTTTTTAATACAAATTGCTTATCTGTTTGTTGAAATTGGGATTCTTTTGTAATTTAAATGTGAAATTCAATTTAGTGACATTAGAATGCAATTATGTTTCGGTATAGTATTGAAATTTAGTGACATTAGAATGCAATAAGTGTTTCAAAAGGCGGTCTAGGCGGCCGCCTAGGTGGTGATTAGGCACGGACCAGGCACCTAGGCATTAGGTGGACCTAGACAGGAAACAATTGGGCTAGGCTGGAACAAGGCGGCTTAGGCGGACCCTTTCCGTCTAGACCCTGCCTAGCGCCTTTTGAAATCTTTGTGTTTCGACTTATCGAAGTGATGTGGTGTCTTTAGAATGTAGATTGTGTAGCGGTCTACATAATTGAGTCTCTTTCCAATGCAAGTTGCTTATTTGGTTTATTGAATATCTTATTGATCTGGTTAGGTTTGTTGAAACGAGGCGTCTTTGGTAGATTGGGCATAAGTATGTTAAAATAAGGGGTCCTTATGGTGCGTCTCTAGAATGTGGGTTGTATATAGTTATTCCTTTTCTTTTTTTAACAGTGTTTCTCTTTCGTGTAAATTTCTAACCGGTTTCTATGAGGTGTGTTTAATTCAAGTTGCGTATCTGTTTGTTGAAAGTGGTTTGTCTATTGTAATTAAAATGCAGTTTTGGTGTAGGTCTGAATTTTATGTCTTTACAATGCAAACTGGACATAGGTTTGTTGAAATGGATTAACTTTAGAATGTAATTTTGCTAATCAGTTTGTTAAGAGTCGGTGCTTATGAAAGTAAAGAAAGTAAATCAAGCATTGATAATATGATATTTATATGTGATTATGCTACTTTGATGCCATCCACTAAGTTTGCGTGTGGACGGACTTTTTCTTTGAGATTGATCATGATTTTGGTGAACCTGCAAGATTTTGTGTTTTTATGGAATTTTGAACATTTCCAGAATGTGTCTGTATCTCATAGCTTTTTCCTCTTTTGACGGTTTTATACTATTAGTTACTCTAAGCCTCTCATTGTACTTCTGTTTAGTGGAGTAATATATTTCTTCTCGCCTGCCAAGAAAAAAAAAGTATTACTGTGTCCTAGAAGCCGATTTTCTTTTACCTTTAACGTACACACCAAACGTTCTTTAAAAGGGGTAGGGAAAATTGTAGCTGTTTAATTGGTTGGGTGGTTTAACCAGAACTTTTGACGATTTAATGTTCTGAGCTTTGATAATTCAAATTGATAATCAATGCGTAAATGATACTATGTATCTTGGAGAATATTAAGCGAATTCTGATGTTATATTTGAAATTAAGTCTTTGCTAGTAATAAGCAACATCTCTATTCTGTTGTTTCCGGTGCGCGATGAAATCGATTTATTCATCAGTGGATGTAATATCTCTTCCTTCTTAGAACTACCCTGATATACATATCGATGCACATTCTTGACGTTTTCGTAATCTTTTAGTGCTTCAAGTATTTCTCTACTAGTTGCTTTGGAAAATGTTGATGCTTTTGCTTTTCTGCTGGAATTAACTTTTTACATTTCCACGCCATGTAGGAAAATGATATAGCTTAAAATCATTATTGATTGAGATTGGTTCAGTTTGATGTCTGGTTTAGTTGGTTCAGTTTTACTAGCCATACTTTTTTAATCAAAGCCTACCATATTGGTTTATATATAAGTGCTTTTGTGTCTATGTTTTCAGGAGAAATTTTCTGCTCTAGACTTTGTTGACAGAAATGTTGGGGATATGGAGCAAAGTAAGCCACTTCCAGTCGAGTGTACACCATTCAAATTTGTGGAAGAAGTCAAAGATCTGAAGGAATTAGCTGCTAAGTTGCGGGGTGTCAATGAATTTGCGGTAAATACATTTCTCTTTAACAGTTTGTATTTCAGAGAATCGATTAAGCTTTGTGGTTCTGTGTCCTCTGCGATGTGATATTACTGGTGATATTATTCGGATTCAAAGGGAAATAAAAATTTGAAGTTATTTAGGTAGTAGGACCTGACCTTGTGGAACTTTATGTCTGAGCACGTCATGTTGGAACCTCATAAGATCTGTGCTTTGTCATGGGGAAATAATGTTTTTATCCCGCATCTTGTTTTTCCCCCCACATCGAACTACAATCTTTTCCCATTATAGGTTCGTAACAGGTGTCTTCCTTTGTATAGTTTTATGTAATCGTATTAAGTGAGAAAACTAGATACAGAAGTAACAAAAAAATGGATAAGGATTGTAATTAAAACTACTACGTTATGGTTAGGGTGTAGATTTAAGTTTGAAACCCTGTTAAGCAGGCTTTCAGCTCAGTTCTTGTCAAATAAACTTATGTACATGGTCGTGAATTCTATTTACAATTTATTTTCAATTGTTTGGCTTGGGCTAGGTTTATAATTTAACTAAAAAATAGGAAGGTTGTAACATTTTATTTTAGTTTTTGAAGAATAGCAGTATACGTATTCTGTGCTGGTCCAGTAGAAAATTTAATAATAATAGCCTGTATCATGACAAACCAAACCTAGATTGCACAAAATTGATGTGGTTCTTGTTTCTTCCAAATTGTACATGCTATTATCTTTTTCTTTATATTATTTTTTGGATGACTGGATGTCTAATCTACAGTTTTGCTTTTATGGTCGTTGGTCAGGTTGATCTGGAACATAATCATTACCGATCTTTTCAAGGGTTGACTTGTTTGATGCAAATCTCTACTAGAAAAGAGGATTTCATTGTTGATACCCTAAAGCTTCGAGTTCATGTTGGGCCATATCTTAGAGAAGTTTTCAAAGACCCAGCAAAGAAGAAGGTAAAACTCTTAATGTGATATGTGACATGTCTTTTAGTATTCTTACTATGTTCTGACAACTTTTATATAACCAGATTATGCATGGATCAGAGAGCGATATTGTGTGGCTACAAAGAGACTTTGGCATTTATATTTGCAATTTGTTTGACACTGGACAGGTTTACTACTCAACAAAACTTCTTTACATTATTTAATCTACTCTTATGATCTTATCATTTATAAAATTAAATCTTGGAAGCCCCATGCCATGAGCATTATACTTGAGTGCTATTTTACTGTATTCATGATTATTACTTTGGCATTTATATTTCCAATTTGTTTGACACTGAACAGGTTTACAACTCAACAAAACTTCTATACATTAATGAATTATTTACATTTATAATTTATATACTTTTATGATCTTATCATTTATAAATTAAATCTTGGAAGCCCCATGGCCCATGCCATATGCATTATACTTAAGTGCTATTTTAGTGTATTCACAGTTATTATGCAATACTGGTGGAATTAAAGGTCTTTAGCGGTCTTTATACGGTGGTTAATGAGGGCCAAAGTGAGATGACTACTTTCTTAGTTTAGGTTTTAGGAGCGTTTTAGTGTTCTAGCAATTCCTTATCAGAAACTAATAAATAAACACGAAGACATGACTTGCTTTGCAACAATTTTATTTGAAAAAAAGTTTCAGAAGAGCATAACGTTGCTTCCAGGATTTTAGCTTTGTGATATAGGTCCGAGGTTATTTTTGGCAGCGGTAATTTAGTTTAAGTTGTGAACACTAGTGCTTCATGCTTGTGTAGACGTACTAATTTAATGGCCAGAGGCCCACAAGCTTAAACAGTGAAGTTGTCTGTAAAGAACTGGCTTGGTTTTGATATGCAATTTTTTCTTTTCTTTTGAGTTTTATTCTTGCATGACTTTTTCTGTTGAGTGAAATAATTTTGGTGTCAATTCGTAGGCCTCAAGGGTCTTGAAATTGGAAAGAAAAAGTTTGGAGTATCTCCTGAATTACTTTTGTGGAGTTACCGCTAATAAAGAGTAGGTTTTACATATACTTTATAAGGTTTTTGTTTGATTTTTTTTAATACAATCTCAATTTTCTTATTTGTGTTTGAACCTCAATTTGGTTTCTTAGCAGCCAACTACTTTATGCAGATATCAGCAAGCAGATTGGAGACTTCGACCTCTCCCTGAAGAAATGGTTAAGTACGTTTGTCGTCGGATATTTATATTTTGTCATGATTTTCACATTGCTGATTCCCATATCCCTGTAACTATTCTGGCCTTCATTTTTTTGTGTGATAAATTTTTCTTCAAATTGGGCAAGTACTTAGAATTCGTCATTTCATCTTGATTCTGCTGATCTCTTTAATTTTCATTGCTTGTGATCTGTCATGATTTTGAGGGTAGTTTAGGTGAAGTATTGGGAAGTATCCTCTATGTTGGATATGGTAGCCAGTTTAATAGCTCTATGAGACTTGTTCTATATAGATAAGAGGGAAGTACGAAAAAGCAAGTAGATTCAGAGTCTAGACACATGTATTTTGCATTTTTAAATAGTAGATATTCATTGTCAGAAGTGACTAACTAAGGATTTTTGACCTACGTGAACGACTAATCCTCTTTCTAAGTTATAACTAGTGGGGTTGGCTATGATGATCTTATGCCGCCAAATTAAGCAATCGAGAGCCTTTCTGCTTCGAAGCACAAAACAATTTTCTATTATAATTTCTCAAACAAGGCTCGTTGTTGTATTGCATTATCCCTCTCATCATTTTAAAATAGTGTCTTGTCATTTTTCTCCATGAGGATATCTAATGGCCTATGATGTGTAGGATAATAGCATCTCAATTTTTGTCTTCCCATGTCTCCTTTCATTTAATGAATACGTCACCTACTCTCTTTTCTTTTCTTTTCTTTTTTGTAAAACAGTATGTTGTCTTTAGTTGCCACTTATTTTGTGCCGTAGATCATGACAGCAGCATGTCTGAACTCATAGGTATCCCATTTTCAACGGTATAGATTGACCAAAATAAAGACATCCACCTTAAGAACCTATCCTCGAAGTTCTTTTTCTCATCTTTTTAGCATGATTTCTTGGAAGTCCATAACTCTGCAATATGAAGCATGCTGGATATACAACTCTCTTGGACTTTAATTACTATGTTGTACGTTGTCATCATTTCAATGCGCCTACGTTCTTATTCACATTATATTTGCTTTTTTTCTCCATGAGGATATCTAATGGCCTATGATGTGTAGGATAATAGCATCTCAATTTTTGTCTTCCCATGTCTCCTTTCATTTAATGAATACGTCACCTACTCTCTTCTCTTTTCTTTTCTTTTTTGTAAAACAGTATGTTGTCTTTAGTTGCCACTTATTTTGTGCCGTAGATCATGACAGCAGCATGTCTGAACTCATAGGTATCCCATTTTCAACGCTATAGATTGACCATAATAAAGACATCCACCTTAAGAACCTATCCTCGAAGTTCTTTTTCTCATCTTTTTAGCATGATTTCTTGGAAGTCCATAACTCTGCAATATGAAGCATGCTGGATATACAACTCTCTTGGACTTTAATTACTATGTTGTACGTTGTCATCATTTCAATGCGCCTACGTTCTTATTCACATTATATTTGCTTTTCAGATATGCCAGAGAAGATACACATTATTTATTGCATATTTATGATTTAATGAGAATCAGGCTACTATCAACAAGTCCTGAGTCAGAGAAACCAGAAGATCTACTGTTAGAGGCATGCCTCAATTAACTGTGAATCTGCTGTTACTCTTCGGGTGCAACAATTATTAAGTATCTTAATTTAACTCTGCTGAGAAACCCTTTTTGTTGATAACAGGTGTACCAGCGAAGTTATGATATATGTATGCATATCTATGAGAAAGAAATTCAAACAGATAGTTCATATCTCCACATTTATGGGTACTACTCTAGTCCACTTGTATAAGCACACATTTTTTTCCACAGTTTCTCCAAATACAAGTCTATTTTTGCTCGTTTGGCAAAAACATTAACAAGACATCCTATCTTTTCTTTTTCTCTATTTACAGTTTGAGAGATGCTGATTTTAATGCCCAGCAACTTGCGGTTGTTCAAGTAAGTTTTTTCAACAATGTTACTGAGTATTAATCCCTACTTTTTACTTTTATAGATCGCATTGTAACAATTGTTTGACCTAGAAAAGGGTTAGGCACTCGTATCATATTCCTCTTGTCTGTTTCTTTTTCTAGGTTAATTCAAAGATGCATTTTGTCATCTTTAATTTCACAGAACTGAAAAGCACCAACTTTCCGTATAAGGGATTACCGCCCACTTTTAGTTGCAAAGTGCCCAATAAACTTGTTGCTATAGCTTGAAACCATAAGAGAAATCACGCCATCTCGCAACTATGTGAGAAATTATGTTGTCTAACAAGATTTTTAATAAGTCTTATCTAGCCGGAGCCAAATGATTGGGAGTAAGGCTTAGTATGATAAAGATGATACCTTGTAGAATCCTTGAATTTTCACAAATTTTTGGTACGACCTATGTTATGGTTTTTAGAATTTTAGTTAATCCTGTTTTAAGTTTTAACAATGCAATAATTTACAGGGACTATGTGATTGGAGAGACATTGTAGCCCGTGCGGAGGATGAAAGTACTGGATATATATTGCCCAACAAAACACTACTTGAAATTGGTAAGCACGAAAATTACATGAATTTCTATCTTATATACTAATTAATTTTGTAAACCACATGGATACATGCAATGACACTGCTTTCATTTGTATAGCAAAACAGATGCCAGTTTCTAATAGCAAGCTCCGTCAGTTGTTGAACTCGAAGCACCCATATATAGAGCGCCATCTTGGTGCTGTTGTTGGCCTTATTAAACACTCTATGCAAAATGCCGCTGCATTTGAACCTGTCGTAGAGCAGTTAAAGATTGAACGCATGGAGAGAGTAAGCTTTTTTATAAAAGTTTTTCTTGCTTTTAGTATTCATGGTATTTCTGTATCAAACATGAAGGTTATGATAATGGACTTCTTTTTGTCATCCAATTGGTTCTCTAATATTCACTGAAATTTGTGTTGTTTTGCTTGCTTTAAAGATAAATAATATTCAACTACGCAATGGAAAATGGAACATGAGTGCATGTGGGATAAATTAGATATCGTATAAGCTGTTCGAATCATTTAAGAATGTAGACCGAATAAGTATATACACGAGGGGAAATACTTTAACCTGCAAAATTTCATATATACTTGTGGAGTTCTAGTCGTTGAGTGTAAAATGTTTCATTGACCCTGCAACAACTTAGGCCACCCCTTGCTTTAGTTGTTTTTATATGTACATTAATCATGACTGAATACTGTCGAACTTTAGGAAAAAGCTTTTGCTGCTGAGGGAAATGAGGCTCCTCCACCTTCTACTCCAGTGAAGTCGAGAGATCCATTAGATATTATACGAAGTGTTGAAAATCACAGCTATGAGCAACAAGGTGTTTCACAAATTCGCAATGGAAGCATATGTATTAAGGCACCTCATAATGTCACCGCTATTCAAACTGGAACCTCGGTTACCCCGGGACAGGTATTGGAAATATACGGGACTTCTTGTGTTTGCTAGGAACCATTTCCCCTTGAGAAAGATTGTCAAATGGGGATTACTTTGCCTATTTATTATGATATTTTATTTTCGCGGTTTTTTGTAGGGTTCTGGAGTAACTATTCAAATGTTGAAGAAACCGACAAGTGCTTTTGGGGCAATGTTTGGGAACTCTTCAACCAAAAGGAAGTTGGATTCTACAAAGCTGGTGAGTTTTTCAACTCAGTAATTCTGTCTTCTTGTGCTTATTACCAAAGTGGTTGATTTTGAACAACCTATGTTGATATATGTTTACATACTCCGGAGTGTTCCTCCATTCTCTGATCTTTTATTTCCTTCCTTTATTTCTGGACAACCAACACCCCCCTGTTGATACAGATACAGATCTTCGTGTTGGCCTTTCTGGTACAGTCCAATTACAGATTTGTACACTTAATTGGTTTATATGCCAATCTACAAAAAATAGCAATTAGTGTAAAACTTATAAGTTTACTTTTTTGACGATTTAGTACACTCGTCTACCAAATAGTACACTAGGATCTTCATGTATACTAAATTGTTAAAAAAACGAAAGACTTGGAACACTATTCTGCCATGTGTCCTTATATATTAAACATTATATTACAGTCTCTAAAATATTCCCAACCTATGAACTTATACAGAAATATTAATGAAAAAGTCGAAAAGAAATGCTAAGTTGGGGTACTCATTCCTAAATTTTGGTAGGTTAATAGTAAAAGAAACCGAGTTTGGTAATTTGTAGTTCGCAAGACTTGTTATTACCATTTTCTTACACTGCGGAATTTTGCATCGTGTTGATAGGAAAAGGAAGAAATTAAATTGGAAAAGATCAAGTCTTCGGTGAACCTACCATTCCATTCATTCGTCGGTGATTCTCAACAATCACAGTCACAAGCTAAAGAGCCTTCTAAAGTTTCAGATGCAGGGTCACATACAGTACCCGCTAAACATACAGAACCCACTAACGATGCCTTAGAAGATGTAATATTGCTAGAAGGCGGAGAATCAGATAATGATAATGAAACAGAAAAGCCGAAAACCGAAAATGAGCAACCAGAGCACAAAGAAATCACATACGAGGGTGACGAGCCTATGTCTTTATCCGATTTATCTACGAATTTCAAAAAGTGTTTCCAGTCAGTGACACAAAAGAAAACACATGCTGGTTTTTTGCAGGTGAAGCCCTTTGATTACGAAGCTGCGAGGAAAGAGATTGTGTTTGGGAAACAAGTTAAAAAGGCGGAGAAGGTAGAAGAGGGTGATGAAACTATAAAAAAGAACAAATTTGATAACAAGAAAAGTAAAGCTGCTGTTCCGTTGCAGAAAGAGGAGGGGGAACATGTTTTTGCTCCGGGTAGAAGGCGTCAGGCTTTTCCGGCTAGCGGGAATCGTAATGCAACTTTTCGTCAATGATATCTTAGTTAGTCATGATGCTCAAATATATGAACTATGATTAGGAGGAAATTTAATTTTTCCGTCTTGTAAGTCTCCAAAATTAGCAAGATTTGTTTAAATTTTACCAAGGAAATGACATAATTATTGATTGTTTTATTACTTCTAACTAAAAATCTTCTTTTGCTTTCCTTTCCACGGTTTGATCATGCAGTTTTTTTTTTCTTGCTTTGTTTTGGATAAACCAAAATAGTGCGAATTGGGCACAAGTATTTAAAGCAGGATTTTTTTTTTAACTAATAGATTTGATATATTTTTCTTCTCACGTTTGTATGTCACGTAGCGCGGTTTCTGGAGATCTTAAAATATAGAGTATTTCTTTACAAAAACAAGCTACTTTGTGGCTGTTAGGATTTGAACTCTAGTGGAGTGTGTGTTATACTAGAGTCTCTATCTACTTGGACTAGCACCTTACTCAAATTTTGTGAAAGTATAGAGAGGATCATTCGTCAACATATTTTAATTGCTGAACCATCAGTCTTCTTTGCCTTCCCTTGGTCAATAACATTCAAATAAACAGAGTTGTTATTTGATTCCAAATGTTATGGACCTTATGGCTATAAAAGATATGTAGCCACGGCTTTGGAGTCACCTTTTATGTGTGGAAGAATGCACTCCGACCTTTTACTAGAGTTTTATTATCTAATTTAACTAGTTTGAATTGGTGAAATTTATCGTTTTTTTTTTGTGAGGGATGTTTCAAACGGACAAAGACGAAACAAGACCAATCAAAAGGAAAACTACCAAAACCGTTTGTATGAAAAAAAATCTAAAGATATCATTACATTACATTACATTACGTGGAAAATGATAAATATAACTATGTTACAAACACTGAAGAATCATCCTTGTCAAACGATAATTTAACTGAAGCAATCTTAAAACATGGAAACCAACGCACTTCCCAGTGTGGCCAAACTATCTTTTGACGAAAAAGTAACAGATGAAAATGAAATGGTTATCCGTCTTAAATATATTTACATGGATAGTCTTCCTTTTTGATACCTTTTCTTGACAAATCTTAAAAACCAAATTTAGTAGACAAGAGGCCCCAAATTATTCTACAGTGTTGCCGAGTAAACTGGTGATGAATATTTAACGGAGTTAATCGGCTGTCCAGCTTTGCTCCACGATTTCACGGACTTTACGGTTATATTCTCGCTTATTTTCACTGAACATGCGAGCTGCTTCAGAATTAGCCGGTGAGTTTGGGTTTGGATCACAAAGAAGTGACTGCAAAATTATGGCAAAGTACGATTAGCATAGAACAAATCTTATTTCCTCAACTCTTGTTTTCCAGTAATCCACTCAAACCAAGTTTTTTTCAAAATGCAATATACTCAATAGGGCATATACACCGAACAAGCCACTAACATTCTAAATACGAACAGCTGAACAGGAAGAGGCATAGGTAACTTTAGACTATATACTAAAAAAATGGGTCTTACTTCCTACCCAGATATAGAGGAAATAAAATTATACAAAGAAACTATTTTTCCCTTTAAAGCGGTATTCTTTGTTACTTGAGTAATGTTTAATATCCCTCTTTTGGCAGGGTTAAAATTGTCCATTGATCTTAAATTACGAATTTGATCTTGTCTTTCTATTTGGTTTATTTGGCATTTCGATTTCTAAAACGACCTGCTTTGTGCACACACATTCCCAATTTGGCCTACATTTAAACCGTAATTATACGTCGTGATTAGGGAACCGGAGTTACAAGTCACTGTTTTCTTCTGAGAAAACAGTGCTATAAAGAACAGTTAAGTTAGGTATACTTATAGCCTATAAGTATACCTATTATAGCTCTTGGAAACCAGTGCTTGTAGCTACCAGCCACGAGTGGCTGGGGAAACATCTTTTAGAACCCAAAACCTATGCTTTAAGGCCACCGCTTATCCATTATCCATTCAAGACGTTTTCCTAAAGCATAGAATCTTTTGGATGACGAGAGGAGAAGATTCATAAAATCGATCTCAAACCTGCGGGTTTTTCCACAAAAGCATGCAAACTGCGTCAAAATTAAGCAAGAAGTTTGGGTTTGATCACAAAGCAGTGACTGGCAAGTAGGGGGTTGTACAATTGACCTCCAACAATTCGTGACTTCCTCGAAACTACCTTCATTATGGTTCACCAAGACCAAGTTCTACACGTATATGAAACTGCAATGTACTCAACAGACCAACCATCCAAACGAACTCAGAGCTCCAAAAATTTAAATGCAGACAAACAAACAGAAACAAGTTTGTTCCGTGGATCCTATCCTGTCCAATAGGAATACGTCGATACAAAAATCTTTGAAAACTAAGGATATGACACGGCTAGGAAACTAGTGTTGATTTCTAAATTTTTGGAGTATCCTTGTTGCATAATTCTTCAGACTATATTCCTAGTTTTAAGAGAAGAAAAAACTCTCATCTAATAATTACAAAAAAAGTCCGTGTTAAGGAAATTGGAAGAGTTATATATCTTTTGTTAGTCTGAGTTTGGGTACTTGCTTAATCTTAATTTTCAGGTTTGATCTTGTGGTCTATACTGATTAATTTTTTGAATTTGACGCCTACATCACACGTGCTCATGCAAGATAGAAGCTCCATTCCACAACATTTATTACTCTTCTTTTATATTTCGGGCCTAAAAAGGATATCTAACCCAAACTGACCTGCTTTGTGTACTCATTCCAGTACAGCCTACTTATAACTTGTACTGCAAGTCATGCTTGGTGGTTTGGGTTCTTCAACAATAAGTAATAACTATGAATCATTGCACCCGTTATTAATGACTAATAACATGACTCCAAGTCATGGTTTACAAGTAGGCCATCATGAGAACTGGGAGATAGTTCACCAAGTACGCCATTTTGAAAGGAAAAATAGCAAAAAATGCCAAACAACAAACACAGTAATTGAAGCATAATGAAAATAATGTGATGCCGACAAATATACAAAAGGTAGATGTTTCTTAGCCTCCGAAAAGTGTTAACAGTCAATATGGACTTACCAAATATAACAGTACTTCTAAGTTTGAGCATCACAGATTCATAGTAATGTACTAGTCTGGCAAATATACCAAGGCGGATGTTAATCTATATACCAATCCACATCAACCCATACAAAGTCACAACGGGGTCACTCCATTCGCAATGAATTTATTTATTTATAATTTATGTGTGGGTGTGTGGGTGCGAAAGAGAGAGAAACCTGGATGGAAGTGAGAATGGCTGCAACATCGTAAATAGGACTCCATTGGTTCTGTAGAATATCCAAACATATGCTACCATCTGCATAGACTGATAAATACCGTGCAGCCATATAAGCAAACGAGTATAAAGTAAGAACGACCTCTTCGTGTATGTATATGGACCAATAATAAATATACATGGAAAAGATCAACTAAATTAGTCCTCTAATAAAATGTCGGCTACATAAAAAGGAAATAATAAGGATGAAGTACATACTGTTAGGATGAAACATCCTTGAGACGAACCGGACAGTTGGGGGTTTGTTTGGGTAATCTTCCGAGAATTGCAAAGTTAGCTTGAACGTACCTGTTCTTCACAACAATAATCAAATGCTTAACAGCATATACAAAATCAATCTACAGCAATAACCTACAGCAAGCTATTCATCCAGTGTTTATTTTATTACTTATTTATTTGCTGGGATGGGTTCATTACAGTATGTCATACGAGCAGAAGAACGCGACACATTAGTTGTCTCGGTACATGGTCTGAGGGGGTGGCTTTTTAAATGGAGTGCTATTTTGCGTTGTGGTAAAGCACGGAATGATAACCTAAAGAACAACCAAGCCTATCTGTTAGGACGGAGAGAGTAAATATTATAAATAAATATATAGCTCACCTTATATTATAAATGAATATATAGCTCACCTTATATCTTTTCGAGTTTCTTGCTTTTCAAAAGAGTAGTAACTAAACAGGGTTGCCGGTTTACCAAAAATAGCGTTTTAAATGCGAGAGTACGAAGTACCACGTTTCTGTAAGTGTGAACTGAAACGAACTGAAACGTGGTACATAGGGTTGTAAGAAAATTAGGTAATAATGGTCTGGCTACAAACATGGTATAAACCAAGCTCAAACCAATTTCATATAGGGAAAATTAGGAGTAGGTTCAATATGTGGAACTTAGCAAAATCACAACCCCTCCAAACTAATTTGTAATCATTCACTATCCCATCAAATGAGAAAACCAATCCCCAAACCAAACACCCTCTCTCTTCTACACAACCAACCGTCACTTCCATCCACGACGAACCCCGCCACCAGAAACATCCTCTTCCTCCTCCTCCTCCTCCTCCTCCTCCTCCTCCTATCAGATCCCGGTCCAGGCAGAGCCTAATTGCACCGCTACCACCTGCGATACCTCGATTCTGATGTTAGTTGTAGACTGGTCGCTGAATAGTGGCAGGATATTCCGAAGAAGTTCTGGTGGCGGAAGAAGAGAGAAGGGGATGTGAGAGGGAGAGAGAGGGAAAAGGGGGTGAACAAGAGACCACTGTATATCAACATACATACATATATAAATATGTCTATCTGTATATATGCAGTATACTATCAAATATTAGTATAGATACTTAAATGATTTGACAGTATTCTTTCATAATTATACAGTATTTCTCTGTCATTCGGCAGTAGTACCGTACTACGTAATTAATTTTCAGTACCAAAGGTTCAAACAATCTCAAGTACAAACACTTTTTGAGGATTATCAGATTCATCTTGTATTGTAAACAAATAGATGAAATAAAACTACTCTTGCTAATTTGTACTTCTCACTCTTTAAAGCATACCTGACTTGGATGTCTGTGTTCTACTCAATCGGCTAAAGGCTCGACCTTTTCTGCTAACCTTAACCCTAATCACAGCAGTTGTGATTAGCTGCTCTACGAAATGATCAAGCTAGAAACACTCCCAAGTTTTTTTCTACTTGGTCCAACGACGAAAAAAAATACGAGATTTTTGTTATTTTACACTAACGCTAGAATCTTTATGCTGGAAACTCAAAAAATAAAATCCTCCCTTTATATGCTTAAAAGATAAATCTTAAAAAAATGCGATCTGCGACTAGCTAGAAATATCAAATTCATGTTATATAAACCAAAAACAAAAATTTTTGACCTTAAAACTCAAAAGTAGAGCTTTTAATCTGCTAATGCATCCAAACAAGACCTTTTATGAAGCTAATGAGCAACTAATGAAACTAAAAACTAGAGCTTTTAATTTGGTTATGCAGCCAAACATGACCTTGTATGAAACTCAAATTTAGATCTTTTAATTTGCTTATGCAGCCAACCAAGCCCTATTATGAAGCTAATGAGCAACTAATGAAACTCAGAACTAGAGCTTTTAATTTGCCTATGCAGCCAAACAAGCCCTTTATAAAGCTAACTAATGAAACCAAAATTCAAAAACAGATAATGAAAAAATTACATACCTCCATCCCAAGGGGTATCATCAGGCCTACAAAAACAAAACCCATATCCAATTAATACAAACAAACAAATAAGAACCCTAATCACCACAAGACGGGAGTTAATTGGGTTTGTTTACCCTGTATTGTTGCGTTTTTCTTGATTACTACCCTCTATTATCAATTTTCCTATTTTTTACATTTCAAACTTTTTCATTCAATCATCGATAGAAAATCACCATAACACGGACGTTTTCCATCCATAAATGGATGAAAAAGTTCAAAATGTAAAAAAAACAACACGAATTTAGGTACTAATTAAAAAAACTAACAACGTAAGGTGCTAATCGAGAAACAGCTAACAATAGGTACAAAACTGCTAAAAACCCAAGAGTTGAACATACAAATAAAATGAAACTAGATGGTAAAAAAACACAAAAAAAATAATTAAAAAAAAAAGTACCCAAAAATGACAGCATTCCATAGCATGATATTGTTATCATGAGGGGCCCCACTGATTCCTGCTGGTGGGTCTTGTTGTAGCCTCTTAAAATCCCTCATCAGCCTCTTCCTAGCCGGTGTTGACATTTTATTTATATATTATTATATATTCAATATATATATATATATAGAGAGAGAGAGAGAGAGAGAGAGAGAAAGATCTGAGAAATCTAAGAAAGACCCATGTTTCTGATTCCGATGGGGAATAGAAAGATTATATCTTTTCTTTTTTTGGTTTTTTTGTTCTCTCTCGATGTGTTTTACCTAATTATTACTAGCTCCCTCAAACTGGGAACTTATCTTTATTTTTATTATCTATTTAAAATATTAAATTTTATTATTATATTTTAAAAAAAATTATTTCGACAATTTTGATACAAATTACAATACATAGACAGGTTTTTATCTCCTCCGTTCCCATTTAATTGTCTATTACGAAAATACATGCAATTTTGACCGGCTTATAACGTGTATCAAAATTGTCGAAATGATTTTTTTTTAAATATAATCATAAAATTTAACATTTGAACTATATGATCAACTTTTAAAAAAATTCATTCTGACAATTTTGATACAAGTTCTTCACCGATCAAAATTGTACGTAGTTTCGTAATGTACGATTATATAGAGGCGAGTAACACAGATTTGTTAACAACTGTGAGAATTTGTTTTTTTACTGTGTTGAAACACACGTGTCAGAGTATTTATTCTAATTGAAAAGAAAATGCAAAAATTAGTAAAATAGTAATCAATGTTGTAAAATCACATGACGGAATTTAGATGGTAATAGGTCGGTTAAGGCCTAATTACGCATAATACTATATAATTTGTTAGATTTCTAGGTTGCACCTAGCGTTTATAATCCGTTTAGTTTACGCTTATGCTGATCTTATAGAACACTAGGAGTAGTAGTTAACCCAAATATGTTATGCAGGACGTGGAAAGTTCGACGTAATGCGTAATTAGAACTCCGATCGAAAACCCATAACATATGAACCATGTACGAAAACGACATATGCAACATATAACCACATTGCGGCTACATTTATGTAGGAAGAGGAGATTAAAAAAAGTGTTGGTGTGGATAGGAGCCTTACATGAGTTTTGTGCGACCATGTTTGTGTTGAAATCAAGACTACATTAAAACCAACCTTATAATATTATAACGAGGATTTGCCAATGCTTCTTTATTTCAATATACACATTTTCCCTCATCCATTCAATGTTCATACAACCTCTTAATCATCCAAACACGTTAACAATATGTCATATTCTAATTAAACTCGATCATTTCAACCTTAATTAATTAAAAATATTGAACCATGTATTCAACTCATTTGTTATGTTTGTAAGATACATAAAAGCAATGCATATGTCTTAATAAGCATCAATAAAGACGCCCAGCCGCCAGCATATGTGGTGCGCCGGTGAAAGATAGTGGATGTATTAATGTGAAAAATCAAATGAAACATATGTATATATATCGATGAACTTGAGTGTAAACGATTAGTAAAACTTTATGCCAAGCAAATTGGTAAAAAGTATCTCGAGGGCTCGTTTGGTTGGCTTGCGATTAAGGTGAGACATCACTTCAGATGCAGTTGATCTCACAAAATGTTATGTTTGGTTGGGTAAACAATTGTATAACTATTAGTGCAATTATATAACAAATTGTCCAAGTTGAAGTCCTTTGCAAGTACTAAAGTTGGTCAAAACTTGGTATTACAAATTATCCAAACACTTTTTAATTGTTTTACCAGATAAATAGATATGTTTTTTCAAAAATCAAATTTTTAAATCAAATATGATAGATTCTCCAAGTATTTTTCTTTTCATTTTCATAGTTTTTCTTACTTTATATAAATATATTAAGCTAATCGATCATATCTATTGTTTTGTGAACAAATGTGCATATGAGAATGAAGTTAGACTAGTCATATACATATATTCGTTCAATGTTTTATTTTTTTCACAGTTTAAGGCAAACAAACACGGTTTGAGACTAGAACAACGGATTATATGAAGTCTTATCCAATCCTAATGGCGATTGATTTTACAATCTTGTGACTATGAATTCTATAACTAAACGACTTTATACTCTAGATAATGATGATTGATGAATGGACAAAGAAAATTCAAAATGACAAGTCAATTTAATTTCGCATATGGTTTCATACATAGGATTCCAGATTCTTATAGTTAATTAGACTTAGATTGGTGATGATAATGATAATATTCCGATCATCGTTACCGAAAAACTCGTTTCTGGTTCAAATACGCCGTTTTCCGTTTCTCGTTTTACGTTTCGATTACCGTTTCGGTTTCACTCACCGTTAACTATGGTTCAGATAGTCAAAACTCAAGTGCCGCTTTGGATGCTGCCCAGTATTATGAATGATATCTGAAAAATTATGGTGTCTCATGTTAAATCCAGATCAAGTCATGTCATTGTGGACATTAATTAACCTTTTGCATCTCTGGTACTACTACAGTACTGTATTATGAGTAACATACCAAATTTTGTAAAAATGCTAATGAAACATTTGTAACAACTAACAAGACACTGCATTTTGCAACACTAAAGGGTTCGTTCAACCAGTGAAAACTAGGTCTACCGAACTATGAATAATGATCAAAAGGTGCTCTCATGCTTTAATATTGCACTATGAATAATGAAAAGTCGACACATGAGTTGAGGGTCCTGTGGCGGATATATAATATATTTACAAAATCTCAAAAAATAACAAATTAATTTGTTTAATTTATTCGCTTTCCTTTTTCATAGTGAGCTCTATGCACTCCAGTGCTCACTGAAATGTCCTCGATAAATAGTTCTCTATATTCGTTTCGGCTTGTTTAAGTTTGAACTTTGAATGTTTAACTTACGCTTAATTATATAAGTAGGAATTTGCTAACTATATAGGATTGTGTTTGTAGAAGTCCAAACATATTTTGCTTTCATATTTCAACCAAAGTGGTTTTGATGTTCCCATATCGACTGTAGAAAGGTTTAGTATAACAAAAATCTTCAGATTACTTCGTTCTTATAATGTCACTCGATCTTGTAAAAGAAAAACGTGACCACATTCACCATTCACGCGATGATAAATATTTGAACATGATATCTATGTCAAATATTTTTTACGATATTTGGAGGTAAGAAGTTTATTGGAAAATAAGATGATATAGTATTTTTTTTACTCTTCTCATTAAGATTTAATTAGCAAATAGCATGATTTCAAAGACTAGCAATTGTTAAGTACGTAGATCCTACTTTACAGTCTATGTTAATATTATCAGTTTCTAGGTTCAAAGCTAAGATAAAAAAAAGGACGAAGATTCGTCAAAAATAAAGTCAGTAACGTAAGTTATAATAATGTTAAATTAAAGATAGCTAGACCACACACAATAGACGTGGTTTGTTCTCATGAAAAGTGACACACAAGTGTCCATCCACAATCCCACACGACACGCCAACTCACTAATTTTGTGCTTAGTTTCTCATTAGGACACCAAATTAATCTTGATCAACTATGTATAATTATAAATAACTTGGATGATTTTTTTATATATATTACTGTAAATCCTGTCGGATTAGAAAGCTTATAGCCATAATAGGGGCTTAATTCGTCCCATGAATAACAATTTAGTTTGATGCATGACAACAAAATTAAATAGGTTTGTTGTTAAAAAGAAAAACTTATAAATAACTAAAACCGTTTAAATTTTGTTTCATGATATTGTTCTAGAACAGAGCTATATATTATACAATTCTTGAAGAGAAAATATTGATAATTCCCCTCGAGTCTCACTATTACTGGTATTGCCTTCAAATGACTAGTAAAAATCACGTTTAAAATTATTTCTTGAAGTTCTAGAAACTGAGCTATTTTATACCATTATTCAAGAGAAAATATCGATAATTTTTCTAATAACTACTAACTAGTACTTGCATAGCTGTTAATCAAAAATAAAATAAAATAAAGTTTAGTTTAATTTCTTGATGTTCTAGACTTCAGCTTTATCATACAATTCTTTTAGAAATAACATCTGTGATGCTAGAACTATTAGCATTGTAGGTCACATGTACAATTATCTTGATTACCCAACTAGTTATCCGTTTGGATATTGAGAAATTTAACCTGCATGTAATCTTAAATTTGAACATTTTGGATGGGGTGTTTTTGAAACTATATAGTTTATATGATAGTGAGTATTTTAGACTGCTCACTGAAATATCGGATTACGTCCAACATGCCAAAAACCGGTTTTCGTTTTTTATTTATTAATTACTATTACTAAAATACTTGGCGCAAGACCAGGAAAGCTTACAACATGTAAAATTTGGTGACGTCTCTTAGGTCTTGATTTGCTATAGAGTATATTTATGGATCATACGTTATTGATACTTAGGGAGAAAAAAGCTACTTTTGTCGGGTCTAAAACTTAAATGTTTTATCAGATCATATTGAGTATATTGATATTATCAAGACTGTTTTGTAATAAACAGAGAATATATGTTTAATTCTGTGAAGTTTCATATTCACTGGACCAGATAGAAATTTGTATGTTTGGACTATTGTTGTTACGTTTGTAATTAGCAGGACTAAATAGAAACTTTTGTAAATGTATATATACAGTTTTACACAGAGAAATTAATAAGAAAATTCATTCTTTTAATCTCTCTCTCTCTCTACATATATGTATATATATATCGTATAAGACTCATATATATTTGATCTGTATAAAGCCACCAAAACGTGGTTTATACAGTTTCACATGGTATCAGAGCGTTGATTGGCTCTTCCGCTGCTTTCTATTCAGAAATTTGGGGTTCTTATTGCTGAGTTTTTTTTTAGGGTTCTTGTTGAAACTTATTTGGGGGTTTTGGTTGATTGGCTGTTTGCTCTTCGATTTGATCATTGCTACGCTTGGTATTCACTGAATCTCTCTTATTTCCTTTTATATCTCTTAGGTCTGTTAAATACCTTATTATCAGACCTCTGAATATTGGAATTAGGGTTTTGTTTCTCTCTCAGTTCTTTTAAGATATCTGGTTGATATATTGAGAATCTTGTTTTCAAGATTATGTCAGGATCTGAAGAAAATCATCAAATAGGGGAAAATCCTAGGGTTAATAATCATTTGCCTGTTAATACTATGAGTCCCTATTTTATTGGTTCTAATGAAAATACTAGTACCAGCTTAGTCAATCCTGTCTTGAATGGTCTTAATTTTCATTCTTGGAGAAGAGCAATGGAAATCTCAATAGGTGCTAAGTCTAAACTAGGTTTTATTTCTGGTTCTTTAGCTTGTCCACCTGAAAGTGATCCCATGAATGGGGCTTGGTTGCAGTGTAATCTGATTGTTATGTCTTGGATCATTAACTCTGTTGATAATGAGATAGGACAGTCTATTTTGTATGTTGATAGTGCTTTCAAGATGTGGAAAGAATTGACAGAAAGGTTTTCTCAGGGAAGTGAGGCTAGGATTTATGAGCTTCATCATGATATTCATACAATGGTCCAGGATAATCTTACTGTATCTTCTTATTTTACTAAACTTGAAACCTTATGGAATCAACTAAGTGTTATAAGTCCTATACCTAGATGTACTTGTGGTACTATTGGTAGTTGTGGTTGTAATTTCATGGCTGCTATAATAGCAAGAGAGCATAGGGTTTTTAAAATGATCTTTTTAATGGGTTTAAATGAGAAGTTTTCTCATGTGAGAAGTCAGATTTTGTTAATGAAACCACTTCCTAGTGTGAATGATATGTATCAGTTAATGGGACAAGAAGAGAAACAACAGAATCTAGGTGTTCATACAGTTGCTAATCAGCAAAATATGGTTCTTGCTTCACAATATAATCAGGGTAACTATCCTAGGGGTTCTACTAATCAAGGTTTTAGGCAACCTGTAGCTGCTGCTAATAGTTTCAGACCTTTTAGGCCTAGTATAGGGAGGGGTAATCCTATGAAATGTTCACACTGTGGTTCAAATAGGCATACCAAAGATAGGTGCTATAGGCTACATGGTTATCCACCAGGTTGGACACCAAGGCCCAGAGGGTTTAGTCAGAATTTTTCTGGTGGTAATATGGCACACCAGGTTTCTTATCAGGATGATGGGATGACATCTATGTTCAATCCTACACCTATACATATTCAAGGGCCTGTTGATAAAGAAAATAATCAAGAAGATGGACAGCAACAAGCTGTAGATGCCTCTAATACTGTTTCTAATATGGTGTACACTGGCATGACAGGTATGCCTATAACCTGTTCTACTTTGGTTTTAGATACAAAGAAACATACTTATGATTACAATTTATGGATTATTGACAGTGGTGCAAATGAACATATGGTTGCTTCATTAGGTCATCTTAGTCATTATAAGTTGGTTGATTCTCATGTTAATTTACCCAATGGACAAGTTGCTGCAGTAACTCATATAGGAAATGTGATTTTTAAAAATGGAATAGTGTTAAAAAATGTCCTCTGTGTTCCTTCTTTTGGTTACAATCTTGTTTCTGTAAATAAGTTAGCTATGGATTCTCATTATTCTTTGTTTTTTGATTCAAATGCTTGTTATATTCAGGACCAGGTGTCCTTGAGGATGATTGGTAAGGCAGAAGCACAAAATGGTTTATATGTTTTCATTAGAAAGGGTGTTCATAGTTCTTCTCATATTAGCTGTAATAGTTTTTCCTTGCACAATAAGCCACATATTTGGCATTCCAGACTAGGACATCCTTCTATATCTGTTTTAAATTTGATTTCAGAAGCTGTAAAAGTGAAATTTACTGTTCAAAATTGTACTCCTTGTGATGTTTGTCATTTTGCCAAGCATCAAAGATTAAGTTTTCAATCTAGTAATACATATGTTGATAGTGCTTTTGATCTTATACATTGTGATATTTGGGGTAATTATTCTGTTCCTACTTATGATGGTTTTGTATATTTTTTGACTATAGTAGATGATTATACTAGGTGTACTTGGGTGTTTTTGTTAAAACAGAAGTCTGAAACTTCAATAATATTACCTATGTTTTGTAAAATGGTGGAAACTCAGTTTAATAGTAAAATAAAGATATTAAGAAGTGATAATGGGACAGAGTTTAATTTAATGGATTTTTATTCTAAAAATGGGATTATTCATCAAACCAGTTGTGTGGAAACACCACAACAAAATGGTATAGTAGAAAGAAAACATCAACATTTGTTAAACATTGGTAGAGCTTTAAGATTTCAGTCCTCTTTACCCATAAAATTCTGGGGAGAATGTGTATTAACTGCAGCTTATCTTATAAATAGAACACCTACTCCTTTGTTAAATAATAAAAGTCCATATGAGATTCTTTATGGTTATAAACCTACTTATAATCATTTAAAAGTGTTTGGCTGTTTGTGTTATGCTAGTACCTTAAAAAGAAATAGGTCTAAGTTTGATGCAAGAGGTAGAAAATGTGTTTTTTTGGGATATGGAACAAGTACAAAAGGTTATAAATTGATAGATTTACATACTAATGATTTTTTCTTTACTAGAGATGTTGTTTTTTATGAAGAAGTTTTTCCTTTTCAAAACCAAACACAAAACTGTTTACTTAATAGCAATGATGTTAATAAAGATAATGTTTCTAATGTTGAGGAAGTTTATAATGCAGTCAATGATACTGTTATTATACCTATTAAGAGGACAAAAAGAAGTGGTAAAGCTCCTGCTTATTTACAAGATTATCATTGTGCAATAAGTAGTGTTAATAGTTCTTTACCTATATCAAATCCTGTTCATGCTTTAAATTCTTGCATTACATATGATAAAATTTCACATGATTATAAATCTTTTTGTTTATCAGTTTCTTCTGTTGAGGAACCTAAAACTTTTAAACAGGCTAGCTCTAATCCATTATGGATTAAAGCAATGGAAGATGAGATTATGGCTTTAGAAGTTAATAAAACTTGGGTATTAACTGAATTACCTAGTAATAAGCAACCAATTGGTTGTAAATGGGTTTTTAAAATTAAACATAAAGCAGATGGGTCAATAGAAAGATATAAGGCCAGATTAGTTGCTAAAGGTTATACACAGCTTGAAGGAATAGATTATGAAGCAACTTTTTCACCTGTTGCTAAAATGACTACAGTAAGATGTTTTTTAGCTGTTTCAGCTTCTCAAAACTGGTTTTTGGCACAAATTGATGTGAACAATGCTTTCTTACATGGTGAGTTAGAAGAAGAGGTTTATATGTTGCCACCACCAGGTTTTTTACAAGACAATAAGAAATTAGTTTGTAAGTTACAAAAGTCTTTATATGGATTAAAACAGGCCTCTAGACAGTGGTTTTCCAAATTGAGTAGTGCACTTTTGTCTTTTGGTTTCCAGCAGTCAATTGCAGATTACTCTATGTTTACTATTTCTAAGAATAATAGTTTTTTAGTTTTACTAGTATATGTAGATGACATTATTTTAGGAAGTGCATCTCAAGAGTTAATAACAGAGGTTAAGGTTTTTTTGAATAATAAATTCAAACTGAAAGATTTAGGTCATTTAAGGTATTTTCTGGGACTTGAAGTAGCAAGAAAATCAACAGGTATTCATATTTGTCAAAGGAAATATGCACTAGAGGTTTTAGCAGATACAGGCTTGTTAGCATCTAAACCAACATCTTTTCCAATGGATACTAAACATAAATTCACAAGCACTGATGATAATGCTTTTGAGGATATTACTTTATATAGAAGACTGGTTGGTAAATTACTATATCTGACCATTACTAGGCCAGACATATCTTATTCAGTTCATGTTTTAAGCCAGTTTTTAGCAGCACCTAGTCAATCACACTATGCAGCTGCAATAAGGGTTCTCAGGTACATCAAAAAGGACCCAGCTCAAGGTATATTTTTCTCTTCTAAATCTTCTTTACATTTACAAGCTTTTAGTGATTCTGACTGGGCTGCATGTATAGATACTAGGAGATCAGTTACAGGCTTTAGTATTTTCTTAGGCACATCTCTTATATCATGGAAAAGTAAAAAGCAAAAGGTAGTTTCAAGAAGTAGTGCTGAGGCAGAATATAGGGCTGTGGCAGTTACTAGTTGTGAGGTCATATGGTTGCTTAGTTTGTTAAAAGACTTAGGGATTAAAACAGTAAAACCAGTTAGTTTGTTTACAGACAGTAAGTCAGCTCTTGCATTAGCCTATAACCCAGTAAATCATGAAAGAACCAAACATGTTGAAGTTGACTGTCATTTTATTAGAGATTTAATAGTTAAACAGGTTATTCATCCTCTTCATGTTAGTACTACTAACAATATTGCAGACATTTTTACTAAATCTCTTGGAGCAGTCCCTTTTCAGCACTTATTGCTCAAGATGGGTGTTTTGTCTCTCCACAATCCATCTTGAGGGGGGCATATTGAGTATATTGATATTATCAAGACTGTTTTGTAATAAACAGAGAATATATGTTTAATTCTGTGAAGTTTCATATTCACTGGACCAGATAGAAATTTGTATGTTTGGACTATTGTTGTTACGTTTGTAATTAGCAGGACTAAATAGAAACTTTTGTAAATGTATATATACAGTTTTACACAGAGAAATTAATAAGAAAATTCATTCTTTTAATCTCTCTCTCTCTCTACATATATGTATATATATATCGTATAAGACTCATATATATTTGATCTGTATAAAGCCACCAAAACGTGGTTTATACAGTTTCACAGATCACATAACATATAATAATCTCAGTGTTTCGGCCAAGTATGATCATCTTATAAATCCAAAGCAGGCTTATAAGCAATAAGGCCATAGCCAACTTAAACTTAAAAATCAATCCCGTGTAGTCCTTTCTTTTCCGTGCGGAAGGATTTTTTTACTTTCTTTTCCCTTAGGTTTTTTTTCAAGTACGGTTTTATCGAACTTAAATCTTCTAGCTATTAATTTCAGGCCAAAAGATCACAGAGGTGCAACTTATAGTCAATTGTATATATATTATGTAGTCTTTAACAACGTCCGAGCGTTCAGATTAGTGACAGTGATATCTGTTGCGACTTTGCCATGAAAAGACAAATGTAGTTAACAAAAAGTGAAGATCATTATCATGTCCCGAAAAAACGAGCTGCGAAAACACACATCTTTAATTATTCTCGTTTACACCCTAACATCTTTTTGTGATCGTAACCAAACAAGTCCAAAGTATCCACAAACACTACAATTTACGTGGACAAGTCATGCATGACTTATAAAATACAACAATAAAAACCTATACTAATTAAAAATGAGTAGTTATAGTTCACCATTCTTACACTTTTCCATACACACCTTGTAAAAGAAGGGAGTTTTAAATCGTTATAAGACAAAGCTGTAATTTTGTATTTGGTTCTCTCGTAAAGACATAAGAGTGTATAAAATAAGTAAAATAATTAAAAATATATATTTACTAACTAAAACATAAACATGATGTAGATTATATGTAAATACATACATAGAGTAATAGATACACTCGATATGCACGTGCATGTCACACCAAAACTGTTCCCCTTTACACCCTCTCACCAACCATAACGTCCCTCTATAGTTTATCTCATTCACCATGCCAACCCTTCACGAGACTTACGCTTATATCCACTATATAAACAACCCAACACACACACCTAATATTTATTCACACATCACACTCACAACCATGTCCGACCACATGCACCGTCACCACAAGTCCTCCAACAAACACAAAGCCACGTCGTCATCTGCACTAGCTCATGAAGCTGCAGATGACGACGTATCCTCAGGAATGCCCCACACGGGACCTACCATGGGGACCCCTTGCGGGGCATGCAAGTTCCTGAGGAGGAAGTGTGTGAGTGGATGTGTGTTTTCTCCTCATTTTGGGTCCGACCAGGGCTCGGCAAGGTTCGCGGCTGTTCATAAGGTGTTTGGAGCTAGCAATGTGTCGAAGCTGTTGTTGCACATACCGATGAATAGGAGGAACGACGCGGTTGTTACTATATGTTACGAGGCGCAGGCTAGGCTGTCTGACCCCGTGTACGGTTGTGTGTCGACTATCTTCGCGTTGCAGCAACAGGTTAATTATTCTCAGTTAGTTAGCTAAGCTATTTACTTTGGTGATTTTGTTTTAGCAAGTTATAAGTAGTTCAAGGGTCTGCAGTTGTAGTTGTTGCTGAATTTTTTTAGTTACTCAAGGTAAGGGATCCTTGAATAATATGATAAATGGACATAATATTTCAGTAACGTTAATGCATACCTCCTAATACATTAAGCATTACATTAGCATATACTAGTACTGTTAATTGAGACAAGTTCAGAATGTTCGTAGACCAACAAAATATTGTACGCAATTATTTTTCGGACAGTATTACAATTTACAAGGAAGTGTGCAAATTTGATTTACCGAATTAGAAGATTACATTGTCAAAGGGGCAAATTGCAAAACTGATTAGTACATTGCATTTTGGAGTGATTGAATGATTTTACATTGTCCTGCGTTATGTAGACAGTGCAAAAATCAAATCCTATCTTGCCAATATTCATTTATCGTGTGTCCTCCTATTTATTTACTCTTTTTTTGGGAAAAGGAATATTCAAATTCTATGATAATAATTGTAATGCCAATTTTTTCCCCTTACAAAATGATTTTCTTAATATACAACTGCCGTAAAGCGATATAATACTATATGTTCTCTAGAATTAAGAGTCATAAAAGTGCACATAGTAAAAGTGAGGATATTGTTTTCAATATATTTGTCTAAATTCTGCCAAATTTGTTTGAAAACTAAAAGCACCTTCTGGATGTGTAAAGTCATGTAAAAAGTCAAGTTTATTGATGTCACTAACCAGCATTGCATTTGTAGACTCTAGCTTGTAACAATGTAACTGATTATTTTATGTTTAATTCAAAGTTAAAGCTATATTATGATCAAGCACGATTGAACCCATAGCCGATCGCAACATGTAGCTCTAAGTCGAATAACAACAACAACAAAAAAATGATGTTTTTATTTATTTATAATTATTATCTTGTATATTCTGCAGGTGGCATCTCTCCAGACTGAGCTGACAATGGCCCAAAGCCGACTTATGAACAGTCGGATCGTGGCTGCAAATGCATTTCCACAACAGCAGCAACAACAAGTTCCGACGATAATACAACCAACTTATTCGAACAACTCAACAGCTTCAACGAATCTCTTAAACATGAACAATTTCAACTCAAACTTCGACTTCAGACATGAAACCGCACCGCTACAACTCTCACTGCCATGTCAGCGAGATGATCACGAAGAAGAGGATGAGAGTGGGAACCAACTCATCTCGTTTTCGAACCAGATCTTACTCCACAGATAGATAAACTGCATTTCATATATGTGTACTTATATGTTGACAACAACCTGTTTCTTCTTCCTTTCAAAAAAAACTTTCTTCTTCTTGCAAATAACAGCTGATTTCCAAGTCATTGGTTTCTTCTTATTATTATCAATCATGAACAGTCTGAACTTGTCTCTATTAACAAAAGAAATGTTGCAACAAATTATAACGACAAATAACGTTATTGTCAACGATTAAGCAGGATATCGGTCAAAAGATATACTCCATATGTGATAAGTTAGTACATGGAAAATGATTGTTATAAAATCAATTTATCATCTTCAGTTCTCATGATATTTAGCATGAGAGATACACAAGTGGCACCACGCATGAGAGACATGTATATATATATACACATCCGCATACGCTTGATATATATATAGTGAGCAATTAATTATATACCGTCTAAAATGAACTAAAACACCCCATATTAAGAAAATAATTTTAAAAATATCATATATTTTGATGAAAATTTGAATGTACAGGTTTTCACCACCTATATAATTAAAAAAACAATTAACATATTTAATTCAGCTCCAGCCATATTAACATTCTAATTCCGCGACGGTACATATGGTAGTACTATATTATAGGATAGTGCACATAATTCATGGCATTGGTTATTATGAACAATTGGTTAAGTCTGGTCATTAATTGAGAGATCCAATCAGTTTAATTTAAAAATTTCCCATCTTACTATCTCAGTGACAAAAACTATATTGAATCTAACAAAACCCATCCCTAATTTGGATGTTAACATAAAAAATGGAGGTTAGTTTAACCATTCATGCTTTTAATTACTTCGATAGATATTCATTCACTAGAATCACTATAAGATGATGTTGATATAGTGACGATCAAACAATGTTGATCTCTTTTGAAAAAAAATGGTTTAAATTTACAAAAAATATCATTACTATGTGTGTGTAAGTAAGTGTATATATATATACTAAAATAAGAATTTAAGAAAAACCAATGTTAAATGTATTTAACTAATTATACAAAGAATAAATTAGTAACAAAGTGTATATTTTTCGTAATATTGACCTAAATATAAATGTTTCGACAAATTTGTCTTTAGGTTGTATCTACCCGCAATTTCAGGCACATTCGAAGATTGTCTATTTCTATTTATTTTTTCATACTTTCTCAATATTTGTAATTCGTTACTTTTAATAACCTTCGAAAATTTCCCGGAAAATATTCAGAAAAAGGTGATAAGAGAGAGAGAGAGAGAGAGAGAAGAGAATGGCAAAGGAGATTTCATCATCATCATCATCATCATCATCATTAAGATGGGGTTTTGGATCTTTAACAAGAAGAAAAAAAGTGGAATTTCAACACAATAAACAACAGCAACAAAACAATAATAATCCTCAATTGGCTCAGAAGCTCTCTGCCTTTGACCTTGTTGCTCTTGGTAATACATACAAACATTATAATTATTTATACATACATAACTCATTTATTCAATTTCTTTCCTGTTTATACCCATGTTTCTGAGATAATAATAAAAAAACTTAGCTAAAACGTTTCTGCAGGAGCTATGCTAAAAGCCTAAAAAGCATAAGCTTTATCGGGTTACAAAGCGTAAGCTTTATCGGGTTAAAAAGCATAAGCTTTATCGGGTTTCAAAGCATAAGCTTTATTTGGTTACAATGCATAAGCTTTATGGCTTAGAAAGTATAAGCTTTGTCGGGTTACAAACCATATGCTTTATCGGCTTAAAAAGCATAAGCTTTATGGGTTACAATTTGCAAACCATATGCTTTACCGGCTTAAAAAGCATAAGCTTTATCGGGTTACTAAGTATAAGCTTTATCGGGTTACAAAGTATAAGCTTTATCGGTTTTAAAGACATAAGCTTTATGAGTTACAAACCATAAGCATTATCGGGTTACAACGCATTAGCTTTATCGGGTTACAATGCAGCAGCGTTATCGGGTTACAAACCATGAGCCTATCTGATTTCAAAGCATAAGAATTATCGGGTTACAATTTATAAGCTTTATCGGGTTAGAAAGCAGTGGCGGAGCTAGGGTTCGGATATGGGGGTGCTGGAATTCATAAAAATATACAGGAGGGGATAAAACACTATTTTTATAAATTTAAATGTAAAATATACACTGACCCGTAGTTATAATATGGGGATGACTGTAGCTATTGCCGCACCCTCCTAAGTCCTCCCATGTTACAAAGCATAAGCTTTATCGGCTTAAAAAGTGTGAACGCCTGCTTTCTTCAGCTTAAGATCAAGCTTTCTTCAGATTACGTCTCTTACTGTAAATATATGTTCCCATAACTGACCAACACACTAAAAAGAGAAATACTAAACCTTCATTTCATAGCGTGACAATATTGTTTTTGTTGTTTTTGAGCCCTACTTGCGCATAATTGAGGTTGAATTGTTTTTTCATAACTATTTAGTGTACTACCAACTTATGATTGTACTAGGTAGTTGTGAACTGCAACGTTCGTTTACCATTGCTAACTTTTGTAGGTTGGTGTACAAATTAGAAATCAGTTGATACTTTAGTGTATATACTAATTAACTCGCCAAATCACAATTTTGCGCAGTAATAAGTATACATTCTAGAGTGGAGACAGATACCCATAATACACACACACACACACTTGCTTGAGTGCGGGTGTGTGTATGTTGTGTGCGCGTTTGTGTTTGTGTATTTTTCCATAATTGACTACCGCATTCGAAATCAAATGCTAAACCTACAGGCTACAATATAGTGTGAAAATGTGGATTTTATAATTTTCGATCTGCACTGACATTAATGTGTTTTTATTTCTTTAAAATGTTCGGACTAGTGTTTATGAACTAGATCGTGTATATATATAGTTGCATAAGACTATCGCTGATCAAGGCTTGTTTGGTTTCAGCTTCTAAATCTCAGTATTTTGGGTTTGCTTTTAAGGTTTGTTGTATTTGTCTGCACAGGGTTAAGAGCTTAGATCTTTTTGGGTCTTTGGCCTGAAAACTGACTCATGTGTTCCGATTTGTTGGTTACTTGGTTGACAAAACAGTAAAAAGTGAAAGAAAAGACCAGATATTTTTTTCAATGATTGTCAATTTAGTTTACTTAAAAGTTGCAGCCAAACAAGCTCTCTTATATAGTTTTGCAGACATGATTGAGTATAATGATAATCTAATCAAACGCTTACACCAAAAATACTAAAAAGTGAAAGAAAAGACCAGATATTTTTTTAGGCCTTAGTAAAGTATATGGGTCATCTTGTTTTCTTTTGTCCCCTTCTAGTATCTGGTTTCAACATTCAAATGTTTTCTACTTCAGTAATGCAATGAGGAGCTCTTGAATATATAACTTAATTCAAAAAACCCGAAAAATAAACTTTTAGCTAGAAATCTTGATCGATGACTGCAATTGTTTAAGTTGTATAACTGTATCAAAGACTACATTTTGCCAACTGCCATTTGGTTATTCTTAGGGAGCTTGCCATAGTGGTGGCATTTTTCAGATTTTAAGCTTAACTGGAAAAGAATATTTTTCATTGTTGTTCTGTTCCGGTGCCATAATATTCTTACTTTTACCATGCTGAAATTGATTAGGAGTTGGATCAACAATTGGAGCTGGAGTATATATACTAATTGGTACAGTTGCTAGAGAGCAAACGGGTCCGGGAATAGTTTTCTCTTTCCTTGTAGGTGGAATTGCTGCTGCACTTTCCGCATTTTGCTATGCGGAGCTTGCATGCCGTTGCCCATCTGCTGGAAGTGCATATCATTATTCATATCTATGTGTAGGAGAAGGGTATGTTTAGCTGGATCAAAATATTAGGGTTTGTTTGGTTTGTGTTGCTTAGTATTTTCGTCTACTATATTGAAACTTCTGAAAATTTATATAATAGCTTTCTTTCTCAGGGAAAACTACTTGCTTTTGATCTTTAAATCTTGGGTGTTTTTTAGGAAATATTTTCTGAGATCCGATTTGGTTCCGAAAATTGCATTTCCTGCAGTTTTTCCATTCTTTATAATCAGCAATTAGTTATTCATAGGTGCTGACCATAGAAGAAGACTACTAGCTTTTTTAGGCATCATTTACTAAAACTTCTGGTTTCATGAAATACCTATATGAAAAAGGGAATATTTTTAAAACAGTTTACAGGCTTAAATACATTCTGTACAATTTCTCTTGTCCATACTCTGAGAAATTTACTTGTTTCTCTCAGCGTTGCTTGGCTGATCGGATGGGCTTTGCTACTTGAATATACACTTGGTAGTGCAGCTGTTGCCCGAGGCGTCTCTCCAAATCTGGTGCATTGTCTTTACCATCACTTCCTAACTTTTGCTTAATGCTTATATATATCCGTCTACGATAATACAGGCATACAGTAACTCGCATGTGATGAATTATACATGATATAACTAATAAGTATGTAAATTATGTATTTATTACTTCCAGTCTCTGAAGTGCTTGATGTGGATTTTGTAAAGATTTAGAGCTTTACTCTTTTATTTTACAAGAAAATTGGTATTGAAAAATGTTTATGTTCAAATTATATGCTTTATTTATATTTTTGTGTAGGAGTCTGGTTTCAAAATCGGTATCTTTGACTGATAGAAGTTAAAAGTGCCACTATTGAAACTTTTCGAGAAAAAAAACTCGCGACGTTGAAAAAGAGGCAATAAAACAAATTATTTAGACAAGATATGTGTGAAAAATGAATCTATAAGTCATTAATCAATTTTTGGTCTTACATGATATTTTTTTCATTTCTACAGGCCTTGTTCCTGGGGGGTGAGGATAAACTTCCCGCTATATTAGCTCGTCAGACCATTTCTGGTATTGTGGTTGATCCATGTGCAGCCATTTTTGTTTGCTTTGTTGCTGCTCTTCTTTGTCTTGGGATCAAGGAGGTATAGCTGCATCAAATGTTTATGTGCGTCCTATTCTCATCATATTCTCCTGTAATCTGAAATAAAATTTTGTTTTATTGACTTCTGACAAAGAATAAATATTATTGCTTACTGGTTTAATTTGGCAGAGTTCATCTGTACAAACTATTGTGACGTCTGTGAATATTGCAGCCATGATTTTCATCGTATTAGCTGGTTTATATATTGGTTGCACCACTGGATGGGTTGGATATGATCTTCCCAATGGGTATTAAGTGGTTTTGCAACTGTTCCTTTTTTTTTTCTTTTCCAATGATTATATAGACAGTAGACTTATACAAGTGGATTTAATTTGTTTTTCTAAAATTGTAGGTACTTCCCTTTTGGAGTGAATAGAATTTTTGGTGCGTCAGCTACCCTGTTCTATTCATATGTTGGCTTTGATGCAGTTGCTAGCACAGCAGAGGAGGTACATTGAATATGATGAAATTGTTACCTAACTTTTGGAAAAATGATTTTGTTATAAGAAAAGAGGTGGTGAAATGAGATTTTTTATGTATGTCACATTCTTACTCATACATAAGATGGAATAAAGTTCCTGTAACACTATTCAATATAAAACCATTGTACACAAAATAACTGTAATCACTTATTTTGATGCCAATATTCTATCAAGTTGTTGATAGATGTGATTACTTAACCGGATTTTCCTCCATATTTTTTTATGATTTTCTTCGTTTCAATTTTGGTCATTTGGATTTTTTTTTCGTCAATTGATAGTTTCTTAGATATTGGCTATTGGTAGGTGATGAACCCTAAGCAAGACTTGCCGATTGGTATAGGGCTTGCATTGTCGATTTGTTGCATCCTATATATGCTTGTATCCGCTGTTATCGTTGGAATTGTACCATACTACTTGCTTAATCCGGACACTCCAATCTCCTCAGCATTTTCTAGCTACGGGATGGATTGGGCTGCGTAAGAATTTTACAATATGTTGTTTTTAGTTTACTCAATAAACATCTTTTAATTCAAACCATTTTTTATACTATCACCTTGGCTCAATTGCAGGTACATAGTTGCAACTGGGGCAATTACTTCTCTTTGCTCAGGTTTGATTGGAGGGATTCTTCCTCAGGTAATTGTAATTGCTTTCTTTTTTGTAATTTCATGTAAAAAAAAATTGTAACTAGGCACCTATTCAGTCATGTAGTATTTTTATTAAAACATTTGGGACCAGGGACACAATGGACGTTTTGGTTACAAATGTGCTTGGATTAGTTTAAATGTAATGTTTTTTTACCTCACTTTTTAATCATAAACGTTACAACGTTGGTACATACTATACTAAATATTTTCTTTGAAACCTTTGCTGATTAAGTTTTCCTCTTACATTCACTCATGCAACATCTTTTTATTGCATTACTGGTGCATATTTTCCTTTGTCTTAGTAATTTTTAGTATATATCCTGTAGTAATTGTAACGTGCAATGTTGCTCTCCTATCACCTTCATAACAGCCACGCCTTCTTATGGCAATGTCTAGAGATGGGTTGTTACCATCTTTCTTTTCCGATATCAACCACCGCACAAAAGTACCTGTGAAGAGCACATTAGTGACTGGGGCAGCTGCTGCTTTGCTGGCATTTCTAATGGATATTGAACAATTAGCAGGCATGGTAAGTGATAATGTTTTTGTGAAAAAAATCCTTTTAGTTTTTAAATCCGTTTCTTTTAAACATGAAATGAAATTGGTTGTTTGAGCAGGTAAGCGTGGGGACCTTGTTAGCTTTTACAAGTGTTGCAATTTCGGTTTTGATATTAAGATACATCCCAGGAAAGGAAGTCGAAATTCCACCATCAATTCTTGATTCTGTACATTCAGTTTCTATTATATCTAAAGACACTTTTGGCTCGTCGTGTGATAGCTCTGAACCTTTACTTGGTAATTTGAAAGGTTTAGTTGGGCACTCAAGGGGAAAAGTAACTCAAGGTGTGTGTAAATTGATTTCTCTTTAACGTTGTAGTGGGTCTTAACTTTCAAGACAGTTTATTTGCTGTTAATTGATATGTAAATAGTCGTTTTCTGTTGCATGTTTCTCTTGATATGTAAATAGTATATCAAATCCCCTAGACCAACAAAGAGATCTTTATAAAAAATGTGCCTATATATAGAAAATGTTTTATTTCTTGTTGTTTAGAAAAACTTCTGCTGTTTTATTTTATTTTATTATCATGGTGCTTTGTACAAAGTGATGCTACATTTGCACTCAAGTTTACACAGAACATCTAGTTATCTAGACCTTAAGCATTAAGCCGATTGAAAACACTCTTGACTTTCAAATTAACTGCTACATGCACATCATTATTCATATACAGAGTATTGTATGGCTATCACATACCTGTTGCCTTCTGCATATAACCATTAATAATTTATTCCCGATTTTGTGACACTCCAGCTTTCTTAATTATTTATTTTCAGGCAAACAAGATACAGTGAGAAGGTGGAAAATTGCTGCTTGGTGCATAGCCCTTGTATGCATTGGAGCATTGGCACTTTCATCTGCTGTTTCAGCTGACAGCCTTCATCGGTATGCACATTTTTCATCTTCTTTTGATATCTTTTAATTTCTTAATTTCAAGTACTGAACATGATAGTTTCCTCGGAATCTTTTTAAATGTTTTGTACACTTACCAAAAAAACTGTGGGCAAGTTTATACCCGAGGAACCTCATTTTTGTTATGGAAGACCGTCACTATCTCAACTTGACACCAAACTATCTTCTAAAATGGACATTCTTGGAACAGTTAGTGATCCCAGATAATCACCATTTAACGTGTTTGTCACTGTTAGCATGTGTTTCCTTGTGGAATTAAATGTCAGCCTTTTCTAACTTCTCAATATGTAATTCTTATTTCCAAAAAAAGTATGTAGCATTGATAAAATGAAACAAGGTTTTGCTTCTGTGTTTCTAAGTTTTCTCCTTTTCTTTTTCAAGACTAACTTTATACTAGTATTTGTCAACTTTGCCAGCACTGTTCGCTTCATTTTGTTTGGAGCAGGTGGTATTCTATGGTGTAGCAGTTTGATTTCGCTCAGCTCCGTTGATCAAGATGATTCATGGCATAGTTTTAGTAATTCCGGAGGTATCTCAAATCTTCTTTACTACATGATCAAAGAATTCTTATCACTTAGTTATCAGTGAGCTTTCTTCTAAAAAGAGTAAAAATAGAGGTTTGACTAGATACATTGGTCTAAACCTACCTTGAAATGATACGTGAAAAAAGGATACTCTAAGATTTGCCTGGTGTTTGTATATACCGGATTACTGATACAGGCTCTGACTTGAGATTTAAGTCCTCGGCTCCATTTTGCGACGATATTAAATACTATAATCATAATAAAAAATATTAATTTCTGCTTAAAGCCCCAAATTTCCAACATACTTTGTATTTGTAAGAGTTCTAACTTAATATGGTTAAATCATGTTATTTTTTTCAGGTTTCATTTGCCCGTTTGTTCCCTTCTTGCCTGCTACTTGCATTCTCGTGAACACATACTTGCTGATAAACCTCGGGTAGGAACCTCTCTCTCTCTTTCTCTCTCACCTTGGAAATTCAGGACATGATTTAATGTGCTGATTTGTCAATTGTTTGAAACACTCAGAACTGGAACATGGATCAGAGTCTCGATATGGCTTGTGGTTGGGATTGTAGTCTATGCACTTTATGGCCGTACACACAGTTTGTTGCATAAAGACTATATGCCAGTTAAACAAACTGATGAGAGGTAATTGCACTTCGCTGTAACATCCCTCGGTTTAGGATGTTTCCCAAATTGTTGTAGACTAAATTGTACTGTAATTGACAAAACAGTCCATCTACCAATATGTGAAATGTACTCCATTATATATTCTGTAAAACATCTAGTGTAGGACGCTTTTGCTACTCTAGTTTCTCAAAAGTACTGAACATTCGGCATAACAGTGTGTACTCTGAACCTATCAATTTATGATTAAATGTTTTTTATTGCTATCCGTGTAAATTGGGGACTTTTACATGCAAGTCCCACAAATTTGTACACGTTAATGTTTTATTTACAAAGAGAATTGATGTATGCATTGCATGCACTAATTTACCCCGCCATTTGACCCAGTCTTTCCAAAATAACATGGCATGACCGGGTAATTAGGCGGCGTAAAAGAACTTATATTCTACAAACAACTTCTAGGGACATTGGTTCCGCTAGTTGTTCCACCTATGTGTTTACATACTGATTGAGCTGGTTTCTTGGAATAAGTTAGCTTAATATCTTGCAATTTAATTCCCTTACACGGATTGCTAGGACTACAATCAAATACCACTGCCACTTCTGAAGCCGATGTACCTTGTATATTCTTGTATGTCACTCCACTAATTTTCACTCCAGAAGTCTGCTCAGATTAAAATAAAAAATCAGTACAAATATCCAAAGATAAATTACAAATGGTGTGTCAAAACTTGAAACTGTGTCATAAGCTCACCTGTCCAGGACAGCCTTGGTTATTGGGGCAGTAGTTCTGGTCGATAATGATCGGGTTTAGCACATTTCTCATTACAATATTTTGGAACACAATGTCTTTCACATATGCTTTGCTTGCTCTTGCCCATGATTTTATACGGACACCATTGTCGGTTTTTGTAAAGACCGAATTTGATAGTGTCACATTTTGGACCCCATCCTCGTTAAAATCCCTTGCTAAGCTTCCAATGCTGCAACAAGGTACAAGTTAATTCGAGATGTTCAGAAGGACCTAAGTTTGATACCTGTCCTGTTCCTAAATCCTAATACAGTAATATTCTTAGTGTGTATTTGATAAGTAATTACCAAAGTGGCTTGTTTGGTGAAATAAAAAAGTATACTTTTGTCTACTTAACTTTTTGTTTAAATACATTTTGGAGGTAACAAAAAACTTATATATTTACAAAAAATAAATAGTATTATAAGTTTTTTTTATTGATTCTGGCCTATAACTAAAAAAAATTCAACTAGTTAAATCCACTACTCCCAATAGTTAAAAAATACATTTTTGACCACTAAAGTAAATTTTATTACTTATAAATATATATATACCTGATACCATGGCCTGGACCACAGACTATTTTGTCCATCAACAAATTCCTGGTGCCCGGACCAATTGATATACAGTCATCTCCTGTCTTTATGGTACTCCCAGTAATAGTAACACCTGTAGATAACTGCATGTGAATTCCATCCGTGTTTGGGCTTTGATCAGGTGCTGTGATCTTCACGTTACGGATCAAAATATTGTTGCAGTTATTGATTGAGATGTGCACCGCTTGGCTGTTGATTGACGTTAAGTCGGTCACAACGACGTTGTTGGCCCAGTTGAATGTTATCGACTGCATGTTATATGAGACAGATTAGGAGGGGTATGTAAGTGTTTATATGAGACAGATTAGGAGGGTATGTAAGTGTTAAAAGTATATTTAGATCCCAAATTATTAATTGCTTTTTGTTACTTTTGTCGTAGCATTTGTAGACCTATACGCTCATTGCCGACGGCTAACTTTCGGTCAAGAGTTGTTTTTTGGGAGAGTTCTTATAGGGTACTTTGTTGACAATACAGTCAAGAAGAATCAGGATACATAGAAAAGCAGTAGGCATTGCCTAATTAAAATATCTGGAAAAAATGTAACTGTATAATAAAAGTGATGAACATACCCTTGCTCCAACGGGACAACTCTTGCCAGAGGCGCGGCACGCCCAATAAGCGGCCCCTTTTGCATCGATAGTCCCTCCAGTGACCCTCAGTCTGTTCACCTTAACGAACATAATCCAATTCCCTGAGTTACCTAGTGCCCGGTAATCAGGTGGGGCAACAATGGTCCCATCTATCTTAACTTCGATTTTGCTCTTGCATGGCCCCCTAAACTCTATGGCTCTTAACACAAATCGCCCTTTTGGCACGTACATTATTATTGTAGAGGATGCGGACGTCGCACTACAGACTTGGGCCCAGGCCTTCAGAAAGGCCTGCGTCGAGTCACTTTTCCCATCCGGTTTGGCACCGAATTTTAATACATTGTAGGAAGATGCTGCATTTGAGAAATGAAATATTAAGGTTAGAAAGAAGAGGGAGATAATTGGAAAATATGTCATTTTAATTGGAAAGGGAGAAATGAAGTTGGATAATAGTACAAAAAAATGTGGCAGTTGAATGTGAATTTATAGTATGATTTGGGTTTCAACTAACTGTACTTTGGAGCAACATGGTATTAAAAAAGGGAGATTGTTATTTAAAAATGCACTTGGTTGCTTAAAAAGAGAAATTTTATATGATTCTTTCTTACTCCATTTATACAATAACCGTAGTTATACGTATGAATTGTTTATATTTAGCACCGGTCAATGGTAATTATAAGATTATCGCAGACCTCTTTTCGGTCATCGTAGGCTTGGTTTACTGGCCTGACTTTGAATGAATAGCTATTTGTTAGCCGCGTTCTGAGTGTGTTGTTTTAAGGTAATCCGAGAGGGTCTATATTATTACTTGAAATGTTACATTTTTCATATTATTTTTTTGTCATTTTAATTATATGATAAAAGTCTTAACTTCCAGATTGGTATAAAGTGGAAATTCATGGGAACGTGGGGTTAGTTTACACTCCACAATGTTAGTTGATAGTTATTTTCAGTGCACAGTTCATATGCCCCTCTCTCCCCAATGTATAACAAAAAAATTCGATAGAGAAAAATATGAATACAAACTGACAACTAAAATCAGAAAACTAATCGGCAAGTAGAGTTAATTTACATGCAACAAATGTTGATTTTTTTATTTATTTTTTTGCCCACTCCCGAGTCTCCCTACATGTACACAAACAAACATGACATATATAAACTTCGAGATATGACCGATAAATCTATTATATGGATCAATTTTTTTGTCTTTTAAACGCGCTTAAGTTACTTACTAAATAAGATTAGACTCCATTTAATTTATCATGATTATTTATTATTTCGCTGCTATAGCAGCTAGCGTCTAAATCAGGAGACGTGTTTAGTTTTCGAAAAACTGTAACAAAATCCAATTACAAAGTACAAATTTTAAATTAATTAAACTAGTTAAATTTTGAGTGCAGTGTAATTAATGTTCCCTTGGTTCAATGATTGGGTTGTCTAATAAGCAATTTAATTGTAAGATGAAATTTGCACGTCGCCGCCAATTACTCATATTCATGTGTTATGATATGTGCAGTGACATGTGATAAGTCATGTGCACTAGGCATAGCAAACATTTTACATATTAAAGTTTAAATATACGTATACGTAATTTAAATGGGATATATTTCTATAGTACGTAGCTACTTTCGAAACAAAATGAACTTCGATTTATTTTCCTCTTTTTTTTTTAATTAAGATCCAAATGTCAGTTTTTTTTTTGAAAATAAAGAGTCTATTATATTAAAACGAGTCTTTCAAAATAACAGACAACAGCTGGTCAGGCAAAATTACGGAACTAACGTAATTTACATTATCTATTGCTAATTTAGCTAAATAGTCGGCAACACCATTTGCCGATCTTGGATACCAAACGAACTTCCAAGCAAAACTACCTCGAATTTCACTAATATCTTCTATGATCGTTTGGATCTCCACATGAGCTATAATGTCGAACTCCGAATAATATGTTGCTAAAACTTTGCAATCCGTTTGAAAAATTACCTTATCCCATTGGATATCCTTAGCACGAGAACATGCGATACGAAGAGTCATAGTTTCTGCCATAAGCGGAGAATTTGCTGCAAAATCACCGCTCCATAAGTCGGAAACTTCGCCTAGATAATTACGAGCAATATAACTTCACCCGCGGCCCTATGATTATGGCATGTAAAGGCTGCATCAATATTAACTTTGATGAAGTTTTTTGACGGTTTTTCCCATTTTTTAGAAATGTTCTTTGGACTCAAGCTCCCTTTTTCCCCCTGCCATACCAGTCCGTAACAAAGTCTCTATACATGTTCATCGTCTTGGTAATTACTTTCATGAGTTTTTAGCTTTTTGCTATCAAAAACCATTTGGTTTCTCGCCTTCCAAATCTGCCAGCATAAGTTCATAATTAACTCCATTCTGTTCTCCGTAGTATGGTTAATAATTATATTTTCGAACCAAAGCGGGAATGAAGAAATAGTTTCTGCATCAATGTGAATACCGAGAGAAGAGCCAAACCAAGAAGACCGTGTCCAGGGGCATTGTAAAAGGAGATGTTCGACTGTTTTCACTTGATCGTTGCATAATGGGCAGGTTGGATTATTAGCACAATTTCTTCTAACCATATTCACCTTAGTCGCCAAGGAATTCGTAAGGGTTTTCCAAATGAAATGTTTCACCCTAGGGGCTTTCAAGTGTTAGTTTGGTACTCTCTATAACTTCTTTTTCTAAGTTTCCATTGAGTAAGTTTTGACTGTTCAGCTTTTTTAAGCTTAGTAGTCAGTACTGTTTTGTTCCAAAATGCTAAGCTAGATTTGTAAAAATAAAATACAAAATTGCTATAACTTTTTTGAGTGACTATTGCCAAACAAACCCTAAAGCTAGACCCCGCTTAACATATTCAAGTTGACTTCAAAAGGTTTACTATAGAAAAATGATTATTTGGTAAGGTATTCACAGTTTGGTTCATTTTTTATGAAAAGTCAAGTCAAGGTAATAATTTGAATGGTTCTACATTCTAAAATCATGTGTAGCAACTTTCAGGGAAAAAAAGCAATTGGGGTTTTTGATAATTAATAAACCAGAAATTATCTACCAAACAATAAATAAATTTCCCTTTACTTATCTTATAATTAATCAAGTGGCTTTAGAAACGGTTGCAAATGTAGCTAGTCTACGCTCCAACTAATACCGAACAATGTAATTTAAAATGGAGATTTATGTTTTGACTTTACAAAGAAGCAATAGTATATGATGATTATCACATGGGAATGTTTGTATATTTATACCGTAATTCGTACAATTACCATGGTCCATGTGAATAGAGGTTAGTTAATATGCAAATGCATGAACCTAGTGAATATTTCCATGTGTACATTTTAGGTCAAACTTTTAGGTACGGCTTTTATTTGTCATAAGGAATACATATATAAGATGGCCAGATGGGTCATCCCTTGACGTTGGCGGTCCAAAGGTCACAGCTCACACGTTAGTCCGGATCGAAGATTAATTCACTCTCGACACCTTTATTGAAAAAAGAAAATACAATCACCCTTTTTTTATCGTTTTTTTTTTCAAAAAAGAAATATTTTCGGTCCTTCATCCGAGTCGGGTGAAGGTTCTTTCGACTTGGCACAAGGCTGGCTTCCTTTGTCCATTGACAAAACTCGGAGAACAAAAACATATCGAGAAGGATTGTGCAACGTTGGGTGTGAGTAAGAGTGTGCATCATATATAACCCTAGTTATTTACTACTGTATATTATATATAAGTACATAACAATATTAATCAATCACATTGCTTATATGTTTTACAATTATTTCTAACTTAACGATTTGTCTCAAATAATGACATGTGTGTACTCTGTTTTTCAACTTTCATCATAACCCTAGCTAGTTATTTAGTAGGACTGCCTATAGTAAATGTTTTTGTTCTTGTTAGAGTTATATTATCACACATCGATATAATATCGATCAAACCTGTGGTTTATAAAGAGTTTTCATCCTTACCATTACGAGACCTTTTAATGGCAAACGAATATGGATTCTAATATGACATCAGAGCGGACCATCGATGTTGGTCCTCACCTCCACCCGTTCATTATATCCGCTCGTTGAACAATTGAAATGTCGGGTCACGAGTAAGAGGGAGTGTTAGAGTTATAGTATCCCAAATCGATGTAATGTCGATCAAGTCTGTGGTTTATAAAGAGTTTTCATTTTTTACCATTACGAGACGTTTTAATGGTAAACGAATATAGATTCTAATAATTTTCTTCCAATTAATAGCACAGTTTGGCAATTTGCCATATTTAGCAATCATGGTTTGGTTCTAAAATTCCGATATATATGTTACGAGTATATATACACCATTATCCATTTATTAACATGCTTTTCTAAATCAAGCGTTGAATTTCTGTCACGTGACACGTGGAGGAAAAGTTGGAGCACATGATACAGGCGAGATCATAGCTAATTAACCATATATGTTGATAATTACAATAACAAAAAAAATATTCCTACTTGTACAAAAGAGCACAGTACGTAGTTGCAATTTGCAAGTAGATAACTAGTTTGATAAATATATATACGGCCATTATTAATTGATGACTACAATCGAGGTTGTTCTATGTGAAACAAATCATTTGAAATTTCAATAAGCTATATTAACCTTGTATTATTATTATTATTTTGTTGGGCAATTTGCTAGCTTTGATTATTACTCGTCCAGTGGTCCTTGGAATCCTTTCTCATAAAGTCCTCTTATATGATGCAGTTCAAAGACAAACTTAACACTATAAAAAAATACTCAAATAGCGACGGGATTAGTGACGGTATTTTTTGCTACGAGCTTATTAGCGACGGTTTTTGTGACGGTTTTTGTGACGGTTTTGTGACAGTTTAGTCAATTTACGACAGGCTTGTGACAGTTTTTGACTCTCATTAAATCAAACATTATTTTGTAGTGTAAGATAAGGCAAGTTGAATAACTCAGATATTAACTTAGTGTTGCTTCAAATTAAGAGAAGAATGTATATACCATAAAAGGAATTTCAAACCTAGCTAACAGGTTTGTATCTACTGTATAAACTATGTTCATGCATGCAGTCATGAGAACTTTTATTGGTTACAGATCAAGATAACTAAAAATAATCTTGTTAAATTGTTATGACAGACTGACAGTTGTTACTTTCTTCAGACGTTGTCGAAAAATAATGCTAAAATAAACAAATATATAGTACGTACATTACGTACCTAGCTTGCAACATTTTTCTTCTTCTACTTAGAAACACTGCTACTATAATTTTAGTATTGTTGCCCAACTACTGGATAGGACAATTGGCAATGAGCCTGATACGAAACATTTACAAACTTGGACATTTTATTATAGTCAAAAGGAAAATAACTATTTTCCTATCGATGCCTAATAACAATTAGCTAATTTACACATATCCACGGAAAAATAAACACAAACTTGGACATTTTTTTCTCAGAATGGAATGGGATATGTACCCTCTTGTATGTTCATATATATATATACCTAGGCTGAGTAACTTTTACAAAACTTTTCAGAGAAATACGTGTTAAAAGTTAATACTAACAAATAGATAAGCTGAAACTGATCAATTTCCAACCTCGCACTGGGCCATATAATTAATCCCCTATTCCGACTCCAACGGATCACCCAAAAGTGAGGCCGTCCGACCCTAAGCACGCACGACGAAAAAACCGTTGTTGAACAAAGTTGGGGTCTGACAAGGCTCCATCAATCGAAACAAAACATGGTAGATATCCAATTCTCTTAGCGATACTACGCTATACGGGAAAACGTAATGAACTAAATGTGTTATCCTAAGACGGCTAGGACTCCTCATTTCTAGAGTACGCGCTTGTTTGGAAAGTTCAAAAAAACCATATTCCGTGCTTTTATACTCTTACACCGATTTATGCAAGTGTGTTTGGAACTTAAACGTAGTAATAATTATGTTTTAGAAGCAGAATAATAATATCAACTAAAATAATTAAAAATTTCATCCCTTATTTCTTTTTCTACCTAGTGGACTTACAATATATACCAGTAACGCAAGACACGCACATACGTGGCAGTAGGGCTGTAAATAAAACGAAACGAGCCGAATATGACTTTGTTTATGTTCATGTTTATGAACCGAAACATTTGTTCATGTTCAGTTCATATTAATTTAAATACGAACGAACATTTGACGAACATGAACCAAACGTTTGACGAGCCGAACACGAGATTGTTCGTGAACGTATCTTTTCATTAATTCAAAATATTTAATAATTAAATAAAGTATTTCATTCTTTCTTATAAGAATATATTATAATTTATTTATTTTTTATTATATTGTTTACTATGATAAAGTTGTCTACACATAAATAAAGCGTTAGTTATTTAATTTATTTAACATTATAACATAATTTTTTCTTAGTTTTAAGTTTATATATTCTATTAATATATAAATTATTTTTTACTTATGTATAATTAATTATTTTAACGAGTCGAGCACTTAACAATCAAATATGTGACTATATTTATAGTATAATGATATAAATTACTTTAATAAGTTTAAAATAATATAAACGTATCATTAATATTATTGTAGTATAAATAAGTTATTAATGTGTAGTGATACTAGCTAGTTTTTGTCACATCATTAATAGATTTAGATTGTTTTATTTTATCAAACTTTATATATAGTTAGACGGGTTATTTTTGTTTTTATTACCTGTACTAACACCCCCATTTTGTTTTTGAGCCTTATACTACCATTTTTTTCTTTGGCTTCCCTCTATTTACAATCCTTGTATTTTTTGGGAATCAAGTGTGAAATACTTAACAGAATTGACAACGCGTGCTATCACGTGATCCATTTTCGTTAAAGCGTTAACAATGAGTCTAAATCAGGGCCAGTCTGACGTCTTTTTACACCTAATACATATTTTTTTTGGCTTTTTTTTAAGTTTATTCAACAATTTTTTTAAGTTTATCTCTTAATTGACAATATTTGCCCCTACCGTTAACGGAAATGGATCATGTGATGACACGTGTTGTCAATTCTGTTAATTATTTAACACCTGGTTTCCAAATAAGCGAAATATTGTAAATAGAGGGAATCAAAAGAAAAAAATGATAGTAGGAGGCTTAAAAACGAAATGGGGTGTTAGTACAGGTAATAAAAACAAAAATAACCCTAGTTAGACCAACACGAGATTAGACGAAACGAACAAAGTCTTGTTTATGTTCATGTTCAGTTCAATTAATAGATAAACGATATATTATTATTTATTATCACGTTCATTTATAAATGAGCAAACATGAATCGAAATTTAACCGAGCCGAACACAAACGATTCCACAAACGCCTCATCTTATTTACAGCCCTATACGAGTGCAATACATTATTTAAGTAAATGAGGTACTTTCTCGGGGCATTTTTTTTAAAACCTTAAAAGAGTGTTTTGAGAATTTTAAAAAAACAAGTGAATGTATTTTTGAAAAAAATAAACCAGAATTTGGCATAATTAAAAGTCTTGGGTTTGGTTATTATAATACTAGTATGATATAATTACTAATTCAAATATGTATTTTCACAATTAAGAAAAGAATAAACACATATTTATTCATATATTCTCTATATCATGCCCCTTGATTATTTTCGCACATATATTCTCTATATTATTTCGTGGCTCTTTGATTCTTTTCACACGTATGTTGAATTTTCATAACTTTTGTCGCACGTAATATATTACTATACAAATATCATAACATTGAACATCATAATGTTTTAGACGATTTTCTTATGATTTAATGCTTATTTTACACTATTTTTTTCAAAATAAATTGTGTGCGACTGAAAAAAAAATGATTGTTATAATGTATTTATACATGTCTAAATATAATTATAGATTTTCTCCCCAACCTTTTTAAACAAATATTTTTGGTTAAATAGTTAACGAGACACGGGATGTGATAGATAATATGAAGTAGAATATATGTACTCTTTGAGCCATTTTTTTTTTAACTTTAAAGAGTATTTTTTAGTGAATGTATTCTTTGAAAAAAATGAATCAAAATTTGACAGAATTAAAAATTTTGGGGTTTGGTTATTATAATAATAATATGATATAATTACTAATTCAAATATGTATTTTCACACTACCTCAAAGAATAAATACATACATACTAGCGGGCGTGCCCACGCGATGCGTGGTGTAACGTATGAGTTATCCATAATCGTTTATAAAAACAACATTTAAAAAACTCACAATTAATACAGTAAAAAATTTACATAATACTAAAAAAATCAGAATACCTGACAGAGAAGAGTAAAATTACTGGAGAGAGAGGGGGGTTATATTTTGAGGAGTAAAATTACTGGAGAGAGAGAGAGAGATTATATTTTGAGTGGTTGGTTTAGTATGGAGAGAGAGAGGTTATATTTTGAATAGAACAGTTAATATGAGTTAGAAGAACGTGTCAGTTAGATGGTAGTTTTATTTTTCTCATCAATAGGTCCTGTAAACTTTATGTGTGTTATTTTGTAATTTATGTGAACTTTGTGGGTTGTTTAGTATTTTTTTGTTTCAAGGCTTCATAAGGGGGTCTACACATATATTAATAGTATAGATATATTTTAAAAGATGCAAAGTACCAAAATAATGAAAATTAAGAATCTAGAAATAGAATTAAAATAAAAAAAAGTGATAATATACACTTAAAAAAGTAGTAAAAAGTGGAGAAGAAACCGGAGATTTTTTCTAAATTGGTCTATTGTCGCACCAAAATTCCTATTTTAGCATACTTTATTAATAAATTGCAAAATTGGCCTACTTTATCTCGCTTTTCAGATCAGCGAGATAGAGTCCACTCTATCTCGCTTTTCGGATCAGCGAGATAGAATTTAATATTTTTCTACTTTTTGAACCACTCGTAATTTGCTCGTTCGAACTCCGAATCGACTTCCGTTTGAACCGTTGGCTTCATTATTGAGTGCTCTATCATTTTAAGTCCTGAAATATATATTTTCTCTTTTTCGAAAAGATAAAACATGTTATAGTTTTGGTGAGTAAATGTCGAGCGAAAAATTCGCTATAGTTTTGCTTAAAAATGGATCATCGCCACAAATAAAATTAAAAAAATGATCAACCCAATAATTTACATCTAATACCAACAAACAACACCAATACCGCAATAATAACATTTAATATGATGAACACAACAATAATAACACGTAATATGAACAAAATAACAATTCAAACAAACCATTCAACATAAAATAATAAATAAAATTAAACATTAACATCTACTCAGAAGACGACCAAGTGCTCTTTTCCATTTTTGAGACATACCATTTTACAAAATAACTTAATCATCATCGTATTTAAAGTACTGCAATATCAAACGATGATGATTAAGTTATTTTGTAAAATGGTATGTCTCAAAAATGGAAAAGAGCAGTTGGTCGTCTCGTGAGTAGATGTTAATGTTTAATTTTATTTATTATTTTATGTTGAATGGGTTGTTCGAATGGCTATTTTGTTCATATTACGTGTTATTATTGTTGTGTTCATCATATTAAATGTTATTATTGCGGTATTGGTGTTGTTTGTTGGTATTAGATGTAAATTATTGGGTTGATCATTTTTTTAATTTTATTTGTGGCGATGATCCATTTTTAAGCAAAACTATAGCGAATTTTTCGCTCGACATTTACTCACCAAAACTATAACATGTTTGATCTTTTCGAAAAAGAGAAAATATATATTTCAGGACTTAAAATGATAGAACACTCAATAATGAAGCCAACAGTTCAAACGGAAGTCGATTCGGAGTTCGAACGAGCAAATTACGAGTGTTTCGAAAAGTAGAAAAATATTAAATTCTATCTCGCTGATCCGAAAAGCGAGATAGAGTAGGCCAATTTTACAATTTATTAATAAAGCATGGAATGGAATTGCCAATTTAGAAAAAATCTCGAAGAAACCGTATACCTTTCTCTCTCATCTTTAGAGAGAGAGAGAGTGATCCAGAAATGGACTACCATAATCACCACTATTCTGGTTAATTTCTTAATACTATTAATGCTCTTTTATTTTTTATTTTATTTTAAAGATGAAATTGATAGAGAGAATAAGAAAAAAAAAACACAGTTGAGTAGAACATAAAGTGTATTTCTTTATTGTTTTATTCTGGGTTTTTAGAAGTGAGGCTTTAATATCTAAATATTTCATCTTTTTTAATACTGGCTAAATTAGTATATGGAAAAAATAGTCCATATTTTTTAATGTGCATTTTAGTAAAAAAGAATTGAAAATAAGTACTTTTGGTTTAGACACTGTGTTGAACTTAATTACTATTTGATTATTGGGTTGGAATGTTAATGGAAGATTTAACTATATGGATTATGTTTTTGCATTAGGGTCATTTATTGCAGTTTTTCTAGCTTTGTTTTTTGTAATTTTTTTTAATAGCATAAAGTGTATTAAAGTTCATCTGTGTAACTGTGTTAATTTATTCTGGGTTCTTACAAGGTGTTCTCGATGCTATAATATTATAAAGATTTGACTTTTGTATTATTGTGTATTTTAGTACAGAATTAAAAAAAAAAAAAAGTATGACAGATTATCCTCTTAAATAATATTTGTCTATATGGGTTTCAGGCTTTCAGCCCCTTTGGCCTTTACGAACCCACAAGTCCTTGACTCGATTTTAGTCACTGTATGGGACTTAAATCTTAATTATTTGCTCACTTGGTTGCAAAATTAGATTTTGATATTTTATGATTACCTTTCGCATTAGTTCATTTTTTACTGCATTTTTCTAGCTTATCTTATTTTGCTTGTTTTCGTAGTTGTTTTACTGACCAACTTAAAATCTATGAACAAAAGCACTAGAAGTTTTAAGCATATGAGCTTCTCGACTCTTTGCTCCGTAATTTATTGTAAAAGAAGCGACCCCTACTTGCTTTAACTGCAAACAAACAAGTCATTAATCATGTTCAACTTCATGGTCAGCAACTTTTAGTGCAAATGATATTTTTTTGGCTTTAAATGGTTTCTTTTTTCCTCCCCAGAATTTAATTGTTCATTAAAGCACTTCGTTGGCCTTGTTTGGACTTAATTATTTGATTATTGGGTTGGAATGTTTATGGAAGATTTAACTATATGGATTAAGTTTTTGCATTAAAGTCATTTATTGCAGTTTTTCTAGCTTGGGTTTTTTGCATTTTTTAAGTAGCATAAACTGTATTTAAGTTCATTTGTGTTATTTTATTCTGGGTTTTTATAATCTGTTCTGAGGCTATAATATTATAAAGATTTTGACTATTGTAATACTGTGTATTTTAGTACAGAATTAAAAAAGTGTAAACATATGGGTTTCAGCCCTTTTAGCCTTTACTAACCCACGAGTCCATGACTGGATTTTATTCACTGTATTGGACTTAATTATTTGCTCACTTGGTTGGAGAATTTATTTTTAACATTTTATAATCATTTTTTGCATTAGTTCCTTTTTCCTGCATTTTTCTTGCTTAGATCATTTGCTTATTTACGTAGTTGTTTGCCTGACCAACTTAAAAGCTAAGAGCAAATGCACTAGAAGTTGTAAACATAGAGCTTCTCGACTCTTTGCTCTTTTTTTTTAATTGTGAAATAAGCGATACCCTAGTTGCTTTAATTGCAGACGAACAAGCCATTAGTCATATTCAACTTCATGGTTGGCAGTTTTTAGTGCCAATGAATATATTTTTGGCTCTCAATGGTTTTGAAGTTCCCTTTTTTCTTAACTCCAGAATTTTCTGTTGTCAAATGTTGATTAAACCAATTCATAGGCTTGTTTGATTAGCTGCTGTGTGAAGACTAAGTTTAATGCCTATAATAATATGAATACTTTGTTGGATATGGTAAATTAGCTGCTATTCTAAACACAAGGTTTGATGTAGAAATGATATGAGTTTCTGTTGCATAATTAACTCATTGATCCGATTGTTGTGTCCTCAAATTAGGAAATTTTGAATAAGTTATTATGGTCAAATACCTTTGTGCTTTGATAATACATAAACACTGACTTATGGAATTGTGTTTATTTATTACCCTACAACTGAAAAGTTTTGGTTACAAACACAAGTGGATGGGGTCCATAAGCTCTCTTGTTCTTTTCCATCTCATTAGTAAATGTTCTTCAAAGCAATTTAGGGGTATTGCATGTAGAGAAGTTGAGAAATCTTAAAATATACCCACTTTATGTGTTTTCTTCAGCTCTTAAAGATGTTAAAATATTAAGGTTTATTTACTGGATTGGAAACTATGGGGAAGTGCAATAAATGATTATCATTAAGACCTCTTGTTTTGATAATAAATAATAAACCTCAGTTTATGTAATTACTCTGATTATAATGTATTTTCCTTTTACACTTTACAGTCACACGTTTAACTTGTAAACAAAACAGTTTTAGCCTCTATATGTGTTTTTGACTTTTGAAAGCTGAGAGGTATGTTAATGTATTCATGTCTCAGTATTTGTCATGATTAATGATAGAATGTTGTTTTAAGAAGTTCATGTCTAAATTATATTTTTTACAGTCTAGCAACTTGGTGCTCTAAAGTTGTTTACTCAGAGGATTAGTTTTGTGGTTTGTCACGTTTCAGGGCCAATATTAGGTATTCCTATCCCCTATTTCCGTGAACCTTCTCAATATTCTGTTTATCGAACTCCGAGTTTGTCATTTGTGAACGACACGCAGAGGTTGCCACCTGTGACAGAAACTTCGAGGTTGCTACCTCCTAATGATATATCTAATGCTGTGAATGAGGGGTCTGTAATTCATTCTATTGAGCTAGAGTCCTATGCGGCTGTCCTCAAGGCTTTTAAAATTCAATCAGATTTACTTTCATGGGTACCTATCCTTTCTAATGATCTGCTGTTCTTTTTTTACCTTTTGGCATGTTTCATCCGGAAAAAAAGGCTACTATAGTTTTTCTTTTTTGCCTCTCTCTATGAGAACACCGCATTTTAAATAGGTATCTATTTTGTTTTGAATGATGAAAGGGAAAGGAAGGGTTGATTACTGAGTTGCGTAAAGAACTAAATGTGACGGATCTTGAACACAGAACGCTTCTCACGCATATCAACTCAGACGAGTCCATCAAAATGATAAGGTGTCGATGCTTTATCTTTTTTTTTACTAAATGGTCTTTCTTCATTAGTTTAATATCTGCTGCATCGATGGTTACAAAATTGTATCTACCTGGGAAAAAGTTATATATACGCGCTAAATTATGTATTGCTTAGTATAGAGAATCACAACAAGGCGTGTTCCATACGAGAGAATTGCCTTCAAACATAACATATGCTCCCGAATCTGTTCTGCATTCTGTTAGTAGCACACCTCAGCATAGTGTGACGTTTTCTGGTGCTGACGTGTCAACAATGCACAGATATGTGGCGCATAGTCAACCCATTCCAGCACCTTTTCATCCGCTACCAGTAAGTAAATAAAGCTGTTAGTTTGATTGTAATAAATTACAAACACGTTAAAAATTTGTAGTTTGGTTTACCTCTGAAAACTCAAACAGTGTTAATTAATGTTAGTTACTTTCTCCGGGATTTCTAAGTTTGACTTGAGTATGATCAAGTGCTTTACAAGAAAAAAAAAAAAAATCTTACAAGGAAATGCTTAGCAAACATCCTTATTCAGCAGTTTGCGCGGCTGAAAACTTCACTTTCAACGTTTTGCATTAGCCTCTTTTATTTACATGTCATTTTTTGACTTGTTTGTAGGGTCGATTCATAATTTGTCATATATGTGCAGTTCCAAAACTGGGATGGCTTTAGGAATGGGCAATTACCGACTTACCCAACAAGGAACATTGAGAAGCCTATGAGAGTAGTTTCCCCCAGTATCAAAAACCATTCCGAGAGCAAAGTTATAGATCCAAATAAACCTCATGTGGAGAACCTCATTCATGTTGCCCTCAGTGTGAAAAACTGTTCTGAGAGCAAAACCAAAGGTCCAAGACAACCTCATAAGAAGAACCCCATTCATGCTGCTGAAGTTCACAATTTTAAAAAGAGTTCTGGGATAATACATATCTGCGCAACAGAGACGGTTCTTAGTAAGGTGAGGGAGTATGATCTGTTTGTTAAGTTTTTGTTTCTGTAGGCCTGTTTGGCTGAAAATGAGCATATTTCGAGGATAGTTGTGGGGTTATTGATTATGGCACTGGAGAGGCAGTGAACCATGTATTAAACTCGATAGAGTATTTGAAATGGCGGTTACAGGCAATTACAGGTGGTTATGAGCAGTTATTTTTGCTTTCTTATTTATGCATAATTTCTGACACTTCAGATTTTATTTGAAAAAGTTGGAAAAGATATTTTCTTTCAGAAATTAGGACTTTTGCCATCTTAAAGTGTCTTGGGAGTTGGGAGATTAGCTTTTTCGAATCAGCCTTCTATCTGTAGCTCTAATTTGCTTTGCTTGGTAATCTATTTTAAAAAAATCATATCAGCTTTTTTATTTTCTGTTCTAAATGAAAGTTGATTAAATTTGTGACGATACAGACATAATTACAGAACAATTCAGGATAATCTATGTGGAAGTATCTTTAGGTTGTTGACAGATGCGTAAATAACCGCAGTCTAAGGAAATTTGTGAAATTAGCTGATATAAAATGGACAACTAATAAACAGACAACCAGACTTACATTGCATATTAGGAAATTCTGTTCTTCGTTTTTCTCATTAGTAGTGGTTCCAATTATGATCAGGCTCATGTTTTTTCTACAAACAAAGATGTCTACAACGTTACTTCTAAAAGCTTTCTAGCTGAGGTACCCTGTAAAGTGTAATATCAATCTCTTAAGAAAGATTAGGAGTGCAATCTGGCTTTGTAAATGACATTCACTAGCCAAAAAAATGAAAAAGAACTCTCTCTCGTGATATAAATTGTTTTGCCTCAAATGGTTTGTGATGCTTGCACTTCTTTTTATTTTATTACTGGCTAGTCAGTTGAAGGTTAACATGTATTGCAGGTTCAGAATATGGTCTTTGGTAGAGAAATTCCCGGGACAGATCAAGTTGAGAAGGCAAAGTCGATGCTCATGGTACCTTGTTCTCTCTTTTCTCAAACATATTTTGTATCCTTTATTCATTGTAAGTTGCTAAATTTATTGCGAAATAATTACTGATTAAACTGAACTACCAGGAGCAAGAGAGAGCTATCCTTAAAGCACTAGCGATACTTGCTGATGAGACCAATGAGGGTTAGTATTTTCTATGAGAATTCATACTCCCTTTAGCTCTTACGTCAAGCCATCAGGGACACGTGGCGTGATCTCACACGCTGCACTTACCATATTAAGGCCTTGCTTGATTGCAGCTTTTTAGCTCTGTTTTTTGTTGCTATTTTAGAGTATCTTTAAAATCTGTGATTTTCCGGATTGGAACAGGAAGAAGTTTTAAGCTGGATGAACCTAGCTTTTTTATCAACTTCAATATATCCACCTTTTTTGCTTAAAACCTGCAATCAAAAAAGCCCAGAAAAACTCTTTCTCTTGCCTGACCATGGGAGTTATGACTCTGTTAGCACTTGTGTGACGGAGCTTGAAATTGCGCCAATGTCCCAGATGATGTAGGTTGATGGTTACATCTGATAGTTTCACGATTTCAACCTCCTTTTCCTTCCTTTGTATATCATTGGAGTTTATTAAAGAAAATAACAATTGCATATTTTCAGATGAATCTCCGAAAGTACATCAAGACCAAAAGGAATCTCAGGAGAAGCTTAGTATGATAGGGAAACGGACCAGAACTCTCAGTGTAAAATGAGATTGATTGCAGAGTTAGACTCCAATGACTAGTCTAGATGAGTAAAAACTAAAGCAAATATTATCTGCATAGGGTCACAACGTATAAACTGCTAACTAGGAAAGTTGTTCTGTATCACCTCTGTTGTTGTAGGCCTTTTGTTTTTAGTAGGATGCTGGTTTTTATAGATTGATGGTCTATCCGTTTCGGTGTTAAAAAGCTTAGTTATAGACAAGCCTGTTCACCCAGTTTGTGACTTGTGTTTAAACTTCAACTTCAAGACTTGTTAAAAGCTTTATCGCATTTGAAAATCCTTCGAAATTGAGAAAAATCTCTTGTTCTAATGGTAAATTACATGCATAATTTTTGTGTGTAATTAACTATGTATAGTTACTGTTTTGGGTCTGATGCCTTTTGTTATCGAAGAGTAAGGTACCACCATAGAGTTTACGAAAAACTATAAATACGTAGCTTGATTTTTTCTGTTTTGCTTGTACTCCATATGACATCAGAAACCGTATGCTGTTTTTATTTTTCCATTTCCTGCTTCCCATTTTCGGTTCCCTTCTGAAACTTTTTTCAAAGTCAATTTTCACATTTCCGTTTCTATTTCTAATATCAGAGGTAATGTTTAGTGGAAATATCCTGTCGATTCTTTGACACGACCAGGGACGGATCCATAAAAGTCAAATGGGAGTGGATGTTATTCTATATGCTGAAATGTTAATATTTAAAGATTTTAAACGACTAAACACATTTTCTAAGGGCAGTTATCGTATCGCTAAGTTACCAAATACACAAGAGTCCCTCAGGAAAATTTGTGTACGAAATCGACAACATAGTAGAACTTCAAGTTGAGTCAAAAATACAAAACATTTGAATCAAATATGAAAACCAGAAACTTAACAACGAGACTCATAAATGCTTAACTGACAACTTTTTATGCGATAATACCAACAAAACGTCTTTTTTATTTAAAATTTCCCCGTACCAAAACATAAAAAAAAATCCTTTTATATCTCCCCTCCATGAATTAATTAACACATCACTTTCGTACGTGTCCCATAAATCTCTCTTTCCTCAATTTTTTTATATACTACTAATAAAAATATTAGAGTGTGTATGTGTTTCTTTTTATCCGATTAAATAAAAAAATATTTTGTACTTTTTTTATAATTTATACAATAAATATTCTTAAGAGATTTATGCTATGAAATAAAGTTTGTGTCGCTGAACAAGATTTCCCATGGATAAGATAGACAATAACTCCCCCCAAACACAACTTACAACTTGCATCGTACTGTGCTCTCCAAAGCACTACTACCTTTCCGCTCTCACTCCCTCCCGTGCGGTTCTTAGGGAGGGAAGAGCTAGTAGGAGCTATCCCATCCCAATAGCGTATATTAGGAGTCCCACCAAAGATCAAAATTGTCCCCAATCAAACTATCGGTAACAAAAAAAAGAATCTTTGAAAGGATGAGGACCTTTAGTGTAATTACCGACCAAAAAGGAACATGAGAGGAAGAGAGAACGTGGTTCATGTGCATAAATGAAATAATACTAATAAAATAAAGTAAGAGAACAAAAATAGTGCTGCGTAATTAGTGAGTCATCTACTGAGAGTGCTTCCTTACTTTTTCCATAATAACGACATTCATCCATTCTTAACATAATTATATAGTTTATATATATATATGACCCTACATATAAATATACACTTATAAAAGACATGCAAACGTGTGTGTGTGACCAGCCAACTCTCTTTGTCATACTGACTGTGTCTTGAAGAAAAGTGATCAAGAAAAGCAGAAAAGATAAAAAGGAAAAGAACTTGAAGAAAATGGAAGGAGATCAGGAAGTTACCATGAAGATGAAGAGAAGTCCGTCGGAGTTGGCACTTGAAGAACTTTTCCGTAGCAAGTCAGCTGTCGTAACTCCGGTCTCCGATTCTAGCCATCCAATATTATTCACTCTCCATGAGGATGATGATTCTTCCACTCCCCATCTCTTCACCAACCACCCACCTGTTAGCTCACTATTCTTTTTGTCATTCAATTTTACTATTGTGTGTTTTGCTAATAATTTGGTTAGATTTTTCTCCTTGCTCTTCTTTTTGTCATTTAATTTTACTATTGTGTATTAGACTAAGTAGAGGTGTAACTCAAGTAGGCCGAAAGGGGCTGTCGGCCCCCACATATTTATATAAACCAATTATTTTACCATGTATTTAATAAAAAAAAATGTCGATTATAGCTTTTCGACCCTTGCGTAGCAACTAAAAAAATGTTCAGATAAAGTTCATCCCCTTTTATACGAAGATCCGGTTACGCATGACCTGATAGATGCTCTCACTTTTGTTTTTAAGCTACTTTGATCCCAGGTTTATCTAGTTACTCCTTTTAACAATTATCACACTCGCCTTTTTATAAAATTTTGAGCATAATTTAGTATGGGAATGATCCAGCAGCGAAGCCATCGTTTTTTATTCTGATGGTGCTATATACTAAATTTATATTGTGGGGGTGCAGAAATTATATTTTCTGAATTATTTGAAAAAAAAACTGTTGGAAAAACATAATTTTGTAAATTTTCCCAGCTAGCCCCGGCTCCCATGGAATGATCTATAGATATTTTCCAGGTGTACGCACCAGTAGATAGATACACAGATGTTTAAGATAACTTGTTTCAGTGCCTTTCAAATGGATAAGATGTTTTTGGGTTTTACGGTTTACCTCTGCTTGATATAACCTGTTCTTGAATCTTGTTATTTTGAGTTTAAAATAATTTCCGCCACTTGTTCAGGGTATGCTGAACGGTTTCCCAGGTTGTGGTGGACTAAGAGAAAGCGGTCAAAGGACTCAAAATATCGATATGAAAAACTCGTGCATCTCATCGCCAATTGATTCCCCATCTTCCATTTGTGGTAAGATAAAGCTTAACTGACAAAATCTGTAGAAATACTTATATAATACTAATTACTAGTATATATACATCAATTTGGGGGTAAGATACAGCTTATGTCATAAATTCTGTTGAAGTACTTTTATGATACTACTGTTTACTAGCTTATATCTCAATTTGTAAGATAGAGCTAATGTGACAAAATATGTACTGGGTACTGTTTACTATCCTATACCTTAGGGTATACAAAGTTTGGAAGATTTGTCGTTTCTGCAAGAACATCATCCTTATCTGTTATACCAAGTTTTCTTTTAACTTCGGGATAAAATAGGGGATGTTCTGTGGGGTATTAGTTCAGTATTGTTTTTTTTCCTCATTTTCACTAGCAGAGGCATGTCATGTGGTGTAAGGCTGTTTTCTGATAATGACTATTTTGGAGCTTGTATCAGCGTTAGTGTTTTAATAATAATAATAAAAAAATAAAGTGTTTTAATGCATTTGGGTTGAAGAACACTCTGGATTTGCAAAATACTTGCTGCTAGATTGTTAATCGACATGCTTTTAAGATAGTTGTTTTGGAAACTTGTTTCCAAATTTTTTTTGGAGAAAGACTTGTTTTCTTTATGTTTCGAAATTATTTTGAAAATAACATCTTTGACCCACAAATTCCTGGTTTTCTTGAGCCAAATGGGGACTCTTGTCTTCAGATTTTTAACTTTATAATGAGAATATATCTATTATTGGTTGAGGTGAGTTTGATTGTTCTATTTCGTATCAATTGATTTTGTTTTCGTGTGGTAAAGGACACATTTTAAGGGTAATTTGTGTTTTTTCCCTGGAAGGTTGAGGGGAAGATATGTTGTTTTTCTCTTGTGTTTCAAAAATAAATAAAGAACAGATTTAGTATAGAATTCAAAACCAGTTTTCCTCCTATTTTATCTTTTTGGGGTGAAGGGAACTCCAAACAGAAGAAAAACAAAACATTGAGCTACAAGAGTAACAAAATTAAGGCGAGCAATCCCTGAATAAACAACAAAAGGGCGAAGAAAATTGAAGAGAGACATAAGAAACTTTCTTCATCTTCCGTGGTACAGTAGTGGATACTTGATCATCATATGAATCATTCCTCACCCACTTATATAGTTTTATGGTGGACCGCATTTCTGAATTCTGAATGACCCGAGATGAGATACTTTATTTGGCTTATATCATTTATCTACATAGAATGCCCAAAATCCAAATTCTAAAAAATTAGGGAGCATTACTTTAGGTGTCGATCAGTTGAATGTACATAATTTTTTCTGCAAATAACTAAACGCATCAGCTAGAAATTATGAAAGGGGGGTTGCAGAAGAATTATGAAGTAAATGCGGAGTTACCAATATCTATAAATGCATCTCATAAATAATTTCTTCACTACATTACATGTAGTGATGTTACTTGTGCTCACCATTGCTTCTTTCTTTTGCGTCTTTTGATCTATGTACGTATGCATTTGTAATTGTTTAGTTGGCAGTCCATGCTCTGCTACTAAGCCAAAAGGTATCAGTAATCAAACAAATGGAGCAACCAGTGGTTCCTCAGGCGAACAATCTGATGACGATGATATAGATGCAGAATCTGGTCTATGTGATGAGAGCACAAACCCTATGGATGTTAAGCGCATCAAAAGGTTAGATGTCCTTTACTTAAATATTGCTAAGAGAAACAATATCTGTTTACGAATTTCACATATAAGATTATTATGTATTGTTCCTGCAGAATGGTTTCAAACCGGGAGTCTGCAAGACGTTCGAGGAGAAGAAAACAGGCACATCTAGCAGAGCTCGAGCAGCAGGTTACTTACGAATTGTTGCTCTTTTATTTTTTGCCCAATCTTTCTATTTGTAGGTATGCATGTGATCTTCTACTTGTTTGTCCAAAAGGAAACTGGAATTGCACTAAAATGAATTTAAACACTATTTCTTGCATGTATGTATATGTATATATTTCTATTTTGATAAAACACAATCTGAGGTTGAATTCCAGTATTTTACTGGTTTTAGATAAACATATTAATGGTAGCAGAGAGGGTCAAATTCGGGAGTTAGTTTAGTGTATGATCTGCATTATTGATCTAATGGCTGTGATAACCCTATTTCTCTTCCCCTGTTTGAACTCTTATGCCCCTGTCCCCGATTTATGTATTACAAGTGTTCGTGTTTACACACACACACACACACACATATGTACATGTCTGTGTAGTGTGTATGCATATTTCTTTACCTTCATTGACTTGGCTGAAGAATGGGAAAAAGTAGATAGAAACTAAACCAAATCCTAAGAAAATAGGCAACTGCTAAGGTTAAAAGGTCGAAAATTTAAATTTGTAGCTCTAAATTGTTTACAATACTAAATTTTTCATTTTTAATGGTCAGGTTGACCAATTGCGTGGGGAAAATTCAACTCTGTTCAAGCAACTTACAGATGCTACTCAACAATTTAAAGATGCTACTACTAATAATCGAGTTCTCAAGTCGGATGTCGAAGCTTTGAGAGCTAAGGTATGACACAATAAATTTTCCTTTATTTTTCTGCAAAAGATAGCTTTTGTTTACAATACTCTAATTTGTCTACGGATTGTATATGGTTGTACTATATATAGTTGTTTTGGTAATATATGGTTGAAAATGCTTTTATAATTCTATAAAAGGAATATCATTGTTAGAAAGTATCAATTTTTAGGCAAACCATTATTTTGATGGAAAATCTTATGACTGGACTAACAGTCCAGCCAGGTCCTGCAATTGTTTACAAACATGACCTAATCCAGAAAGTTCTCCCAATTATTCACCCAAATGTTGCTGATTATTTATCCCCACATAGGATGGATCTAAATTACGAGTTAGGTCCCTGTGGTGTTTTTCGGATTGAAATTCTGGGAATTGATAGTTATGTCCTAAACTGTAGTTAGCTTGCTAAACAAATGCCCCTTAAACACTCTACTAGTGTATTTTCTTAATTGATGAAAATTCATTTCAGGTTAAGCTTGCCGAAGACATGGTCACAAGGGGCTCACTGACAACAGATTTTGGTAATCTCCTACAGAATCATTTGAGTACTTCAAAGTTCTTTTGTGGTCCAAACATACAAAATGCAACTTTTGGACTCGAAAACGCTGCTAATACCTTCAATGGTGGCATCGACGACAGGAATATTGGAAATTCAGATAGGAATGTGTTGTCGGAAAATTGGACTTGGCCAACATCCAAATGAAAGATCGAGTTGATATTTCATGTCACATTCCTATATTTGGTTGGTCTGCATCAAGTGTCCTAATTAAGTTTTTCCCGTTGTTCTGTTCTTGTACTTGCCGAAAAGCTTAAAATTAACCGAATTCTGTAATAATTGATAAACATAGTGTGAGGTAGTGTGAGTAGTATTTTCGTAAATGGTACCATCTCAATTTCACAATTAGTAGCAATTTAATTGAGCAAATATTTACAATTTATTTTAGCCTACCATCGATGCATACTTACAAAATGCGTGTCCCATGTGTATGCAAGAATTTCTATACTACGAAGAGGCAATCTCAGTACTTGGTAGCAGTTCTACGATTCTACCTAGGAAGTTTGAAGGGGTTAAAGGAGAAGTATTTACGAAACCAGGGTTGTTTGTTTTTTTGATTGAAGAAAGATCTGGTTGAATACAGCTGAAAACTTGTAGTTTATTCAGGTATGAATCCGCAATTGCTCACCTTATAAGCTAAATAATCAAATGCGAACAATCTCTTCAAATCTGTTATTGATGCTTAGGTGGAATTTTATGGTCTTTCTTTTATTTGTTTTGAGTTTGAGCAGTAACCAATATGGTTAAGTTTCTTTTTGTAAATATACATGACATGTCCAACTCATTTAATAATTTCTTGAATAACCTACAATACGAAAATTACTTAAAGCACGTAGTCATTAGTTATGACAACTACCTTGCTTATAAGTTAACAGGGAACTAAGTTCAGCAGTCCACTACGTCTAAATAGTGGCATATACAGAAGTTTAAAATCATACATATTTTTCACTACACTAGATTTGTAAAACTCTCATTTTTGCTTCTTTGATACATAGAACTTGGACAAATCCACTTTTCAGTTTTCGAACCTAGTTTTAAGGCGAAAAGTGTATATATTTGATTTCTTCCATTGTATTCAAGAAACTCAGAGAACAGAAAAGGAAAACTCACAAGAAATATGTAATCTTTGCGAAAATTGTCTAAAAGATGGTTTGGTTTGATAGATATTTAAACCGTTTTAATCGGTTTGTTTCATGGTGTTATTGATATCGAAACGGAATGACACATATTACTTATATTAACGTGTAAATGTTTATACATATAAATAGAAAAAAAATATCTAAAATAATGTAAAGTATAACTGTATAATGTTTATACACAGACTATTTTGTAAATTTTAGGTTCAATTTTGTTTTTTAATTTCTCGTCAAAATTAAACCGAACCGAAGATTTTCAATTGGTTTGACTCGACGTATGTTTCATAACTATGTCGTGCACGGATTACAACCGAATTAAGTTTTAGCTTTATTTAAAACAGAAATGAAACACGACATCGCTAATCATACTTATTTATGTACTCTTGTATGCAGTTTATTTCTTAAATAAAACCTATTTTAAGTGGTATATATTAATGTATAATTATGAGGGGATATGTTATATGTGTGGAATTTTATACCGAAACGTATCAACCAAGTGCAATTAGCACCTATACTGTATCGTTTATACCGCATTTGCGATGGTACCACACAAGTGGTACAGTAATACCATACCGTTTAAGTGAAGTGGTACGGTAACGGTATTAAATTTTAAATATCATGGTAATGTATCATTATACTGATCATAACTAACATTTATAATTAATTAATTATATTATATTTTGTAATCTATTTATAAAGGCTTAACAACTTGAATGATTTATTTTATTGTGGTTTTGTTGAAGTATGTTTAGTTGACATAATGTTTTGTCAAATCTTATTTGTTTTCAAACATCAACTTCACATTTCCAATGATTTGATTTTAGCGTCGAGATTTGAAAATGTTTCAAATATAAAGTTTAAAAAATGCATGTTTTTTTTTCTCTTTTTTTTTACCATGACGTATTATATAAATACATGATATCTCAAGCCATTATATATGAGATGAGTAAAAAAATTGCAATGCGTAGTATAACACGTTTGTCTTTTCATAATGAAAATTTGTTGGTTGTAAAATAGTTGTATATGGTTTTATTCTACATTTTTTACATGTTATTTTATGTTGGTAATGTACGGTACCTATTATCCATTAGTGTAGTCAAAGCAACTTCGTCACTTTTGTGTACCCATCGGACGACAGCTTGTCCGGGGGTTCCTTAGGGACCGATCTGAAAGTACAATACAAAAAAACTCATACCATACATATATAATATGATTAAAATACCAATGATATTATATCAACTCCACCTCTAGTATCGGTACATAGGGCTGGGTGAAAAACCGAAAAAATCGAACCGATAAAAACCGAAACCGAAAAAATTTCGGGTCGGTTTCGTTTTTCAGTAAAACTGAACCGGAAAAGACCGAAACCGAAAAACCCGAAAAAAACCGAAAAATCAAAAATAAAACCGAAAAAACCGGTCCGGTCCAAAAAATAAAAAGACCGAAACCGAAAAATATGCTCGGTTTTAGTTTTGCCAAAAACCGAAATGGACCGAACCCAGCCATATGGGTACATATAAATGTCAACATTTAATAACTGTAAATAAATATACACATGTAAGTATCGGAGATTTGATCCCACGACCTCTTAAATAAGAGGATCAGTTACTAACCATTAGGCTACTTGCATATCATCTTCATTACTCTCCCAATAATAAGATTTAACCCTAATTTTGGCGGCCATACGCTCTCTCTCTCTCTCTTCTCGAATCACATTTCTCCAGGTCTCTCTCTCTCTCTATATATAATATACATATAGATTCTTAGTTTGTTCACTCCTATTTTCTGTTAGCTCTATTACTTTTTATTTGTTTCAACAGATAATATATTATCTGTTTTGTAATTACTACATCCGTTCCTATTTAATATCTATTACGAAACTACGTGCAGTTTTGACCGGTCAATAATTTGTCAAAACTTATCGGAATGAATTTTTTTAAAAGTTGATCGTATAGTTCAAATATTAAATTTTAAACAAATTCATTTCGACAATTTTGATTTAAGTTATAAGCCGGTCAAAATTGAACGTAGTTTCGTAGTGGACAATTAAACGGGAACGGATGGAGTATTGTTAATACAGTTTCAGATTTTCACTTGCCTTTTATTTTAGTATAATTATTATTGTATAAGCCTCCAAATTTGTGATTTGAACGTTATTGACATATGGTTCTGAGTGCGGATTTGTTTTGGTTAATTTTCTAAGGGTGTTACGCAATACAGTTATAATTACGTGTTTTGTTGCTAATTAACGTACCGGATTTTCTTTTGCAAATTGGACAAGTTTAAACGTCGAGATATTGAAGAAAACATGTGTTAACTGTTAACGTTTTCTAGTTATATGGTTAGGATCCAAGTCCGAGTTAGCTTTCAACTGATTGTAATAAAGTTCTCATCTTCGTTAATTCCCCTCTCAATTATGTGAAAATCTATAGCTTATTTTGCTGCCTACCAATTGCATCTTATACAGCGTAAAAGCATGTGGAACAGCTAGACGAAGTCTGCATAACGTGCTAGATGTTTATTCATTCCATTCTGATTTGTTGTTTCGAAAGTAAATATTGAAGAAAACGTATGAACTCTCTCAGTCAACTTTTTTGGCGGTGTCCTTCGGTAATGTAATTTGGTTACGATTTTGGGAGATTGAAAGAAAAAAAATGGGAAATTCAAAAAGTGAATGAGTAGTTTAAAGAAAGAATCGGAGTGAGTGCATGATAAACTTAATGTAGTCCGACCTTTGCTTTTGGTGTCGCTGCTCCTTTACAAGTGTATAATTGATTAATTAGACAACTTGTGAAAAATTGATCTTGATATTGATATTTCAGATTAAATTTTTCTTGATGTCAAAGTAAACAAACATGTTTTCGCCCTTGTTTACAAAAAAAAAAACGGATGAGTCTTTTTGTTACTTAGTTTTCTTCAAGAAGCTAAATCATTACACCCCAACTCCCCAACTCTGCTTTTATACTAGTGCTAATTATGCCATCATTAGTGTTATAGATTACCCAAAGGGAGTTGACCAGATATTGTTAACATATCTTTCTCCATGCTGCAGGTATTAGTGTCTTGGGAGAGAATAACAATCATCTGCTTTCGCTCTTATTCTTAAATAAGTTATACTTTGCTGGTTGCTCGTAGTTGATGCTGTTACAGAATGGTGTGGTGCACTAATTGCGTCAAAAATCGTGAGGCAGAACGCCTTGATGGTTTCTTGTGAGTACTTAAATTTGAGGAGCTTATACACTAGTTTATCACACAAGGTTTTTTACCTTGAAAAGATTATCAGGAAAGAAGTTTATCTTTAATAGGAAAATACTTCTCTTTCATGGATGTTTTGTCATCCCTTTGAATATCTTTTTACAATTTATTGTTCCAAATACCGCATCAAGTTTTGTTTTACCTTTATAATTTAGTACATTATAACATTATTGAAAAAAATGAGGAAAACGGCATCCAGGTTCGTGGTTTTCTTTAAGTTGTAAATTAGTCATGCACGTAATTTTCTTTACAAGTAAGTGGTTATGCTTTTGATTATGGTGCAAAAAAAGTGGTTATACACTTATACTGGTGGTTATACTACTTCGAGTATATAATTTTGGCTGTATGCTGTTCGGGTGATGTCTGGATTCAGCTTTTCACGTGGATGATTAGGCGGCGCATCCATTTACAAGTTAACATTTTCATGTACCATATAAATTGACCTACGAAATTCGTTTTTCTTTAGTTTTGTAGAATTTCTGGTACTTTTTGGGTTTGTTTTTCAGCTGATGTCAAGATATAGTAGGTATTATGTGTATCTGACTATCACTTGCCTTTTCTCTCAGATGCTGTAGTGTATGTGGAACAGTTCTCGATCAGGACAATTTTGCAGAAGAACCAAGCTTTGTTAAAAATGCGGCTGGCCAGGTTTACTGTTTTTTATTACATCTTCCGTGCATATTTACGGAGTTCATCGATTGTTGCATAATTTATATTAACAAATAATCATGCTGGTTGAAGATTACTCTTCATTGGTGGTGCTTTCTGAACATAAAGCAGAGTTCTTCAGTTTACTGCTATAGTCTGTTATCGGTTATATCTCGTCTGTTTGTTTATTAAATTATAAAAGAGACTTAAAAAATATAAGTCTTTGACTTGTATCGGAAACTATTTGTTATAACGGATGCGACTTTGTTAGATGTTATTTTGATGTCGGTTTCCCCTATTGACTCTAGACCCCTTCCTTCTCTGCATGATACTGAAATTTTTAGATGTTATCTAGTTCGCTAGCCTTTGTAGTGTTCCAGTCAGTTCTCGCTGATTATCTTCTATAAATGCAGAGCCAGATTGCAGGAAATTATATTAGGTCAATCCAAAGTGATTATTCGTTTTCACGTGAAAGGATACTGAGGAATGGTATGTCGAACATGCTCGAAAAACTATGAATTTGTGTTTATTCAACTTTTTTTAAAGAGAATTCTGATGGATTTTACTTTAAGTTTGGTGGCGTAATAAACAATGAAGGTTGAAGACTGTCTGTATGTTGATTATGATAGGATTCTATTTAATGTCATAGCTGACCTTCCTCTTAATAGGAATGTTTAATAATGCCTGACATTGAACTGGTTTGCAGCTACCGACGAGATGAACAACATGGCATATGGCTTGGGAATGGATGATGGGGAAACTGTAACTGGTCCTGCTGTAGGATTCTATACCGTACGTTGCATACGCCTTCACGATTCGTTTTTCAATACATTGATTTGAATCTTGTTCGATTTTTGATGTAAGATTTCTGATTATTATTATTTTACCGTGTGAAGATTGCATTAGATAAAAATTTCACAAGAGGACGCAGGAGAGAGCTGGTTCAGGCCTCATGCCTTTATATCTCTTGTCGGTAAGGGGTCTTCTCTGAGTGAGTAGTCCACAAAATGTTATCAAAATTCGAAAGCTGAGAAATTGTAGAATTGTTATCTTTTCTAGAATGGGTTCTCGTTTTCTCACAAGCTAAAAGTGTCAGAGCATTAGTATTTTGATGAATAACTGGAGTATCACCGTTTTTTATGCCGCGTGTAGTATCTCACCTGAGTTTTGTGAGGCACACTTAAAAAGTAAACTAATTGTATATTATTACTGTTTCTTTTTACGTCTAATTAGCCCAGGTGAGTGCCTGAATATCTATTATGTCTCAGCTTTTCTCTTTTGACTTGAAAATTTTGTTACATATTGATTAAATTGCTGTAGACCACTTAGTTATAATGTTGAAACGATTATTTTAATTTTTTTAGTGTGTTTTGGGTCAGACTGTTCTAATACTTATTATTTGATGATCTTATGCAGGGAACATAAAAAACCCTTTCTACTTATTGATTTCTCTGAGTACTTAAGGGAAAATGTGTAAGTAATTTCTATTTGATTTCTGATCATTGTCATCATCCCTTTTGTCTGTTTGTTTTCTCTTGACAAATGCATTGTTTGCCACAAGGAAAAATGTCTGGAATTAAATTGCTTTTCATCTGAATGCACTGTGAGCAATCCTTGTGTCTAGGTGGGGATTTATTATTATTATTATTTCAATTACGTTAATATCTAAATGGTGCTGCAGATATGTGGTGGGCGGCACCTTTTTGCAGCTTTGCAAGTTGCTATGCCTTCACGAGCATCCCATAGTTCAGAGACCTGTTGACCCCAGCCTTTTCATCCATAGATTTGCAAATCGTAAGTATTTATTATGATATTATGTTTAGCGGTCATGTCGATGATATTGTCATTTTGTTTATATAATAGACATCTATGCATTGCAGGTTTAGTGGGAGATGATTACAGGGATGTCTCCAGAACGGCTCTTCTGATAATTGCTAGCATGAAACGTGATTGGATGCAGGTAAATTGCTTATTCTCTCAGCTATGCATGATAATATTTTGAAGTCAGTTTGTTAATGTACTCTTCTTTATTATTTCGAAATGTTAATAAGTTAAACGTCTGGTTGTATTATATTTTTAGACAGGGAGAAAACCAAGTGGACTATGTGGCGCTGCTTTGTACATATCTGCACTGTCACATGGTCATAAGTTTTCCAAGTCGGACATTGTAAGTGATTTTTACTGTCTATTAGATTAGGGAGTCTAGATCTTTTACCACTTAATATACCCTCTTCTATGCCCCCTTATTCATATTGGCTGAAGTTAGAACTTGTAATTACTTTATAAGTATATCAATAAACTTAGAGGATATTTTTTGACAAACTATATATTTTTGGACATAATAATGGTCAAAAAACACACTCAAATTGAATAGTTTCTTTTATCTTTCCGACTTTTTATTTTTCTCTTGCTGCTATGTAATTAAGCACGTACTGAGCTTGTGAAGGTGATGTTGACGTATTTATCTTTGTCATCTCAAAGTTTACTTGATTCGGAATTTGCGCATGATGGTTTTTCCTGATGTAAAATTGTTTGAGCAAAGTGAGTGAAATATTCTACCCATTATTGGCCATCGGTTGAAACTGCATTCCTCTTTAAATCATTTTCGAGTTGGATAAGTCCGTATATTGAATGGAAACACTGCAGGAAGATAAATTTCCACTTATTGATTCTCATAGAGTTTTTTGAACTAGTCCTTTATGTACCATAAACTTTGTAGTTATTGCTCCAGCACCTGTATTTGATCCGGGATTATCTCAATTGGGCTTTTCTGTTTTTCTAAAATCATCTAAAGAATTAAATTTGAGAGCCAATATTTAGCTTCTTCATATATCTCATCTCAATTTTGTCTGGATCAAGGGTTAAATATGACAAAGTCTGAGATTAAAAATTGCTTCCTCTGGTGTTGCATCTCATTTTTGTGCTTAAGATTTAAGTATACGAAAGGGAAAGAGTTAACTTATATATATACATATATTTTTTTTACCTATATGCTCTTTCTGTCCGGACTGTCTTCTTTCTAGTATTCTTCAAATTCAAGTGGTTTTTTACTGGCACATGTATGCAAGTCTTCAGATGATGTACCGCTTAGTCTCTGACTCTCTTGTACATTATCATAAAATTTTCAATTAACTTGCCAGGTTAAAGTTGTTCATATATGTGAAGCAACACTAACAAAGCGGTTGATTGAGTTTGAAAATACAGACTCAGGTAGCTTGACGGTATGTTCAGTCCTCTTTTGGCCCATAATGGAGTAGAAAACAGACCATCCAGTTTTCTAATAATTACTATATTGAACTTTCTCATGCTTTAGATTGAAGAGTTTGAGAAAAAAGCAAAGGAGCTTGATGGGGAAAACAATGTGTTCAGACAGCCTGAAGCAAAAGGGACAGGTGAATTACTTTGTCAACACAAGGATAGTGGAAATGCTGCTTTTGCTCATGGACTTTGTGAAAGCTGTTACAATGAGGTAACTCCTTGTTCCTCCCATGAAATAACTTGTATGATTTGATGAAGTGTTAAAGATATGATTAAATTGGATATTCTTTTCTATAGTTCATAAAGCTTTCTGGTGGGCTTGATGGAGGATCAGAGCCCCCAGCTTTCCAGCGTGCGAAGAGAGAGAGAATCACCAAAGAAGGTGCCGATGAAATTGCTGAAGGTTCACACTTGGCCACGGATCCATACCAAGAACCGGAAAGCAGTGAGCAGGTATGAAGCATAATGTCATTGCGAGCTTTTGTACATGTTTGTTGGTTCTAAATTTACAAGGGTTATAAAGTTTTCAGTTTTTTGGTAATGCGTATATTAGAAAAGATGGTAAACATGATAATCGTTGGTACCATCTATGCTGGGAAGTAAAAGAAGCCATCAAAACATTGAAACTAATATACTTCATGCCATACCACATGTTGATTTTGAGTTGAATAATACTTTTTTGGAGTACGTGTTATTATTTTACTTGGGATAAGAGTGCGTCCTTCAGATCTATAAACTTAAAGAATAAACAAAAAGAGGCAAACTAAAGGAAAGCAAAGTAACAAATAGTACCTGACATTTTTTTTTGGCGAAGAATGTAGACACTGTGGGAGCAACTGTACCAGAAAAGTTGCAGTCTGAAGGGACTCATATAGATGGCAGGCTCTCCTCTTCTCTTTTTGTTGTTGCAATGTGTATTATAGCAGACAAAACGAATGAGGCTCATTTATTGCGTAATTTCAGGGGCTTCTACCGACCATGTTGATAAGGTTAGTTTTGATAAAGATTATGGAGTTGACGGCATGAAAGATAAGAGTGACGATGAATCAGACAACTTTTCTGATATCGATGATGGTGAGGTATGTATCTAACGTTGTACTGATACTTATATGTAGACAACTAAAATATACTGATAAAATCATATCATCATCTAATAAATAAAGAAAATTCTGGTAATTTTATTAATTGTTGAATGTTTCAAATGAAGGAATTGTCATGAAGAACTCGTGTTCGGCTCGTCAAGCGTTGTCAACGTCATCGGTTGTTAATGAAAAAACATAAACTGAAAATCAACAAACTTTTCATTTCATGAATCTTTGAAATCATAACCCTCTTGTTATTATAAACTATGAGTTTAACCAGAGGATGACTCACTATTAAGTATTAACCATTCCGGAATCAGTATACTTGTAGAAAATTTTCAGAATTCTCCATAGTTGCTATATGTCGATTTTACTTGGCTGGATTGTATCTTGAATGTGCAAAATGTCGATTACCCGTTAGCAAATTCTGCAGTGGGGTAAATATCGTTTTAAGAAAAACTGTCTTATTGTCAGTCTAGCCGGAAATGTTTTGTTATTCTTTTTTCCATTTTACTAAATTCTCCATCACATCGTATTTCATCTAATATTCCTTTATTTCTAATTATCCATGTAACTCTTTAAGTCAGGTGTACTACTCCATTTATGATAATTCTCACATTGCTTATAAAAGAATGTGCTATTGTTGTGTTTCATAGGTTGATAGCTACCTTCACAATGAGGAGGAGAAGCGTTATAAGAAGATAATATGGGAAGAAATGAACCGAGAGTATGTTGAGGTTACTTACTGACATTCTCTGAAGAAGTTCTATTATTAGTTAATTCCATATAAACTTGTTTATACCAAATGCAAAAGCTCTTCAAATATTTGTGGCCGTTAAAGCCAAATATGAGCAGAACTTCGATTTCACAGAATTGTAACATAAAATGGAAAGAAACATCTACAGTGATTTCTTTTCGTCCAGTATCATATGATTTATTTTGGTTTATCTTTTTTATTAGATTTTCTTCTTGGAGTAGCTTAATCTCACGTGTTATTTATTACTTTGGTGTCTTGGTTGCATGAAGGAACAAGCGGCAAAAGAAGCTGCGGCAGCTGCTGCCAAGAAAGCTTTTGAGGCAAAATTTAGCAACTGTCCAGAGGAAATGCAGGCTGCTCTGGAGCTTGCTGCTGCTGCAGAAGCAGTTTTGGCAAAATCAAAAAATGTATTTTATATCATTCTGAATATGAATATTTATGTCGTGAGGGCATTGCTGGATTTCTATTCTTTGGTATCAAATAATATTTACTCTATATAATACACTTATCTTTTCCCAGTTATACTTATACCATCTAGTTGATTTGGCTAATCTTGTAGTCTTCTATGTGTTTGGGCATCTGCTGATATATAGATCCTTGATAGTTAAATTCTACTCCATTTGACTTCTCATTTTGAATCCTTGCATTTCAAAATCTCATGGTCTTAGTTCTTTTATACATGTACTTTTTTTTAAGAAGAGCATGTCTAAGGAGGTCCTATATACAGCTTGTTTTCTGTTTCCTCGTATTTCTCCAGTATAATTTACATTTATGCCTTGTCTGCTACCTGCTATTTTATGCCTCTTATGAAGATGTCTTTTGCAGGAAAAGAAACGGAAACGTGCTGAACAAGCCAAGAATGCCGTCCCTGCTAAAACAGCAGCAGAAGCGGCCAAACAGTTCTTGACAAAGAAGGTATATACGTAGATCTTCACTTTTTTAGTTTTTAAGATTTGCTTTTATTTTTTAATTCCTTTTGGCCTGAAGAAGGAATGTCTGTTATATTTTCTTATCCGAGAATCACTTAATTTTGCAGAGAATGAGTTCAAAAATCAATTATGATGTACTGGACAAACTATTTGAAGAACCTGTATGTATATTGTCTCTTTGTTTCTCTTTACATTTTCAATTTTTTGTCTGCTCTTTATTTGTCCTGCCTTAATTTGCACATATTTTGTTTTTATTCTATTGGCTATCACTTGCAGACGTACGTGTTATGTAAAGTACATATATAATAGTATAAACTAAATCAGACTGCATATACAAACTTTGGAACAAGCATTTGAGTGTGTCCTTTTCTCGGTGATAACTTGTATAGTTGTATGCCCTTTACTTACTAGTGAACAAGTTTTGACGTCAAAATCGCAAATGTTCAAATTATTTGTAAATCAATTTTGTTGGCATGGAAAACAAACAAATGGTCCACCGGACCACCCACCCCATATGAACGTAGGCATTTGATCTTCAACTACAATTTCGTCTCAATCAACAGTAAGAAGTAGGGTTTATTTGATTTGAAATACAGTATTTTTTTCTTACATTGTGAGTTTAATTGCTTCTGTCTTAGCAGGTAGTTTCAGATAATCCCAAGAAAATTCAAACCGATTTGAATCCTGGTGACAATTATGGCTACAATGAGTACTGACTTTTGGGTAATGCAGAAACTGACTTTTATTAGTTAAGCACTAATATCTTGCGTCTTTTGGGAGTGAAAATATTCCGAAGCCTATAAGGGTATTCACGTCTCCAAATTCGCAGTCTCCAAACTTCTTGAGATTCTTTTCCAGCATACATGTTCATCCCAGCATACCTATTCATAAGGAAGACACTAATATACAAATGTCATTATGTATATATATATTCGCTCTATTCGTTATCGATAATACACATCTTGAGATCGGCGTCCTTTGCAAACTTAATATAGCTGTGGGAAACAACTCTATATGCAGTTGAGGGTATTTCGGTGATTTCTGTTATTGTTTCTAATTCATATTAGATTTTAGTCCCAAAGGTGTGAATGTTCCAGGTTTTATATATAATACCAATTCCAATTTTGAATTTTCATTCTAAATTACTTACATGAAGTATGAGGGGATGTGTTGATCCTGGATTTCTTTTTTGTTTTTTTAAATCTTATTAAAGAGGACGAAGGGACACATCTACCCTTTTAACAAGACTTGAACCATGCACATAAGTTATTTCTAGCGGGTTCTAGCCCATTAGACTATTCCTGGATTTGTTGTTTGAGAAATAGATATCTACAAGGGTTCTCCATTTGTTTTGTCATCCTGTTGATGGTATAAAAAACCGCCACACATTAGCTATCCGGCCAGGGCTGTTAGACCGAAAGAAAAGAGATTGCTGGTCTAGATTATCATTCGTTTAAATTCATTGACAGTTGATAGTTGCATTTGTTCAACCAGCAATACTGCAACACGATTATTTATGTTAGGTACTTTTAGAAAATATTATTTATTTATTTTCCCCCAAAATTAGATTTTCAACAGTGGTACGATTTATTGTGTTAGACTAGTACTTCAAAAAGCACTTTTGTATGACTCGATTCAGCACATCACCTGTAGATTGGGATCAGTCATTATTTTCTTAGAAGTTTGTGATGAGATGTGAAATGATGCAATTCCTTTTTCCTGGGTTTTAAATAATTCTGGAGAAAAAAAAAGTTTTATAGGAGTACAATTTAAACTTGTAACTTGTTCATGCCAAACACAAAAGGTCTTAGCTTTAAAAGTGATGAGCTTATAAGCTGCAGGCAAACATGGGTTACGTAAGAAATAAAAATAGGTTTTTTAGTATTCAATTTTGCCATCATATCATGTGTAAGTTTTAGGTTGTCCTTTACGACCTATTGATAGGGCTGATAGTGAGGCCTAGTTTCAAGTTTTTTTGGTGGTTGAAAATTTCATATCAATTTTATTTGGTTAAGTACATGAAATTTTCATTTAGTTTCGTCTCATAAATCATTTTCTGTACTATATATGTTTTATTAATTCATATATCTAATGTAATATTCTATAGATACATTATTACAAATATATAAGTTTATATATATATATATAATATTAGACGAAACGAAATTGAACGAAACGAAATAGAGCTATGGTCATTATCATTTCGTTTACTAGATGAAATTTATATTTTATTTCATTATAAATAATGAATGAAAACGAGACGAGCTATTAAAGAAACGAAAATAAAATTGTTCATAAAATTATCGTCTCATTCATAACCCTACCTATATCAATATTCAAAGTAAAAGAAAACCGGCTAATAGTTACTTCAACTGACTGTCCTTACATATGTCATACACACAATGTCATAAACATACTATAAGATCTCTTCAGAATATAAATATTACAAATGGGGTGTACTATATATTACTATTGTACAGTATTAAATTAAATATATAGCATCCAAGAAATCTTATGTCAATATTCCCTTGAACTAAGGATTAATCTCCAAGTGCACCTTCGTTTCGCACTTATTTCCAACATGCAAGCCTGTTAACAGCTATACTTAAATTAGTCGCGTTACATATTTTATTTATTTCATTCTGAAAGTAGTACTTCTTTTATTTTTTCTGCTCACATCATTTATCTACAGTGCACCAGCTATGGTTTTAACGATTTAAACCCGTACGTGTACGGGTTGATATTATATTTTTATCCACGTTATTTTCTTTTCCCATTCCAGAAGTCGTAAGTAATACCTGTTTTTTCCTGCTCACATCATCCATCCATTATTGTGCCCCAGCTATGGTCTCAAGTTCTAACAGTTCAAAACCATGTCACGATTGATAGTACATTTGTTTAGGTCAATCCGAATTCCGATATGATCAATTCGATAGTTCAAAGTGGTTTAATGGAAATATCTTTCTACTTATTAACCAAATTGGATGTATAGAAATCTAAAGTGGACGTGCTTATTTTCAAAACATTTATGAAATTAGAAATCTTGAAAACTAGAATACCAAAAGTTAAAAGACTAAAACAGGCGCATGCAGGTGCTCATTTTCAAGAATGGTGACAATTTCCGTTAAAAACAATCCCTACAAAGTACAATGTTTTCGTTACACCTTGTTGGATGGCTGTATTGGATAGCCGAGTAATCATAGAAAGCTAAAACTCATCATTGATCTTAACTCAAACTCAAGTTTTCGATTTTATTATTTTTTTTCTTCTAATTTGCTGCGAATTTAGTTGTTGGCTTGTAATGACTGTATATATATCTTCCCTTCTTTTCAAAATTTATTCTTAATTATATAATCACCATTCAGTGGTTTCTCTAAAGAATATTATAGATGCCCTCAATCATTACTTTCAAGCATAGAGAATTTACATCTCCATTCTTCAAGACTGTCACTCACCCATTCTTTTTTTAATTCATGTTTAATCTAAATTCATGGGTGTTCAAATTAGAAAACAAAGTAGCACTCAACTATAGTAAGCAGTTGACAATTGGCAGATTCTATCTCTTTCCCTCTCTATATATACACGACCTTCTAACTGTTATACCATTCATTGCAACCTTAAATAATACTGCATAAACCAAGAAAGCCATAACAAACTATAAAGCTAATGGTAATGAAGATATCATTTCTTGCACCTTTTGTTTTCATGTGCGTTGTTGTTCCCCTCGTATCGGCCCAACTTCGAGTCGGATTTTACAACTCTACATGCCCTCGTGCTGAACAAATTGTCCGCCAAGTGGTGCAAAATAGATTCAAAACTGACCCTTCTATAGCCGCAGCATTGCTTCGAATGCATTTCCACGATTGCTTTGTTAGAGTAAGACGCGTGATTTTTATTCCTTGTAGCTAGCAATGTTAAACGTATTAGAGTGATCAATTTCCTTCTTGAAAATTTGTTAAAGAAAAAAAGATTGTTAAACTAGCACACTTACGATCAAGGGTGCATGTAAAACGTAGTTAATTAATTAATACCGGCACAACCTATTTAATTATAACCTAAATGGATAAAGTACATAAGTGAACGGAGTTTAATGATTTGCATGAATCCAAAGCTATTTATAGGATAAATGAGGTTGCTGTAAATGTAACAAACGACGGAAGGTGAGATTGACATTATATTACTATAACTCAAATGCACTTGCAAGCTAGCTAATTTTTAATAGAGAAAATTAAGGGTAAATTTTGGATTGATAAAATAGATAAAATTATTAATAGAGAAAAATTATCTATTAATAGAGAAAATTAATAGATAAGGTATCATACTTGGTTTCTCGTATTTGTTAAAAAATGAAAATCTTAGACTATCTAAAAACAAAGAACGGTGTTCCTGTTCCATATGCATGTGTATATACCAGTAAAATATGATTCAAATAAATTTAACATTTTAAAAAAGTTTACAAAAATAATTGGATGAATATCGTAAAAATATAATGTTTTATTGTACGTTATAATAATATAAAAATACATGTACGATGATTTGTTTAGGAGATAATTTGATATGTGAAAAAAAAAGAATATTTATTTATTTATTTAAATTGCATTAATTTATTTTAGTAATTAGTAAATTAGAATATGTGCATTTTTTGAAAAAAAATGATAAAATTTGGCAGCCTCAAGATTTCTTGAGTTCTCTTATATTAATAGTATGATAGTAAAATTTACCCACACATTACGTGTGAGATGCGTAATAGCATAAATCTCGTAATATATTTTATTTTGAACATAATATTCAGATTTGATATCATTTATTGTAGTTATACATGTTAAAATAATTTGTTGATTAATTTAGGATACATTCGTAATTAGAAAAATATAATGAGAACAAATTGTTAATTAATTAGATTATGTATATTACTAATTATTAAAACATAGTTAGAGTATTTTTAGAAAAATTAGGTAAAATTGGGCATACTCATTTCTCTTTAATTGACTTATTATAATAGAATAATGATATATATTGTTAATTTTGTTTCTTCGTTGTCCCGTATCCTTCATATAACCAACAAAAACTTAAAATACATGTTTAGTTTTCACTTTACATATTATTTCAATATATAGTCTAATTCTTCATTTTGATTCTACTTTAACGTTCGTATCATTTTCCCACTTCTCTAACTTTAAACTTGCAACTTTATTTTAGGGCTGTGATGCATCGATACTAATAGATTCGACAAGCAAGAAACCATCAGAGAAAATAGCCATACCGAACCTAAGCGTACGAGGATACGATCTCATTGATGATATAAAAAAATCCCTAGAAGCCACGTGTCAATCAACAGTGTCATGTTCAGATATAATAACGTTAGCCACACGAGATTCTGTCGTCTTAGCCGGTGGGCCTGTCTACAACGTGCCCACTGGCAGACGTGACGGGCTCACCTCTGACCCGGAGAAGGTTAACCTCCCGGGACCCACATCCACCGTATCACAAGCCTTGGAGTTTTTTACCGCGAAAAAACTAACCCTTAATGACATGGTGATCCTTTTGGGCGCGCACACTGTCGGTGTTGCCCATTGCACTTTTTTCCAAGAACGTTTAACAGATTTTCAAGGTACAAACAAGCCTGATACCACCATGGACCCTGCTCTCGTACGTAAGCTTTTTAAGCGTTGTGGGACCCAGTCCAGGCCGTTGAGCTCGGACCCTACTGTATTTTTGGACCAAAACACATCTTTTGCATTTGATAACGAGTACTATAATCAGGTAAAATTGAGGAGAGGTGTAATGCAGATAGATTCAAACATCGCTAATGATAAATCGACTGCTAAACTTGTGGCAATTTTGGCTTCTAATAGTGCCACCTTTAAGCAAAAGTTCGCGAGTGCAATGGTGAAGATGGCTAACATTGAAGTTCTTGTTGGAAAGGCCGGCGAGATTCGGAAAAACTGTAGGACTTTCAATTCTCCTAGCAAGGGTAACTAAGAGTAATGGCAAGGGTAAATGACAAGTATACAGTAAAAGAAACAGTCAAAAGTACTTGCTTTCAAATTCAATTAATTTAATTCTCCATGTTTTGACAGAAGTTTATACCTTATCTATGTTTCGATTCTTTGTATCTGTAGACGAAGTTATTATCATATGTTCCATAACATTTATGTAAACATGTGAAATTTTCGGTTTGGTTGGCTTGTATAGCCTACTTGATGTTTAAAAGTAAATGTTGATGGTTTGCCCCTGAAAGACCCACGAAGAGATGTGCTTTAAGTGGTAAATGTACGTATTTTCAGAGACAATGGTGCCTTTTCATCGATAGATTAATCATGGTTATTATTTATATTAATGTCCATTTTCGGAAGAAAAATAACGTATCAGTGGTTGGCCCAAACATGATGTTCAGCCGTTCAGGTGACTGATTTGTTTTTATAACTGAGCCTTGAGCTCTTCCTACGAGTTTCTTACTTTTCGTGTTTGAAAATGGGTGGTTTATTTTGTAGTTGAAGTTTGAGAAGAAGTGGTTACTTTTACAGCTGAATTTTGACAAGAATATGGTAGTAAGCTTGCATTTCAATGATCTCTGAATTTCCATCTTTCATTTTTTTTAAGCAAAGAAATAAATTTCATCTTTCATGTACTTATTCGTTTTAAGAGCAGTCTAGTTTTTATTAAAAGGTGGAAATTCAGAGATTAGCTTGAAATTTCAACGATCTCTGAATTTCCATCTTTCATTTTTTTTAAGCAACGAAAGAAATTTCATCTTTCATGTACTTATTCGTTTTAAGAGCAGTCTAGCTTTTATTGAAAGGTAAAACTTTACAACTATGCTTGTAGGTTACAAGAAAATACAATACAATACATTAGGACCCTATTGAAGAAAGTTCGGCGTAACTTCCAAATTCTACCAAATAGAAAATTGAATCGCATTATTAAGTATGTTCCTTACTCTATTTAGATGTGTTCACTTTCCTTGAGAACTCTTCGGGCGGAGCAACTAAAGCCTCTATAGATCCTTGCATTCCTCTCTCCCTAAAGTCCAAATGCAGTACTAGACCCCGATATGGTAACGAGCAACTAAGGTCATTGCTATAATCTTTTCTTTTTTTAATCCGAATCGCGGTTGATCTTACCCTATGGCTCCATGGGCCGAACATATATAACATACACAGAGCAGAATTTGCTTGAAAGAAGACCAAATAAGTTTGGAAAACCGGCTTTTAAAGAATAAGTGGTCCCTCGACTCCAACATTTCATCTACATAGTTCCCAACGGTTAACTTGGATAAATTAAACCCTCTTGTTGAATATGATCAAAAGTGGATAGTCTATTTATTAAGAACTTCTGCTATCATAGGATCATTATAATGCTTCTGTTGTTTCTGTTTGAAAATATCCATCCTTAGGTAAAAAAAATCTATACTAAATTGATTGTAGGGAAACGTTAAATGCCCACAGAGATGTGTAACTAGAAAATGTGTGCTTTTATTGGATATTTTTGTTTCACGAAAAGCAAGAATCACCCAGTTCCAGTCTTCAAGATTTATACAGAATCATGAGAATATATGTACTTTAAAAAAGTATTGGCCTCAACAATCATTGAAGTTGTTTGATGGTTACATGCAATTACTCAGATATTTTCTACATTTTGGAAAGCATAATTTTGTTACTTACCCAAAAACTGAAAAGTAAAATTTGTTCCAATCCTATTACATTTTCCAACACTATCAAAATCCTAGGGGTGGTACAGAATGTACGTACGGCTCTGCTTCTAAAATTGTGTGAAAAATAATACAAACCACAGTTGGAAAATACTAGTACTAAGTAGGCGGTGGATGTCTATGTTAAGGAACCTGAGTTGAAAAACAATACTACTACCTGAGTTGAGTTGTTGCCAGTGAACAGTGGCTAGAAACAAACAAGTATGAGAAAGAAATTCCAATTCATCTCTCTTTTTTAATGTGTGTTTTCTAAGATAACGGTGATCAACATTGGCCCTTGGCAGGCAAATTGTTTATCGTTTTTTTCCAATTCTAGCTAAAATCCAAGAGAAGCTTTAGAAAAATGGGCTCATTTTGTACCCTACCAAAAGCTCACTAGTTGTCTACTAGAAAATTTGCATCTCCCTAGAACGACCTACTCTTCTACATTAAGTCATTGGCCGATTTAATCATGTGGAAACAACGGCAAACGGCTGGAATCAAGGGAGTCTCTGAATTGATTAGTAAGAATATGTTGCATCATAAATATATTACTAATAGTTAATAAATGTCATGTGTCAGTGGACAGTGTCACATGTTACATGTATTTTAATCATAAATTTTGGATGAATGTTGATATTTTACTACCATGATTAAACAATTTTGTCCCCTGCCGTTAAATTACCACCCCCTTCCGTTCCAAATGATATGTTCATTTTTTTCCATTTTGGTAAATTATTCATAAATAGAAATAATTTGTCAGATAAGTTTACATATTTGTTCTTTTCACATTAACTTTAGTCAGAAAGCAAGGAGCAAAGTTAAAAAATAAGTGTGCAAAGTTAGAAAATAGGGTATTGTGCTAAACCATGATTTATTATTAAGCCGGGGGATTTTCTGGACTGAACTTACAAATTCACTATAAAAAAAAAATCAACTTACTATCAGATCGTCTGTTGCTAAACTGATGGTAAATTGAGTGTCGCTAAATTTAGCAACACTCAATTTATCAACAGTTTTTAAAAGTTAAACTGTTGCTATCCTAACTTTTTCTTATAGAGATTGGAGCGGAAAGACTAATTTATATGCAGGAACTATGTTATGTTTCTAATCAATTTCTTATCATAATCGACCTCAAATGGACGACATTTATTTTCCGCACTCAAAATAAGTGACATCACTTAACCTGTTTTTTTGTAATGTTAATTAGGTCAATTCTTGAAATTCATTGACAATGGCGTGGCCTGAGAAGATGGTGGAGAGAGTAAGCCCGAAATTTAAATTATTTTTTAATTATATAAACCCCGGCCAAAGGGTTCAATTAATACTTCAATATGTGCACTAGAACGTATAATTCCCACATATCAACCAAATTGGAATAGTCAAATTTCAATTTTATAACGTTGGAACTTTATAGTCCGTTAATTAAATACACATGCAAACATATATATGCCAAAAGACTCTTTAGCCATAATTGATTTATCTGTGAACAAATGCAGGCTGATACAAAGTCCAGTGAATCTAGTCCCTCTACATATATATCAAGTGGAACATTCAACAGGTTTACACATATACAGATGCTAAATAAGTATCAAAATAAAAAAATTAATTTGTATATATCCTTTGGGTCTATTTTCGTAGAGAAATATTTTGTCAACACAAGTACTAGACTGGATTCAACACACTTGTTATCAATATCTTTCCTTAAATCCATCATTCAGGTGTTGAACTTAAACACTACACAAAACACAATCAACTTCTTATGTTGTTTAGGCTCAATGCTTAATAAAGTAGAAGAAATAAACTCGTGAAAATAACCTACTCAGTAATTCAAATTCTTTTTTTATTAAGAAGATAGGACAGTCAAATTCTAGAGATTGGGGACGACGAGAATTCATATACGAGCTCGTAGCCTAATCTTAGTAGAAGTTAGTGCGGATTCACCGCCAGGAATATCTCACTCGAGAAATCAAATGATACAAGTGTCTCAACTTAACAATATTACACATTTCTCTTTTTGAGCTTCATATATACACTACAAAAAAATACACAAATAGCGACGGGATTAGTGACGGTATTTTTTGTTACGAGCTTATTAACGACGGTTTTTGTGACGGTTTTGTGACAGTTTAGTCAATTTGCGACAGATTTGTGACAGCATTTTAAATTTGCGACAGGCTTGCGACAGCTTTTGACTCTCACTAAATCAAACATTATTTTGTAGTGATATATTCGTTTGACAGAGAATAAATCTTGGTACATTCATTTCGAGATCATTAATTCAATAAATATTATACAATGACCAGGAGTAAGATTAGAACCAACCTAATCTAAATGCAATAAACTCAACTGTAAAGCTTTTTAAAGGAAACATTAAGCACTTTTTAAATTGAACCATATAAATTGAACTATTGGAACTTGATACAATGAAGTACAGTAAGTGATAAAAGGAGCTTTAAATCATATGAATATCTAAAATTACATTTTGTTTGGATGTAGTGCTGAGCATTTGTCAAAATTATAAAACAGATGCATTATCTATTTACAGTATTCTAAAATGATTTTGTTTCATTTAATTTGTATTCACAAGTAGTTGATATTTTATGACCAAGATAATTATTAAAGAGCATAACACTCTTTTCTATAAAAGTAGTATTTTATTTCGAATATAATGGGCCTCTTTCTTCATGCTAATTAAGATAAATTTGGAAATAAAGTTTCTTTGAAATTAAGCTCTCTAAAGCAATCATGTATTATATTCTTTTTTTAATCAATATATTATTTTTGTTCATTTTAAGATCAAGCAAATTGTTTTTTTTCATAACTCTTTTGAAATATATATCAGTTTTTTCAGTTTTTTCAAATTTAATAATGAGAGGCTCTTAACATTAATTTCCTTTTATGTTCTTAATTAATGGTCACAAAACGATATTATTACCATGCATAATGTCAAAAGGAAAATTTATTTACCAGTGAACAAAAGTTACAAAACCATTCCAAAACCAGTAATGCTATAGAGTCAGACTGCCTTAAACAGACTGAATACCAGACAGTCCTTTATGTAATTTTTAGAATTTTTTTGACACCCAACCAAAACAAAAATAAAACCCCAAATATAATATTTATGGAACCCTAGTTGAGACTACCCTAAATTTAAATATTAATTAAAAATATTTAAAATTTTATTGATTTTAATATATTTTATTTGACTATTCAACAAAATAAAACCTCAAATATAATATTTATGAAACCCTAGTTGAAACAACCATAAACTTAAATATTAATTAAAAATATTTAAAATTTTAATGATTTTAATATATTTTATTTGACGATTTAACAAAATAAAAACCTAAATATAATATTATAGAACCTTATTTGAGACTACCCTAAACTTAAATATTAATTAAAACTATTAAATATATGGCCGAATAGCATACTCTTAAATTTCGGGATGAAAATGAAATTCTAAATTTACATTAAGGACTGGTGTGTTGAGAGTCTGGTTGAGTCTATCTGGTTCATTAGCATTATTCTTCCAAAACACTTATTTAAAAAGGGACACCGACCAACATGTTGTTATACTTTAAGGGTAATGTTGGGAGTTATAAATTAAATTTGTTGCTAAATGCATTGTCTTTAACGCGTAATCCATCAGTTCTCAATTACTTACATTTTTTGATCGATTTATAATATGTATCAAAACTGTTGAAGTGAAATTTTTTAAAAGTAAATCATATAATTTAATGTTTTAACTATATGATTAACTTTTAAAAAAATTCATTCCGACAATTTTGATATAAATTATTGGCCGATCAAAATTACATTTAGTTTTATAATGGACAATTAATTGGTAAGAGATGAAATATTAATTAAAGTAGGTATATATTCATAATTTCGTACTAATATAATACTATATACTACTATATTATCACCACCAAGCACGCCCAGGTTATTCACGCATTCTCAAAATAGTCAAATACTTTTGCGCTTATAAATCCCATTTTTACTTCTTTTTGTGTTTTCTTAATAATCTAACCGCGTACAAATTGTGTGCAAGTTGACTCTCTTTGTCTAGTATTTAGAATTTACCGTAAATATATTAATGTATAAAAAAGTGTTAAATCATATAAAAAAGTCTCTTTGCAGAACCCATTTTTATTTTTTGGGTGGGTTGGCTATTTTGAAAAAACATGAATTTTGTCTTAAAATGTAAAATATATATATACATAGAAATATATACATAACATATTCTCTCTCCATCCCAATTTAATACGAAGTTTGGTAATTTTACAATGCAAAAATTAGTACATTTAAAATGTCGAAATTGTAAATTTCAAAAGTAATTCATATAATTATCATTTAATTAACTTTGTGTATAACTTTTGAATTTACAATTCCCACATTTTAAGTGTACTAATTTTGTTTTGCAAAATTATTAAACTTATCGTCATCAATAATCAAGTTTAGAAAGCTAATAGTAAAACTTACGTACACTGAGTGCTGATCATCTTAATTAATGAAGACAAAAATATATGGTGTTGTTACGGCTATTAGTTATTTGTTCAGAATGATGCATTATTACCCTCGTTACAAAAAAACTACTTGAATAACGACGGGATTATTAACGGTATTTTTTGTTACGAGCTTATTAGCGACAGTTTTTGTGACGGCTTTGTGACAATTTAGTCAATTTGCGACAACTTTTTAAATTAACGACAGACTTGTGACAGCTTTTGACTCTCATTAAATCAAACATTATTTTATAGTGCATGTAATTAACCCTGTAGATTTCCCATTCAGAAATATATATTTTATTAATTTAACTCCTTTCTATTGAGGTTCTTTTTTTTTCCCTCAGTTGCCTTTTATTGCAACTACCAGTTTTTAATAGTAATAATTATTTCGGGAGAAAAAAAAAACAGAAAGGAGACTCAGCTAGCTAGACTCCACGTAAAAGAAGAGTCTCAAACTCTTTTATTTTTTTTATTTTTTTTCAAAAGGTTACAGTTTTTTAATTATTATTTATCAAAAAAGAATTTTTAATGAGAACAAATATCAAATTAACAAGTTGCAAAAAAGAGATATACAAGGCATAAAAAACCTCAAATATATGTTTTACAAGATTTAGAGAAGATAGAAAGAAAAATTATATATTAAAATAACTTCCTATAAAGCAAAGGGTCTACATCTGATCAAAACCTCCAACTTTTTTTATTAAGCAGCCCTCAGATATATTTAAAAAGTATCTAAGGATGAATATTTAATAATATTTAACTGAAAAATAAAGAAATGAAATAAAAGGAAAGTATTCAAGGGTTTTATTAGTTGATGTATTTTAATTTTTATTTCAAGGGTTTTATTAGGGTTTTATTGTTTGGATCATCGAATTTTGATTTTTTTTTATTTTAGTTTTTATTTCACGGTATGCCAAATAAGCCTTTCTAAATATTTTTTAGAGTTTTATTGTTTGGAATCATCGAATTTTGAAAATGATCGAATATATATATATATATATATATATATATATATATATATATATATATATATATATACAGTGTATTATATTGGTTTCTATTTTTTCGTTAGTTATATATGATTAAAAGGAACAAAACTCGAATGGTCAATAAAAGTGGGGTGTGAGTACTCCCCTTATGGAGAGAGTCTTTCCAAAAAAAAACATATTTTCTTGATCCGACAACATATCTCAAGTCGGTTGCATTAACTGAATAAACATAATCTAAAAGCACACAGTATATAATATTTTATTCCTTATAAGGGGGGATTATATATGAAAGTTCCTTTTGAAATAATTTCTTTGTCCAAAAAATATTATTAGCTTTCATGTGCAGAAACGACTCTTTCCTTCCGGCCGGTGCAGGAAATAATAAAAATATACAATAACCAAATAGTAAAAATTACAATTAGTAGAGATAAACTGGATTAGTGTTGAGCCAAAAAATCTTAACTAGATAAGTCACTGAGCCAAACGCAACTTATTTGCTTAATGCAACCAAACAGCTCCTTTTTAATTTATTAGCTATATAAGAAATAAGAATCAACTCCTATTTATATACTATAATGTATATATACAGGGGCGGAACCGGTGGGGGGCAAAAGGTGCCACCGCCACCCAAAAAAATAATATTATTTTTTTATATATATAGAAAAATTTGGAGATTTAAGGTTTTAATTATATATTAATAGCCACCAAATAAACAAATAGTAACTTATTTCAAATGGTAAACATAAAGTTTTTGTGTCATACAAGCTCCCTAGTTCAATCTTGTAGCTATTTTTTAATATTCATTTAACTAAAATTAGTTATTTTTTTACTTCTTCATTAATTAATTGTATATTTAAGGTATTATTACAATGTTTTATAAATAAATATTTTTGTGTAGTTTTATAGTCATATTACAACAAAGTTTAAACTAATAAATTTGTATTTGTAGTCAATTATTCTGTATCGTTTGAAATTTTTAGTTTAATGGACAAGTCAGCTAAGTTTTAAGCTCTAAGTTTTTTTTTTGGTTTCTTATATAGTTTATTGTTCTTGTACTAAAAAAAAAATTTAACGTTTTAAATTTTTAAATAAATGGATAAGTCAGGTAAGTTTTAAACTCCAAATTTTTTTTAGATCGTTTATTATTATTATATTAACAAAAAAAAAATAATAGTCCTTTAAGAATTGAATTATGGTTCCGCTAATATATATATATAGAGAGTATATATAGATGTGGGACCGTGAGGTAAAGTTTTTTTCCGTAAGCAAACCTTTATGACCTTGTTCCGTCCTCATGTTTAATATTGTTTTTACAAAATTTGACAGAGAATTGGGAGGTATTACGTCACTAATAATAAATAAAATAGACGGTTTCTTGACCATATATTTTTTGGATTATTTAGACAGTAGACTCAATTTTCCATGCATACCTTCACATGCACTCGCATTTTCCACTAAGAGGCAGAGCTAAGTTTCCTCCTCTTCTACACATGCTTATATGATTCTATTTTTTTTAATTTTAGTTTGGTAATGCTGCATTACATGTACTAAATGATACACAATATTTAAGAATACGGGTTTTTAAAAATGAAGTATCTTTTTATGTACTAATCAATGATTCACACCCTATATGTATCCAAATATCACATTTTGTATGGAGTAGAGTAACGAATCACGATATATGCAATCATTCCTCCAAACAAATTCTTGAGAGACTCCAAAAAATATTAGTTAGCTAAATAACACCCAATTAATTAAGGAGGCTAGGTACGTTTTATTTCTAATTGCTTCCAGACATGCATGTGAAAAAGTTTAATATAGAAGTCATTTAGATGTTGGAATCTATAAAATTGTGGTGAAGAGTTTGAAAAATAAAATACATGCACCACATAATTGACACAAAATTTTCACTAGTCAATTATTGAGTTGACCAACTCATACATGTCCACTTAGACTCTAGTACTTAGATTAAACATAACCACAGTATAATAGTCCTGAAAATCGAAAATGCTAAATATGATTCTAAATTATTATGAAATCTAGTTATCCTAGCTAGGAATTTCGTGTGTGCATATGTAGCGTTTTCTTTGCTTAATTAAAGAGAAATCATATCTTTTATATTTTTCTTTTTGAGTACAAGCCTACTTTCCCTTTAGCAGTTCATAAATACTAAAAAGTGGGTTTCAGCCTTGGGAAACTATTTTTTAATACATACTTTAAAGCATAATTTGTCAAAATCTCAATTTGTGTACTTAATTTATTTAATAATTGTTACATATATGATCAATGTAGTATCATCGAGTAACAAAGTTAAAAACAAACAATAATAAATAAACAATATCAATCATTGAGTATTTGTACACAATCTCAATTATGTTTTTAACATGATTTTTTATTATTTTTTAAAATTTAAGTCTCAAGATATGTACTAAACGATTATTTTTTCAAAAATCTTTGAAAAGGTCAAAAATGTAGCTAGCAACAGACCAAGCTTTAGGAAAATACATGTGGAGTAGTTTTATTTTTCTAGGAATTGGATGTTTATTAGTATCACTACAAGAATTTTTTAAAATATCAAGAGTTTAATTTTTGAAAATTGCCGGTAAAATGAGTATCGCTAAATTTTATAGACAAAATTAGTTGTTATTCTTTTGTTAAAATTTAGTAACATTCAATTTACCAAAAAAAATGAAAAAGTAGATTATTGGTATCTGAAATTTTCTTTAGTGTACCATAATTTTCTTTTCGTTAAAATGAAGCAGATTTTCGGTTAAAAAGGCATACGTTTTCTCAGCAATAAAACTGTAACGTCAGTCTTTATTTGCTAAAAAGGTAAATATAAACCTATTGAAAAATGGAACTTTTCGTTTCTAAAACTAATATTTTTGTAAATTTATGACGCAAAGTTTTCTAAGAAGCTTCATATTAAATCCGAGAATAAAACTACTCATAATTCATAATCAAACACAACTGACAACACTGTAAATATTTTATTGTGAAACTAAGATTTATTCTCTACTCACTTATGCTTTTTTCTCTCTTACTGTTTGGAACTCGGAAAATGGATAGGTAAAAGAAATTGATTTTACAAGAAAACAACTTCTTGTGTGTTTGTTTACATAAGAAAACCAATAAAAGAAGAAGAAGAAAATTGGAAAATGTTGTATATAGAATGAAAGAAACCAATTTATTATCAAAAACCGAAGGAAAATAAAAAAAAATGATAAACAAATGAGACTCTCTATCTCCCCCTATTTTATTTTCATTTCCTTTTTTTTTTCAACTTTGCAAACACATGAGCAAAAAAAGATTTTATATAACTTTTTTTTACATTTTTTTCCCCCAGGACGCGCGTATTCCTAGTTCAAACACCCTTAAACTTTAGTTAAATAAGATTTAAAATGATAGAAAGTCAATTACTGTATAGGATAGAATTGTAAATTAAGCTAGTACATTCCCTATATATACCTTTAAATACTCCACCGTTGAAGTGGACCAGAGTGTGCTTATAGCTATCTCATGTGACGTGCCCTAGAACATTTCTTACATTTTTTTTTTCATCTACCTTTGTGCCCTTGACTAAACTCCCCACCTATTTTTCCTCACTCATGGAAGATCAAAACCAAAGTGCACCACAAGACCACAACAGTACTCCAACCCAGTCCAGAGAGAGAAACGAGCCGGTCCGGACGAGATGGACCCCTAAGCCCGAGCAAATCCTTATCTTAGAGTCCATATTCAATAGCGGTATGGTTAATCCTCCTAAAGAGGAAACTGTGAGGATAAGGAAACTTCTTGAGAAGTTTGGTGCGGTAGGGGATGCCAATGTTTTTTATTGGTTCCAAAACAGGCGATCACGGTCTAGGCGCAGGCAACGGCAGATGCAGGCTGCCAACCTCAATTGTACCGCCGCTGGAAGTGCTGTAGGAGATCATCATAGTCTCCAACAGCACAAAATCATCAACAGCGGTACAATTGACTTCAACTATTGTGGCGGTGGATATGTGGACCCACAATTTCTTGAGTTGAGCACAAATTCTTCTTCATGCTATGACGGTTGTTCCTCTTCTTGCTCTTCTTCGGCCTATGGACTCGTTGAAAATCAATATGGTGGTAGCCATAGTGTGTTTCCATTTCCTGGCGAGATGGGCATGTCCGAGATGGATCCTAATTGTTCCATGGGTTCAATTTTTGCCAATTCGGATAATGAGAATTTTCCATACCAGTCTGGTAAGTTTGCATGTGAATTTCGAGAGAAGAAAGGCGGAAATCTTGTCCATTTTGTTGTTAAACCTTTTTTCCCTTTAATAACTCTAATGGGTAGTAATTACTATGTAATTACGGAAACAAGGCTTTATATATTACATTCAATTGCTTTTTCTATAGGAATTAGGTAATAGTAAAGCTTTTCATTAATTTTCTTTTGATGGTTTACTTTTTGAAAATAGTACCCCGAAATTAAAATAAGGGTTAATCTATCTATTTCACATATTTATTTATTTTCTTTTTGAAGATTTCTTGAAAGCAACTCTATTTTAGAGAATTATATGTGATACTTCCCGCAGTAGCGATATCAACTAATATGTCACCCAAATTAATGATATAGATTCAAATTTTAATTCTAAAACACCAAACAAATTGAAATGCATTTCTTTGCATTTTTAAATTTCTTAAATAGCTCTTCTAAGGTATTCAAAGTAGAAGATTAAAGATTGTATGTAAAACTGGTTAAATATTAATCTTTATTTTAATACAAAGAGATAATCTAAAAGCATGTAATACTGGTGTTACCCTTTGTGCATTTTCTAGTTATCATATGCTTTGTAAACTAGCTAGTTTCTTTTTTAGAAAAGAAGATATCTGTAAAAAAACAATCAAGTATTTATACTTTGTAATTCTATATAAGTGCAGGAATAATCACAGTATTTATAAATGGAGTTGCATCAGAAGTTTCTGCAGGACCAATTGATATGAAAACAATGTTTGGTGCTGACGTGGCGTTGGTTCACTCAAGTGGAATTCAAGTCCCTTTCAATGATTTTGGATTCACTTTACAGGGCTTACATCACGGTGAAAGCTATTTCTTGGTAAATTTTACAGTAAATTATTATTTCCCTTTTTTTCTTTTCCTCTCTAGGTTTACAATTTTACATAATTAATTTGGCTTCCTTAAGCTCAACGTTTACTTGCTTCTCTCGTAGTTTAATTAAACCTATGAGGATAGTTGATTTGTTAATATAAATATTTATGTTTAAGATTGCATTAATTCTGAATAATGCCTCAACAGTGGTAACCAAATTAAATAAGTTAAGGATATATATGTCATGCATGGTTCAACTTAATTTTTGTAACTTTGAAAACCAATTTCGCAACATTTTTAAATATTTTATGGGTGTCAGTTTTTTTTTTGCATGGCCAAGTGTAAACTAAACTATGTGAACATTTTAAATTTTTTTGTTTGTCACGCTACTCAATGTGTGTGTTAATTTTGGACCTTTATGCCAGTACCCGTTTCCCTTTAGAAAAATGATTTATAGACGTTTATAATATGAACTTTCATACACATGAGAAGTACAAATGTAGTCACAAGTTAGTCATCAGATACCAAAACACTTCAGTAAATCAATAATTCCAAAAATCCTAACAATTGACGAAATTGGGGACTGTACAAGTCTTAATAATTGTTCTGTGACAAATATGCAGTGATAAACCATCTGTTTCAAGAATTAAGCCATTATCCATATCTATATAGCTAGAACTGTTTTTTTTAATTGTTTAGTTAATTGATTTCAAATGTTAAATGGGTAGTTTTGAGCCTTTTTGTGCGATAACTATGCACAAAGGGTTGAAGAAACTATATAAGCTTTCCTACCTTCTTGAAATTAAATGCATCTTTAGTTTGAAATATATAATCCATTTTCATTTTCATAATTCACTAGAAATTAACGACTCTTAAAATCTAAAACAACTTATGGAGGAGACTCTATGTTCTTATTGAAGGTATCAAGACCAACCTAATTTCAACCGGAACTCTGCAAATGGAAATGAGCTTCTATCAAGAATTCTGAGATACACTTAGAGCGAACGCATGTGAAAATGCATCTTTGTTGTATTTCATTTATTACCAAATTTTTATTCATTTGTCAATTTTAATTACCGTCTTCAGTAGTTTTAGCTTATGTCGAGTCGAGTCTAGGTTTTTACAGTCACTTAAAAGATGTAGAATTTTTTTTGTTACTCCCGCTCTTTTCTTTTCTTTTCCAATGATAAATATGAGAATTGCAATGATTGTATATAGAGATATTTTTATTTTATTTACTTGTTTTTCATTTTTGTATCATATGATTAATACACCATATATATTTGCACTTTTTTTTTCTGATTTAAGTGGTTACGTACATTTTGCTTAGTCAGTCTTGGAAAAAATCATGTGACCCTTAAATAAGGATGAGATTGATCGTGTTAGAAGTGTCAAGTGTGATTGGAAGTTTTTTTTGGACGATTTTTAAAATAAGCTTATCTTGTTAATAGGTATGCTTCCTCTTCCAAATGAATAAACATGTGTTAACAATTCTTTATGAAATTTACATTAGTCTCAAATAACAATTTTAGCCATAACATTTGAATTATTGAAAGTAAAGAGACTACCATTGCGATATTAATTAATGTTGTAATGTCAGTTCACATAATTAACTGGTGTGTTTAATTTATTAATTAAAAGAGATTTGTTTGTCCAAATATTATGACTCCTTCCACATTATGTTATTATTGGAATAATTGAAAAAGATTAACTAGGCTAGGCTGCTTAGAGTAATTAAATATCAGTATTGAGGAAAGAGAAAAATACTCCATTTTAAGCATATTATTTAACTAGGCTTTTGACACCGACCTTTGTGATCAGTGCAGATGTGAGGATGTTTGTGAAGGGTTTATTTCAATAATTAGTATTAATTATACGCGGTATCAAATTAGGTATTTAATTGGTGATAATTTGTTTATGGTAATTAATTATATCGATCTCTTCAAGGAGCTCAATTAAGAACTATAATACTAATTTACTAGCTATAACTAGCAACCTTAAAGGTCAAAATGGTAGTTAGCGTGAACTTGATATACAGTATATTATAAGTACAGTAATTTCTAAGATATCTAATCTAAAAAATGTATGAATAATTAATTAATCAAGTGATCCTCGTTTGACACACGTCTTGCATGAAAAGGTCGGTACCTTTTTATAATAAGTGACCCATGCTAATTTAATTGCTACGAAAGAATTACTACTGTCGTACTGTACGCATAGAATCATGTGTCATTCGATTCAAAAATTAAGAACTATACTGTAATTTAATTAATTTGATACGATCAATACAAAATTATAAAATGATTCATTGTGTTTAGTAGTACTTTAGCTTCCTTTTAATTTGCTTTTCTTTCTTTAAAAGAAGTTCCGCTTTTTCATCAGGACACGAGTGATGATAGTTATTTGCAATTTCGTTATTTCTTCTAACTTAATATGCTATCAAATTTAAAGGTTTCTCTATGGGGTACGGTTCATTTTACAATAAGTAAGTAAATGATGTTAGCTGGATCGATAATTGTATTAATTGGTAGTACTTCTTATACTTGCTATTAGCCTGCAAATAAGCTTAGCCCAATCGGGTTTATCTCGTTTACTAAACGAGTCCTAAATTATTGCTCAAACTTGGCTCGTTTATAGACGAGCATATTCAATATGAGTCATTTTTCAAAACGTTTTTTTGACAAATTTAATATCGTTTCGCTTAAAAAAAATTATTTAGCTAAAATTAATGTTAAGATAAGCAATAAAACATTATGATTTTAGTTTTAATTAGATTTGGTTTTAAAAAATAAATTTGTTACATAAAATAAATTAAAGAGTATTTATCGACCATCAACATTATATTTGATAAAATTTACATGTATAAGCATAAATATATATGAAAAAAATAATAGAATTAATACCTCATGGGTACAACTTTTGAATTTTAATTCCCACTAGATACCTATGATAATTTGCATTCCAATTAGTTACCACTTTTTTATACTATATAAATTAAAAAAAATCTAATTTCATAAAAAAACATAAAATATCTCTCCCTCTCTCCCTCATAAATAAAAAAATCACAAAAAATTATAAAAAATCACAAAAAAATCACAAAAAAATCACAAAAAAATCACAAAAAATTATAAAAATAAAAAAATCACAAAAAATTATAAAAATCACAAAAAAATTATAAAATATCATAAAAAATATCAATATACCACTTTTTACACCGAAAAAGCGTTTTTCATAAAAAAAACACTTTTTCATAAAAAAACACTTTTTCATAAAAAACCACGTTTTCATAAAAAAAAAATGCTTTTTCATAAAAAAACACTTTTTCATAAAAAAAACATTTTTTCATCAAAAAGTGAATTTTATGTATTTAACTCTCGTTTGACTCATTTCAATGCTTGTTAAAGTTTGAATTGCCTTTTTAGAAACTAATTTTAGATCCGTAAGCTCAAATTGGTAAGAGTGTTTGGTGGTTCGAATCCACTCAGTTTTTTTTAACTTTAAAGTAAAATATATGCACCTTTTATTGAACTGTATGCACTTTCGACTGTACTAGATGCACTTTCGACTAAACTAGATGCACTTTCAGCTGAATTATATGCACTTTCTGCTGAACCAGATGCATTTTTAGCTGAACCAGATGCACCTTTTACAGAACTATATGCATTTTTATTGAACTATATGTACTTTTGGCTAAATCATATGCACTTTTAGCTGAACCATATGCACCTTTTATTGAACTGTATGCACTTTTATTGAACTGTATGCACTTTCGACTGTACTATATGCACTTTCGACTAAACTAGATGCACTTTCAGCTGAATTATATGTACTTTCTGCTGAACCAGATGCATTTTTAGCTGAACCAGATGCACCTTTTACAGAACTATATGCATTTTTATTGAACTATATGTACTTTTGGCTGAATCACATGCACTTTTAGCTGAACCATATGCACTTTTAACTGAATCAGGTGCACTTTTAGCTGAATGATATGCATTTTTGACAGAACTATATGCATTTTTGACTGAACTATATTCATTTTCGACTAGACTATATGCACTTTTGACTTAACTATATGTACTTTCGACTAAATTAGATGCATTTTAAGCTGAACCAAATGTACTTTCAGCTGAACCAGATGCACTTTTAGCTGAAATATATGCATACTCACTTTTATTGAACTATATTTACTTTCGACCGAATTGTATGCACTTTCAACGGAACTAGATGTACTTTCAACTCAATTGAATGCAATTTCGACTCAATTTTATGCACTTTTGACTAACTATATGCACTTTCGACTGAACTATATGCACTTTTATTGAACTATATACGCTTTTGACTAAACTATACGTACTTTCGACTGAACTAGATGCACTTTCAGCTCATTTAGATTAAAAAAAAAGGCACATTTTTATGTAAAACCCACTTTTTGCATAAAAAAATTCACTTTTTGATGGAAAAAGTGTTTTTTATGAAAAAACAGATTTTTCGGTATAAAAAGTGTTATATTGACAAAAAAAATTATATATTTTTTTGTAATTTTTTTAAAAATTTGTGATTTTTGTGATTTTTGTGATTTTTTATAATTCTTTTTATTTTGTGTGATTTTTTTATGATTTTTTTGATTTTTTTATTTTTTTTTTGTGATTTTTTATATTTTTTATAATTTTTTTGTGTTTTTTTTATTTTGTTGTAATTTAAAACTATTTTTTTTGGGTTTGTAAAAAGATAAAATATGTCTATTATATTTTGGTTTGTAAATAAACTAAATAATTAAAAAGTGTTACCTATGAGAAATGTGAACTTATCAAGATATATAGGAGAAATATAAGTTGCTATGAGATAATTATAGAGAATTCCTCCAAAAATATATTAAAAATAATTAAACGATCTTTCAAACGAGCCGAACATATTCACGAGCCTTATTATTCTGTTCAGTCACGACTCATTAATAAATAAACGAACACGAGGCGAGTTTTTAACGAGCCGAATACGAATTAGTTCATGAACGGCTCTGTAACATCCCGTATTTTTATAAGTGATTTTATTTATGATTTAATTTATCCAAAAAAACGTTTTATTCAAAATTCTACCAAAAACCGGTCACTCGACTAATTTTTAGCCAAAAACCTAAACTCTTCCGAAAAACCTTATTTTAAAAAACTGTTATTAATTTTACTAATAAAAAGGACCCAATAGATTTGTTTCTAAAAGATTTGTTATTATTGAGTAGTTTATTAATAATTTTGATTAAAAGGTAGCTTTTAGAACTTTGGGGACCAAATAGTTCGTTACCACAAACTATATCAAAACAGTTTTTCTAAACACTTTTTCAGCCACTTTCATAACCTAAAAACAGTAAAAAACAAGTAAGAAGAGAGAAAAGAGAGAAAAGAGAGAAAAAGGAAGAAGAAGAAGAAGAAGAAGAAGAGGAACCCACCGTTAGCGGGTTATTACCGAAAGTATCTCATCTACGCTCTAAGGTAACGGGGGTTATCCATAGCGACTAGACGAGGGTGTATGTTAGGATTATGTTTTACGTTTAGTATAAATTGGGGGTTTTTGCCTTTTATCTTAATTAGTTTTATAAATTGTTAATTGGGTTTAATTGTTATATGTTTAATTCACTTATTTGTTAATTAGGTTTAGTTGATTATATGTTTAATTCACTTAATTGTTAATTGAGGAGATGCTCACCAATTCTACGTTGATATGTACTCCACAAATTCGGGTTTTTGATAATTAAGTCCAACAAGTTGCAGTGTTGAAAAATTAGTTGCAGTGTTGAAAAGTTAGTTGTGGTATTAAAAATTTAGTTTTTTTTTAGTTGCAGTATTGAAAATTTAGTTGCAGTATTAAAAAGTTTGTTGTAGTATTGAATGTTTAGCCTTTTCAGTTGCAGTATTGAAAAATTTAGTTGCAGTATTGAAAATTTGGCCTTTTTAGTTGCAGTGTTGAGGACATCTCTTCTGAGGTAGTTTTTAATAATAATAATATTATTTTACTTAGTTTTAGTTAGTGTTTTTTTTTAGTTACAGTAATAAAAAGGGAAAGTTATTGTTTAAACTTTAATTCATACTTTAGTCGTGTTAATTTCGGATTAGCGAGAATATGGATGAGTTTGCATGTCTTTATGTATTGATATTGTGTTATTATAATTGTTGTTAAATTGGGTAATTTATTGTTGAATATAGATGCATTGTAGTTTATGCATACAAGGTGTTTGCTAGAATGCTTGAATGAGTTTTCATGTTGATTAGACTTGTTTGGCTAGTTGCGAATCTAGCACCTATGCTTTTGGGTTTCGTTGAATTACGTTAGAATGACGTAAGATAATGTGATAAATGATTGGTTTATTATTTATTGGCCGAGGCCTTAATATTTATATGTATGAGAATGTGTTATATGAATAGTATAATATTATCGGCCGAGGCCTTAATATTGATACATTAGCAATGGTCTCTGTCTCTTCCTAATTCCGGGGACAGAAGACGGCAGTGGGGATAGGGAATGACTCGTCTTACGGACTGGGGCGAGTGGCATGAGAGGTCCTAGTGTGCACTATATTTATTTTTATGTTAGCTATGGTCTCTGTCTCTTCCTAATTCCGGGGACAGAAGACGGCCGTGGGGATAGGGAATGACTCGTCTTACGGACTGGGACGAGTGGCATGAGAGGTCCAAGTGCGCACTTTAAATCTACTTTTATGTTGCAATGGTCTCTGTCTCTTCCTAATTCCGGGGACAGAAGACGGCCGTGGGGATAGGGAATGACCTACCTTACGGACTGGGGTAGGTGGCATGAGAGGTCCATGTTTGCTATTGATTTGTGTTGACGTTATTTAATTTATTAAATTTATCTAGTTATAGAATGTTATTATATTTCTTTTTATACGTCGATTATCGTAGTTGTAGAATTTGTGAGCTCTTGCATTTAAGGGATGGAGTGACGGTATTTGTGGTGCCGTCCCGTCTAGTTACGTGCGTGGGACTCACCGTTACAATTTTTGTCTTTCAGGTACAAATTAGGTTGAGGCGTTGGCTAGGTGCTTTAGCACGGTATCGCATGGGTTCGGGGCTTCTTTAATCGCTTTCTTTTTATTTAGTTCATTTTGAGGTTGTAGCCTACGGGCGATTTACATTCGTTTATTTTCTTTTATAATTTTGTCAAAACTATCTCGTCTTGTAGCCACGTTTGGCAAACAGTTTATGTTATTCATTTAATTGTTCCATTAGCTCGCAAGTCTTTTTCTTTTAAAAATTTCAATTTCGTACCAACAGGTTCTATTTTCTTTCGTTTTAAAAAGGTCATGCCTCGATATCCGTGTCTCATGGATTTTGGGGCGTGACAAGTTGGTATCAGAGCTAACTAGGTTCTTGTATACTTTGGGACGACGGGAAGATGGGTAACCATTGGACCAAGATCCATCGTATCATTTTTACAAAACTTTTTCCAAAAACTTAAACTTTTTCTTAAAACGGGGGGTTGCATTTAGCTTAAGACATGTAGCTAGAATTTAGTAGTTTTTGATGAAAGGAAAGTCCACATGTGAGGCAAGTTGGGGACAATGAGGACGCTTGTTGATCCCGGCTCACCAAACTAGTGAATAGACCTTTCGTCGGTATGTGTGAAGGAATACCTTAGCGATGTGGAATTCTAGAGTATGCGAGGACGCTCGGATGCTTTAGTTTAACATATCGTGATGGGTTATCCCTCGCACTTTTGTGTTGTTTGTATTGCGTGCGTAGATTTATCTAGTGTGTATGAGGTATAAGTTTGCATGTCTGGTAGTAGCGAACTATTAGAGTGCGAGAATTGTGAAGTTGATGATTTTACGTAGTGCGTTTTCATATTATTAACTTGTGTGGTAATGAACATTTTATGCGAATGGATGTTGATATGTTGTGAACTAAAATGATGTAGTTGGGTGATATGTTTCATGTAAGGAATTTACAAATGTTGAGGAATTTTTCGTTTTTGTATTGTTAATGATGTAGTCGTGGACTAAAGTGTCTGTTTAACCTGTTATAGTAATGGCTATTACCACAAGGACTAGTGGAAGGGGACCAGCTACACGCGGGGGCGCACCACCATCAAGCGGTGCGGCTACCCGAGGTACGGCAGATGGAAGAGGAAGAAGAGCTCCAAGGGGGCATGGAGCAACTAGAGGAAGAAGGACAGCAAGAAATCGTGGGGGGAGAGGTAACACTAATGCCCCACCACTTGAGCAACCCGAGGCTGAGAATGTGTATGAGGAAGTGAATGTGGAAGAAGAAGAGACATTTGCACCGGAACCGGAAATGGTCAATGCTAACCAAGTGATGACCGATCTTCAGAAGGTGGTACAAATGATGGTGCAGAATGCACAAGCTGGGAGTTCAAGCAACAATGGATTGCTTAACTTCACTCGATTGGGGGCTCCGACTTTCGATGGGTTAGGTGAACCATCCATAGCTGAGGGATGGGTAGACGAAATGGAGAAATATTTATCGGCAGCGGGAATAGTTAACGGGGAGCAACGAATGAATATGGCTCAGTTTCACCTAAAGGGTGAAGCACGGAAATGGTGGTTGGGAATTGTGGATACGTACGACGTAAGCAACTTCGAATGGAATGAGTTCATCGAATTGTTTAATCGACAGTTTCTTCCAGATTCTTATAAGGACGAAATGAGAAGACGTTTCGAGGAGCTGTATCAAGGGGGTATGACTGTTCAAGCATACCAACTGAAGTTTACCTCACTCTCGAGGTATGCTCCAGAATCGGTTATAGGGGGCGCAGAAAGATGTAGGAGATTCATGAAGGGGTTGAATCCGACCATCTCGTTACAATTGGCATCGGCTCGACATGTCAACTATAATGAATTGGTAAAATCAGCCCAAGCTGTGGAAGGAGCTCTACTCCATAACAAGCGAATCTCGGAGAAATCGAAAACCGGAAATGCTCCGAGGGAAGAGAAGAAGCGGACTTGGGATATGGCGAATAATTCGCGGTTTCAACAACAGGGAAGGGGAGATAGGGGTTTCAACCAACTACCAACAAACACCATAATGAAGAGAGCGTGTTTTACCTGTGGAGATGTGAACCATCGACAACACGAATGTCCTAGAGTCCTATGTAGGACATGCAACCGGTTTGGGCATACGGCAAGAGTTTGTACCTTAGGACAAGGAAGAATCGACACTAACCGACCCTTTAACCAACCTAGGTTGCCACCACCACCACCAAGAGGACCAGGATTCGTACCACCACACCAATTACCTGGGAACCAAGGGGGAGGGTTTCGAGGTAACCACCAAGGAGGGGGAAACCGTGGGAACTACCGAGGAGGCTATCAGGGCCCGGGAAACCGAGGGAATCATGGGGGAAATCGAGGACCGCAAGGAAACCCACCAATTCAAGCACGTCTATTTGCCTTGCCACAATTGCCAAACCAAGGAGATCCGGCAAATGTACAAGGTATGGTTCTTGTGTGCTCATCTTGGGCACATGTTCTTTTCGATACGGGGGCTTCACGTTCTTTTATATCTAGAAGTCTAGTTGAGTCTTTGTCGTTAGAAATTGGGGTTCTTGAAAACCCGATAGTTGTAGAGACTCCTGTTGGGGGTCGAGTTGTGTTGGACCGAGTGTGTCGGTCTTGTGAGATGGTGGTCGCGGACCACGTATTTATATTTGACTTAGTCGTTATAGAGATGTCGGGATTCGACGTGATACTTGGAATGGACTGGTTGGTTCATTTCAATTCTTTCATCGATTGTGTTCGACGAAAGGTTTTCCTTACGACTTCATCCGGAGATGAGGTGTTCTTTCATGGGGAAAGGGATGCTACCCTTTCTTCTATTCCTTATTATTCCAAGCGGGTTGCGGGCCACCTGTCTTGTCTTTTGGCTAGTCTCTCGATAGTGGATAACGACGAGGAAGTGGAAATGTGGCCACACGTAGTGGACGAATTTAGAGATGTGTTTCCGAAGGATCTACCGGGGTTACCACCGACAAGAGGGTTAGACTTTTCTATCGACTTGGTACCGGGAACGGCACCCATAGCCATTTCCCCGTACCGTTTGGCACCGGCAGAGTTGAAGGAGTTAAGTAAGCAGTTAGAAGAACTGCTTGAAAAGGGGTTTATTAGGCGGAGTACGTCACCGTGGGCGGCACCGGCCTTGTTCGTGCAGAAGAAAGATGGATCGATGAGGATGTGCATCGACTATCGAAAGCTAAATAGGGTGACTATTAAGAATAAGTACCCACTACCTCGAATTGACGATTTGTTTGACCAACTGAAAGGAGCGACATTCTTTTCAAAAATCGACTTGCGATCAGGCTATCACCAATTGAGGGTGAAGGATGAGGATATTTCGAAAACGGCCTTTAGGACCCGGTATGGTCACTATGAGTTTGTGGTCATGCCGTTCGGGTTAACTAATGCGCCGGCAGCATTTATGGAGTTAATGAATCGAATCTTTAAGGAGTATCTCGACAAGTTTGTGGTGGTCTTTGTCGACGATATTTTGATTTACTCGAGTTCAAGAGAGGAACACGAGGAGCATCTCCGTTTAGCGTTACTCACGTTGAGGGAGCACCAACTTTACGGAAAATTTAGCAAATGTGAATTTTGGCTAAATGAGGTGAAATTTCTGGGACACGTGATCTCGGAAGAAGGGGTAAAGGTGGACACGACAAAAATTGAGGCAGTTTCGAAATGGGCACAACCGAAGAATGTGTTCGAGATTCGAAGTTTCTTGGGTTTAGCTGGATACTATCGACGGTTTGTCAAGGATTTCTCGAAGTTAGCGACTCCAATGACTTACCTTACTAAGAAGGGGGTGAAGTTCGTGTGGAGTGAGGCTTGCGAGAAAGCTTTCTTAGAGCTCAAGAAGCGGTTGACTAGTTCACCCATACTAGTTATTCCCGAGCAAGGGAAGGGTTATCAAGTGTATTGCGATGCTTCGAAGGAAGGTTTGGGTTGCGTCTTGATGCAAGACGGAAAGGTTATTGCATATGCTTCGCGACAACTAAAGGTTCATGAAAAGAACTACCCGACTCATGACCTAGAGTTAGCGGCAATAGTTCATGCGTTGAAGATATGGAGGCATTATTTGTTCGGAGAAAAGTTTGAAGTGTTCTCAGATCACAAGAGCTTAGGGCATATCTTTACCCAACGTGATCTAAATATGCGACAACGACGATGGATGGAATATCTGGAACAATATGACTACGACTTGCACTACCACCCGGGAAAGGCCAATGTAGTGGCGGATGCTTTGAGTCGAAAGTCTCATGCAACCTTAGCGCATGTGGCGATCGACGAATGGAGGATGATGGGAAATGTGAATGAGTTCGACTTGAAGTTGGGACATGTTAATGTGGGGACCTTGTACACAATAATGGTACAACCGGAACTTGTGAGTAGGGTTTTGGAAGCACAAGAAGGGGATGAGAAAGTGGAGAACTTTGAGAAACAGATAAGTTCGAGCGAAGGATTAGAGGGTTGGACGAAAGGAACCGATGGAGGGCTACGCTTTAAGGGAAGGACTTATGTGACAGAAAATATGAGGAACGAGGTATTAAAGGAGTTTCACCACTCCCGATTAGCCGTTCATCCCGGCGGGACGAAAATGTATCACGATGCGAAGAGACAATTTTGGTGGCCCGGGATGAAACGAGATGTAGCTTCATATGTTAGCAAGTGCCTAACTTGCCAACAAGTGAAGGCGGAACACCAAAGGCCGGCGGGTATGCTCCAACCCTTACCGGTAGCGGAATGGAAGTGGGAAAGGATAGCAATGGATTTTGTGACCAACTTACCTAAATCGGTAAGTGGGAATGACGCTGTGTGGGTTGTGATCGACCGTTTGACCAAATCCGCACACTTCATTGCGATTAAGATGACGAATTCGGTGGAAATCTTGGGACGAAAGTATATCAAGGAAATTGTTAGACTTCATGGGGTACCAATTTCGATAGTATCGGATCGAGACGCGAGGTTTGTGTCAAGGTTCTGGGGCGCATTGCAAAATGCCTTAGGGACCAAGTTGACAATGAGTACGGCGTTCCATCCCCAAACGGATGGACAATCTGAGCGGACTATCCAAGTGCTAGAGGATATGTTGCGCGCATGTGTGAATGACTTCAACGGAGGCTGAGAGAGCCATCTACCCTTAGTTGAGTTTGCGTATAATAATAGCTTTCAAGCTAGTATTGGCATGGCACCTTTCGAGGCTTTATACGGGCGGCCGTGTAGGTCTCCGGTGTGTTGGACCGAGGTGGGAGAAGCGGAAAAGCTAGGACCGCAATTGATTCAAGAAACAACTGAAAAGATTAAGTTAATTCGGCAAAGGCTTGAGACGGCTCGAAGTAGACAAAAGAGTTATGCGGATAAGAGGAGGAGACCATTGGAGTTCAAAAAGGGGGATCACGTATTTTTACGAGTTTCGCCCAGGAAGGGGATTATGAGGTTTGGCTCTAAAGGAAAGTTGAGCCCGAGATTTATCGGACCATTTGAGATCGTGGACCGAGTTGGAGAAGTTGCATATCGGTTGGACTTGCCACCAAAGTTGGCGGGGGTTCACCCGGTGTTCCATGTGTCAATGTTGAAAAAGTATCATCACGACCCTTCACACGTGGTGGACTTTGAGGACATTGAGGTTAGTGCGGATGTGACCTACGAAGTGGGACCTATGAGGATTATCGATGTGCAAGAGAAGGAACTTCGAGGAAATACTATTAGACTGGTAAAGGTGGTTTGGAAACACCACGGGGCCGAGGAGGCAACTTGGGAACGCGAGGATGAGATGAAGAGGAAATATCCTAATCTCGACTTTTCTTTAGGTATTTTTCTTTAGATGCATTCTAATTTCGGGACGAAATTTCTTTATCGGGGAAGGGTTGTAACGCCTAGAGTTTGGAATTTATTTTTGTTACAACGCCTAGAGTTTACGGAGTTGTTGCGTGTCTTTTATTATGTAAGATATTGCATATAGGTGTTTATCTGAGTTGAGTTTTGTAGATGTTATGGAGTTGTTGAGGTAGAAGCATGTCAGCTTAGTTTACCTTATTTTCTTTTATGTTGCAGCCGCTTCTTTTACATTGCTGTCTTTCATTTTGTTAGATATTGTATACAGGCAGTTACTTTTACAGGTTGTGCATTATCTGAAGTTTATCTCATTTGAGTTATGGAGTTGTTACAGGTTGTGAACCCTGCGTATGTTATTTCTTGAATTATGACACGAATTGTACATTTAGAATTTTTATGGTCTTGTTTATATAAGTTTATCATTTCTGGGTATAGTTGATTAGAGATGAAATTTCGGGACGAAATTCTTTTAAGGAGTGTTAGTTGTAACATCCCGTATTTTTATAAGTGATTTTATTTATGATTTAATTTATCCAAAAAAACGTTTTATTCAAAATTCTACCAAAAACCGGTCACTCGACTAATTTTTAGCCAAAAACCTAAACTCTTCCGAAAAACCTTATTTTAAAAAACTGTTATTAATTTTACTAATAAAAAGGACCCAATAGATTTGTTTCTAAAAGATTTGTTATTATTGAGTAGTTTATTAATAATTTTGATTAAAAGGTAGCTTTTAGAACTTTGGGGACCAAATAGTTCGTTACCACAAACTATATCAAAACAGTTTTTCTAAACACTTTTTCAGCCACTTTCATAACCTAAAAACAGTAAAAAACAAGTAAGAAGAGAGAAAAGAGAGAAAAGAGAGAAAAAGGAAGAAGAAGAAGAAGAAGAAGAAGAAGAGGAACCCACCGTTAGCGGGTTATTACCGAAAGTATCTCATCTACGCTCTAAGGTAACGGGGGTTATCCATAGCGACTAGACGAGGGTGTATGTTAGGATTATGTTTTACGTTTAGTATAAATTGGGGGTTTTTGCCTTTTATCTTAATTAGTTTTATAAATTGTTAATTGGGTTTAATTGTTATATGTTTAATTCACTTATTTGTTAATTAGGTTTAGTTGATTATATGTTTAATTCACTTAATTGTTAATTGAGGAGATGCTCACCAATTCTACGTTGATATGTACTCCACAAATTCGGGTTTTTGATAATTAAGTCCAACAAGTTGCAGTGTTGAAAAATTAGTTGCAGTGTTGAAAAGTTAGTTGTGGTATTAAAAATTTAGTTTTTTTTTAGTTGCAGTATTGAAAATTTAGTTGCAGTATTAAAAAGTTTGTTGTAGTATTGAATGTTTAGCCTTTTCAGTTGCAGTATTGAAAAATTTAGTTGCAGTATTGAAAATTTGGCCTTTTTAGTTGCAGTGTTGAGGACATCTCTTCTGAGGTAGTTTTTAATAATAATAATATTATTTTACTTAGTTTTAGTTAGTGTTTTTTTTTAGTTACAGTAATAAAAAGGGAAAGTTATTGTTTAAACTTTAATTCATACTTTAGTCGTGTTAATTTCGGATTAGCGAGAATATGGATGAGTTTGCATGTCTTTATGTATTGATATTGTGTTATTATAATTGTTGTTAAATTGGGTAATTTATTGTTGAATATAGATGCATTGTAGTTTATGCATACAAGGTGTTTGCTAGAATGCTTGAATGAGTTTTCATGTTGATTAGACTTGTTTGGCTAGTTGCGAATCTAGCACCTATGCTTTTGGGTTTCGTTGAATTACGTTAGAATGACGTAAGATAATGTGATAAATGATTGGTTTATTATTTATTGGCCGAGGCCTTAATATTTATATGTATGAGAATGTGTTATATGAATAGTATAATATTATCGGCCGAGGCCTTAATATTGATACATTAGCAATGGTCTCTGTCTCTTCCTAATTCCGGGGACAGAAGACGGCAGTGGGGATAGGGAATGACTCGTCTTACGGACTGGGGCGAGTGGCATGAGAGGTCCTAGTGTGCACTATATTTATTTTTATGTTAGCTATGGTCTCTGTCTCTTCCTAATTCCGGGGACAGAAGACGGCCGTGGGGATAGGGAATGACTCGTCTTACGGACTGGGACGAGTGGCATGAGAGGTCCAAGTGCGCACTTTAAATCTACTTTTATGTTGCAATGGTCTCTGTCTCTTCCTAATTCCGGGGACAGAAGACGGCCGTGGGGATAGGGAATGACCTACCTTACGGACTGGGGTAGGTGGCATGAGAGGTCCATGTTTGCTATTGATTTGTGTTGACGTTATTTAATTTATTAAATTTATCTAGTTATAGAATGTTATTATATTTCTTTTTATACGTCGATTATCGTAGTTGTAGAATTTGTGAGCTCTTGCATTTAAGGGATGGAGTGACGGTATTTGTGGTGCCGTCCCGTCTAGTTACGTGCGTGGGACTCACCGTTACAATTTTTGTCTTTCAGGTACAAATTAGGTTGAGGCGTTGGCTAGGTGCTTTAGCACGGTATCGCATGGGTTCGGGGCTTCTTTAATCGCTTTCTTTTTATTTAGTTCATTTTGAGGTTGTAGCCTACGGGCGATTTACATTCGTTTATTTTCTTTTATAATTTTGTCAAAACTATCTCGTCTTGTAGCCACGTTTGGCAAACAGTTTATGTTATTCATTTAATTGTTCCATTAGCTCGCAAGTCTTTTTCTTTTAAAAATTTCAATTTCGTACCAACAGGTTCTATTTTCTTTCGTTTTAAAAAGGTCATGCCTCGATATCCGTGTCTCATGGATTTTGGGGCGTGACAGGCTCGACTCATTTACACCATAGATATTTTTTTTAGATCAAACACAGCTGAAAACCCATATACATGATTTTTAATGCATATTTTGAAGAATGTTCTTAACTTTTAACAAATTATAACGATTCAGCAGCTTCCTTTAAAAGCCTTCAAAATTTGAAATGGATCAATATTTCCCATTTAAAAAGAATCAAAAATCTTACTCATATCATTTTACATTGAAGTATGACATCAAATCTCAATACTATTCAATATTTTTTTTCATATTTACTCATTTATATTCTCTTTTGCCTGCCTCGTTATCTCACAGTAACTATGACATTTCGAATTTGTAATACCCAAAACCGGGAATTACTACGGAACAGTCAGACCATATATGACTATATGACTGGTTCACAACCCGTTAGCATAAAAATGTGTCAAATGCATTAAAAAAAATTGATTAATATTTAACTTTGGGGTAAGCCTCCCTAGGGTTCTATATTTTTATTTGAGTTTTTAGTGTGTTATACAATTTGTTTTTAATTTATCAAATTCTAATTTGTTGAAAATAGAAAAAAAAAAAAATAGTAATTGAAAAATATTATATAACCATCCATTTTTTAATCTAACGGTGGTTAAGGTGACTGTTACATAAACAGTCAAATAAGCGGACTGTTACAAAGAGGCACTGTCCAAAACCCAGTTACCTTCATTCCATCTTGATATATTGAAGTAAAATGGTTTTCTTTTGATATCAATTAATTTGATTTAGGTTCGTATTTTTGTATCAGTATTTTACAAATTAAATTTGTGTTTGCACACCAAGTGTTTGATAGATTGCTTGTTAGGAAATAATGAGAAACTTGGAACATTCCTTCAATTGTGAGCAAATATTTTATTAAGGATCAGATTTAGAAGATTGAGATTATATTATATTGTTGTTTATAATATATTAGGTGTAAATCTATCAGTTTCTAAATTCTCATAAGATTTTTTTCCCCTTGTATTTATTTATCTTATCTGATTTTTCCCTCTTATTATATATTTTTCTTATTCAGATTTCCTTTATTGTTTATATGTTAAATAAATTTATAGGGCAGCTGATGTTTTATGATGATGTAAATGTGTTGTGTAAAATATAAAAAAGTATAATTTTTTTGTAAAATATGAGGAAATAAATAAGGAGGTTGGAGTGCTTATTTACACGGTAACTGATGTGTGGGTGGGTCGGTCTTTTATCATCTTTACAGTGCATATATACATGAATTCAGCGTTCCTTTGGATCAAGTTTGGCGCGTTTGTTTGCAGTATTAGTAGTACCGGAACTAGTAATACTTTCTGAATATGGCGGGATAACAAACAGAGACGGGATTAATAGTACATACATGAAATACAAATGAAGTGTTTGTTTGCTTTTTTACTTGGGTTACTATTTTACAAAATTACTTTTATATCCATACTAACTAAACTAGTAAAATACATAATATATATATACATACATATATATATAATTATGATTTTGATATATATGTTATTATTATTTATTTATATATATATAATTATGATTTTATATATATATATATATCATTACGTTTAAAGGTGTCAAAGACCATATCATGATATATTAATAAAATGTCATATTTGTGTTTTGCTATATTAGTCCTAATCTTTGATTTTCTAATACCACCATGTCATGTTGTTGGAAATGATCTCATTTGACATTATTTCTAATACAATCTTCGTCGGTAATACTGCTTTAATTGAACTAGTCAAACATGATATATGCAGTGACCATATCTATTAATGTAGTCCAATCCCACCGTTAGTAAAGGGTAAACAAACAAGGCCTACGTCTACAACTATACAAGTATATAACCAAGGGATCTCCGTGAACAAATGTGCGTCTTACATCTGGGAACTCAACTGGATTATGTTTGATTTCGATTTACAATTATTTGGTCATACCATAATTGCGATTTGACATGCTTTCCCATTAACCTTTTTTATACATATCAAACCTTGGATCAGATTAGCATTGAAAAAAGTTGAGTCAACAAGTTAACCCGGTCGAGCCATCAAAAATCAAATTCGGTTAAAATTTAATAAAACCAATTTTGTTTGTTCAGTTTAAGGTTTTAGTGTTTTTTAAATAAAACCGAACCGAGCCGAGCCGGTTATATAAATAAATTGTGAAAAGTTTGACCTGTTTGAAGATGTTGTTTTAATTTTTGTTCTAATAAATAGTACTAATCCATACATTAGTACTCCCACTATTCATAATTGTAGTTCCATTTTTATTTCCGGACATGATTTAAGAAGTTAACGTGGAGTCTGAACAATGACAAATATGAAAAAATTAACTACTAAATTATTCCTATTTAAAACAAATCAAAATTAAAATATAGCCGGTGGGAGTTGGTACTTAGGAATTATCACCCGGCTGGCTAGGACTACTACTTATTAAATCATTAAACTGTCAGTTACATTAGAAAACATAATTTACTTAAAAAGGTAGTAAAAAATATGTACTTCTTTTAAGTATGGAATATGTTACATGGACATTAAATTACACATGAAATTTGATAATTTTTTTGTAAAAACGATCTGAATCAATATTTTATTAACGTAAATCTCCACGGTTTCACGACGGAAACACAAATATGCGTATTGTATTTTTTGTTCGAGAGCTATAATGACATGTTTTCATTTTTTAAATTTTACCATAATTTTCAAAACATGTCATTATACATCTCGAAAAAAAAAAAAAAACGCATATTTGTGTTCCCGTCGTGAAACTGTGAATATTTGCATTAATAAAATGTTAATTTGGAACGTTTTTGTAAAAAAATGTCCAATATGATGTACAGTAGGGCACTGCAAAATAACCGGAAAAACCGAACCGAAAAAGAAAAAAAAACCGAAAAACCCGAAAAAAACCGAAATTGGACCGAAAAAACCCGATCCTGTTTGGTAAAAAAATAAAAAGACCGAAACCGAAAAATATATTCGGTTTCGGTTTTGCTAAAAACCGAACCGGCCGAACAGACCTACTGTACAGTATTAAAATGGCAAGAGTAGAGTGACCAATGGGTAGCTGACAATTTCACTCACTCATCCATTACCAAACCTTCAATTTTTTGGGTCAAATTTCCTTCTCAAGTGTATATTCAAAGTAAACATTCAAATAATACAACCCAATATTCTCATTACAACTTTTGACCAACTTATAATATATTTCTTAATTTGGGGATCTAATAAAAGGGTTTATTTGTATAAGAACAAAGATAATTACATAGCTATGGATTTGTCACAATTAGCTGATATTCAGATTGTGGGTGTTGTTGTAGCTTTTGTTGCCATTTTTGTTACTGTTTGCTTCTTATTCTTATCATCTACCAACAAGCCCAAAGGTATGGTCTTTCTTATTTAATTTCTTTTCATAGATTTTTAATTACTTACAGTGGTTTATTTCTTTTGTTGGATTGTTGTTTGTTTCCTATTGGAATTTTCCTGTTTATGGATTCTATGGCGTTAGGATTACCTGAAGAACAGCTTATTTGGTTGCAGCTTATTAGCTAAAAAAAGGAAAAGATAGATTCTTTTGACTGAAAAAATGTTTAAGTCAATAATGATTAAAGCTTATAGTAAAAACTGTTGAATTACTGGTTTTGTCCCATAATAATAGTCCAATTTGGTTTTTCAGTCCGTCCCAAAATAATAGTTTAATTTGTCTTTTGAATAATTTTTTCATGGAATACCCTTAATTAATGATTATGGTTCTCTGCAAATCATGAATATCATTACTATTTTAAAAGCATATTTGAAAATTGATACACATTTGTATTACACTAAATCTAACATTTCTTAATATTTGTGAAAAAACTATTATTATGGGAAGCAGGGAGTATTATCTTTAAATTATGGTTTATTAATTTTCTGGATTGTTGTTTCCTAATCAACTGTTTCTATTTGTAGACTTTTTAGGTATTAGGTCTACCCAAAAGTCTTGTTTGGTTGCAGCTTATTAGCAAAAAAAAAAAAGATCTTTTAGACTGTGAAACATGCTGGATCAATAAATTCAAAGCTTGTAGCTTCTTTCTGCATAATAGTATAACAGTAATTACTAAACTGATTTCAAAATTTGCAACGGAACACATTAATGGGTTTGATTTCTTTGTCGGATAATTGTTTATCACCTCCAAATCTTTGTAGCTGTTCGAATAATTTTACCCGACATCTTAATCCAGAACCCATAAGACTGTATCTTTGAGGTGCTAATTTTTAATAGATGAAGCTGATTTGAAAGTCGATATACATGACCAAGCTCGGTTCAGAATTAACTACAAATTCAGTAACATTTTGTTGAACAAACCTGTTAACAATGGCATATTTACAGTTAAACCTCCTATTTTACATGACATTTCTTTTAAAGCCAATACTAGTAGTGGCATGGGTTTGTTAAAGAAATGTTAAGTTTGCTAACTAGCTCCAAGTAAAGCTGGTTTGAGTAATTTGTTTTTTAATTTCACTGTGTTGCGTCAAAAGTCTTTCAGTTTTGCATCGAAAGATTGTATAATATGGATTCTTATTCTATTACCATCTCTCCGTTGGTCTATTTTTTGTCCGTACAGCTTGTATCAATTGCACGAAATTTTGAAAACCTCTTTTTTTTCTTCCTAATAGTGTGCTTAGATGCTGAGAATTTCAAAGAATTCAAGCTTGTGCAAAGAACAGAACTCAGTCATAATGTCGCAAAATTCAAATTTGGGCTTCCTACTCCTACTTCAGTGTTAGGCCTTCCTATTGGACAGCATATAAGTTGCAGGTGTGGTTCGTCGGATTAATTGTATCTTTAGAAGAATTGTACTTTTATAGTAGTTATATCTTAACAGTTTGTTTCCGAATATTCACCTGAAAAAACTGACTACTGAGTACTGTTACGTGATACCGAAATATAGGGGTAAAGATGGCCAAGGAGAAGAGATTATTAAGCCTTACACCCCCACTACTTTGGATTCTGATGTCGGTCATTTCGAATTAGTCATTAAGGTATATGCAAATGATAAATTGTTCTGTATGTGTTGGAGTTGCGTTATATAAACTCAGTAAGACTTCAAAACTACCTTTTCTTTTTCTTGAATAAAATTTGTCGGTTGTTGTGATTAGATGTATCCGCAAGGAAGAATGTCACACCATTTTAGAGAAATGAAAGTTGGTGATTATCTTGCAGTGAAGGGACCAAAGGTATTCTCTCATTTATATGGTGTTAACATCATTTTTTATTATTATGTTTAATTTCTTGCGTACAAACTTTCTCGTAAGATATTAGGGAACCAGGGGAAGTTAGAACATGAACTCTGAAACTTCTTCTTTTTATTGGTACATTATTCACAGTTTATTTTTTCTTTTTCACTTCGTTCGAGTGTAGACCTTTAGATCTATTAGCTCCTCACAGGATCTAAAGCGACGTGGTGTATATACAGATTGTTGAATAATAAATATGATGTGCAGTTGTAAACACAAAACTTTGACTTTATTTAACATGGTAGCTCTCCCCTTTGTAATGTATTGGAAACTCTTCCCAATTTGACTTGAACTATTTTTATATCAAACTGCAAGAGTGCTTGAACAATCCAGTAATCATTTTTTCAAGCTGATGTTATTTTCTAGATCAATATTTTTGAAAGAATTTATTTTTTGAGAGGTTTTTTATATCAAAAGAACTAAACGAATGTTATATACATAAATGGTACCAGGGACGTTTTAAGTATCAACCTGGACAAGTGAGAGCGTTTGGGATGCTTGCAGGAGGCTCGGGCATTACTCCAATGTTCCAGGTCAGCTTTCTTATGATCTTTAAGGCTTGTTTGACTGTTATTCTTGAGTAAATAAAAGATCTTTTGAGGTTCAGGAAAAATCTAGGTCAGTCGAGCCTAATGCTTCTAGTTTGTTCAGGACCCAAAAAATGACTTTTTTTTATGTTATACTGGTCAACCAAAAGCAGTACAACTTTTAAGAAAATTGTTGAGCTTGTAAGCTGCCACTAATAAAGGCTGATGATTTGGGTAATAATTTCATTAATTAAGAATTCTTGTATTTTAGTGGTTACATGGTTTCATCATGTAGGTTGCGAGAGCTATTCTGGAAAACCCGAAAGATAAAACCATAGTGCATCTAATCTATGCAAATGTTTCATACGAGGACATTCTTCTTAGGGTAATTTTCCAGATCTTTCTCTCATTTTATGCAAGTAGTATACAACCGACAGAATTAACTTTGTTTTTCTATTTTTTATTTTTTTGCAGGAAGAACTTGAAAGCCTTGCTACTAACTATCCGGACCGTTTCAAAGTTTACTATGTGCTGAATCAGGTACTGTTGATGCTTTCTCATTTTTGTGTATAGGTTTTGTACACCTAACAGTAACTTTTTTTCAAGATTTTGTTCACGAGCTTCCAAGAAGTTTATCTTTTCTACTGGACATTCCCTTTTACACTGCCCTCAATTAGTCCCCTCGACTTGCCACAATCCTATAATTTTGTACACCGGAATTAGTGCAACTTCTTGACAAAGATATCAATATATCGTTCACGGTAGAAAGATATCATGTAAGTCGATGTTACAAAGTTGAAGTGATTACACAAAATCAACCAGAATGTGTAGTTCATCACACTAAAACTGATAATCAAATGTTCAGGTTACTGAAGTAAAATTTGTCTCCTAGTTTAGTGTACCAAAGATTATTTACCTCTTGTTCTTTCTATACGGACAACTAGCTGTATTCCGAGAAATGGTAACTAGTCGTGTTTGGCAGCAATTTTAAGAGAATAATATTGAAAATGCCTATCAAAACATTGTTTTTCAATTTCTAAATAAAAAAATGCCTTTATTTTGTAATTCTTTAAAAAAAAAGATGTGAAGCCTGTCATTCCTTTTCACTGATGAAGTTGCATCTTACTTTATTTATTTTTTTCAGCCTCCAGAGGTATGGAACGGCGGTGTTGGCTTTGTGTCTAAAGAAATGATTGAAGCTCACTGTCCTGCACCAGCTTCTGATATTCAGGTACGGTTTCTCGATTTTCATTAAATGCAAAAAGGGGTGGGTACCTTTGGATTTATGTAAAGCATATGATAGTATAGTTCTTTCATATTTTTTATGTAAAGCATGACAGTAATATGTTTGGAACTCGGAGGAAAAGCACTTGAAGATTTGATAAACTAAACTGAAATAAAAACATGTATGCCAACGCTTGCTTTATTTGTTCATAAAAGATCTATTTCCGGTTTTCTCAAAAATAAATTTTCCATTTCCATTTCTTAGTTCTGAAGACAGAAATGTAAAAATGAATGGTTTCATCCTAAATGGGTTTTTCTTTTTTGTATAGTTTTCCTTCTGAAGATGGTAAAAACCATAGCCAAATAGAAATACTCACCACATAACACTAAACCAGACAGATTAAAAGTCCCCATAACCCATTTTTGAAAATTTAAGATTACTCCATAAATACATACTACTATACATAACGTGCTTAATTTATTGATGAACTGTAGATTCTAAGGTGTGGTCCTCCACCGATGAACAAGGCAATGGCTTCTCATCTTGAAGCTCTTGGATATGCCCCTGAGATGCAGTTTCAGTTCTAAATCCATTATTGACCAGAGCCTCATGAACCCGGTTATCCTGATAATTAATAAGATTTCCTTGCAGATTATCGACAATTTAGACACTTCGCTATGCTTTCTTGAATTTGTCAGTCAAAGATGATTTATAGTGGTTTATGCTCCAGAAGAGTCTCAATGTTATATTTCTTATTATTTTCATGGTTTACTTCATTTTAAACGCATGTGAGTGTTTAAGCTTTGGTTTTAACCAAGGGCTTGTTTGCTTAATGTTTCAAGCTCCCTTTAACTTTTTTTGCTTATAAAACTGCAGTTTCTTTGGCTGACTAAAGGCCAATTTTTAAAATTTCTTGGTCAGAAAAAAGCAAGAAATTCTAGCTAGATGAGCTTTTTTTCACCTTAAATAAAAGTTGCAGGCAATCAAGCACTACATACACATTCCGTAAACCCGTTTCATCAATTAGCTAAAGCATTTGGTTACCTCTTGATTAATATAACTAATGTTTGGTTTAACCATACAACATTAACACTTGCGTATGCACTGGGGTTTGTTTGGACCGTTTGGAGGCAGCTTTTAGTAGCCAACTTGACTAACTTCAGGTTAGAAAAGGTTGATTACATCCAGCTTAAAACTACAATCTTTCAAGTAAAAGAACAAAAAAAAAACTCAATGCTTTTAGTTGGCCAGCCAATTCATTGCAACTTTATAAGTAAATTAAGTAAACATCCTAAGCCTAAAATTGGCAGCCAACAAGCTTTAAATTCAACAGTCAACCTTATTCGCATACTATAAACTCTGAATTCGCTATCACGAGATTGATCATGCATTGAACTTTATAGCCAAAACCTAAACAGCTCATTTTTAGCGTAAGAATAGTAACAAACACCTAATAACATGGCCTGCTTTTGGGTTTATGCAGATGAACATAGATTTTGCAGATGAATAAAGATGATTTTCTTTTACAGAGTTTAAATTTTAAAACATTGCACATATATATAGGGTCTTTGATCACATGATCAATACACATCCTCTGAAGACATGTATCGCCTTCTCTCTTTTGCTGCTGCTACAAAAGAATGACATATATCGCGTGGGTACTATCTAAAAACCGAAACATGTGGAAAATTTTCCATACTAAATTAAAATCATATAGCTGATAGTACAAAAGGTGGTGCCCAATTGGGACATATCATCAATAACCCAACCATCAGACCTACCTTTTCATGCAAGTATTTCATGCATAGCTGCCCAAGGAGGTAGAGTAATCAATCACACGTTATATCTCAAATTGCATGCCTATTTAATAAACTCGAAACTGGTGATCGAAATCACTACCTATAGGATAAAGAAAGTAAGAAAAGATCTAAAACTGCAGATTTTACTGTCACGATGAAGTGCAACAATGGAGCACAGAAAGTGTATGCTAATGGGGGTAACTGTTTCAATAACAGAAGGGCAGTAAAATATATGGAGTGTAGGAAAAACCACGCCGCTGATAAAGGCGGATATGCGGTGGATGGTTGTCGGGAGTTTATGGCGGCTGGAGAAATGGGCACCGCCGCTGGGCTGACGTGTGCCGCTTGTACCTGTCATAAAAACTTTCATAGGAGGGAAATGGAAAACGAAAATTGCAATTATGATTGTAATTCCACACTTGCGAATGCGTAATAAACTCACTGGTCCGGAAGGGTAGTTCATTTAAGGAGAATATATGGGTAATGGTATGTACAAGGAAGAAGTGATTTCGATGTATTGAAGGGTAAAGCTATAATGATGTTGGAGAAACCTTACTTGAGAGAAATAACGAATTTGGAATCTGTTACCATAAGAGGTGATGAGATTAGCTAGTAAATGAAACCGAAATTGTAATATCTTCTGTTCTATCATCTGTAATTTGTTTCACATTTAGATTTACATAAACATAATTATAAAGGGACCTGCAGCATAGAAGAATCAGGTACGCCTGCAACAATAATAAAAACTAGCTCTTTCCAGGCAAAATAAATAAATTTTTGGTCAAACAGCTAAAAACTTCAGCTTATTTAGGCCATTGACAAAGCAATCTAGTTTAAAAGCTGGACAAGGAACAACTACTTAAAAACCAAATATCTCAGTAAAAAAGCTGCAGCCAAGACAAACCCAAAGTCGCTCCAGTTTGCAGTAATTAAGCTTGTTCAAGATTAGTACACATATGGAAGGAAAGTATTCTAAAATTTAATAAGAATATTCGCAAGATGGCCAAAGAATAGTATTGAACACTAAATACGTAAATCGTTGACATCAAAAGAAGATCTTTGAGCAGTAGTAAATCAAGAACCAAACACTCCACACATACATAAAGCACAAGAACCGAACATAACACATTCAGCGATGAAATCCAAGAGTATTAACTACACCCATCATATATTTGAATTCGGACCATCACATGGACAATTCATATAAATCCTACTGGGTAAATACTAGATAGTATCAATCCCTCTGAAGTCTGAACTATCTAGGAACTTAAAATCTAAAAGTAAAACGACTTGCCAACCTAGCCAGTAAAATTACTTCTGAAAACAGCTAGAAATCAACTTTCGAGATCGTATAAGCTTAGTCTAAAATTACTATTGAAGAAAAAAACACCAATGATATAAATGGTCCAACTAAACTAATATAGTAGCACCAACTAAAGGCGCAATTAACAACCTTATCAAAAGTGGAACGTCTATTCTAACATAGTACTATAGATGTTGAAAAAATAAGATAGTGCCTGCACTTGACCATTATTCTCTCACAACCTTTAAATAAAATCACAAGTGTTTTAGAAGGCATTAAATTTTTCCTCATCGCCAGATCATAAATAACAAACATGTAGAATGTAAGTGTTGTGACCAAAATTTTCATTCAACTGATCTAGGTTGTCAAAAAGGACTAACACGACTAAGAAACAATAAGTTAAGACCGAGTATCACGCGGCAAAGTTTTTCAACGCATGGGTCAGTTAATTCTCTATAGATAGAACGAGAGAAATCCTGTCGAAAATGCTCTTGGAAAAGGTTTGTTAATTAACATTGTGAATCTTATTACTTGTGATTTGGGAAATACAGAGAGGCGCAGCGCCACGTAGCAGTAGCTATTTATGTCTAACAAAAACTCCTACAGGATCCAATTAGAATATATTCATTATCAACATATAAAACAAAAAACTCTACGTAAGCTAAGCATTGGTATAAACATAAGACATTTTAAGATCTTAGGTATCGAATTCAAACACGTGTAAAAAAGCAGAAGGAGCAAACATTATGTAATTAACAATGAAATCCCAGGAAAAAAAAAAGTCTATTAGATATATCATTCATATATTCAATTTCAATCATTACAAGGTCTTCCGATATAATGCCCTACATGGGGAATTAATGCCAGTCACCCCTAGACTATAATAAGAAGTTACGAGCAGATATCAAACTTTCCATACTATATAAGATTAATCAGTACCTCGTAAGCATCATGTTCGGGTTACGCAATTTACTTTCCACACCCTAATCTCATGCAGCAGACAGAGAAATAAGTTCACAATTTACCTGACCATTATCCTATCATAACCCTTAAAGAAGTTCAGAAATGTTTAAGAAGGCATTAAATTTTTCCTCATTGCCAGATTTTAGTAATTTTAGCTTCCTAAATAGCAAGCATGTAGAATGAAAGTGTCGTGCCCATAATTTTAATTCAACTGATCTAGGTTGTCAAAAAGGAGTAGCACGGCAAAGAAACAGCAAGTTAAGGCCGAGGATCATGGGGAAAAGCTTTTCGACGCTTAGGTTAGTTAATTCTCTATGGAAAGAACGAGACAAATCATGTTGAATGCTCTTGGAAAAGGTTTGTTAATAAAATTGTGAATCTTATCACTTTTGACTTGGAATTTACAGAGATGCGCGACGTGGCACGGTGGCAGTAACTATTTATGCCTAACAAAAACTCCTACAGGATCCAATTAGAATATACTCATTATAAACATAAAAAACTACGTAAGCTAAGGATTGGTATAAACATTAGACATTTTAAGATCTTAGGTATCTAACTCAAACACATAAAAAGCAGTAGGAGCAAAGATTATGCAATTAACAATGAGGAAAAAAAACATTAAAGTCGATAAGATATATCATTCATATATTTCATTTTCGATCATTAGAAGGTCTTTCGACATAATGCCCTACATGGGGAATTAATGCCAGCCACCCCTAAACTATAATAAGAAGTTACAAACGGAGATCAAACTTTCCATACTGATAATTACCGTTAACAGAAAGCCTGAAATTACCTTTGAAATCACATCACCGCTATTATCAACAGTCCGATCAAAACATCATTAAGTTGGTCGAAGTACCAACAACAAAAGGCTCCATCAACAACCTAGTCAAAAAGTAGAAAGTGATCCCCAACATGATCGAAATCGGCAGAGCTGGCAAAGCATGTCGAAAAACAGCCAACAATGTAAGAGTACACCCCAACCCACATATGATCGCCAAGTAACACGCGTACACAGTCATCAAATCATACATCGCAGCCCTACCCACAAGCACACTATAGAAAACAAAGTCCCCTAAACCAAGCCTTATCCCATGATCACTCAAAACCGAAGCTTCCCCATCACCATTTCTATTTCTATTTCCATTTCCATTTCCACTTCCACTACTACTTCCACTTCCACTTCCACTTCCACTTCCACTTCCACTTCGGTTTCCATTACTAGACCCCGCCCTATCGTTATCCACATGCATATTCTCCGCAAGAAGAGAGCTTTCCTCATCGATCTCAATCTCCGTTTGCCCACCCTGTCCTGAACTCTCCCCGACATCCCTCCTAGACACTTCTTGAAGCTCCACCGAGCCGCTTCTAGAAGCCATACCCACAAAAAGGCCTAAACTTGAACCATTAGGGTTTTGAGTCACATTCCGCCTAGCTTCGTAAACCAAAGCCGGCAACTCCTCGTTTCTACGAGTAGCTAACTCAACCAAGATTCTCAAAGGCCCACCAGGGACCAAAACTGCGACCAAATCATATAAAGCCAACGCCACCAACAAAGCCCAAGTTGTCCATTCGGGTAGTTTAGTAAACCAAACAGCTACGATCATCCCTAAAGTCACCGTATACCCTTGTTTCACCACGATCGGTACACAACTCGCGAAAATCGAGAAAACCCCAACCACACTAAAATTAAAAAGGATCACCGAAAACGTCACATAATCGATCGGAATGGAGAAATTCTGGATCAAGGACACCAAGATCGACCCTCCCAACATTCCAAGGGTAACGAACGACGACAAGGTCATGTAACCAATTAAAAAACGAGTGAAATTGAAATAGTACAAAAGGACTATTAAGAACGTGGCGAATGTGATCAAGGCTACGAAAACAAGGGCGTTTTCCAACGCGCCCTCGAGCTTTTTGGAAGTGGGGTCGGATGGGATTTCGGAGTAGACTAAGTTGGCGGCAGTGATGACGGGAGTGCGAGGAGAGAGAGGGGAGGAGAGGGAATAAACGAGGAGGACAACAAGGAGCATACAGATGGAAACAGGGGACATTATTCCGATTAAATCGGATCCGATTGATGAAAGGATACTATTGTTGTCATTGTTATTGTTGATTTCATTGTTGTTGTTAATGTTGTTTGTGTTTTCCATTTATGTTTTGTGTTTTGAGTTCTGGGTTTCGGTGAGAGAGAGAGAGAGAGAGTGAGTTTTGTCTACCTTGTCTTAACTTGTTACTTCTACTCACAAACAAGATCATAAAGCTAATTTTAACCTGAAAACCGAAACCGAACCCAAACAAAAAAACCGAAATAAAATTCGGTTTGGTTTCACTATATAGTTTGGTACCGGAAAAAAACGGAAATCCAAACCGAAATTAAAAACGGAAAAAATTGAAAACCGAAAACCGATTAACAACACAAATGTATACACTTTTATTTATTAATAATGATGTTGGGAGGTTCAAGCAAAATCTTAATTATTTCACGTATATGTAAGAAAAGTAAAAAAAAATAACGAGCGAGACTTTCCTTTTTATCTGTTTTTATTATTTTAAGTTGTAAAAAGTTATATATATATATACACATAACATCTCCATATATATATATATATATATATATACTAGAGGACCTGCCCAGCCGATGGGTGTGAATCAAAGAAAAAATCTGTAACTCGTTATGGTAGAATTTTCAATGAACGGAGGGACAGTTATGCTCGAGAGCGAGAGAGAGGGAATTTAATGAAAGTGTGCAATTATAATTTGTTAGAAGGTAAGTTAATAATTAGATGACATTTATTTTTCTTTTAATTACTGTGTAAAAGTTGTGTAAAAGTGTTTACTATTATTTTGTAATTTTAGAAATTAATAGGATTTTTTTATAAATAATTGTTTTAAGGCTTCATAAGGCATTTTCACATAAACTATACTAGCGGACTTGCCCACCCGATTGGTGTGAATCCAATAAAAAATATGTAATCCGTTATGGTGGAATTTTCGATGAAGTGAGAGACAATTATGGTTGAGGGAGAGAGAGAGAATTTGATGGCATTTATTTTTATTTTAATTCCTATGTAAAAGTGTTTACTACTATTTTGTAATTTTATAAATTAATAAGACTTTTTTATAAATAATTATTTCAAGGCTTCACAAGCCCTCTTCACATAAATAATAGTATGATATATATATATATACACTATTAATTGTACCCCACGAGTTGCGTGTGCAGCGCGTAATGCAATAAAAATATAAAAAATATGTATAGTTATGATATAAATATGTGGATAATAAAAAAAAGATAGTTTAAGATTTAAAATAATGTTTGGTTGTTAAAAAATGATAAATAGTTTTATTAGTTTTTTTTTTTTTATGAGAGTATGGTATTATTGTAATTAATATAAAGGTGTAGATATATTTTTGAAAAAAATTTGCTAAATTGGACAAACTCATTTGATTTGAGTTGGTTTATTATAATAGAATGATGCGTATATAAACGTAACAACTAACAATCTTACCATTAATAGGAAGAATATATATTCTTCACATTTTATTCGTAGCAAAATATATTTTTAAAAATTATATCTTTAGCTTTTCTTTTATATAACAAGTATATTCATATATATAAACAACTAATAAATTTCCGGAGTCCTACGATATAGATACAATCATGGTTTCAAAAGTCGCTAGGCGGACTAAAAACGGGATGTGGGGCCTGAGGGACTAGACGAATAAGATGGGCCTAGGCGGAAAAACTATTTTTTATCATTTTAGTGAAAGTTTTTGAAATTTCATTTGACATATAGGTTGTAAAATTAATTAACAAGCTAAATTAAACATTTATACATCATTAATGTATCGGCATAGTATCAAGAATTCAACAAAAGCTATGTAAATAGTATATATGTACAGTTGAGCATAAACCAAAATAAATATAGATATGCATTCAAATACAAATTGTAAACGTAAATCTTGATTGATTATAAACATGATTTCTGTACTAATTTTTTAAAAAAGATTTAATAAAAAAAATGCACTAATTTCGACTAGATTGGCCCGTTTGACTCGGCTTTGACCATATCAAAGCGTCTGGATTAATCGGGGCACAAAACTAGGGTCTGCCGCCTAGGCGGGGATTAATCAGAGCAAGACGGTGACTTTTGAAATAGATGATACAATTGATACAATTTTTTTATAAATAATTCTTAATTTTTCCTTCATAAATATTTTATTTACTTATATAATATATGATTAGTCTGATTAGTTTTTGACTTTTGAGTATAAATCGTTTTAACTTTTGAGTATTTATAAAAAAAAACGTTTCAAACCGGAAAACCGATTCAAATCGAGAAATCAGTTCAAACCGGAACGAAACCGAAAATACCGGTTTCGATTTAATACGATTATATCGTTAAAAAAACCAAACCGAACCGAAACCGAAACCGAAACCGGAATTATTTTCAGTTTGATTCCGGTTTTCTTGAAAATCGAACCGTACTAAACCGATCCCACCCCTAGTACTACAAAGAGGAAAAACAAACTACTTTTAAGTTGTAGGAAAAAACTGAAAGTAAGAAGAAATCTCATAACTTGCTAATTTTGGTGAGGTAATAATAATATGATATAAATGCAACAATATTCGTATTAATAATTAATATAATCAATTTGAAATTTGGAATCTACTATTTAATAATTAAATAATGTGTTGAGGCACTTGATATAAAAACCATAAGTTTTATTAACATTTCAATTTTATTGTATTAAGGAGTATTATAAAATATGAAAAAAATATGTTTAATGTATTAATTTAAAACAAGTATGAAGTGTACTGATTTAATTATTGGGTTATCAATTTTGAGAGTTGATGTATTCACAGGGGGTGTGTGAATTGGGCGGGTGACTAATATGTACTTGTCTTAACTGTACGAGAGAGCTGCTTTAAAGTTTTAGTAAAAAAGCTGAAAGTAGCAAGAAAATTCATTGCTTACCATAAGAGAAAGGAATTGGTGTTTTAGGCTCTATAGCGTTACTGGTACAATAAACATCTAAGTAGTAAGTACTAATAAAACTTATGTTTTTCCTAATATAAATGCTAAATATCTTTCCGGGTTAAGTTGTACTTAAAAACATTGTTGCATTTAATATGATATCATTATTCGCTTACGTTATGTAACTGACAACCAACCAAAACTTTAATGATAAGCAATGAATACCAGACAAGTAGACAACCAGAAAATTGATTTCAAATTTTCAAAAGTTAATCGTATAGTTCAAATATTAAACTATATGAATAAATTTTAAAAATTTACATTTTAATAATTTAATTACGATATATTTACCAATTAAAATTATACGTGTATATATAAAGTATGAATATTTTGGTACATTAACAAATACTTGGTTTATAAAGTACAACACGCAAGGTGAGAGATTTAACATGTTCTTGTACTAGACTACTATGTAAAGATCACGTGAGCAACTTTTTATTTTTTCTTAGCTTTTGTAGGATTTTGATTAAAATATTCATAAATGTTTGGAATGTATGGTTTTTTTAGATTTTAGAAAGCTAGTTTATGGGTAAAAAAAAAAACTCAAAAGAAGAGAAGGACTCATTTTTATACCTTTTTCACGTTTACAAAAACAAAAACTTTCTAATTGAATGCGTTTGTATATTCATAATTAAGTTACTATAAGTTAAAATAGTTGACCAATAACTTATAATAAAAATAAGTTATATGTCAGTTATAAGTAAAAACGCTATAAGTGGTGTCATACACTAGAAGACAACTTTTTTTAATAATTTTTTTGTTCTCATTATTTTTTTAATTTTTTTTTTTGATAAAATAATAATAATCTATACCTGTTTAGCTAATTTTAAAATTTAAGTTTATTAATATTTGATGTTTATTGTAATTCGGGTACTTGTTTATATAGTTGTGATACTTTTGGAGATCGTCTATTAAAAGAAAGAAAAAAGGCAAAAATCAAAAATTGAGCACCATTTTTTATTAGAAAAAATGTCGCTCAAAAATCATTGGACAAACACCCCCAATGCAGTTTTTCATCACTGATTTTTGTAATTGTAAGCAGTTTTATTAGACAAAAAAATATGTTTTCAGACGTTGCACACATGAATTTACCAAGAAGTTACATCCAATATTGTATGACTCGTCACTTTCTACTCTCGGCTAAGTTAGTGTAGAAAAGTATTTATCATTATGTAATTAGTTTTTATATATGTTCGTTAAAGTTTTCTTTTTCTTTTTCTTGATCCATCTGAAATTGTATTCATTCTTGGTCCCATTTAACTTTAAGAACCGTCTTTATGCTCAAAGCAGCGTTTTATTTATTTATTATTGATAATAACGTGAGATAGTACATAGTTCGATTAGCCCCGGCAACAAATTCCGAATGGCTATCAACAAATAATATACAAGGCACAAACGCTCTAAAACTCAAAATTTCTACCTAAATTATCCCATCTTGGGATAGACAAAACCAAGTAAACTTAAACAAGTAAAATACATAAAGATACTCAAAGAGACTCGAATCAAATATCTAAAAGAAATGATGAAATTTTGCTACGCCGATCACCCAATCCGGTGAGACTGATTTGCAGCGGTTAAAACAGAAGTGCTAAGGTCCAAGTTATGATCTAAACTTATATGGCAGAATCATTAACCTCTTGATACTAAACATAATTATAAGAAAGATAAAATATGTGTGTCCATGAATATACAACCTAAAGTTCACTAAATTTTTTATTATCTTTAAACCAATGACCTTGGCACCCATTAGCCGGATGGATACATATTTTAATTTAAGGGGTAAAAAAAATAAGATGACGTTTCTCGTGATCTTCATACCTAGATATATGACTGCATTAAACTAATATATACTTTGTTTCTATTTAATTGTTCATTTATCAAATTACGTGCAATTTTGATCGGGTTATAACCTGTATCAAAATTGTCGAAATTAATTTTTTAAAATCTAATCATAAAATTTAACATTTGAACTATATTATCAACTTTTAAAAATTTCCATTCCGAAAATTTTGATACAAGTTCTTGACCGTTCAAAATTACACGTAGTTTCGTAATGGACGATTAAATATACGCAGCAGGTGACATCTACTATAGCATTATTTTTGGTCTCTGCATCAATCATTCTTGAGTTTCCTCCCATCTTTTTCTCCCAAGGCATCAACCATATATAGCTACAAAAAACATGAAGTAAATTTCTTCATTTCTTTATTTCTTACACTCATATGTTCGTCTTTCAATTCGCAGAATTGCTGTTTGTACATTTTTTAGCTTTTGTGAATCAATGCTAGATTCCTGAGGGTTTACTTCCAAGAATAGCCTTGTTTAAAAAGCTTCAGCTTATTAGTTACTAATACTGTTTAGTATTTTTTATTACTGCCTATAGTTTCCATTCAAAAACATATTTTGTTGTATTGACTTCACATAGTTCATACTTACTCTTGAACCTGTGGTCTCTCACACACATTATTAAAACTATTTATCACAACATTGGTTGTGAATTTCTAAACTAAAACATTATTTCAGATGTAACATGAAGGGTCAAACACTGGCTGGCATTGGAGGCTATAATTAGATATTTCAGTGTACATTACATTATTTCAGATGTAACGTGTAGGGTTAAAAATCTATTCAAAAGTTTTTTCTTATGATATCTCTTAACCGTTTGTCTGAATTGACTATAGTAGCAGTACGTATACACCAGTTGTTATTTTTTATTACTATTAACAACATGTTTAGTTCAGAATTCAGATCTATAATACCATGAGCATATTTGACTTTGGGTTATCGGGTAAAGCTTTTTGACATTTTTTTTAATAATCCTTGGTGGTGATGTTTATGTAAACTAATTTTATACTGTAGAGGGTTTATCTCTAAAAAACTACCTAGGTAATATGTTTTTGAAAAAAATGTTGATTTTATTTTGTGTTTTTATTGAGTGCAGGGAAATCGCTTACCCAACCTTAATGGAGCGTGATATAAGCGAGAAGCTATTAAATGGTGCAACTGAAGAAGTAAACCGTGCCAATTCAGAAGAGGAGAAGCTAAAGGATAAATTATGGATAGAGAACAAGAAAATGTGGGCAGTTGCTGGACCTGCTATATTCACCAGATTTTCAAATTTCGGTACAAGTATTATTAGTCAGGCTTTTGTGGGTCACATTGGTTCCACCGAGCTCGCTGGCTACGCACTTGTGTTCACTGTCCTTGTGAGATTCGCTAATGGCATCCTGGTATGTTTGATTTCGTAAATAAAAAGTTTCTGAAATGCAAAAAAGTTAGTAATGATGTATATTTGTGTCACTAACTTTTTTGTATATCCTGGATCAGTTTGTTTTTTCAAATCAGTTGCTAATTTCAGTTTATGAATTGATCTTTAGCAATACCAACTGACCAAATAGTAAATATCTCTGATTTAATTTAATCGCACACATTGCTACCATGTCGCACGGTTTAACTAATTTGGCCTTAATCATCAGACCTTCAAAGAACACGGTTTGGAAAATTTATAGAAACAAACATCATTGAATCTTTGATGTGTAAGTTCAAGTTTGAACTTTTATAAGTTAGACTCGTCATCTCCTTTTTTATGTCTTTATCAAGATTCAAGTAAATAGCTTCCAAAACATGTGTTTGTGTTTGTTATATCTTGTTTGATGCTGCAGCTTGGTATGGCTAGTGGTCTCGAGACTCTTTGTGGGCAAGCATATGGTGCAAGACAACACCACATGCTCGGTATATATCTACAAAGATCATGGATCGTATTGTTCACCTGCGCGATTCTTCTCACACCGCTCTTCATCTTCACCGCTCCAATACTAAAAGCCTTGGGACAGGATGAAGCAATCGCTGACGTGGCGAGCACCATCGCACATTGGTTCATCCCGGTCTTGTTCTCCTATGTCGTGTCTTTCACATCTCAAATGTTTTTGCAAGCACAAAGCAGGAATAAGATAATCGCTTATGTGGCAGCGCTTACAATCCCCCTCCACCTTTTTCTCTCTTGGCTTTTGACGATGAAATTCAAGTTTGGAATTCCCGGGGCAATGATATCAACGGTTTTGGCATATTGGATACCAAATTTATGCCAACTCGCATTCATTTTCTTTGGAGGCTGTGAAGAAACATGGAAGGGCTTTTCTTTTTCGGCTTTTGAAGACCTTTTGCCCGTCGTTAAGCTCTCTTTGTCATCTGGGGTGATGCTAGTGTAAGCCACCATTTCCAAAATCATTACATGTCAGATATATCATTAGACGATCATATGTTAGATATATACATGTTCAAGGAATTTTTGTTGGGTGAAATATTTTTTCAGTGGAAAGAGAGACCATTCTTTCTATTTTTTCTTCAGCTGAGAAGGGTATTAATATAAGAAATTTACAGTGTTAGTTGTCATTTTACAGTCTGGAAATATGGTACAATAGCATACTCATACTTCTAACAGGAAATATGAAGGATGCTGAGGTTGCAATAGATGCTCTCTCTATTTGGTAAACTCTCTCCTTGCAATTTTTCATCTTCAGTTTTCATGCTCTCCAATGTTACAGTCCCAATTTCTAAACAAAAAGATTGCGAATAATTCTCAGTTGTGGTGTCTTTGTTTATTTTTGTTTTACTGATACAATTTTTCTTCCTTTATTCGCAGCCTTAACATAAGTGCGTGGGAGATAATGATCGCTGTTGGTTTTTTGGCTGCAGCAAGGTAAATGTTCAACATTGTATTTTCACACAGAGAATTTGTAATAGGTCCTTGGACATGTACTTGATATATTACTTGCTTATCTTGCGTTTTTTTCTTATTCACACATGTGTCTGCTTCAGTGTACGCGTGTCGAATGAACTTGGAAGAGGGGACTCAAAAGCAGCAAAGTTTGCGATTGTTAATATAGTGTCGACATCACTTGCCATCGGCTTCATATTATTCACATTCTTTATTTTATTTCGAGGGCGTCTGGCATACATATTTACAAATAATCATAAGGTAGTTGACTCAGTCGCTGATTTATCACCTTTACTAGCTTGCTCAATTCTTCTAAGTAGCGTCCAACCTGTCCTTTCTGGTAAACCTTTCGCTTGCTTGTTTTTCTCGTATCTATGCGTTTTTTCCTCAAATTTCACTTATTTGCATTTCCTTTTTTATAGGTGTATCTGTTGGTGTGGGCCGACAGAGTACTGTAGCACTTGTAAACATTGTTTGCTATTACATAGTAGGACTGCCTATGGGAGCACTGCTTGGCTATGTAATGAACTTTCAAGTTAAAGTGAGTACTTAAATTTTAATTAAAGCGATGGATTTGTAATGCTGTTGGAGCTTCATGTACCGAGTTCTGTTTAAAGCATTTTTAAATAATTTTTAGGCTCGATCAATACCTAAACAAGTTGGTATTTTGATTGTACAGGGTATCTGGACTGGAATGTTGATAGGCACCTTTGTTCAAACTATTGTATTGATTATAATTACTTCCAAAACTGACTGGGACAAACAGGTATGAGCAGTTATTTCTTTATGATTTACAACCCATGATAGGAATTGTATTTATTTATCTTCTTTCTTACAAGGAAATGGAGAGTTAACTGTTTGTGCTCACTTGCAGGTAACAATTGCTCGGAGACGAGTAACAAAATGGCTCGTAGAAGCTGAAGAGCCCTCTGAAAGTGAAGATCACGCGTGAAATAAAGTTTGGGTTATACACACCATAAAATTTATTTTCGAATTCTCTAGTTGGATCATCGTTCAACATAACTGTTGTGATACCTTGCTAGCATCTCCTTGTTAGCAGGGACGTTGATCGTTGTTGTTAGACTATTTTGTTGTTGTTGTTATGAGTGAGTTATCAGGAGCCTTTGGATGAGGAGTGGCATGGATTAATATTAGTCGTGGGATTGAACTAAACAGCGGCATCAGAGATGATGAGATGTGTAATAGATCAACAGCAGCTATAGTAGCAGTTAAATAACTGCACTCAACCATCCGACAGTTTCCTACTTATATCAAACTAGTATATATATGTGTGTGTGTGTGTGTGTGGTAAAGTGTGAGAATTGGGCATTCGGAATATGTGTAATAACTTGATCATTTCCAATTCCAATTGAAAATCGGTTTATTTCCTTTAAATCTAGTGTCTATCTGTATACTTATCAATAACTTTGCTAAGTCTCTCAGGTTGCAGTAACATATTTTCTCATAAATGTCTTCCAATTCCAACAAATCACACATACAATTTTAGACAAGGTCTTCGAAATGCTTAGCATAGGTATTTTTTGTTGAAGTCTAAAAGAATGAGAATAAAGTCTATTTATGAAGGTCTTATCTTAAACTGTTTATTTCCTAGTATCCATTTTCCTTCTGTTTAATAAGCTTAAGCTTGGCTTCGAAGTTCAAATTACACAAGGTTCAAAATTTTTAATTCAAAGCTTAAAAATCTGAAAAAGCTTTACTGCAAATTTTTTGTAGTGAAGCTCTTATGAAAACGATTCTTTCACATTAAAATTTTTTTTTTCCTCAAAAGAAAAGCCTGAACGGGATATTAGGGTCCGGACCACATTTATAGCTTTGGGTATTAGTCATTTGTGTTTTTTTACCAAGGAATTGCCTTACTGACCTGGTACTCGGAACCAAAATTAATCAGAATATGATCCCAGTGTTCTGTTAAAACTTAAAACTGGTCTGGTTGTGAGTGCTAAAACTTAAAAGTCAAACAGATCTTACTCTCATGTAATAACAAAAAGTCAAGTGTCATACTCTCATGTCATGACAAAAAAAGTCAAACGTTGGCCTTACAGGAGAAGTATTGATCAAAACAATTTTTTTAGTATATGAGTACCTTGTCAAAAATTCTGCAACAAATAAATAATTGGGCAATTGTAATTTATGGGGAAAGACATAAATTGGTAACAGTTTTTAATAAAAGTCTTCTTTTAGTTGCTTACTCGTTTGTTTGGCACAGACTGCACAGTACAATACTCATACTTCAGTTCATACATACAGTAGTAAAAGACTCAAATCTACTCATTCTTCTTGTGTGCAATTAGTTGAATAAGATACAAACCAACATTTTTCAACCCTACATTTTGTATTTTTTCCCTCAAACTCAAATCCACCGACTTAAACACGATGAGAAGTTCTCAAATTTTTGCTAACCTTCATCTGATTTTTTGTTTTTTGATGAATGCAGAAAACTTGAAGGGACAAACTTAATGGAGGGCGATAATAGCGAGAAATTATTGAAAGTTGCAAACAAAGAATTAAAACATGTTAACGGAGAAGAGAAGCTAAAGGATAGATTATGGATAGAAAACAAGAAAATGTGGGCTATTGCTGCCCCAGCTATATTCAGCCGATTTACAAATTTCGGTGTTGGCTTAATCAGTTTGGCATTTATGGGCCACATTGGTTCGACAGAGCTTGCTGCTTATGCCCTCGTGTTTACCTTTCTAATGAGGTTTAGTAATGGCTTCCTGGTATGTTTTTTACTCTTGGAAAGTTTTGAAATTTTTGTAAATGGTTAACTTCTCAGTTATGATAAACGTTAAAGTTTCTTGGTATGAAGTATATGAGTGTTTATGAGTAGTCTATTATTGCAAAGAGCAGAATTTATAAACTGCTACTTACTAAATAAACTTAAAAATAAAATAAGAATTATTCAATTTATAGTAGACAATATTTCATTAGTGTTAAGAGTGTTAAGCCTTGTTTGGTTGCAGATCTTTAGCTTAAAAGAAAGGCTGCATTTGGTTTATCAATTTTAAGCACGGGATCATGAAAACAACTGTTCTCTGAACTTAAAAAAGGCAAGCTTATTGCTTAAACTCTGCAACCAAACTAGCCATTTGCGACATTGCAGCATTTAAGCAAATAAGCTGAATTTTTACATCTAGAGAAAAACTAGTTTTATTTACGCTTTCTAGCTATTTCATTTTAAAAAAAAAACAGTAAAGACTTCAGCTTTTAAGCCGATCAACCAAATGTGGTCTAGCTCTTGAGAAAAAGCACCATAATTAAAACCACAACCATAGATGTGTTATATCTAGCAGTTCGACCTACGCCCTCTTATTTATCTACTTCTATATAAAAATTGATCAACCTTCCTGCTTGATTTTCAAGATTGGTATGGCTAGTGGGCTTGAGACTCTTTGTGGTCAAGCGTATGGTGCGAAACAATATCACATGCTCGGCATATATCTTCAGAGATCATGGATCGTTTTGTTCACTTGTGCAATTTTTCTCAGTCAGTTGTTCGTTTTCACCGCTCCAATCTTGAAAGCCTTGGGACAGGACGAAAAAGTTGCGGACGTGGCAGGAACTATCGCACCTTGGTTCATCCCAGTCATATTTTCTAATGTTGTGTCGTATACTTGTCAAATGTTTTTGCAAGCACAAAGCAGGAACAGGATAATAGCTTATGTGGCAGCGTTTTCTATCCCACTCCATGTTTTGTTCTCGTGCCTTTTGACCATAAAATTCAAGTTTGGGATTTCTGGGGTAATGATTTCCACAATTATGGCATATTGGATACCAAGTATCGGCCAACTTGGGTTTATTTTTTTCGGAGGTTGTAAAGAAACTTGGAAGGGATTTTCTTTTTTAGCTTTTGCGGATCTGTGGCCAGTTGTTAAGCTCTCCTTGTCATCTGGGGTGATGCTATGGTACGCCATTAGATAAAAAACATTAATACTTGTTTTATTTGGCGTACTAAGTGTTTATGAGTGGAATTATGTCAACTAGATGCTGTCTTATGTTACAGGAAGTATATGTCTTGACAAAAATTTAATATTATTCATAATGTTTGCTGAAAAGAAACGCTTTCTTTTAAACTTCTATATACTTTTAGCTGATAGACAATATTGGAATTTTGCAATATGATTGTTGTTATAGTCTGGAAATCTGGTATCCTACAATACTCGTACTTCTAACTGGAAATATGGAAGATGCTGAGGTTGCCTTAGATGCCCTCTCAATTTGGTAAATTCTCTCCTTATGACTTTTCCTTTTTGTTGGTGTTCATTTCTATTTTCATTCCATTAATTTCATGTTGTAATTCTGAACTTGGTCATAGTGAATTCACTTGTTCACATTCTTCTGGTGAATTTTTTTTTCGTTTTGGCAGCCTCAACATAAGTGGCTGGGTAACAATGATATCTGTCGGTTTTTTGTCTGCAGCAAGGTAAATGTTTGACATTTTAATAAAAAAAATGTGATATAAAATTCTAGCATATACTCTACTCTGAATGAGTTTGAAAGTAAATTATGATGTATGGATGTATTTATTTGATGTAATTACATCTTATGTATTTTCATTTAAACTTCAAAATTGCAGTGTAAGGGTGTCAAATGAACTTGGAAGAGGAGACTCAAAAGCTGCAACTTTCGCAATTATGAATATAGTGCTGACATCACTTTCCATTGGAATTGTTTTCCTCGTATGTTTAATATTATTTCGAGGGCATTTGGCTTACATTTTCACGAGTAGTCCCAAGGTAGCTAAGGCAGTTGCAGATCTATCATTATTATTAGCTTGCTCAATTATTCTTGACAGCGTTCAACCAGTCCTTTCAGGTATACCTTTTGTTGCAATCTTATTTCTTTTGTGTCTTAAACATTTTTTACAAACTATTTTTAGTTAATTAAGTGGAGTTGCGTCTTTTTACAGGTGTATCTGTGGGGATGGGCCGGCAGAGTACAGTAGCACTTGTAAACATCGTTTGTTATTACATTGTAGGAGTTCCTATAGGAGCATTTCTTGGCTATGTAATGAACTTTCAAGTCAAGGTGAGTAATTTTTTTTTATAATACCAAGAAAAAAAGCTTCTTGAAAATAAGGAGACTGCTGCTAGAGCCTTTTCTCACTAGGTTGTTTGTTATGTGTTTCTCTCTTACAAGTGTATTTGCTTGATAGTCTTACTCAAAATATGAACATAGTAGCTATATATCGATCTGCAGGGAGTATGGGCTGGAATGTTGATAGGCACATTTGTTCAAACAACAGTACTAATTATAATTACTTCAAAAACCAACTGGGACAAGCAGGTAATTAGCATTTCCTTAACGAGTTACAATCTTGGTTAGATGTTTACGAGAAAGAATGAGAAAAATTACTTGTTTGCACTGGCTTCTTACAGGTAATAATTACGCGGATAAGAGTCAAAAGGTGGCTTGTAGAACCCGAACAGAACAATGCTACCCAAGAAAATACATGAAATAATTTACCTCGTCAGAATTTATATTTTTGTCATTTATTTCACATAATTTACCGGCTTACCGCAACATTTGCACACCGAATATGATTCTTCGACCTCAAATTAGAAGAGAAGAATCAAATACAACTTAAACCTGATTGTAAAATTGGAGGATAATGTGGGATAAGTCTTCTCTACAAGAAATTAAATACTGTACCCAGCTTAATTATTGTCCAGATTGATACACCAGCTTTTTTCTCACTCTGGTATATTAAATATTAATGCATAGCCTTCTTGGTTCCAAATTTACAGTCTATATGTGATTAAATTTGGAGTGATTAGGGATGGTAATTAAAGTCTAAAAGCAAGTAAACTAGAACTCTTTTGACAAGCATAAAGTAATCATATTTAGAAATTTTACAAAAAAAAAAAGGAAGAGAAGGCATAAATAAGTTCATTCATTATTCATATCCCTTCAATCCCTATCTCAAATTTATTTGTGTTTCACTTTCCAATGAAAACTAAATTAAAAAGATGATGTGGGATTGATTACCTGAGCTACATTTCATTACCATTCATTTTGTTCCAGAACATTGTTGTACTGATTTGCTACCTTGGAATCTTCACACACACACACACACACACACACACACACACATATTACATATATATAGTTTTCCTACAAAAAGAAAACTGGGCACAAAATATCATAACTAATCTGTTATCTAGTACTCCTATTCCAAGGTCCGCCAAAAGATACATTTTGTTCTTAACAAGTCGCTGCATATTAGAAACCATTGTTACTGTTCCTTTCTTTGTAACACTTGCAAATAAACGATGTAGGATAAATAAGCTTCGCTTGAATTGGGTACTTAAATTTGTAAAGTTCATAATTTAGCAGCTGTCTTACTTGCTAATTTGCATAAGATCAAGATACTCTCTTTCTGGCGCGCTCTCTTCGTACAAACTGAGAGCGGGAATAGGAGAAAAAGACGAAAAAATACATGTTGCTGGTGAGAGCTGTGGATTGAAAAAAATTACTTAAATCTGTATCCTGTAGATTTACAGAGAAAATGGTTTACCATTTCGGGTAAATGGCGAGAACCAAACCCCTCTAACAAGGTGAATATCCTGTATCAGAGTTTTAAGTGTAATAATTAGATTTTTACTACAGTTTGTTTTCACCAGTATAACTTGAAGCAAGCATAAACGAAGGAAAAAAGAATCACCGACAAGCCTAAAACATTTAATTATTTCCGAAAAATAAAACTTCTGCGAGATAAAATAATTTTCATGAATCAGGGAGTAGAACCAAAAATACATTTTCGAATAAGAGAACCCATCCATAAAAGACAGACTCTGGGAACCAGAACTTAAAAACCGTGCTTTCTTCAACATTTAGCTCATTTTCCTCTTACTCAGAATCACTAGAACTCGAGCTAGAGCTCGAACTTGAACTTGAGCTTGAACCCTTACTGGACTTTTTATTCTCCTTTTTCTTGTCTTTACCAGGATCATGAAGGCTTACGCTTGTAACATCGGATACATTTTCAGTGGAATTACGTTCCTTCTCAACATTCAAGTTTGAATTGCTCTTAATTTCTCCATCATTTTCTGATTTTCCCTGCTCTTTGATATTTTCTAGTTCGTGATCATGTGAAACCGTTGCTTCTGCGACAGCATCCATTTTGATAGTCGATTGTTCCTCCTTGATTGCCAAAAGACAAATATCATAAATGTTACTGTATTTCCAAGGAAAAAAGGAAGAGTTTGTATATGAAATCGATTACTTGGTCATCAATTAAACATGTCAAGCTTAATGTAAATTAGTATTTATGTAGATCCGCCAGAAAAAAAATTATACTAGTTTAAATGAGATACAGATCAAATCTCCCTAATTATGATCCGTGTGTAGTGAACTTGAAAAAGCCTGCGTCTACATGTCAAACGGTAAGTAAATTACAAACCAATCCAGTATAAGAGGGACCAAACAAAGCTTATTGCATTAGTGTATCATAATTATGACTTTTATGAGTAATTTGAATCGTATGTCCATAGTGTTTGAAGATCACCAGGTGAACATAAATTTGTAAAGAATGTGAATCCAGAATTTAAAAAGATTTAGAAAATATTCTATAGTAACTTTCTACTAGCGCGGAAAAGTGAGAGAGAAGTGAATAGTTATCACAAAATAAGCAACAATGGCAACGGAGAAATAAACATGTTTGAAGTTTTAGATTTACCTGTAATTCTGCATGTTCTTTTGAAGATGGTTCATTCGCTGTTTTATAAGATATGTCCTCGTTTACTTTATGTTCAGTAGCAACTTGCAATTTCTCTTCGACAGTTGATTGATTTTGATCTGGATTTATCTGAAGAACTACAGCTTCATCAACCGAATTCGTCACATCAAATTTATTTTTCCCATTTTCCCCTTTTATGAGTGTATGAATATCAGCATTTTCACTTCTCATATTGGATTCCTTATCATCAAACGACAAGATTCTTTTCACCAAAACCAATGGCTCACCAGTTTCAGAAAATTCCTTTTGCGAAGTAACCGAGGAAAAAGACAAGTCCTTGTGGATCCCACGTGGGCTAGAGTCGTAAACAGGCTCCTTAGGTAAATCTGTCACCGAGGTCGCCACCGATATATCAGATGCGACGTCATCATCTTCCTCCTCGTCAGGGATCTCCACTTGTACTCCTGACGAAGAGCTCGATGCCACCTCATAATCAGAAAACATCTCAGCATTGCTCTCAACATCCGCAAATTTAATATCGACCTCATCATGATCATTATCAACCCTATTTTCTTCATCTTCGTCATCTTCCGAAGACTCACTCCCATGCTCAATCTGTTCAGAAACGTAATCTAAATCCGATATCAGTTTCGGTTCATGAGAAAATTCCACATCCTGGTCCTTATCCTGGTCCTTATCCCCATCTGAGGACACATAATCCGACTCGGGAACAGAACTAGCCATAGATTCGCTAATCTCACTCAAATGTCGCTCTAACGAAGAATAGCTTGTCCCCTCGAAACCTCCACGTTCGGTCACAAAATAGGGTTTTAGCTTTGATCCGAAAATAGAGGGTCCCATGTTGAAACTCTCGTGCCTGCGGAAATAAGCTTCCTTCGGAGGGAAACTCGAGAGATCGTCTATCAAGCTCTCCCCCGAGAAGGTGAGTCCCATGTCGAAGCTCTCGTGCCTCCGAAAAGACATCTCTTTTGGGGGAAACGGCTCTGATCGGTCCTCAGGAAGGTCAAAAGGGTTGCTTCGCGCTTGCACAAGAGAAGGAGCGGAGCCAGGGATCGATGGGAGATCGAAAGGGTTATGTCTTGTTGTCGAAACAGGCGTTGCATAATTACTATGAGTAGGAAAATCTGTACTATCTAGATCGATTAAATTCTTTTCCGCCATTAATCGTTGCCACCTCCTCCTCGCGATAACACTTTCTAATCTCTCGTTCCTTTCTAGCTCGATAGTACCTAAATTCGCCACGTTTTTCCGATCATCTTCGCTCCATGTGATCACCTTCCCACTCTTGTCCCTCTCGTCATCATCCCCGTCGTTAGCCACGTCACCAAACTCCTCCTCTTCGCTAGTATCGTCATCATCCGACTCATCCGTCCCATAGTTTGAACTTTCTTGTGATTTTTGAACCTCTTGATGGGAATTTTCGTCCAAAAGTGGGTCCAGCTCATCGATCAACGGGAGGACACCCGATATTAAATGATTTTGTGACACACTTTCGTCCCCATCAGACTCATCATCACTACTCTCATCTCTCACACTATTTTCCTGTGAAGATTCTATCTTTTCACCTGTTTCAATGGGCTCAACTAGGGGTCTACAGTTTCTAGAATCGGCGTTTGTGTTTTCCTTGACAGTTTTTGAGCAATAATCCTCAAGAACAACCCAATTCCTATCTCTCTTGACTTCAAACTCCGAATCGGGCTTCTTTGATTCAACTTCACGTGACTCTTCATCGATCAACGGTTCAAAATCAAGCGTATTTCCATCTCCTTTCTCAACAACTTCCTTGTTTTTACCATTACTATACCTTTTCACACTACCATATATCTCACCAACATATGGTTCATTTATAGTAACTCCGGTTTTCAAAGACACGAAACCGCTATTTTCCTTTCCGTTTTCGATGTCAGGTAAATTAAGCTGTCCGAAACTCAAGAGGGTACCGAGCAAAACGGCGGTGGAAACAAGGATTGGGGAAGCATTTACAAAAAGAATAAATACAACAGGAAATGATTTGTTGAGGAAAAACAACAAAATCAAAAAACATAAAAGAAATGGATGATATATAATTGATCTGGTAATTGTTTTGATCAAAAAGATAATAGGATTCATTATTTGAGCTCCATTTCTCAAAATCCCCATAACCCAATTTTCTCTCTTTTTCCAATCTTCTAATGTGATTTATAAATAAAACCCAATTGAATTAGGTCAGAGACAAAGCTAATGAGTCAAACTAGAGATCCAAAATGATTAATTTAAAGCTAAATTCCAATAAAATTAATCTAGAAAATACCCCAAGAACAGATCAAGTGAGATAAAATAATCAAGATTGAAATTTTATGATCCAAATATCAATTTTAAGCTATATTCCAAGAAGAAGAAAATAATATGAAAAAATAGCATAAAAAAGAAAAGGAGTTAAAATAATGGGGGGGAGAAATGGCGTAGTTGGGTTGAAATAAAGATTGGATTTTTATGATCCAAAATTTAAAAATAAAATGTGTAGAAACATGGGTTTTGCTTGGTCTTTCTTTTCTATATTTAATAAATATATATATATAGATATATATATATATATAGATATATATATATATTTTATATTGATTTGTAAGCTGAGAGAGAGAGGTGGCTGAGAGAGAGAGGTGGTGCTGGTCCACAATATCTGGATTCAATTCAACAAATTACTCCCAACGGAATTTAGATAAGAATATAATTATAGAACATTAATAAGCTGGTTTTAGTATTAAACACACATGGTTTTGACTTTTATATGTTTTTTTTTTCCTTATTTGGTGATTTATGGTTTGTTTTGAATTTGGATTATAAGATACTGTATTGTTGTTATCTTTATTGTTAATTAAAAATGTTAGCTAACAATATAATTTTGTTTTCCCATCAGTTGTGTTAATGCAATTTTGTCTCCCCATTAGTTGTGTTAAAGTGTGTGTTAACTTTATAGATGTTAAAAACGTTGTTAAATATAACAATCTTTTTAATTGTTATTACTTGATGACATGACAAAAAAATATATTCACGTCCACAATTAACTGTTATTTCTCACATATATATTTTATATCTCTACCATACTGCTATTTATTTTCTCACAACACTTATTCATATTCATAGTACTATATTTTGAATAATTAATTTTAATTAAAATAGATAACATTGTTAAAGTTAAAACTAATGTGATGATGTGTCACTAGTTAATAATAAAAAGTTAACAAAAATATTATGGGTGCTTTAAGTTAAATATACCGATATTTTTAATTGACCGGCTAAATTACTTCTTACCCAAGGTATTATTACTTAAAGAAAGAAAACAAGGCCCATTTCTTGATGCAATTTTTTTTACTTAATTTGTATTTGTCCACAATACATAATAAAATGTCGGGATATCAACCTACATATTTTTTATAAATGCTGGTGTGGTGAATGTCAGCAATCTAACCAAAATTACTGTAGAAAAAACATAAATGTATAGTATGATATCGAGGAAGCTTTATCATTCCATGTTATACGAGTATGGTTAATTAGTTACTCTTCATTTCTATATTTTTTTATCATCCCATGTTATAATTCCATTATATTATTTTGGACTATTCAAAATATAAGTATATACCATATGCGCTTCAAAAAATAGAAATAAATCTTATGTAAAATTACATATTTGTCCATGATTTATTATTTCGACATAAATGTATAATAATAAAAATGGCTGAAAATGAAAACATGACTTATACTAACGGATGCAGTGTATTAATTACTTTAATTTTAAACTCAATTTTATCACATGAGCAGTCTAGCCCCTATCTTTTCCTCATATACGCTATTAATTCAAAGAAATATATAGTGCTTTCTTTCTACATTATGCAGCAAGCATGATGAACATTATCCACGTGGAAAACCTCTACCATGTCATCGTCAATGATAGTCGAATAAACAGGGTCGGGATGGTATCCATGCGTGCTTTCGTTGTAACCATGAGTATAGTAGTTATAGGTGGACGAAAACGTCGAGTCATCAAAGTATTGAGCTACGTAAGGATAGTATTCGTTATCGTAAGGATGTGGCCAAAACTCGGCTTTTCGACCCGTTTTCCTTCTCACGACCTTGAGAACCCGCCTCTGGTCCACGTACCCGGTTACGGTTACCTTTTGCTTATCCATGTCTATCTCTATGCTGTCCACTCCTGTATTATTGCAATTTTTATTAATCAAAAAAGTGTAACTAAACTGTTTCTGGAAAGACTTTTATTAAGCATTAATGCATAAAGCATGAGTATACATAAATATATATTATAATGTATCAAAAAAAAATATATATATATATTATAGCCATAAAGTAACTATAAAACGAAATCATGTGCATTATTTAACTTCACTATATCACAATGAAGTTTGACTGTTTAAGGCCCATGATTGAATTTTAAAAAAAAATAAGAAATGTTTAATCGTTATTAAGAAAGCTCAACTAGCTAGCCTAAATGTTTTTTTTTTATAGGAATCGCAATTTTAAGTTGTTTATGCCGTAGAGCACAAATATCATGTCTAAAGTACAAAAGTATAAGTTTTTCTAACTTTATCACTCAGGCAAGTTTTTTAAAACAAATATTTTTTTGATAATAAGTAACCATCATTTGAAGGTAAACATGTTTCGGACGCTAGGTTTCGAACCTGATAGTGAATGTGTTATACTCGGGTACCAACCACTTGGACCAACCATTTTAAAACAGATATTAAAATGCCGTAAAATTAGTTTTTTAATAAGCACCGTAAAATATTGTGTTGTTAAATGATGGGAAAACGAAGGGCTCTTGCCTTCTATTTTGGAGATGACTCTTCGAACTCTTTTCTCACATCCTTCGCAATCCATATGAACTAATAACTCCACAATCTACCAAATAAATTTAATGTTATTTATATTAGAATTATCATGAACGAAATATTCGATGATATATGTGAATAGGTAACACTCACAGACATCGCATTTGATACTCGTGTCCGTCCAAAGCACAGCGCCAACATGATGTAGTAATGCTGCTCGAGGGAAAAAGATCCCGAAGTACAAATCGACATATTGATAAAACTGGGATAGATGATTTATAATGGGAAAATAAGAGAATAGAATCAAAGAATATGATAAGTGGTACATTACTTTTGACTTCTACCCCTGTACTTGCTCCTGATCTTGCTATTTTTATTTTATCTTTTCTTTATCTCAATACAAATTGTTATCAGCTCAGTTATATCCTCAGTTATAGATATTTCAGTTATGGAAGTACTATCATTATGTTTTGTACAAAAGCTGAGTGTGAAAACCATTTCTATTATGTAAGTGATGCATGGTAGACTACTTAGGTAGCTATGTGCAAGCTGACATGATTCCAAAATAATGGTGATCAATTGGTACTTTTATATGCCCAGTGTATTATACTTTTATTCCTCTATCACCACTACATTCCCCCAAAAACCTTAACAATGGGGACCAACTTATACAGTAACTGCTTTGTTTTTGTTTTTATTTTGGTTTTTAATAGGTTCTATATAAAGATGGTAATAAAGTTGTTGTCTGCCTATACACACTAACCTGAATTTTGCAATTTTATGGTTTCTGATATGGCTACCAGCATTGTTTTTTCTAGAAATTAGTGATGAGCCATGCAATAGGCCTGGTTTTGGGTGGGGAATAGTGGCTGATAACAAAATCTGCATATCGGTTGGGACTACATTTCCTGAGCCTTCTCATTGAAGCTCCGAGTTGGTATGTTCTGAAATATTATGAGTCGTGCTCTATGAACAAAAAGATGGCAAAGAATAAGTATTCAAACTTTTATATTCTTGATAGTAACTATCACCAATTCTCCATAATGCCGGGAAAAAAATTCGAGGAGACGTCATCATTGCAAATATAAGCGTGAAACACCATAAATTCACTAGTGATAAGTTAAGATATTTAGTTGAGAGGACTTATGTTTATGTATTACACCAAGGATGTCACGGCTGATCTGCTGAGGAGAATGGGTTCTTAGCGTTGACGTTGTTTGCGTGCAATATTGCCATGTGGGTCTCATCAGTAAACAAGAAGATCACAAATTAAATCTGAACGAAAAGAACGGTACTCTTTGCAGGCACTGCTGAACCATTGATCGTAGTACATGTATGACTAGCATGTAACGGGTGTGAGATTTCTTTAAACCGGCTACTTTTCCTATAAGGAGTAACTTTTATTTTCATGACTTTTTAATGTATAATGCTGAATCTGTTTGACTGTACCTGAGTCTCTTCAAACGATTGATAAGTTCAGAAAGGGCGTTTACATGAAAAACACTAACAGTTGGACAAATGGTTTCGACTCCATGCTTGAGATGCTCGTTAGATGCCATGGTCATTAGTAGTTACACTGTTGGTGGCCCATTGACTCTGTCATTTCCGGGGAAGTATATAATGTGTATCATTCAGTTGGGACCGGCTTATCAATAATAAAAATAGAGAGTGATTACCAATTATGATAATATCATATATACAGCTGCGCCATTTGATTTCAAGTCCTCGGTACTTTTCCAAAACAGCATGATGTTATATGTGTGGTGTCATTGTTCAGGGAGCAAGTAAAATTCCTCCAAAAACGTTTAGTTGCATACGTTGTTCGGGCATTGAGCAGGATTTTATGAAAAAACACTCCTCCCTCGAATTATATGAAAACACCAAGTGAACGCTTTCACATACAGAGCAACTTTTTGTTGGGGTCACAACACCTCAACTTGCTTGTTAACATTTTTCTATGAACACCAAAAGGCTTGAGCAGTGACTAATAGCTCAACAATGATCGTATCTCTGAGAACATAACAGTATGTCTTTCTTGGTATTATACAGTAAAGAGATTTTGTGTAACGCACATTTCTATTTAAAAGTTCATTATTCTGCTCGTATTTTTCTAATCTAGACGGTCCTAATAACCTATAGTGGAACTTGTGCTCGGTTTGTCAGACAGAAATGTACTAAATTGAAAACAGCAAGATTCATTTAAAAGCTCATTATTCTGCTTGTATTTTTCTAATCTAGACGTCCTAATAACTTGCAGTGGAACTTGTACTCAGCTTGTCAGACAGAAATGACCTAAATTGAAAGCAACAATGAATATCTTGGTTCCATTCACTATTTATGTTCTAAATTCGTCTCCTCTATGGCTCTATGGATATAGGCCAGATACCAGATGGCAAATATTATCTTGCAGGAGCCAACAATACTTATTTTCTTTAGTTTAAGGCCTCGTTAACGACAAATAATTGGTGGGAGGCAGAAAAAGTGAGTATGTAGATTATTTGCAGTAAAAACACAGTTAAAATAAAAAGAGCAAACAATTCAGGTATACCACACCAATTATTCACCGTACCAAAACAAAAAGGGTCAAATAAAATGTAAAGACGCAACTCAGCATCAAAAACCACAAAAATATTCATATGCTCAACAGTAGAGCAGACAATTTGGCAATCTCTACACAGTAATCTAATAGTACCACATTGACATAACAAAAGCAGAGAAAAATTACCGGTTCTTGACCATTTGCAAGACCTAATGCCTGGTAGCTTTCAACTGATTCGTCAAAAACCAGTAGCTTCACAACCCTTCATCAGGAAATTTAGTAACACTTCCACCTTTAACCCGGTGGCCAGTTCATCTGGCGCCCCCCAAGGAGGTGAACATGAAGATGGTACACAGATTGACCTGTAAAATGTATTTGCATTATAGTATATAGTAACCCTGAAAAAGGTAAAGGTGTTCATTTGGTTTTAAGTTCCTCCATCATCATTTTTCAATATTAGGTTTTTTAGGAACATAGAAAATGAATTCTGCTAAAGGAGCTTGATTGTGCCTCCTTGTTTGATCATCTGGCAATTCATGTAAGGCTTTTAGAAGCCGAAAAAAAACTACAAAACTAAACCAAATCCCCAAAAATAATTATAGAACCAAGATTAAATAAAAGATAAAAATGAAAGAGTGCATACATCCACTGGGTCCATCGTTGATGACAACCCTGAACCCATCATCGAGGCCTTCTTGCTTAGCAACGAGTTTGGCAGTATACATAAGACGGCCAAGAACCTCACAGTGTCTTTCCTCAGCCTGGTAATAAGATCGGACAATATGAAATGATGAGGTAAAATACAAGAAACGTAGGTGAATTATTTGTTTTATCTTATCGAACATTCATTTTAGAAAATTACACTAAGGCCCTCTTGGAACTTGTGGAAATAATATCCTTACGGATTTAAATGTAACGACTCGGAAATTTTGGGTATTTATTATTTATTTGTATTATTTTTCTATAGTGATATTAATGTATTGTGTAATTGTATATATGTGAAATAAATAATGTAGCAATGCATATGTAACAATAATGTTGGGTTCTATTTGTAATTAGTAATAATTATGTGAGCTAATGTGGTTATTTAAATAAAAACTAAAACCTAATTATAAACCCATAACCTTCATACATAGATATATATATATATACAGTATACATAAGCCATCATATATATATATATATATATATAGACACGTACAACGAGAGAAGACGGGGAGAGATGAGATACGAGAAAAGAGAGAGACCTGTGACGAAGTGAGGATGATAGGAGAGGTCGGCGACCAGACCAGGTCAGGCTGCGGTGGTAGGTGGAGGTATTGGGTGCGGTTTAGGGTTTTAAGGCCGCGGCTTCGAGGGGTGATTACGAGGTCATCGGGTGTCCGTTTTCGTCAATCAAATATGTTTTCTTAGCCTATTTTTCGAGAGCTATCTATCCGTGTAAGTCGTTTCATCTGATTTTAACCTTTATAAAAACCCAGTTTTGGGATTTTAATAATAATCCGAATTTATTATAGTTTTATTAATCGGTAGCTCATTTTAATTGCGTTTAGGGGCTGTTTATGGACTGTTATTAGGCTGTCCAAATCTGGTTCTAACTGTTCGGTGGGTTTTCGGCTTGAGTTTGGGAGTATTTGACAAACGAGCTCTCGTTTGCGTAGGCAAGGGGGAAGAATATGATTTCGCTCTAAAAGCGGGATTTGTGTGTTGCTTGTTGCATGTTAATTTAGGTTCAGATATTGATATATGTTGTTATAACAAATACGGTGGTGCAGTTGCAGTATAATGACTAATGATTTTGTATTTACTATGCTTAACATATAATTTGTGAAAATGTGATATAAATTAAACCTTTGAGAAAAGTGAAGGTGGTGACAGTGTATATGCTTGTGTGGTGCTACTGTGATCAAAATGATGTATTTCAAGTGACATTCGATAACTAATTAACTATAACATTACAAAGTGTTGTGTATTATTTTCGGTATGTTGACTTCACTGTTTTTCGCCATTTTGGAGCTTTTATATATATATTTATATATATATATATATATTTTCTGGGATTGTAGTACCAATGTGTGTGGGGTACCATTGTATGATGGGTCCCTGAGCAGTGGCTCTAAAGGTGGGTACATTTGTACCATTGTGTATTTAAAGATGAGCCCCGGAGGCTTACGGTGAGAGCCCGGAAACTTGCGCAAGTATTAGGTGTATCGGTACCATAGGGGTAGTGCCCTTAAAGCCGGCCCCATATCTCTAGTCACATACGGTAGTGTCAGCGTGTGGGTGGGGGTACCATTGTATTATGGGTCCTTGAGCAGTGGCTCTAAAGGTGGGTACGTATGTGATCAATCCCGACTTTGTTTTCGTTGAGTTTTATTTTTATTATCATAATCTATTTATTCAAACCTGGTTTATTTGTTCCTTTATTGTGAATGTGTGAGTTACTGAGGTGGTTACATTTCCCATAAAATTGTCTTGTCATTATTTATCATGATAATATATTTGCCATGTTAGGATTGTGTGTGCGTGCTTAGTAGCATGCGCCGCTTTTTAAGCGAGATTGTTTTCTTACCTCCTTTCTTTGTTTCTTGTACGTTTTGTTTTCAATCGACGTATAGGTGCCGACGTAAGCCGTGACGAAGCTTAGAGTGATTGCTAATGGCTCAGTTATCGGATTACACTTGATCGTGCGCACGTTAGACTTTACGTTAGAACTATTTATTTAGTTGAGCCATGTTGGCCTAATAAGTGTTTGTCGCGAGTTTGTACGTTATTTGCATACAAATATTTTATTCGTACCATATTTATTTTGACCTTATGTTTTGGATCTTGATGGTTAGCTGGGTTGGATGTGACATTTTATTGTTGGATTGGTTTTAAAAATATCGCGTTGGCGAGTTTTAATTATCTATATCATGTTGTTTGAACAGGTTGAATTTTTTGTGGAAACAAATAGATACGTAAAGGTCATGCCGAAATTTCTATAAATCATTTTATTAAAATTGCTTTCTTTTCGTATCGTCACATTTGAGCGTTGTTGGCTACCCTTAGGCCAATAGGGACTCAAATATGACTATCGGCATGTCCTGAAGGATCCGTTTGGTTTTTATTTAGTGTGTTGTCGAATGCTTCCGCATGTTTTGATATTTAAACCTTTTTCTTTTAAATAATATTCACTACTCGGGTTTACCCAAATCCGGGGCGTGACATAAATTTTTCTGAGTATTTTAGCGGTAGTCGTCCATAGATGTTTATAACTTAAAAAATTTAGGGTTGCATTATCTAAGTAAATTAAATCCATGTGTGGTCTTTCATAGCGTTTATACATGGATCAAAATTTCATAGTCTTTCTGGATTATAAGATGAAATTCTTTGACGAAATTAAATCATCTCCAAGTTTTGCCATCGTGACTCTAAAATCTTAAGCAGATCATGACTACAGAGCCATTTTCCTGGATCTAGACCGTTTTTTCTTTAAAAAAAAACCTTTTTCCTTGAAAATAAATATCAAATTTCTCAAATTGGAAAAACTTGTTTAGGCCGGCTATCTAGAGAAAATTAGCTTACTCCAAAGTACCTGCGAAAGTCCAGTTAACCCGTCCCTGACTTTGGGAATAATCACAATGTGAGTTGGAGCTTTTGGAGCTATATCCCTGAAAGCAAGAACCTGTAACCAAAACAAGAAACAACGTACTGTATGAAGCAACAGAAGATAAAAATAATCTACTCCAAATTAGAAGTAAGAGGTAAGATAACAAAAAATCAATCAACTTTCACAAAAGTAAAAGTCTCTTGACAGGAGAGAGCATTGTGGCTTACCTCCTCCAACCCAGCATACGTACATTTAACTTTGTCTGTTCGATTATTATGTTATGATGAAAGCAAAAAAAAAAGGACGAACTAAAGTACAAATATGATATCCCTAATGCATCATGCATGTTCATTCATCTTTAAGATACATAAAGAAAGAGAATGACTAATACGGAAGAACCGAAAAAGGAAAAGAAACATAGTTCGATAGTATCACCTTCTTTAAGCACACAAATGGAGGGAGAAAAGAATGACGTTAAGGTTTCTACTTTCTACTATTTTCCTATAGAAACATAGGTTTGCAGTTTAAGGAATTCCATGACTATAAATGATTAATAACTGATACACCTTATAAGTGAGAAGCGGCTGCAAAAATAAAGCATTGAAAACACGTGGGGAACTTATTCAGTCTACTTTCCTTTCCTCTAAGCATATTACATTTCCTTCCGCAACCTTTTCATAGCAAAACTACTCAAAAGGCAGCACATCTCAGAACTTGGAAATTATATAGCCTAATAAATGTAACATTTCAAATTAAAAAAATAGGGAGAAAAGTTTAACATACCATGTCATCCTCGAAGACAACCGTAGAAGGTATTTCCTTGTTGATTATTTTGTCAAATCTGCAAAAGATGGATTAAGATAAGTCCAATATAAATATGACAAGGTGACAACACAGACACAAAACAAACGGACTTAAGAAAAAGAACATGGAAAATTAGAAACACCATCAGAGTAACATTTCCTAATAAGCTGCAAATCTATGAGCCTGATTTTCAAAAATCTTATGTGACTTATGGGCCTTTGAAACCTTTTTCAAAAATTTATGAACACATGAACCCATAGCCATAAATCCTCTTCCAATCTCATGAGACCACCACTCTTAAAAACAATAAAAGAGCCATAGAGCAGTGTCACACAATAAGTATGTGGGTAATTCGAAACCTTCAAACCATATATACTAAAGCACAGCTTAAATTAAAGGTCGGATACTAAAATGGTAAACGTCTTTAAGACATGGTACTAAACAGATTTTATCCCCCGACTTTCTAGCCATAATTTCTAAAACTTGTAAAAGTGAAAATGAATAGTGGCATATTAAATAGATTGTTACCACCCCCATGGATAACAATGAAAGAAGAAATCACAACAATCACTAATCAAAGTCTTATGTAATGCGTTTTCTATGGAAAATCAACCGACTATGAGAAACCAACGACATGCGTGTGGTTTCATCAGTAGCTAATTATCAGTGTGATACCAGGTCATCAAATTTAGATTTGGTCTCCAACATCTAAAACTGATTAACTTAAAGTAATAGCTAAATTTGTGAGTCCAAATCAATAAATTAGCATCCAAAACACCTTAAGACTTTTATTAAAGGCAATAGAGAACTGAGAATATATAACCAGTGACAGAACCAAAAAACTCAAGGGGCAAATACTCTATATGAGTTTCTTGCTAAGTATGAGAGAGGGTTAAACACTACTAGTTTTAAAAAAATAATCAAATAAGTGACAAAAAGAGAACTTTTTCGTCGTTTTTCAACAGAATGAGAGGGACTGCGACCTCCAGGACCTGTCTCCACCTGGTTTCTTCCCGGGATATAACTCAAGTCACGCTTCGAAGTGTTCATGGATTCTCATGAAGTTAGCCCTGTTTGGCTTGTTTGCTTGCTATAAGCCCCAGCTTTTCTTTTTCTATTTCTTGCATTTGGTGGTCAGCTAGAATTATCTTTTTTTGCATTTAATGAGTGATAATTAATAAAGCTTTTCTTTCCAGGCAGCAAATAAGCCAAATTAATTTCTTAAAAGTTGTATCAGACACACAAAAATATTAGGTTTAAGAGAAGTAGTATAAGATTACCGGAATTGTTCCGTTAATCCTATAAGATTATTTGCAATAAGATCACTGGAATTGTTTCCATCTATAAATTCCAATACATTTGGAAAAACTTATATAGAGAAGTCCCTTAAATACTAGGTCTTTTTCAGTAACATCTAATCCACAATAGAAAACTACTTCTAATTAGAAAAACTATGAATAAAAAATGGACACTATAAGTAAAAAAAGGCTTAATGTTATTTTGCCTTTTCGGAGTGATAAATGATCAAGCTAAAATCTGTAAGCCCAAAAAACCCATGTTTTTTTCCAGGCTGCAAATATACCGGATTGAGATGAATTAAAATGGGAAATATCAATTGAAGTTTCCCAACTAAATAAATGCTTCTCCTAGCGGCCCTAGATTTATTAGTACCTCAGCTGTGGTTCTTTTTTTTGCGCCCTATTTTTTTTCCCCGTCATACCAACAAAAATCACATTGGAAAATAGAAACACCAAATAACAAAATCAACTCGATAACATATTTAAAATAACAAATACCTTTTGACCATAGAACGAAGTCGCTGTGTAATTGAAGATTTTTTTATTTTTTTTTTGTAATTTCCAGACCTAAACAACATTGTTTTTTTTTTATAAATATTTCGCCTCAATTGGGTCGCGACCCAAAGCATTGTCTGACTTGTCTATCCACTAAACCGCCTCTAAAATATTCTACAAAAACTCTTCCATCTTTTCACAATTGATAAAAACAATTATAGAAAAGTGATAAGTCCTTTCCCATTCAATACTGGGTATTGTTTAACAACATCTGATCCTCAATATAAAACGAGTTCTAAAAAAACTATGAATAGAAAATGAAAACAATCAGTAGAAATTAGCTAAAAGAGCGATAAAAAAATTAAAAAAAAAAACAAAAAAAACTAGCACTAGCACAACATATGTATGCATATATACAGAGAGAGATACATAGTAGGGGAATCTTCGGAAGCCATTGCTAGAGAGAGAGAGAGCCGGCTGAAGCTGTCTATTATGCTTCTTTTTATTATATTCTAATAATTTATTTATTTTTGTAATCATTACTATATTCTAACATTAATTTCACATAAATTTGGTCAATCTGAAGTTTTAGTGTTTTACTCCCCCGTTACATTTCAGTTGCACCAAATTACGTATATTCATACAATATAAAATTATTTGGTCCGTTTGTTTAATTCAGTTTTTGTAAATTATTAATACTAATAAATATAAGTATAATTTTATATATAGAGAAAATAAAATAAATTTAGACGCTATATACTTTTTTTTTCATAAAAGTTCTTCTATTGATCGTAAATAAAAAGTGTGGTCAGTGTGGAATATGCGTCCACAGTGGCAATATAAAGAGAACGACTAAAAGTGAAAAAACGATACGAATAAGTGTTTAAATACAACAGAATGACAAGGTCTACGAAACTGCAGAAACAATGAGAAAAAAACAATCACACGAAACATCATTCTTCTAAAAAGTTTTCAAAAAAATAGTCTACGATGATCCTCACTTTACTCCTTATAACTCCCAACCTTTCCTAGACGCTATATATTTAACGATACAAATTATCACCACTAAAACATTAAAAGAAAACGCATCAGTTACCTTAGATATTTAATGATACTTAAAATAAATAAAAAATGTGTCTCGATTGGTTACGAATTTTTCAAAAATAAATATTCAAAAGTCAATCGCATAGTTCAAAAGTTGATCGATGTTATCGAGAGGTGGGCATACAAAATTATTAGGTGACTGGGAGAGAGTGAAGGAGAGGCAAAGGAAAAGGAAATTGGCTTTACAGGAATCCCAATGTATTGGACATTCTCGTCTCGATACGAAAAGAGAGAGAGAGGTACATGGTAAGGGAATCTGGAGAGGGAGCTGTTGCATGCAGCTAAAGCATCGTCTTTCTCGAAAGCCATTGCCAGAGAGAGAGAGAGAAAGCCGGCTGAGGCTGTGTTCTTTAGTACTTTTTTTTTCTTGATAAGCCAACTATTTGCTATTAGTATGTAACTTTCTTTTATTTTACAGAAACTAGTAATTGGTAACTTTGAACTTTAGAGCACTAATTGCATCGCTCTAATTCGGTATTTAAATAAATGTATCTCTCCTTAAGCTTCGAATTAATGACCCCGGAGCCAAATCTCCTTTTCTTTTCTTTGATATTTGAAAGGATAGAATATATTTGATGGTTTTAACATTTTCTTCACATGAACTATTCTGACTTGCAAGCATATTTGGACATATTTTCACATGTATAAAAATTTGTTATGTAGATATCTCTTTACTCGATTATGTTTTTTTTCACTTGTGTGACTCTATGTATTTCACGGAGTCCCCGCCTCCTTTGTTTTGTAACTGCTCTTATTTCTCATGTAAGTATTTTTTAACCTCTTGTATTGTTTATAGGCTTGTTATGAACAGCTTCAAATATCTTCGTTTTATTTGTTTGTTTTCAGGGTTCGATGCATTGGGAACCGGGCTATTGTTCTTCTTGTACCATCTAATGTAAATTTTCGTCTTCATTTATTTAATTAAGTTAGCTGGAGAATTTCTTGCGTAAGTCTTTTTCATTTCTCTGTTTTCTTTTAATTAGGTTCCTAAAGATGACGACAGGCGTCTTCAGTAGCTTCATGGTATTTAGAGCGTATCGAATATAGGCTTATAGGATGAGTAAAGAAGCGAAGGAAGGGAAATTGGCTTGATAGGAATCCCAATGTGTTGGATTTGGATGTTCTCTTCTTGATATGGAGAACTTGTGTACAGTTGCAGACTTGCAGTAGTTAATATTCGAGTAATCTATAATAAGTTTGTTGTCTTTTTTAGTAATATCTTATCTTCAATAGAAAACTACTTCTAATTGGAAGAATATTGAAAAAAAATGGTACCATCAGTAAAAATAGCTAATATTTTTTTCCCGTTTCCGAGTGATAAATGATAACGTTCAAATCTTGAAGCGCAGCAAACCCAGGTTATATTCTAGGCTGCAAATGTGCCAGATTATTTTCTTAAATAGGCTTGAAATGAATAAAAATGGGAAATATCAATCTACACAAAACGTTTCTCCACTATTACCGAAACTCTTCCCTCGATCTTCACAATTTTACTTCACATTTGATAAAACAATTATAGACATGTGATAAGTCCCTTCCCATTCAATACTGGGTAACTTTAATGACATCTAATCCTCAATATAAAGAAAACAAAAACTCAAGTAACTTGAAAGGAAAGGAAATAGGACTACATTAAGTCTTCAAAGATTATACATCTCTAAGATCTCTTGTACGCCAATGCTATCAATGCTTTTATTCTTAAAACATTTAAATATATTCATTCATTAACATATAAGCATAAAGCATAAGCATCAAGACATAAAAGATTTTATAACCACTTTAGAACCCAAAATACTTGTAAATTATCAAGTATGGAAAATCAAGGGAAGAAACTGGCTGTTTTGGTAGGTTGCCTCTATAAACAACATGAAGGACTACACTTAAAAGGGTGCATAAATGATGTGATGGCAATGAAGAAAGTGCTCGTTAAACGGTTTAAGTTTGACCCAACCAATATCGAAGTCCTCACAGACGAACATGGGTCGGAGGTTATGCCCACGGGAGCCAATATAAGGAAGGCTCTCAAAGAAATGGTTGAAAAGGCCCAAAACGGTGATATTTTGTTTTTCCATTTTAGTGGTCACGGTACATTGATCCGTCATGGTGGTGAAGCTATAGTTGCCAGTGACTTGAATCTCATCATGGGTACTTAACCTTTTTCTTAACTATTCTATGGCTCTTCAACCATATAATTTGCAAGACATTTTATGCTTTTCTCTATCAAATCATGGTAGGCTGGGTGTCCTTTTTTGCATTCAAATGCTAAAAATCTCTAGCAAAATTTATGTTTTCGTAGAAAATTATGAAACATGAGCTATTGACTATTGATTTATTGATTTTGGAATGTTTACTGTAACCTTCACGAAACATCATTTGATTAATTTGTACTACTTAAAGTTATGTCATCAAAATAATAACGAGTATATAAATTATATTTTCCCCAGCAGTTTTGATGAGATAATTGTAAATTCTGTTTAATTAGATGTAGACTTCAGAGATCTAGTTAACCGTTTGCCAAAGGGAGCCACTCTAACGATTCTCTCAGACTCATGCCACAGCGGTGGCCTTATTTCCCAAGAAAAAGAACAAATCGGACCCTCTACCAGTATAAAAACTAAACCTGAAACACTATATCGAAATTCGAAATTCATTCCTGTCGAATCTTTACTCCAACACCTTTCGACTCAGACAAGGATAAACTCTTCAGACATTGGAACCCACTTGTTGGCTCTGTTCGGGTCCGAAGCAAGCCTAATGTTTTATCTTCCTTATGGCCAAGATGCTGACGTGGACAAACAGTACCGTCCCGATGATGGGATTCTGCTCAGTGGGTGTCAGAAAAACGAGTTTTCTGGTGACCTTAGCCCAGGACAAGGTGTTCCGGTAAATAAACCTTGTGGGGCATTTAGTAACGCGGTTCAAACAGTGTTGGAGAAGCACGAGGGTCCGATCACTAACAAAGAACTTGTGAAGTCAGCGAGAATAGTTTTGCTTGAGCAAAAACTTGATGATCAACACCCATGTCTCTACTGTAGCGATTCCAATGCTAGTGCGACCTTCTTGATGCAAGAACCTAAAATATAACATTTTAATTACTGTAAGAGCCTAAGAGATCACTCATATGGAAGTGACAGTATAAATAAATAAGGCAACTTAGCCGGACAATTGTGGAGGATATCAAGTATATAACTGGAAAATTAAGTGATCAGTATAATTGTTGTATCGTCTACCGTGTGATCAGTAATACAAATGTTCGATTTTCAGAAGCACGAAAAAAATAACAACTGTTTGTTTGAAGAATAAGTGCTCATTTTAAAATATCAAGGAATGTATGTCCTGCGCATAAACTGATATTTACATGTTTAAAATGTCATTCTTCTAAAATCAAATGGAGTTGTAGTACTTTAAAAGTTTCCATTGGATCATGGAAAACGAATTTGGCAAACATGGTAAAGCGCTTATATTGAAGTAAAAAGGACGGCCTTTAACTTTTTAATGTGGGATCGATAGATCTATCCACATCCCAGGTTTCCCTTTTTTTTGGCCCTCTCGGGGTTAATATCTTTCACAATTCACACCACAAAACGATTTTAAACGACATTTATATTTGTTATCGCTCTCATTCAAGAACACGTTCTAAAACCGGTTCCGAAAGATCCAAACAAAACCATTTTCTATGAACTTTTCTCCACAAGCTTTACGTACATGCATGGATTGATCTCTTCGAAGCATAGTGTTTCCTTTTGGGTACGTAATAACAATGTAGATTACACCATAATTGAAGTAATGAAGACGCTTAACAATGGACCTTGTCATTACCTGATCACGTAGTCATATATGTTAACAAATTTAATTATTTTGTTATGCAATTGCAGCTTATTTAAGTGCATTTGCTTGTACGCATCATTTTAATTGTGAAACAAGTCAAGAATGAGAGTGAGGGTGATCAATCTGAGTCGAGCATTATAACATATGTTAGTATAAACTATAAATTGTGGTCTAAAATAATACGAGTGAGGTTAATTTGGAGTTCATACCGGAATAACAAATAAAGTTTGCGCGTTCTAATAATAACTTCTTTAAAGATTGAGCTCTGTGGCATAATAAATAATTTTAGACTTCTAGTTTTTGTTAAACCATATTGTAAACTGGATAATTGCTTTTGTTTTTCAAGTACAAAACAAAAACATGCAGACAATTGTATATCACTTTAGAAAGTTTAACAAACTAATATCAATAAGCTAAAATAACGTATGGTAACTATTTCTTGCCAACTTAATGAGCCAATTTGTTACTGATCGAGCTCAAACTGAAATTATGTCAAACTCACTTCTTAGATTCTCAGATAATCCTGCTAACCTGCATATGTATGGGACTCGTTCTCGACGATTGATGAACTGAGATTGAACAACTCTATGCTCCAAAAATGTTCTATTCAAACATGTGATCGATATCTATTCATTTTTCATTTTCTTTCTTGGAAGCAATTGAAATACAAAAATCTTAACCCTCTTGCAAAAAATGGAAAAAAAACTACATTATATTGATATAAGTTTTCTTGATATAGTAATGCCACCATAAGGGGAAAACTTCAGTGTTACCACCAAAAACAATGATGCTTCATGCTTACAACAATCAATTTATTCCTCTACTAATTAAGAAACCAAATAGGAGTTCATTTATTAGCTTCAACATACGAATCAAAAGAGTTAATTATCATTACAGAATTGAAAATAATTTGAAATTTTAAATATGGAAAACCAAGGAAAGTAGTTGGTTGTCTTGGCAGGTTGCCTCCACACCAACTTGGGAACAAATTACGAGTTGCATGGGTGCATAAATGATGTGATGGCGATGAAGGAAGTTCTCGTTAGTCGGTCCGGGTTTGACCCAACTCATATCGATGTCCTCACAGATGGTCCTGGGTCGGAGGATCTTCCCACATGAGCCAATATAAGGAAAGCTCTCAACCAAATGGTCGAAAACGGTGACATTTTGTTTTTCCATTTCAGCGGTCACGGCACCTATCATGAAAAAGGCGAAACTATAATTCCTTGTGATCGGAATCTCATCACTGGTACGTTAACTTTTCTCAACTTGTTCAAGGTTAATTTATAAACCCTAGCTAGAATTTGTTAGGCATATTTAGGCTTGTTTAAATAATTAAACATCATGAGGGCATATATTACTCTAGATGAGGTTCTCTATATACATATAATTTTTAAAACTGTCACATACAGTATCTACGAACAAATTGTACTTGGTCATAGATCTTATAAAAAATTTGAGCCAACTAGAGTACTTCTTCTTTTCTTTTTGTAAGAGTCAATTTGTCAGTATAAATTTTGAGAAATTACCAAGGAAACATAAACGATATATTTTTGCTAAGGAAATGTAATATAGATATTTGGGTGACATGATTACACATCTGGACATGTGATTTATATCAAAATCCATTGTGACCATATTTACTGATCACATCCATAGATACACTACTCTCTGGTCTCTGCCATAAAATATTTTTGGTTATATAATGCTTAACGATATACAGCATAAATTAAAATAGACTTTTGATAACAAAACTTGATACCACATTTGTGATTATTGTGTAGATGTCGACTTCAGACATCTAGTTAACCGTTTGCCAAAAGGAGCCATGCACACCCTCACAATTTTATCCGACTCTTGCCACAGCGGTCAACTCATCGCCCAAGAAAAAGAACAAATTGGACCCTCTACCACTTTGGAAAATAACGACAAAACAAAGTCTGGAAAATCTAAATTTGTCCCTATCGAAACAATAATCGAAAATCTTTCGTCTCAAACCGGCATACATTTATCAGATGTTGGGACCCACTTGTTGGCATTGTTCGGGTCCGAAGCAAGCCTAAAGTTTCGTTTGCCTGAGCACCAAGATGCTGATCATGTGGACAAACTGTATCGTCCTGACGATGGAATTCTGCTTAGTGGGTGTCAGAAAAACGAGTTCCCTATGGACCTTAGCCCAGGGCAAGGTGTTCCCTTGGAGAAACCATGTGGTGCATTTAGTAACACTGTTCAAATAATGTTCGAGAATTTACACGAGGGTTCAATCACTAACAAAGAACATGTGAAGTCCGCGAGAATGGTTTTGCATGAGCAAAAACTAGACGAGCAGCATCCATGTCTCTATTGTAGCGATGCTAATGCTAGCACGACCTTCTTGATGCAAGAACCTCGAATATGTTATTTTTATCACGTAAGAGTGTGGTTCACCTTGGTGGCTAATAACAAATTAAATAAGGCAAGTTAGCCAACTCGTAATAGGTAAAAGTCTGGTTATATATTTCCCTCTTGGTGGAGGTGACATGTAAATAAACAAGGCAAGTTAGCCAAAAGAAAGTGTTATGGTATCAACTATGGAAAATGGATTACCGTGAGAAATGTATCATGTGACCAGCTGTTTATGAATGTTAATTATATATGAATAAAATGTTATTATGCATTACATCTTAGATATATGGTATATGGATTCGTATTTTAGATCAAAGGGAAAAGTGGGTCGTTTAACACAACTTATCCCCGAAATAGTTTGATTAAATTTTTATTGAATTGTGGGTGATATTGATCAAACTGTTAAGGAGAAGATGGAGATTAATCTTTCAACATTAACTTTTTTTAAAATAAAAAATAAACCTGATTTGGCTCATAAAGTTAACTTTCAGATAGACTACTCATGCTTTGGTTGTTCGATCATCCAAGTTCTTTTTTGTCCCAACAGTTTCAGCTAAATATTGAAGGTTTTCAACATAATAACAATTGACATTTGATAGCTCCTTCTTATGAATAGGCTGGCCCGACAAGTATGGTACGTCGTGCACACAAAAACTAAAACGCACTAAATGTACTTTTATACTCATCCGTCTCGGTACGTATTCGGAATCAGACTTACTAACCATCATCAAGTTTTTTAATCAAACTACCAAGGGAGTAGCAAATGTTGTAAGATGCCATGCACATTCTTCTACGGACTCATTTTGTCCCTATAAAAATTTGACTAATCTCGTTTCTAAATTGTCGAGATGGACCACTTTGAAACTTAAATCACAGTACATATTTAGGACTTAAACTATTTATTGAAGTGAACTACTTTCGTTACAGATCATTAATTTATTACTAGTATTAACCATTCCCCAAACTGTACGTGTATATGATATTACAAAAATAAAAATATGGGTTTTGTCCACAATTATAAAAATAAAATAAAAATAAAATTATACTACCTTTATGGAAATAATGTACAGTATGATGTGTGTGGAAAAGTCATGGCCGCCTGAGGACGATATATGATAGTGACTGAGTAATGATGTGGCAAATAAAATAAAGTTAGTCAACCCAAGACTGTCCCATACCGTGTCAAAACCGCGTACGCTTGTAATACTTAATCATTCAAATTTAGTCATTTCTTTTTAAATAAAAAATAAATAGTCTCAAGTATTATACTACTATTTAACCCCTATCCTTTTAATCTCATTTTAATTTACTCTCCACTATTTAACTTGTTTCAAATTTGGTCTTTTACTAAATTTAGTTTTGGTTGTTTATTTTTTTTGTTTTTCAAACACACTTTTGCTTCAAATTATAGTAAGTATATTTTTACCTGTCATAATTTTGATAAAACGGACAAAATTTACTTTACGAGGAATCAAACTAGTAGAGACTTGTTGTTAGCGTATACAAATCGTGTAGTTTCCCACCTTATCTTTATTTAGAAGTTGGGCACATTAGTCACTATTTCATTAACTGATCCAAAAACGATAACCTTGTCGACAAAAAGCTTAACCACTGCTCGTCTGCTAATATAAAAACCGTCAGTTTCTAAATTTATTTGGTCGATGCTGGATTAGCTACATGATGACTCTCCAAAATACTAGATCCAGGCTACGTAATTTGTATCCATACTATATAATCAATACACAATAAATGACGTTGAATGATATCATTGGTATATCGGCACGTCTAACTACTCTCATTTAAACGGCTTGCGTGTTCGTCACGATATTGTTTTCAAAAACCACCCATAATTCTAACCTTACTACCCACTCGGATAAATTACTTAGTTCTCCTACAAGAACACTATTCATTTTCATTGTACTCTAATCATATGTCGTCTTCTGAGCTGTATAGCTAGCCAAGTATAATAAACAAGAGTAAATGTGTAATTATTGTTTACGAGGTGGACTTATGTAAGAGGACAAATATGACTTATTAATAATTTAAGAAATATGATAGTATTTATTTATTTTTAAGTAATGGAGGGGAGAAAGGAAGGGGAAAGCATAAAACTAGGAATATTTGTAACTAAATACTTACAAAAATAAAAATAAAGGCACCGGCTCTCGTCCATTTTCCCGTTTTAGACGGATATAAAACTAAAACAACGAGCCTCGATCTACATACAATTAACAATATACAATATATTCTTCATCTCTCTCTCTCTATATATATATATATATATCGTGCCCTTACTTTCTCTCTCTAAAATGGCGGATCAGCTCACCGACGACCAGATCTCCGAGTTCAAGGAAGCCTTCAGCCTTTTCGACAAGGATGGTGATGGTATGTATTTATATATCTATATATCTATATCTATATCTATATCTATTGTTTAGATTGCGTATTTGGGTATTTCAGATCTGGGTTTTTATTCAGATATATTGGTGCTTATAGATGATTTATGTTATTTGTTAGCTGATTGAGGTTAATTACATTGTGGTCCCCGTAGTTTATGGGAGTAATCAATCTGGTCCTCTTTTTTTGTTTATAGATTCTATTTTGTTTCTTTTATCTATTTGTTTCAGTTGCGTATTTGGGTAATTCCCAGATCTGGAGTTTTATTCAAATAAACTGGCACTGGCATCTAAGTCGATCTATATCTGGGTTAATTACACTATGGTCCCTGTAGTTTCTGGGAGAAATCAATTTGGTCCCCTTGTTTTGAAACTGTTACAGGATTGGTCTGTTTTCGGAACTTAAAACTGTAATTAGTGATTAGTATTGTAACGTGTGACCGTCTGTGGTTTTAATAGTATTTGTGTTGCATTCAGCATATCGAAAATGATGGAAGATGGTATTTATATATTTCATATATGATGTGTCTATGTTTTTTGACCTTTTCTGAATCTGTTGTTTGGACTGCGTGTATGGGTATCTCAGATCTGGGGTTGTGTTGAAATTATTGGTTTAGATGATTTTGTAAATGGGTTCCAGATTTGTTTATTGATTGTAGTTAATTACAATATGGTCCATGTAGTTTTAGGGAAAATAAATCTCGTCCCGTGTTTTCGAAAAGTTACAGATTTGGTCCTTGTTATTTGGAAGGAACCAGATGGAAGCAGTCAAAGGTTGTGCCCTTCCCTCCTAAAAATTGATGAAAAAGTAATTTTTTTACCATGTATTTTGATTAAAATCTTCAAAACCTAACGTTTCATCCCTGTATTTACGAAAATTAGCATTTTGGCCCCTCTCAATTAAAGTTTCTGGTTCCGTCCCTGCTTGTTATGGACCTTTAAGTCGTCAGACGAATCATGATGAACATCCTAACACTTGACTATTGTGTGGTTTTATAATTTTATTAGACTGTGTGTTGCCTTTAGCCTATTTGATAAGGATGTAGATGGTATGCAAAATATCTATTTCTACTTTTGCTGCATGGATTGTTTGGATTGCTTATAATCATTTCTCAGATCTGGGTTTGTGTTTATTATATTTGTTCAAATGATTTTGTGAAAGGGCTGCGGATTTGTTGTAAGGGTATAATTATACTATGGTCCCTGTAGTTTCAGGAAATTTGGTCAGCATGCTTTGAAAAAGTTCACAGGCTTGGTTCTAGTTAGGGACTTAAATTCCTCAGTGCTTGTGTACGAGTGTATCTAGGTCTTTAGCCTATTTAACGAGGATAGATGGATCAATTAGTTCTTTTGGTGGAAAGAATATGGACATTTGTTGAAATTATTGGTTTAAATAATTTGTCGAAAAGGCTTTTATACTTGTTTAGGTGGTAGGGGTTGATCTCAACTTTAATTGTCCACATGGCTTGAAAAAAAAAGTTACAGAGTTTATTCCTCTTTTGAACTGGAAGTCTCTTCAAATGGAGTATATCATAACAACCAACCTGTTTAGTGTATCTATTGTTTTAATTACTCATATAATTGTTTAAAATTTAGATACTGTTATAAGGATATTTGATATCGTCATTTGTGGTATGCAAAAACTTTGGATTCGTTTATTCTGTCAGATTTGGTTACAGTTCTGTACTTTTGTTCTTGGATCAACTTATTAGTAATAAATGAACTCTTTAGTCTTTAGTAGGCTTTCTTAGCTGCAACTTTTAGCACATAAGATGACTTGTTTGATACTCGGAAAAGTATGTTCATTAGCTCTTTTGGCACACACAAAAAAGGCAAAAAAAACCTGTAGCTTTAAAGACGCAAACTATCTATCTTTTACCTGTATTGACCCCTTATGCAATTATAATTGCTCTTTAATTTATTTGCATGGAAAAATTCTGGATTTAAATTGAGTTTATTTGATTTAAATGAGTTTTAATGCTTTTTGTTTGTTTATCCTATCGTAGTTGGTACCTATTTAATATGACATTCCTGGTTGTTTAACATGCATGATTTATCCAGCATTTTGGTCTCACACATTAATAATCGAAGTGTAGCTTTATCTTGCGTTCTTGCTCTTCAGATTATCCGTAATGTATCCATAATCTATCATGCTGTATTTTAATGCATCATTACTTCAATTTAAATCAGGTTGCATTACCACAAAAGAGCTGGGAACAGTGATGAGGTCGTTGGGGCAAAACCCAACTGAAGCCGAGCTCCAGGACATGATCAATGAGGTGGACGCTGACGGAAACGGCACAATCGACTTCCCAGAGTTCCTCAACCTCATGGCTAGAAAGATGAAAGACACCGACTCTGAGGAAGAGCTCAAAGAGGCGTTCCGAGTGTTCGACAAGGACCAGAACGGCTTCATTTCTGCTGCTGAGCTCCGTCATGTCATGACTAACCTTGGTGAGAAGCTCACCGATGAAGAAGTTGACGAGATGATAAGGGAGGCTGATGTGGACGGTGATGGCCAGATCAACTATGACGAGTTTGTTAAGGTCATGATGGCCAAGTGATGAGCGCTTATGAATTTAAGAAAAATGATTATGGAAATTTGATGGTAAAAATAGATGATCTATTTTTCTTTTTGAGTTGGATTTTGTCGATCGAACCTCTTGAAGGATGTAACGGTCTGTTGTGCTTGTGTTTGGGAAATTATGTTTGTGTTTTATCGTAATTGATTGTGACAAATTGCATTTGGCAGTTCGTAATTCCTATTTTGTAGCTTTTATTCCCTAATCAAAAAAAATTTCTCACAGAATTTTACTGCTTACCAAAATGGCCAAAATTTACGAGGCTTGCAATATGGATCGTCTCCATTGATTGCTTTTAGCGTGCTTCTGTTTAAGGATCAAGTTTTATCCGCTGTTGTCCTCCAAATTACAGTTGAGAACTTATTCAGAATTAGTTAATGCATGAAAACATTAGCTATTTATACTTCATTTAATGCAGTATCTCAGGAATCAATAAGAACATGAGCAAAGCTCAGATCATTAAGTAAACTCCAAAACAAAGATGGAGGGTATAATGCTCGAGTGAACATGAAACAGGTAAATGGACAAAGCTGGATACATCTCACTCGAGACACAGTTTTGCACCTTACCGCCATACTGGTCTGTGAGTAAAATAGTATATGCAACTGTGCTACTAATTATAAAGATTACCAAAAACTCATTTATTTTCCTTTTAACTATTATACGGCTTCTACCCAATATCATAAAGTTGATGGTTTTTTGTTGTTCCAAAGAATCTGCACATTCAAGAAATTCAAATGTGATGAAAATTTAAACATATTCAAAGAGTAGCCATAATTTGCATTTTAACGAACATGTTGCATGAAGCTTTAGGGAGAATAGAAGACACAAGTCTGGTTCATTTATGGCCTGAAGTTGTCAAATAAATGATTAAAACCCCATTGTCATCTGTGGTGTCAACAAAAGTCTTTTTAACTTGAACAACAGAATCCCGAAATAAAATACTTAAAAAGGACTCATAATCTCTTTAGACTCTTCTTTCGAGCATCCATTTTCTTCTTATCGGGATGAGCTTTCACTGCCCCAACTTCCTTCTTTTGTCCAGCAGGCGCGGCCACGGAGCCGCTAGCGGAGCATAAGACTGTTTTATTCGAGAGAGGTAAAGGCGATGGCAATGGTAATGCACCACCATTCTTCTCATCAACATTGAGGACCGTTGTGTTTGATTGGTCAACATTCAATGCTGTTGTGGACTCTGAAATAGCTCCGCTTTTGAACTTGGGTTTTGACTTAAGAGCATGAATTTGAGTGTAGATCCTAATTAATGTAAAAAGAAGAGCATTATAAAATGATCGAATTAGGTAACAAATGATATACGTATCAAGCGTTAACTCTTGCACACAAGACCGTAATCAAGAGGGATGAAACATGAGAGCGATAAAAAAGTAAAGATACGTATAGGAATTTTTGTTGTATTTAATGAGAAAAGAAGCTATAGTTTTTTGTTTGATGTATTTATAATAGTATATAGTATATACATACATACTTATAAGTATTAAAGTGTCTTTGGTATGTCAAAACTAAAAGGTTTACCTTTTTAGAGAAGTCTGGGTATGTTACTTAGCTCGAAAGTATGGAAATCACACTTTTGTTTGTTGAACCAAACACACATCTTACTTGACGTTAAAAACAGTCTCAAATTATACAGATGGGGTTGCACCAAACAATTCTGAAGCCTCTGATCAAATACGCAAGCACTCACCCACAATGTTCTCTAAAAGGCGTAAGACTGGTTCTAGGCTAAATAGGTCAGCTAGCGCTTAGTCATCCGCCTAATCACTTAGGCGCTTAGGCTCCGTCTACCGCCTAATTTCTTCCTAGGCCTTTTTTTTTAGAAAACTGCTCATCCGTATACTTGAAACAAAAATACCCATAACCCACCCACAAAAAAAAAAACATAAGCTTGCATACATGCCACTCGGTATTATAGAACTGTCATCACCACATCATTGCATACATAACTGAATATAGTAACTGTTGTTTCCAAAGAAATCATTCAAGTTCATATTTAGACAAAACATGTGATAACAAAAATCATAACAAAACTACATTACATTTAAAAAACTGAGAGATAAATAAATCGAATAAAATGCTAAGAAAATGGTTCACCTTGCATATCTGGCATACTCCTCGTAGTTTTCAAGCAACATCTTGCCAGCTTGCTCATTTAATGCTGATTCAGGAAATGGTTCGATAAGCAAACACCTAACGACCTGCATTGGGACGACAATAAATGTCCTTTAAGCGCACTACAAAAAAAATTGCAATCTCACAGGCCTCTACACAATGGTGAAAGAGGACAAAGCATTAAGCTGTGACTATTAACTTACAATCAAGACATGTCGTAAGCCGAGACTCGGGTTCCAATCTTTTTTTAGTGTATTAACACAAATCTCACCATTTGTTGCAATGTTTGGATGATAAATCTTAGTCAAAAAGAAACCTAAAAAATATTCTCAAATTATTAGTAACGTAGAAAAAACATAGCTTCTGAGATGGGAAAGTGAAGGGGGGATGAGAAACAAAACAGAGTGTACATAGTATCAAAATGATATGATCAGGATATATAATATGGCAAGGAAGAATATTCAGGTAGGCAATTAACAAAGCAACAGTAGCAGCTCATACAGAAACTAAACAAAAAAGTGCAACATAATAAACCTTTAGGAGGAGAATGTGGAAAATCACGAGACAGGATCAACTTCATGCGGAAAATGCCATTCTCGTATGGAGTGCCAGCTGCAAGACATTATTTTTCATTGAAAAGCTTGATAATCTTCAATAATCATCTAACTTTTAATATTACAATCATCCACACAAATAAGAGATAGAGAAAGAGAAAAACATACCTGGACCTTCAATATCTGCAAATATCATGGAAAAATCGTCCTCATTAACGCTTACTTTGATGCCTTCTGGGGGAGTTTCATCCAGATTCTTCAATTCTTTTGCTAATTGCTTTATTACATTTGGTGGAAGGTTTTCATTAGTTGCCTGCCAAATAGAGAGTGTTCGAAGATTATGAAGAAATATCATGGCTTTGTCCTGCAAACTAAAATAATCTTTATAAACCATATTTTAGTAGATGTAACGGGTGTCCATGGAAAATGTTTTCTTTTTCAGATATTTTTCTAATTAGCCACTAAAAATATCACCAGATCCTGAGAATCAAACAATATAATAAAGATTTATTACAAAAGAAAAACTCGTCTACTGCTAGGAAAGATGGGAATATTTGGTGAGAAAACATAAATAATTTACCATAGCCACTGAACCAGGAGGAGGTGGTCAAAGCTCAGCAAGCAGCCAAGATGAAGTTAGAAATGGTAATTCTTGTCAATAAACTCGTCCAAGAGACGCCACAAGGACAAGATAACCTACAACAACATAAAGTTCAATGAATCTCAACTTTAAAGTATCAGACATTACAATCAAATGTGCTTTAAGTATGCAAACACTGAAGACTAATAACGAAAAACTTCTCGTGAACTCCGTAGTACAACAGGATAGGATGTAAAAGACTAACTGAGACGCTAAAGACCTACAAAACAATATTTTTCGTTAATTTTGAGTATCTATTTAAAAGTTAAAACAATCATGTCTTTAAATACAACCTGTAATCTAGATTAAATTTTATATGGAAATCAATCAGAGTTAGAACTAGAAAGATTAACCGAGGTGGCAGTTCACTAATACGCAGATCACATAAATCAATGAGATTTTATCTGAATCAGACTTGGATAATCAATAGGGAATCTTCCGTGTATCAGCATCCGAAATGCTCATTTTGCTCCCTGATTGAGAGCATTTCGCCAACCGTTATGTAACTTAATGAGACAAAGTAGTCAGTAATTAGGTAGAAACTAAAGAATCGTTAAAGACGAGACAAGAATCCTTGCAACATACTAATCGTTCGTAAAATTGCAAAATCCACTTATAATAATTACTCGGTTTCTATAATTATTGAAAACCGTATACGGAAACGTAATAAAAAACTACGTAAACAAGCCAGTCGACAACGTAAACCTAATCAAAAGCTCCCTTGAGGTGATAATTTATTAAGCAGATTGTAATATCCAAAAAGATCTTATCTTAATGACATGATTCCCCTTTCATTTTTTTTTTCAGTTGCTAAATCTTAAATGAACCCATTTGGGTAATAACACGATCCTGGCCATAATCAGTAGAGAGAGCTCCAAATATCCTCAACGATGAAGAACTTTTGATACACGTAGACAGAAACTCAAATCAATCAACAACCTTCTATGCATATATTAAGAGCCTTCTTAAGAGAAACAATTGTTTAAACCATTTGTTCCAACTTTCTGGCATGCCATATAGACAAACACGGAATTCAAATACTTGAAACGGTATTAAGTCCATGCAAGGGAATTACCAAATAAATGAAATTGATTTATCCTTATAAGCTGTCAAACTTTTGAAATGACCACAAGAACAAGTGACAAAAGTCCATTGGCAAACTAAACAATCAAGTAGAAAAGTATATGATGAGAGGAAAGGGAATGCAATACAGTTAAAACTTAGCCATTGTCTGTTTATCACTAAGCTCTAAACTTCAATATAAATTAAGAAAAGGCATCCAAGCAACATATGCCTACAAATTATAAGTTTCAAATGAGATACAACACAAAAGTTCATAGCTTTTGAAATCATGTAGGTCAAATAATCAAGCCCCACCAAGCACAAGTCAGTCATTCAATTTGATTTGATTTCGTATGCCAATCCATATCCTAATTTATTGACTGAATTCCAAAACTAAGTCATTTAAAAATGCCTTTCCATTCCCTAACAACTGATTTGTAATATCATTCATTGGTCCTTAAGGCTTGTTCAGATGCATCTTTCAAGAAGTTAAACTCACGTGGCTGAGAAAAGATCGGATTCATTCATCTAAATAATTTCAGATTAAACACGAAACTTATGCTATAATCCGGCCAACAAAATTCAGTACAGCCAAGAGAAAAAAAAAGGTTTATTAGCTGCAACTAAACAATCCCCAATTTCTAGTAAAACAAACAAGTCATAAAAACTAGCTCCTCTAAGACATACATACACAACCAGTATTAAATTTTGCCCCAACCTAGATGCTTTACAACATTAACTTGAGAATTCAACAACAGAACTACAAAAAATAAAAGTATTTCACCTTAAAAATTGAACCTTTACAAACAAAGATATTAATTTAATAAAAAAATTTAGTAAATAGAACAAAGTAATCACTCGTTACTATGCATATGCTTCAAAATATACATAAATAAGAAAACACCGAAGGATAAATAGCACGAATAGACCTTTACAAACAGAAATCTGAGGACACTTCTCAACTCCAAGCATTTAAAATACCCAATTTGTAACATGCATTGGGAATATTTACATTTTCCTATAGATTATAGAATTATTAACCGAACCTGCAATAGCCCTATGCTAAATGTCTAAACTGTGGGTTAAAAAAGGCACTTTTACCTTAAAGATTGAAACTTTACAAAGAAATATATTGATTTATTAATCAAAAATTAAAGTAAATAGAACAAAGCAATCACTCATTACTATACATAAGCCTTCAAATTATACATAGATAAGAAGTAAATAGCAAGAACAGACCTTTATAATCAGAAATCAGAGGGCATTTCTCAAATCCAAGCATTTAAAATACCCAATTTGTAACATGCATTGGGAAATTTTACATTTTCCTATAAATTATACTCCATCAATCATAAAAGGAATATACAATTATAAACCAGACCTGCAAACAATTCGTTAAAAAACAAAGAAGGGTCCAATAAATTGAAGAAGTGAAATCTAATTACCTGAGCTAGAGATGTGTTTATATCAAGTGGGTTTATCGAAACAGTAGTGATCTCTCCTTGAAATAATTGATGATATGAATTTGACGCAAAATAAAATAAAATATGATCAGAAAAAAGGTGGGTTATTACACTAATGGATCTTTTTGTTTCAGGGACAATTGAATATGGTATTAGTAATATATATATATATATATATATATATATATATATATATAGTAGTAATGTGACCCACACACGTTGCGTGTGTGACTCGTAATGCAATTAAAATATAAAAAATAAGTGTAGTTATGATACAAATACGTGGATAATACAAAAAAAAATAGTATAAGACTTAAAAGAATGTTTGGTTGTTAAAGAGGGACACATAATGTTATTAGTTTTTATTTTATTTTTATTTTTTTATATGAGGATGGTATTATTGTAATTAATAAAACAATATAGGGGTATTTTTGAAAAAAATTGGCAAAATTGAGCAGCCTCAATTCCCTTGGGTTGGCTTATTATAATAGAATGATATATTTTTAAAGTTGGTATTAGTAGTATATGTTGTAACCGAAATGCTATCAAGTTTTAAGATATTATTTTACATGGTCTCGTAATACTAGTAAAAGTTAAAATCCAGTTTCGAATATTTTATAGTTTCTTTTCATTATGATAATTCTATTATCAACATTAGGAGTTTATATCATGCGTATGTCTCTCTAAATAATTCTATTAGTAAATGAATATTGTGACGCACTGTAAAAGACGTTTAATACAGGATAACGGGGGAGTATAAATATAGTGACGTCACATGCCCTACGTAAAACATGGGGGTATAACCGTGTAAGGTAACACCATACACAATTACACACCCCGAGGTGGTCTTCTTTGCAACTTGTCTCTGTATTTGTTACCTTGTCATATAGTGCTATTAGTACTAATCATGTGGAATTTTATGATATAAATCAAACAATATGATCAAAAAGTATTTGGATGTAACATCAGGACCATAGTTTTCCAAAATTCTGAGTGGGTATGGAAATGGAATTAATTGTAGCAAAACATTATCTCAAAATTAAGTAACAGACATGTTCTATTCTGAATATCCACTGGACCACTTGTACTACAATTCAGTTGAGCATTCAAATATAAACCGAAAATCCAAAAACATCACCATCTACATATATTTATAGATACGTTATTGGTATCGTTTTAGTTGTGAAGTTTTTGTTATTAGATAGTTTTCTTTCACCATATTAAAAAAAATAAAAATATCCCACCATATTCTCTTAGTTTATGGTAAAACTATCAATTTCCTAACTTTATTAAACTATTTATACAGCTTATTAGCTTCCGAATTTATGTTGGTAGTTTCCTGAGTTCAACGCTATCTTTTTTTTTCTCACCTCAACATTTTCCTCATATATATATTCTCTTATCACAATTTTTATATACTCTTATTCCAGACCATTTTTATACTCTATGCATAAATACTTGGTTCTTAAATAAATGTATCTTACGAAATTACGTGCAACTTCGACAATGATAAGTATTTAAATTGTCAAAATTGAAAATTTTAAAATTTATGTTAAAACATATAATTAACTATAAGAAAAAATCGTCTAACCAATTTAAATACACGTTTTTTGCAAATCAAATTTACACGTAACAATTATTGAAAGATGTACGGAGTATATGTAAATGTGGTGTGCGTTGAATATTCATTGGACATTATTATAAATATCTATATACTTATATCGAATATAATGAACAAATTCAATAGACATTTGTTCAAGACCGACTAGTTCATGCCTTTTTAAATTTAATATTCTGAAAAGACTTGTGAAAAATTGAAAGTCTCAAGTAATGAATAAGAATTTGTTATTTGTTTGATGCCTAAAAGTTTTTTTTTTTCCACAAATTGTATGATTCTCTTAGGGATAGATCATTACTACATAAGCATATTTGCTTTGCTTTGTAGATTTTATCCAACTACGACTTATTATTAGTTGTAATTTTATATTAACCGGTGAGGACGTACTTAGTTGTGACTTTTTTATTTTGCTCGGACTCTAGGTTACGGATTGTGCTATAAAGAGTCTCGATTTGCAACAGGTTATCTGATGTGATATACACTTAAACTTAAACTTAAAAAAAAAAAAAAATATTTTCTTTTGTTTAAGTAAAAAGAAAAGATAGAAAAAGTATGCGGTCGAAAATTCCAAACTGGCAGGTAAGATCACACCAATCACCGGCCTCCAATACCTAAATATTTATTTTTTTTAAAATAAAACAGATACAAACAAACAAAAAAAAAAGAGAAAAAAACACCACTAATAAACAAAAAAACACATCCGACATTAAAGCATCTTCTCTGGAGCAACAAGCTTAATATAGTGAATCTAAAAACCACCCACAACAATTTGGTTACCAAAAAAAAAAAAAACAGAAAAACCCATTACCCAAGATCAAATCTTTTTAAGAAATAAATAAATAAACAGAGATATTAAATAATGGGGAGTATTGGGTTAGCAATAAAGGATTTTGGTATGGCTTTTATGTGGGTATGGGCTGGTGTTTTGAACAAGTTATTTGTTAACAAAATACTTGGATTAAAATTCCATGATCCTAAAGCTGAGGTTATTAGGTGTTCTATATCTATTACATATATGTTTATTTTTGCTTATTTGGGTAAATTATCTAAAGGGGCTGCTTATAATCCCCTAACTCTCCTGTCTGCTGCTATTTCTGGATCTTTTGCTAATTTTCTCTTCATTGTTGGGATTAGGATTCCTGCTCAGGTAAAAAAAAATTATTTCACTTTTGTTTTTTTTTGTTGTTTTTTTTGGTTGAGAATGGTTGATGGGTTGGTTTGCTTTAATGGTATGGTATTAACCGTATTATTGATGAATGCATTTAAGTGGTGATGATCTTGTTGTGTTTAAGTAGTTGAATTTGGTTTAGTTATAAATAGGATTTTTTAAGTTTAGCTGTTTAGGCAAACCATGAAAGGCTTGCTTGGTAGTAACTTTTGAAAAATTAAGGTGGCTAGTTTCAATATGAGAGGAAAAGATAGATTCTTTAGCTTAGGTTTCCTGCTTTGTGCTTAGGTATAACTTTTATTTAACTTCTCTTTTTGGTTATTTGTTTTGGCTGAGAATGGTTGATGGGTTGGTTTGCTTTAGTATAACTGGTACATACATTTAAGTGGTGATGATCTTGTTGTGTGTGAGTAGTTGGATTTGGTTTAGTTAGAATTTATAAATAGGATTTTTAAGTTTAGCTGTTTAGGCAAACCAGGACAAACTTGTTTGGTAGTAACTTTTGAAAATTTAAGCTGACTAGATGAGAGGAAAAGGTAGATTCTTTAGCTTAGGATTCCTGCTCAGGTATAACTTTTTTATTTTATTTTATTTTGGTTAATTGTTTTGATTGAGAATGGTTGATGGGTTGGTTTACTTTAATGGAATATTATTGATAAATACGTTTAAGTGGTGATGATCTTGTTGTGTGTGAGTAGTTGGATTTGGTATGGTTATAATTTAAAAAGAGGATCAGTGGCGAAGCTAGGAGTCGAGAATGTGGGGTGCTGGAATTCCAAAAGGAAATATGGGGTTGCTAATCCACTGTTATTTTAAAAAAATTATATGTGAAATAAATGCTGGTTAGTAGAGTTTTTAATAATACGGAGGCCGTTGTAGCCACTCACATCCCTTAGCTCCTCCCTGACTAGGATTTCTTAGGTTTAGCTGTTGAGGCAACTTGTTTAGTAGTAACTATTGAAATATTAAGCTGACTAGTTTGGAGATGAGAGGAAAAGATAGAATCGTTAGCTTAGAAAGTCCTATAGTTTGGCCAGAAAATCTTAAAACTTGACTTACAAGCAAAAAGGCAAAGAAACTAGTAAACTTAAAGCTACAACCAAGCAAGATCAAAAATTCGAAACCAACTGACTTGAATGCAAAAACATTACACATGGACAATTCATTTTGAAAGTTTTTCTTTCTTTTGCAATTGAAAGTCACGGCTTCAGTTTTCTGCGCATATCTCTAAGTGTGTTGCAAATGTTCAAACGCTGGATTATGTAAGTTGGCTGCGTTCCATGATTTGGCACATTTTTCAGGACCTCGTAATGTAATTCGTTGCCTTTTGGTTGATTAGTGATTATCGTATTTGATTTTTGAGTATATTTTTTTTCCAAATAAAATCGAGTTCTTTATAGATTACGTATTTGGTTATCTCGAATTGATTTATATGTTTATTAGGTATAAATTCTTAGGTTTAAACAGACCAAAAGTGAAGATGAAAGCGAAACTGTCTGTAAATAAAAAGTTCCAATTTTAAAGGTTAACTTAGTTAGTTTGATTATAATGAGTGTATTCTAATTCTACTAATTAAATATAATGGCTACATTTTCTGAGCATATCGTTAAGTAATGTGCAAATGTTGTTAAGTAATTGCCAATGTAATCATTCGATGATTTGGTTTCCTTTAGTTGAATAGACTTGTATTTCTGTTGATAAAAGCGCTGGCGAAATCAGAATTGCTCGGAGGGCTTTGAATGTTTCTTTGAATGTTTCTATATATATATATGATATATATAGAAACTAGTTTAATTTGTTAAGGTGAGAAATACGATTTTCCTTAAAAAAAAGGTTGTGTGGGAAGGAGCTATGCCCCTTATGTGAGCATCTAGTTATAAATGTTGATGTTTTTCGTTATGTGTATTTGATTGTGTTTGGTATGTTTACGGTTTGAAGAAGTTATTAGGTCTAGACAATCATTGAAAAGGCAAGATGAATGTGGAAATCTTTGTACATGAAGAGTTTTGACTTTTTAATTGGAAAAGGTAATTTTCTTCTTCCAGTTTATGTTTTTGTTCTCTGTAATCAGAGGCCATAATTTGGAAATTTGAGCATATCCAATAGTTATTTAAATTATTTCGAAATGTTTGCATGTTGAATGGTATAAATTGGCTGAATTCCTTAGTTTGGCACTTATATCGGGGCATTCTTTTGGTTATTGCAGTTTGCATCTTTGATTGATCACTGTTGATTTTGTATTAATCAGCCTTTGAAAGAATATAGTTCTTAAAATATTGGGTCTCTGGTTATCTTGAATTATATAGTTCATTTTATAAATCTTGTTGGGCAAGAGACGCCTCAATCTCCCTCTTGGTACAAACAAATGGGTCTTGGTTTTGTACTTTGACCCGTTTTCTCTTTGATAGTACCTTAGTGCGTTGATATCTTTGTACATTCAATGTCAAATAATTGGTGCTTTAAGATTCTTATCCATATTCTTCTTTCGTTACCATATTTAGATTCTGGGATCTATTTTGGGGGTTAAGCTAATCCTCGACACTTTTGCTGAGGTAGGAAGTGGCCCACGTCTAAATGTCGACATTCATCGAGGCGCATTGACAGAAGGACTATTAACATTTGGAGTTGTTCTGATTTCACTTTCACTCGCCAAAAACATTCCAGGGAGCTTCTACCGTAAAACATGGATCTCCAGCCTTTCAAAACTCTCTCTTCATATACTGGGGTCAGACCTTACTGGTGGATGCATGAGCCCAGCCTCTGTAAGTTCCTTGCTCGTTCTTTACTGGGGGTTTGTTTGGTGGCAGCTTCAGCGTTTTTGTTCCATTTTCCCCTTCTTAAAAACTGGAATCTATTTCGCTGCTCAGCTTCCAGGCTGATTTTTTCATTTTACTTGACTTAAAAGTTATTGTTAAATATCCATCATTTCTTTAATCAATTGTTTGGTATTGGGGTTATAAGCGCGGCATATATGGGGTTGACCAGCTTAAAGCGGAGTATTTTATAAGCTGTCCCGAAAAGCTTTAAGATTAAGCTGGAAAAAGATAATTTTTATACAGCCTAAAAAAATCAGCCTTATCTTCTCAATATCTGTAGCCTAATATCTTTGTACGGTTGCAGCTTTTAATCTTCTTTTACTAACGTAAAAGCTAGACTGCATTTAGTAAACCAGCTTAAAAGCGAAGCTAATCTAGTCTTTTAGCCAGGAAAGACTAGAAGCTAGCCCAATGAACTTAGTTTCATCTCGATGCCCAAAGATCGGACTTTTTTTGCCTAAAAGCTGCAACCAAACAATTCGAGTTTCAAAGAAAAGCTAGACTCTTTCCTAAAAGCTGGGACCAAACAAATTTCTAAATATATCTCATAAACATGTGTATATATATATGCCCATTAAAATTAGGCTGATGGATTTGCGGGTATTGTAGGTGTTGGGATGGGCGTATGCACGTGGGGATCACATGACAAAAGAGCATATATATGTATACTGGCTTGCCCCAATGGAGGCAACTCTCTTAGCTGTTTGGGTGTACAAGCTTGTTTCCCCGTCGGTCACACAAAAAGAAAACACGAAAAGGGAGAAATTGGATTAAACTATTGTTGACTTAGCCATCACTTTACTATCTTCTGTTCTGGAATTGGAAATGCCGGTTAGTGTAGGAATGCAAGTGAAATTAAATTCCTTTTGGCATGGAAGTATTGTCTCCTCACAGGCAATGTAAATCTATTTGTTGGGGAGATTCATACCAAGCACTTTTATGACTGTAAATATATTTATTCAATTTGAAACACACTGGGGTTTTCTATTCCCTTGGCTAAAATGCCTTTGTTTAGTGGTTTGTTCACATGAAGATCCTATAACAGCCAGCTGTATTGTAACAATGTTAACATAAATATGCATACTCAACAGCTCAAGATTGAATCTGGAGGTGAAAATGGTTTATTATATTGTTAGTATGCAACTAACGGTTCTCAATGTTATACTATTATCGGTGACTAACAGTTGCTATATTAGTATTAACATTCTTCACGACTAATGTGACAAGAACAATCCGACAATTATATTCAATGGTATCAGAAACCATTCCATTGTAATTGGGGTAACTTTAACATTGTAGCTGAGAACAAGTTCTAAAGGTTCGTTTAGTTGTGTGATTATTTGTCTCGCTACAAACAATCTAATCCGATATATGAGCAACTTATAAAACAATCCCATAAACACTTCCGGATTGGACTAGTTCAGTATGGAAAAAGATTGTATATAGCGGTCATATCCTTGCAAATAGTACACTAACCAATTTTGAATTGCTTTACTAATGTGAATTGATTTTATAATCACTAATCAGTCATCACTTCATAGTTTAGTGAAATATTTCCTCCATCGGGTTCGAGTGTTCCACGACACTAGAGTCGTAGATAAAATAAAATGGATGGTGTTTATGTATGGATGTTGTAATACATACTCATACGTACATTTATTTAACTTCATTTACTTCAAGTTTATTGATCTATGTAGATATACATTGATCAAATAACTCTCACCGATTATGTACATCAATATGTATGAAAAAGTATCTGTGTTATTGTCTGGGAAAAAAATAATAATTTACGCAAAGACTATTTGACACACTTTTACAAAAACACATCGAACGACATTGATGTTATTCACCGCACGGTATACATACACCGTTATTATACTAAATTTCTACATTAATGTACCACAAAGTATATATACATATACCACCCAGAAAAAATACAGCTTTACCCACTTTACAAAAAAAAATTAGACTAAATTTTAAGTGATATAATTATAAGTCCCCATGTTGCTGTGTCCTTTTTTAACAAATAAAAAACATTCAGCGAAAATTACGCGCCAATTATAGACGCATGCAACCGTTGAGAGAGAGAGAGAGAAAGAGATAGAGAGAGAGATATAAAGATTATACATATATTTGTATATATATAAAGAGAGCGGAGATGACGATGTAGAGCAGAAAGGGATTATCCGTTTCTTGGATTTCTCCCTCTCTCTCTCTCTCTATATATATATATCTCTGTATCTCTCTTTTTTAACTTTTTTTCGTAATTCTCATCTGGGGTTTGCCCCAACTGTAATGGGTGTTGTCCCTTTTTGCAAATTAGCAACCAAATAAAGAAAACCAGGAACAAATTTGAAGAGGGTTTATAACAAATTTCGTAAAGAAATGAGTGACATCGAGAATCAAAACTCGGGTCCAGAACGGAGGAGGCTGTATAAAGTCTGGAAAGGCCGCAATGTATGTTTCTCTTCCCTTACCGTAACTTTATTTTTATAAATTTATGTTTTTTTTTGTTTTATTATAAAATCTTAGTATTTTCAGGGTCGGCTGAGACCCAAGTCCTGAGTAATCTTGATATTAATTTTATTTTTTTTCCCAAGGGCTATTACATGTCTATACCAGTTAAAATAAAACATCGACGTCTTTGCTCTTTTTTGCAATTTCAGAAATTTCTATGTGGTGGAAGGTTGATCTTCGGTCCCGATGGGGCATCAATGTTGCTATCTACACTCTTAATTGGGGGTCCAGCAATAACATTCTGCATAAAAATGCTTTTAAGTATTTCAGAAGCTCAACTTGTATATGGGTACACTGTACTTCTAGTGGGTTGTGTACTCACTCTCTGTGTAAGTTCTATCACTTTTGAGTTTTCTTTTAATTCCAGTTACAGATCTAAGGAAATAAAGGAAAATTGAGTGTCATATTATCATTTTTGTTTTGTGTGTGACAGTGTTTGAGTTTCCTTTTCCTAACATCTAGTAGAAACCCTGGAATAGTAATGAGAAATTCTCGGCCACCCGAATCAGACGGGAGTTCTAATGCGAACACCGCGTCCATGGAATGGGTAAATAGTGCAACTCCTAATGTAAAATTACCACGAACAAAGGACATTTTGGTAAATGGTAGCACTGTGAAAGTGAAGTATTGTGATACTTGTCTTTTGTATCGTCCACCACGAGCGTCTCATTGCTCCATTTGTAACAATTGTGTGGAAAGATTTGATCACCATTGTCCTTGGGTTGGTCAGTGCATCGGAAAGGTAACTTCTACTTCTGATGTTAGATCTTTTTGAGCTTGTTCCATGGGTTTAGTCTCTCTAGTTGTTACTTCCTGTGTTATTATTTTGTTTTGCGTTTGGTGTTGGCCAAATCTTTTACCACCATAGCCTACCAAAGCGTATAAGTTACGATGGAGTCTGTGTACTGGCTTTAAGTATTACTATTACGGATGAAAAGGAGGTACTAGATAATTTATATTTAAGGAAATTATTAAAGAATTTTCCTTAAATTGCCAGAAAAGGCATTTTCTTAAAACCAGTCGTTGCATTTTGAAATGTCTGAATGTTGTTGGATTTTTTTTTTAAATTGAATGTTGTAAAACTTGATATTGAGGTGACATAATCTTGTATAAGTTTTGAAATTTTCTCTTCTGTTGCACTTTTCTAGTATGGTGGATGGCGTGTTTTTTTTTTATAACTATTGAATTTAAAAATTAGGGACCCCAATGGGCTACACTTAGATTTTTCTTTATTTCTCGTTTTTTTTTCTGTACATTAGGAATGACTGCTAAGCTGTGAGACAAAAGTAAGGCAGCTATTAACACTTCAATATTTTGCAGCGGAACTACCGATTCTTCATCTTGTTTATATCAACCTCGACCATTTTGTGTACATACGTGTTCATGTTTTCACTGCTGAATATCCTCCAACAACAGCGAATTGGTTTATGGAATGTGATGGCACATGATGTTATATCGGTTGCTCTTGTAGTATACTGCTTTATAGCTATATGGTTTGTTGGTGGGCTCACTGTTTTTCATCTGTATCTTATGTCCACAAATCAGGTGAACCATCTTACAGTGTACAAGTCCGTTTGTTTGTTTTTGCTAAAAAAACACAATTCTTGAATGTTCTAAATCTGGATGAGAAAATGCTTATCACTAGCCACTTCTGTGTTATGTGGATTTTTATTTATTTGGTGTGTGTAGTCAGTCAATCTTAGGTTTCTTTTCATTCTGGAGGTAGAGCCAACTTTTTGCTGAAAAGCTCCTGTAACCTTGATAAAATTATTCTAGTAGAAATTGAAATTCAAGGTTAGTAGTCCAAATTTATATAAGGAATCCATTGCTAACACTCCAAAGAAAAGTTGTTCGATATCATGATTTTGTCATTCATCACATAAATTAGTAGATAAAAGCCCGCCTTTTTTTTTTATCAAGGATTTGTCTATTTCTTATCCAAAGTTTTGAATTCTATGAATACAAAGTATGCAATGCCGGTACAGCATATAGTTTTTTTTTTGTAAGGAGCATATAGTTTCTTATGGATATATTTATACTTTTATTCAGAACTCACGTTTTACGTGCCAATGCTTACGTTTTAGTGGAACTCTTGCAAAAACACTTAATTACTTCTTCGCGTCTTAAAACACTGAATCCACTGCATACGTTGCGTTGAAAATGCATAGATCCATGACACCATATGAAGCAAGTATACATATCTGTTAATTTTTTTTATTAACAGACAACTTATGAGAACTTCCGATACCGATATGACAAGAAGAAAAACCCATACAACATTGGCGTGATAAAGAACCTCAAAGAAATCTTGTTTTCTAAGGCTCCTACAAGGACAATAAATTTTAGAAAATGGGTGGTCGAAAATGAGGATCCAATTTTAGAATCTGTTGGTCACAAATTTGGCGAAGGAATGATTGGGTCAAAGGGTAAAGGAGGCAATGAGATCGGAGGCATGATTAAGAAAGATGGTGGAAAACTGCTTCCAAATATCTTGGAAAATTTGGATTATGATGGGATTGAGGATAAGTTAAAAAAGGAGAGTCTTGATGATTTTTCATTTCAACCGTTCGTTTTTCCTGTTAAGCAAGAAATAGGAAACGGTAATGACTCCAAAGAGAAGGTTATGGATAGTACCTCGCATCGAACTTCATGAGAAACTTCCCCAAGTGCTGAGGTATTTGTTCATTTTGGTGTAAAATTGTAAATTCTTTAATACCATGGAGTTGTGTGAGAATAATGGATCGACCAAATTTTTTAATAGGGTTTTCTTGGTTTTGCTATGACTGTATAAGGATTATTGATGGTAAACGATTCATAAAGGCTTCGTTCTTTTATGAATATAGTATCCTGTTGTTTTATCAAGTACCTTATTTTCAAAAGTTAAAATTACTTCAGGCTTTTAATGCTCCAATTTTTTAAAGAAGGGGAGTGTTTTTTTTGTGGGTAAAAAGATGAATTGTTTGTTTTGTAAAAGTCAAGTGGACCATGAGTCATATGATGCCCTCTTTCTGGATTGTCTAAATATTGAACTCTTTCATTACCTCTGTTAAATAGTGCTAATTGAAGAGATAACTCTGCTTCTTTTTTCCCCTTTCTCGAAGGTTTAGCAGTAGTTTAGTCAAAATCCCTCAAAAATATCCACCCTTTAGAAGTGGAAAGAAAAGCTGCAACACTAATTCTTTGTAGAAGTTTTTAATAAGATCGGTTTGCTGTCAAATTTTGAAGCTTTAACATATTTTTTCCCTCATCACTATCATATGCTTTCTGGTTATAGAAGCGCGCAACTTTCCGTCTATCGGATTTTAAAACCTCACATTCTTATACTCCTTTTGTCTAATGTTCTTTTTGCAGGTCTGGACTCTGCAACCTTCATGCTTTTGCCTCTGATGGATGCTCTTTCGCCTGATCCTTTGTTGTAAAGATCATTTGAAGAAAAGGTTAAATCATTAAACGAGGAAAAATCCTGGAAATTAAAATTGGCACTGTGCATATTGTTATTTATATAAAAAAAAACATGTGCAGGAGCCAACTGATATATAACAAGCTCTTGCACTTTTCATTCTTTTTGGTCTTCTTTTTATTACTTTATTTTTTTAATTTATGGAAAATGTATGGAATTTGAAGACTACAAAGTTGTTCAATTGTCCAATACAGACTTTGTAACCTTTCTTTTCATGTTTCTGGTAGAAAACAAAAACTTGTACATGGTTAGTGGTTAGATATTCTATGTATGCCTTGTTTTTGTTCGATCAAGATATGAGATCATATGTTCTGTCTCATTGAATGTGATTACGCCAGTGAGATTACAACTACGTTATGAACTTCTAAAATTTCAACGAAATAGTAATTATACTATTGCAGTATTGCTTCCATGTTCTTAATTACACGATGACTATTTTTCCAAACCATGAGAAACGCAAACCAAGGCTTTAAGGATTTTATAATGTTCAGCTTATAATAACACATGCTTTAAGGATTTCATAATGTTAATTAAGCTTATATTACACATCCCAACCTTTTCTTCCTTGTATTATATTGCAGGCTCTCAAGGTTTAGAAGTGAAATAGTTGATCGAACTAAAAATCTGACAACAAAACTCGTACATGCTGGCAAACAACATCTAACAAGACGGTCACAACAAAAGTTAATAGAAATTTTATGCTACATTCAAACATGGATTATAGTTTCTGATAAAACCAGGAACACTGGAAACCTTGTGCCAAGACAAGAGCAGAAGAGGCAGGTCCACCGCAAACGTCACTTTTTACTATTCACCATAAACCTGAGAACAATCAAAACGAAGGGAACTGAATCAACTGATTATCATTATTAAAGCAGCGGCAGTATCACCTTAGTGAAGCAGAAAAATAATCCATTGTTTCCAAAAATATAAATTTACTACATAAGAAAATACTGTCTAGGCATTATTGAAAATCTACCCAAGGACGCACCAATAGCAAACAAGTGGTTTCTTCAATTGATGATCAAAATCCTGACCGTAAACAAAAAGTATGCTTGCCACGATTAGTTGAGATATGATGATTGATTTTCCTTTCTTATTGAAAAATGACATTGAGGTTTCTTTATCTAGCCTTCTAATCGAGAAATGCACAAAGAACTAGGTTTCACTACTTTCCTCCTTGTGAAACAAACCAAAAATCACGCAGAGGAATTCGGTATTTGTTGACTATATATAAGGATGATATAATTCACATACAAAATGGCCAGAGTTAAGAGTTGTAACTCTACAACTTGCCAATGTAAATAATCTGTGCTAGAAACATGCCAAAATGCTCTTATACCAACGTAATGTGAAAAATAAGTATACATAAAAGATATCAAAAGGGATTCCAGACTAAACATCTAGGAAAAACCAAAACACAGAAAAGGAAAAAAGAAACAGAGGTGGAATAATCAACATAATATTTTTTGTACGGTGGTAATAGAACTTGTGGAAGACAGAAAAAAATGAAAAACCGTGTTAGATTTTACTAGCTTATAGACAAAAAATATGGAAGGAACATGATAGTAACTTGTAAAATCTCGGTCTTAATTCTATCAGTATTCTGGGTAGACAAAATGATTCTTATTATAGGTTGGGTTTAACTTTCAAAAGATCTTAGTAGACCCAAGGTTTTTACCGTAAAAAACTGTATTATTGAGTCTTGACTTACAATTTTAATTTCCCTAACTAAGTTACTTACTTCCGAGTCTAGCGGGTTACATTTGAAATCATTTTAAGCTGCGAGTAACTGAAAAATGATTATATTTAAATAATGTATTATTTGAGTTTACATACAAAATAATTGAAAATAATGATGAGGCTTTTGTAATGCTTATTTTCCCTGAGAGGCATTGATCAAACTCTTTTGTTCTTGGCCTCTAGTGAGCATGATAAATGGAAAACTAAACTTATCTCTTTTCTTAATATGCACAGGATTTATCACAGAACAGTAAGATGATGAAATGCATGAGCATTGCGACTGAAAAACAATATAAACAATCCTAAAACTTACTTCCCCACAAACTCAGTATTAAGTTTCCCAACAAATTTAGTTTTCCTTTATTTCTCCTGTAGGTAATATGTTTGTCGTTCATTGCATGCTTGAAAAAACAATTTCTTTGTTGTGTGTTAAAAGATTCTAATATAAGATGTCTTAATTTTATAACTACGTTTCTATGAAACAATTATACGTACTGAAAACGAATTTAAGCATGGCCTCGAATTAAAAACAAAACTAGCAAGAAGGTTTTCAGTATAAGTTAATTTGCGTGCATCCTTACTTTTGGTCTTCATACAAAAGGCGAGATAATTCTTCTTTTTCATTTATTAAATATTTTCCTTAAAACATCAAAAACCCAAAGATCATTTATAACAGCATATTCCTTCAACAAGGAGAAAAATAAAAGGGAAATTTAAATTTAAATTAGCAAGAGATGTCTAACCTTAATTCAAAAGGATCAATAATAATGACCTCTGCACATGGACGATCCACAGAGACATTTTTTCCTCCACTGCTCCGCTTTGCCAGGCTGTATTATTCCATAATCAAACGTCAACTCTTTCATCGGAGGAATGTGACATATCGCGAAAAACGCAATATATACACAAGTACCATTCTCACTCTCCCTCACAACTGGTTGCCAATAAAGATTCGGCTCACAACTATGGTTCATAAATCTAGCCACATTCCCACTATTTTTCGCACTTATAACAAGTGGGAACGGAGTTTTCGGAGCCTCATTACTATAGCCAGGCATTAGCTTCAATGATTCGTAGTTTCTAGTCGAATCAAAGATATAATCATCTCCATTATCTCTCCCAATAGATTCTCCCGAATATTCACATACAAAAGCTCCACTTCGAATGGGATCCCAAGACCTTAGACCCCAACCTTTATCCTTTGTTTTAAAAACCTCCAGACGTACCTTTAAACCCGCTTGAGATATTCGGTTACGACAATTTGGAGGGCATAAACAATTACGGCCACACTCATATATAACACTCTTATAATTTAATAAAACCCCTGTTGTCGTATAAGCTAAATATCCACCGTTCTTTTGGTTGCAAGGGCAGTTGAGATCACCAGGTTGACACCCACCTTCACAAGGGCAAGTTGTAACACAGTATTAGCAGTATATATATATATATATATACATATACATATTATTTTCTAAAAAAAAGGACCTAGTAAATATTCAATATGCTTTGCAGAATGTATATAACTTCAAATAGACAACGCCCGCTAGATTCACACTAGTAGGGGTTATTTCTGCAGGGTTTTAGCTCAGTTAAATTGTTTTCTTTGCTGGTAAGCTAAAACTAATTTTCTTTGCCTTTTTTGCTTTTCTACAAACAGAAGACCTATAGAGAAGAAATAATTTCTTTAAGAAATAATTTCTTTAAGAACAATTTCTCACGTTTGGATGCATCATGAAATTGGCAGAAAACAAAATCAAGAAAAGAAAACTAAAAGCAAAAAATTGGGTATTTGTTTTCTCTTTAAAATGAGAGGAAAAGGAAAACTTGGGAAAGCATCCATATCAAACCTCCTTAAAATCAAACTACAGTAAAAATAAAAATACAAAAAGTTAGGAAAGCTAAAAAGACCAATCAAATTCATATTAGGATAACTAAGCTAAAAACGATCAGAGAAAGACAAACATTCAGAGTAATTTTTTTAAAAAAATCGGAACAGTGTAGAAGTTCTTAGCTGGAGGATTCATCTTTTTTCTATTTTGAAATAAGTCAGCTTATTTGCTTACAAGTTACTACCATACTAAGCAATAGATGCCAAGAAACTGAAAATTAGCCAAGTCCTAGAAAGTACCTTGGCAAGGGCAAGCCGTAGAAGGCTGTAAGGAACTAACTGGGCCCGGATATTTAAGAGTTTGTAGATAGGTAAAATAAGGAAATCCTCTCTCATAATCCTCTTCGTTCACTAAACAAACAGGTATAGTTTCTGATCCTGAGGTAATGTCGGGCAGAATAAGTCCATTTCTTAAAGCAATATTTTCTTTCCAATGCTGAATAGATTTCCACATCACAAATCCTTGAGGCTGACCTGGTATCCTAACCATTTTGTATTTAAAAACATTGCAATTGGATTTACTTTTCTCCATCCATGATTCTTGGATTTTATATAAGCCATCGTATATATACACCTTTCCAGTTGGATTGGCTAGGTCCTTTATACCCCTTAGAACTCTCACATCGTTACCCTTGTGCAAGGTTTTTTCCAAAGCAAGATTACCCTTTTCTAGTTTTTGATCCGTAACACTTTCATTGTTGCGAGAAATTCCACCTTGACCACTGTAAATCAACACACCACTTTCCTCGTCATTGTTCTCATACGTACCAGATGACATAATACTCACAGCTAAAGGATCTTTCTCATTACCAGATTTAAAGCTTATGTAATAAATTCCGTTCATTAACGGAGGGTGCAAACCTACCAAACACAACTCAAACCTGAAATAAAAAATATCCCCTATTTCAATCCCGGGTACATTTCCAAATCTCTTGATTACATTGGTACGTACTCCTTTATTCATCAAAAAAGTACCCGCTTTAAGATCAGAACGTTTACTGGCCCCTGGGATTGCCTCTTTTGAATCATCGATTTGCGACATTTTTCTCCGAAGTAAATCAAACATCAAGACAATAAGCCTAGTTGATTGCTTATTCCCTTCGTTTTGAAATTCTTCAGTTCCGACATGAGTAAACGACTTAAGCAAATTACTCACCATATTATCAAAATAAGCATCTTGACCGTCCATGTTTGGGTCTACTTTTTTAATTTTCTTCCGGCCCCTCCTAACACTCTCTTCTCTTTCTAAAGACGGGCCACTCTGATTTAACGAGTGGTTATATTCTTCTTCTGGAAAAACAGGTTGATTATTCGTATTACCTCCATTAGGGGTAAGTGGTGCTCTGAATGCACTTATGGGAATAGGATTTGGTACTGTATTGTTTGGTTGGGGAAGTTGATTTAGAAAATCTGGTGTCGGGAAAGGGTAAAATGGAGAAAAACCGGATGGATATGACAAGATATTTGACGAAGGAGGGAATTTAGCAACCAAACAACGTATAGGCTTAATATCAAAAACTGTAGATTTGTCGAGAGACCCGGGTTTAGGAACAGATCGTGAACTGGTACCTTGTTCCATAGTTAATTATGCAATTACACTCTGAAAATGAAATGTATAATGATTTCTTTCTCATTTGTTCTCCATTTTCAGCGGTTTAACAACAGATATCTGGATAAATAACATCAAAAAAGGACAAAGGTTATCATTAGAGGAGAATTAAAAGATCGGATACATACACCTTTACAAAGAACAACAGAAATTTGGCAAAACTATAATTGTACATGAAGCCTTGTTATTTTTCCTTATAAAAATAAAAGGGAAATAAAACCCTATAAATTTGAAAGTTCAATGAAACCTAGTAAACGATCAATCTGCTGCATGCAACATACATAAATTTAAAAATCTGTAAACAACACACACAAAATTCCCACTTGCAAAGATTTTCTTGATTGCCTCTTTTGCTCAGTTACTCTACACTTTTTTTGTTTGCTTATAAGCTGTAACTCATTCGGTTTCAAGCTAAAAGTTCTTAGATGGAGAATCTAACCTTTTTCTCATCCTTGTATAAGCCAGCTTACCAGCTTAAAATTTAAAACCAAACACAATCAATGAACCACAGAAATAACCCATGACTAAAAAATAGTTAAGCCCCAAAAGGACCAAAACACTTCACCAAATGAAAAGTGAGAAACACAAGAATGAACCTTTTCATCAAATTAAACAACAAAATAAGCTCCAGATATCATTTATCAGAGCTTCAGCCAAAATAGAGACTTAAATATTCCAACAGAGCGGAAAAACTACACCAATGTTTATCATGCAGCACACACACACACACACACACACACACACACACACACACACACACACACACACACACACACATATAATGAAAGAAATTAAACACACCCAAAAATAACTTATTTTTTTCTGCACCTGTTAAACAATTTGCTTTGTTTGAGGCGGAGAAAAAATCTGCGTTTGTATAGCGAAAAAAAACGCAAATTTTAAACTGGCCGACCGAATGCACTGCATGTCTGAAGCTTATAAGCAAAAAAGCAGAAAACCAGCTGAGCAGCTTAAAAGCTTCCAAACAAACAACTCCTAAATATAAATAAATAAATAACTGAAAACTAGCAAAGCCCTAAAAACCTTAGGTCACCAAATGCAAAGTGAATAGTAAAAGAATGAATCTTTACATAGAATTAATTAAATTAGATCTGTATATATCAGAAAAGTGGAAATTTAATATAGGATTAAAGAGATTACCAATCAGATCGGATTAGGTAGAGCAAATTTCAGATGAAAACCGTATATGAAAATATGGGGGAGAAATCAGTTTTGAGGTTTTTTCTCACTCTTAATTAGTATTAAATTGTAATATGGGAAAAATACAAACTAAACTGAGACTTGCAATTCCTCACTCATGTAAAAACTACTCCCTTCTGTTTCTTTTTTCTAGGGTATATCAAAATTATCAAAATATATTTTATTAAAATCTAATCATAATCATAAAATTTAACATGATCAACTTTTAAAAAAATTCATTACGACAATTTTGATACAATTTATTGGCCGATCAAAATTACAAGTAGTTTTGTAGTGAACAATTAAATAGAAATGTAGGAATTAACCAATTATACCAACATATTGGTTTTCGAACCGAACTAATCAAGTCGGTATCAAAAATTTGATATACCGATATTACGGTACGATACAACCGAAACAATCTTTGAAATTCGGTGTGGTTTCGGTATTCGTTTGGTGAGTTCGGTATGATACTGATTCAAACCGAAATATTAAAATATATTATATACACAAATAAATTAAAATACTTATATACACTTAATTATTAGTATTGTTATAATATACTTATATTACTTTTTCTAGTTAATATTTATAACATTTTCTTTTATTTATAACATTTACTAGAAAAGTATAGTAATGTTTATTCTTTTATGCAAAGAAACAATAATATAAATATATATTTTTAACCTACTACTTTTAAAATTTTATAGTATGTTTTTTTTTCAATACACACCATTTTTATATCATCATTTGTAAACTCTAAAGTTTGGTATAAAAACAAAACCGAACCGAATAGTTTGGTATACCGAATTTTTTGGTTCGGTAATGGTATAAAAATGATCAAACCAAACTAGTTTGATATGATATCGGTATTTAGTTATAAATTTTTGTATCAAACCGATGTCACCCTATAAAATACTATTAAAATGGAAGCCAAACTATTATGTTATCCAACGTAACACACCTTCTGATTTGCTATACAAATTATATATTTTCACTCTAATTGAATTGAGATACTCAATCTGTTTATTTCAACCTTATTAATTAATGAGAAAAAATACGTTTTGTATACTGCACTATCAGTATTTATGTACTGCATTATCAATTTTAACAATTAAAGTACGGAACTATATAAAATTTCGTATAATTAATGGACTAACAGCACAAATCGACGAAATTGCAGTCGTTATATCTCACATTGGTGATTTATTTTTTACGGATATTGACATAATTGCACTTATTATGTGACGGGCAATAGAACATAAATGTAATTTCATCATTTTGTTTAACGATATGTCTTCAATTGTGACAAATTTCGTAGATTAGTAACTCAATTGTTAAAATTGGTAGTGCAGTACCTGAATCGTTAAACATTGGTATTACAGTACATTTAACGTGTTTTTTTTCCTTATTAACTCAAACATACTAAGTAATGGTTTCGGTCTAAATTATTTGATACAATAGTTGAAAATTTCATTTTTTTTTTTTGGAAATAAGCTTTCATATAGATTAGTTAATGATTATTCAATAGTGAAACGGACTTAGTATGAGTTGAATATGATCGGAGGTCGACTAAGCCCATTTAATGGAGTGAAAACGTATAGAAACTGTGTTAGGTTGGTACCAAATCAGTGTGAAAACATATATGTTGGGTAATAAATTAGAAATAGTGTTAGACTGAGTTTCAGATAGCTAAAAAATAATATATTGGTTACCATTTTCCCCCTGAATATAAATTCTATTTGTATTACGTGTGCATAGAAAGTAAAGAAGCAACACAATTTGTTCTCGATGTGTAATTGTGTACAACAATTTGTGATGATCATTGTTATTTATTTTGCTACGTTTTTTTTTTTGTATGTCTATAGTTTATACTTACTATTTTAATTGTAAGAAACGAGAGAGCTTTAATAAGCTGTTCAAGTTCATATGAAGTAAAATTTATTTAATGTGATACCTAATTCTTTTTGGTCTATCTTTATGTCGATATTATTTTATTATTGTGATGGCATCACCTCTCTAAGTTTGTTTCAGTATTTGAACGATGTCACACGGACGAAGTCAGGAATGACACTTATGTGGTGTGTCAAAATTGACGTCAACTAATAGATCAAGTGAAATATAAAAATGAGTGGTGTCAAATTATCATTTTTAACATATTTTAGTGAAAATACATAGCGGAAAATTCAAAATTTTCGGAATTATAGGGACGTGGACGGTCTACAGTTAGCTTCCCCTGTACTTCCCCTGTACGCCAGACTTTTTGTAATAACTAGATGCCAACATTGTACCAATAACTATAGAATAGTCAATACACATTTCTATTCTCCTTATGTTATGCCATATTATTAAAAAGATGCAGAGTTGGATAAAACGGCGTGAGGCCAGCATGTCAACTCCGTGCAAGCAGTGAGGCCGATTCTTCATGGTTCGGCAATATTAGTTTCAAGAAATAACTATAGAATTAGGTTTGTGTGCAATTATAGAGTTCATAATAGAAGTTGCGTGCAATTAAGCAACTGCGTATACAATTGTCAGTCCATAAAACAACTTGAGTTCTTAACAAATAAGACACCATATATAGATGGACTTCTCAACAATTCAGCCAACAAAGTAATTCTGTATAAGGATGTGCAACACAATAGGAAAGCGTATAAGAGTTAGTTGGAGCCTGGGGGGCATACCGATTGGTACCCGAGGACATATACGTAACATATAGTTGACTGCATATGTTGTATGTAAGCAGTATATATGTTCACGTGCGTGTTTGAGTGCATGTGTGTCCGTGTCTGTGTGTCGGAAGATTGTTTGGGAAGCATAATAGAGCTTTAGAAAAAATCCCTTACGAAATGCTATTTTACGCCAAATAAAGACTTTCTGCGTCGTTTTTCATTCATATAATACTCATTTCACAGCACAGGTGAGCATGGCTGCACAAATGGCGAAACTCCGAAAGCTTCCGGTGTATGGGTGAGCCGATTTGTTCCCATAAATGGATGAAGCTGACTTGTGAGTTATCATTTTAAAATCTCAAACAGGTACTTTTACGCTTCTCTGTTGATAAATGCTGCAAAATATTGGTACGTGCAATTACCTGTAGAGTTTGTGATTTACCAAATGAAGTGTTTGTGCTAAAAGCTCATATTCTCTAATAAAGCTATTAGATAAATGATTCTTCAATAACCAGGTTTTGATATAAAAAGAAAGGAGTCAAGGCAATTTCTAAACTTGCAAATAACTCCCGATAAACTTGTGCATCAGGCCAGTGTATATATTACCGCTATAAGCCATAAAGGAGAGAAAACAGTAATACTCTGATTCTGTATTAGGGAAGAATTAAAAAAGAAATGTACCTACACAAAGTCGGAACATTCTTAACAGCTTGCATTTTTGTCTGACTAAGAGAAGGTCAAGCAAAACCTTTGCACTAAAAACACATTTCTGTACAATGTCATTGCATAATTGTTCCTAATCTTGCATTTAAAATTCATAATTTTGCGATGGTCCCATGGATCTTCAATCTGAACAAAGTTTCTGCAATCCTACAGTCAAAAAAAGAGAGAAAATGACTTGCATAATTAGATAAACCCCTTAAATTCCTGTTTAAAATGCATGATCCGTGCGTATGAACAATGGTTTTCTTTTATTCCTACATTTATAACTGATGGTTAGCAAAATGAAGATCCATTTTCCTCTCAAAAAACTGTACCTATTTTGTGAGAACCTCTTTGTGAGCTTTATAAGAGAGAATTACATTCCATACCAAAGCAATCACATTAGCAGCAAGGACCTGTATTATACAAAGGGAAAACATTATTTTTTTTATCAATACAAAAGTACAACTCGCAAGAAAAAAGAGGGCTCATAAGAATAAATAAAATTGAAGTGATGCTAATCCAACATAGCTCAATACTCCTATCATCGAGGTAGACATCGGTAAAATACGAAGCATACAAAAATGTCTCTTTCTCATATCCTAACACTATTTATGATAGTAAATTTTAACAATTCCTCATCACACGGAATTGGATGAGCACATGTAAACCACGACCAAGTCAATAAACTTGCAAGTCGTGCGATGTACCCAGCAAAGATCGTTACAAGTAGGGACTATTTGGTTAAATCTCATTTCTGCATTAGGATTTTGGGTTCCTTAGCTGCAGGATGTTAGTTTCAAAGACTTAATATCAGAAAAATTGAGATCTTGAAATTTTAAGTGGGGGTTCCCTCTTTAAACTTAAAAGGAAAACTCGACCAAACAGAATATAAACGTTCTTGTCTTATATGCATGTACTAGCATCTCTGGCATAGATAAAATACTGAAAAGGAAACCCATCGTAATTGAAGCACAGGATATTAAAAAAAATGCCAAAACATTTCATCCAACGACCTGGAATTGTTGTGGTACAAAACGGAAGTTGAGAAACTGAAAAGGGATCCACAATTGCCAATTCGCAATGACAGCAGACAACCACTCCTGTAAAATTATAATTTTCACACAACTATTCAGTTGAATTAAGAAACAGGACATACTCCAAAATTGTAAAATAATACACTGACAACGAAACTGTACAAACACAGTTAAAAGCAAATCAAATATGCTATATAGGTGGCATGACATTCATGATTTACCTGCTGCAGCTTCGGCATCACTTGTGATGGCTTCCCCTCAAGTGTTAGCAACGTAGACAGAAAAACTCCGATGAACACAGGTGAAAATAGAAACTGCGCAAATTTAGGTCATACTAACACGAAATTTACCAGGGAAATAAAATTCATATCATAATATGAATTGGGATAGAATGAAATGCCTAGGGGGGAAAGGCTTTACCTGGTCAAGTACAAGCCGCAAGACAGCACCCTTTGCTCCAGTCATGGTGACCAATTTACTCAAGTATAAATACCTAAATATATTTCGGGTATAGTTGTTTATGTTAGCAAAAAACGTAACGGATAGATAAAGTGGGAAGCCACCTAAAATACAATATTAAATATAACAATGGAAATATATAAAGATATGTTCGATGATACAATGATTACAATCCTGTAAAATGCATTACAACATAATGCTATAATTGTTGAGGCATTTTTTTTTGGAGAATAAAAGTCACACTCACACATGGAAAATTATACATGAAAAGGAAACCAGTCATTATCATCACTAGGAAAAAATAGAAACACCAGAGATCGACCTTAGTAAGATCATTAACTAAAGACCTATATATTTAGTTTCTCAGCATTTCGGGAGCATAATCACCCGGGTATAAAAATCTTAAACATGGCGAACGAGAAGGGAGAAATGAAATATTTTAAGTTTATATACACGCGATATGATCGTGAACGGTTCGGTTAGTTTGCAGCCCAATATACGTATGACTAGACTATTTCATATAGTGAGTAGTAACTATTACCAGAAGTGCAGGGTTGGTCCCACCAAGGCAAACCCCAAAAAGGTGAACAAAAGAGTTCTTTTCAGGTCTAATGAAGCCACTTGATCAATTGCAACCTGCAACAGAACAAGGCACATAAAATTATCCTGAAGACACCAAACAAATCTAGCTGCAAATCTTCAATAAAAGATAAAGCAACAGCTGAATCAAACATTCCCCACTCTTGAGACTATGATTACAAAAAGTTCTATCTAACTGTTGTCCTTCATAAATGTAATGAAAACTACTGCTTGTCAATTTAAACTATAGCTGGAAAAAAAAAACCAGTTACTAACATTTAACAAATAAGCTCACACATCAAGATAGAAGGAAAATATACCTCAATTTTTTTTTAATCATGGTAATTAAAGTTTACCTGGCAGACTATATCTCCTATGAAGGTCAAAATCGCAGATGTCACTGCCTTAGTCAACACGGGGTGCTGCTCAAGAAGATTCAGGTACCTAAAAAACAAAAGTGGAGAAAGAAATTGAACCTAGAAAAAATAAATGTTGAACCACATCATGTACAATGATTCATTGGAACGAAAACCATCTCTTTCTTCTAAGCATCATTAAACATATCGTAATTATTTCTCTTGAAAATGTAATTATAATTATAAATATATTTGAATATGTATAAATGAAGTCAAAACACAAATCATCACCCGTCAACACACAAAATATATCTTCTCAATTATGTCCTTGATAGTACTTAGTCCCAAACAGATCATAAGAGTAGGTTTCTGTACTTAAATCTTTTATTAACCGCCCAAAATACAGTTTGCATCTTTATCTATACAACCTTCGGTGTTAACTATATTGCTTTTTTGCACCTTATGATGCTCAGCTTGTGCAACTTAAACTCTAGTTTCCCTTTCTACTTTTAATATAGTGAAATGTATTTTATTGGACAGCCTATAGCGGTACTAGCCAACTTGCTTATAGCTGAATTAGCTAGGGTTTTATCTCCGTCTCAAATAAGTCCACTTATTTGCACAGTCTGTATCCAAAGAAGCATTAAGTTCTAAGCCGAATGGCTAAACTTATCCTCAGCCCAAGACACAACTTAATCCAATTACAAACAAGCACATAACCTAATCTATTTTCACAGTCATAAGCTGAATGAGCTAAACTTTTTCTCACCCCAAAATTTCATCATAATTATACTTAGCTGTACTGAAAATTGCATTCAAACAAGCGCATAAACTAATCCAAATACAAAGTACCTGAATGAGCTAAAATTTTTCTCAGCACAAGATTTCATCATAATTGTACTTAGCTGTACTGAAAATTGCATTCAAACAAGCACATAACCTAATCCAAATACAAAGAACCTGAATGAGCTAAACTTTTTCTCAGCCCGATATGTCATTTTAACTGTACTTCAAATTTACCGAAAACTTCATCCTAAAAAACTAATAACTCAATCCAAGTTCAAAGACTTGGCTGAATGAGCTCTACTTTTTCTCAGCCCAAGATGTTATTATCGCAGTACTTAACTTTACTGAAAACTGCAGTCAAACACGCACATATCAAATTTCAAAATTCGAAGCTAAATTAGCTTAACTTTTTCTCATCCAAATATGTCACTATTACAGTACTGGACTCTGAAAACTACATTCAAACAAATTAATAATCCAATCCAAGTTCAAAATACTAAGCTGAATGAGCTACTCTTTTTCTCAGCCCAAGATGTCGTTTTTACTGTACTTGACTCTACTGAAAACTGCATTCAAACAAGCGCATATCCAAATTCAAACTTCTAAGATAAATTATCTAAACTATTCTCTGCCCAAGATATCATTTTTAGAGTACTCAATCCTACCAAAAACTGCATCCAAGCAAACACATAACCCATTCCAAAATCCAAATTCAAAATTCTAAGATAAATTAGCTAAACTATTCTCTGCCCAATATATCATTTTTACAGTACATAATTCTACCAAAAACTGCACCCAAACAAACACATAACCTATGCCAAAATAAATAAATAAACCTACAACACAAAAGGCAAAAAATAAACCAAAATAAATTCAATAAAATTACCAAGAAAATAATGAATTTTGCTAAATAATTATCTGCCCAATATATTATTTTGACTGTACTTAATTCTACCAAATAACTGCACCCAAACAAACACACAACCTATTCCAAAATCCAAAACCCTACAATACAAAAAGTACAAAAAAATAATAAATATAAATTCAACAAAATTACCAAGAAAGCAATGACCAACCACTCCCACCACCACCACCACCACCGTCACCGCTACAGCTATCGCCACTCCCACCCGATTCCCCGCCACCAAACCCACCTCCCGAACCTCCATCCGAAATTGCAGAAAATCGAAAACCACCATTACCCATCAATCTTTTCCCCTTTTCAAAACGACCCAAATCATTAAATAGGCAACCAACACTACCCTTTAAAGGAAAAGAAGAAAAACAGTTTCTCCTAAAAACTGGGATAATATTTATTTTTTTGAGAAAAGAAATGGGTTTTGGAGTTAAGTTAATGGCGAGTTTGGTTATGAGTGTAGTCCGATAAAGTGTTGCCATTTTTTTTTACCTCTCTCTTAGATTGGGTTAATCGGAGAGTATTTATTTTTGAGAAATAATAAAGTGGAATATTAGTATTTCCCTTCCGAGAGCGGCGGAGAAGGGTTTATTTGAGGGTTTACCGCTACGGTTTGAGTTTATCTTCCAGTGTGACAGTTAAATTTCGTGATAAATAATTGAAAATAGGGATACAAATAATGCAAATTTACAAATAGGAAATAAAAATATAACCATTTTGTGCCATTGAATTACAGTGTATAATGTACACTCAACTTTATATCTATTAGATTAAAAAATAAAGTGTTAGATGATACTTTTTTAATAACTAATTTAATTTTTTAATTTTTATTATATAAATAAATTAGAATTTAATAAATTAAAAACAAATTTTACAACGCAATAAAAACTCAAATAAAAATATAGAATTACAGTGGATACTACCCTAAATTTAATTATTAATCAAAATTTGAAAAAAAATAACAATTGAATATTTTTTTTTGAAAACAGAACTTCGTGCCGTTTAATTGATTGACTGCAAAAAGAAAAACTTCAAGTAACTTATGTAAATTGCATGTGCATACATGAAATTTTAATACTAATAATATTGTACCATACATATACCATTTATATATAAAATAATCATATCAAAATTAAAAATAATCAGATTCTTTAACATTTAAAATGCTTGCATAAGGTATGATACCGCTTATAGTCTTGTTCAACTATTTATAAATGACGAAATCCTTTTTTTTATTTTTGTAGATAATATAATTTTCATGTTTTTGTATGTTATTTTTAGATGTTGGTAATGTAGCATCGTGATATTCAAAATAAATTATCATTATAATGCTATAAATTTGAGTGGTACATAAATGACATACTATACGTATCGTAGTACCGCAAGTACCTACTGTTATAATTGGTCCGGTATGAGTGACAATTGTGATCGATTGTTAGGTTTCGACAGAATTACACACCTAATTACAAATGCAACATTAAACCAGCTCTAAATTTAACAAAATCGGAACCAAACGTAATTCAAATTAGGGAAGCACATTTATGAGGTGAAGAAATAGTCGGTCGTCTTTTACGTCGTGAAATCAAATCGTTACTATAATTAATGTTAACAATATAGTCATAATAGTAGTCCTAAAGTGGGGAGTAGCTGAAAGCCTGAAAGAAGTTCGTTTTATGACCATTATATTAAATTTCAAAGGGTCACAATGCATATTGTAATTTTGTTTTTATATAAGTGCGTACCTTTTGTTATACACTAGCAAATTATCTTGCACGGGGTCTATATTAAGGTTTTATAGGAATTTCATTTATAGTAATATTTCGTATGTGTTGTTTACTGTTCTTAATAAAATATGAAATATGCTCAGTATAAATACTTCATGAAATAAGGTCAGTATAAATATTTCATGAAAAAGTTTTTAGTTCAAAGTAAATAAACAAAATAATTTTAGTACATTTAAGTGACGTGTGCATTGCACATTTATTCTTTTATTGGTATATATCAATCAGACTAATACTGATGTAATTAAAATATTGTTAGACGACTCTTGAAGTAATTAATCATGTATGATTTCAAGTTGATATTTTCTTAAAAATCTTATGTTCACTTATATGCATGTCACCAAGTATCTATTACAGTATATATCATGAAAATAACTAAATGTGCCTAGAGAAATTTTTTTGTAGGTTTACAAAGTTTAATAGTACTAAACAAAGATAATGTAAAATGACAATCTTCCAGAATTTTGAATGAAAACTTTGTGGCACCTAAAGACTCAAATTAATTTAAAATAGGTTTTAGAAAAAATCTTAGGCCACATGTGCATTTTAAATGTAATAATTAAGATGCCTCAATCCAGCTTTAGAAGTCAAGCTATAGTCTTATACTTGCCCTAATAAGTATCGTAAATGAATGCTGTGATACAATTGGGACGTTCAACTTTAGCAAAAGATTCAGATTTGTTAAAAGACGAAATTGATGAGTAAGCCAAGAGAAACTAATGAAAAAATACATATAAATGGTACGTAATTGTCAAAATATACATATATCAAAACACTTTTAAAAATTAGTATATATATTACATGATACTACTAAATGATGCTACATTATTTTTTTTTTATGCAAGACCTGTAATTTTTATTCATGGGTAATGTAAACATTTTTGCATGATACTATACATGATGCTACACATTTTTACTATTTTTCTTCAATTTTAATGTTGCATGATGCTAATTATATGTACCAAATTATAATTAAGATTTAAGAAATCGGATTTTTAGAAATTGAATTCAGATTTTTAGAAATTAAGTACGTTTTTATGTAGTAATCAATTATTCTCCCCAAGCCTAATGGAAGAAATTATTTAGTTCCAGCTTGAGGGAAATCCTCTACGCATATTCTTAGGACCCTTTTTCAAAACTGTCAAATATATAAAAATTACAATGCTAAGAAAATTAATGATCTTGCATTACGATATCTCTTCCAAACATTTAGAGACTTACAATTTACAACTTTTATTATTAACAAGCCTCCTCTAAATTAAAATAACTAGAAAGGAATAATATCAGCATGGTGTATACGCTATTTGTATATGGTCCCAAGTTGAATTCAAACTCTTCTACAAACTAGGAAAATTTTTTCTTAATTTAAAAATGATATTAATACTATTTTACATGAATATATATAAGATAAATGTGTTACAATAAGAGTAACAACAATGGTGTTTAGCATTAATCTGTTATTTCTATATCATGTGTTGCTGAAGGGAAGCAGTTGAACGATGACCATAGGTTCTCTTTTAATATAAGGTAGATATTGCCAAACTTTTCTGGATATGTTATTTTCTTTCTTTTAACTACGTACTGAGAAATCAAGTCGAGATTTTACTGCAAAATCATTATCAGCTTCATAATTACTCGCGATACGGATAAAGTTAGACGTGCAAGGAAAAACCTTACACTTATGACTTATGTTGCCAACAATATACCGAAATATTCTCCATCCATTCGACTAGTACTATAGCAGTAAACAAGAAATGCCAAAAAACAAACAAAAGCTATCAAATGTAAAAGTTACTAATCTTAAATGGACGTAAAAAAAAATGCCTCTCGTCGGCTATAGCGCCTCTACCCAACTCGACGTCATTACAATAAGCTTAAGAAAGAGAAAAACACGACAAAACTCTAGTTTGTGTCAAGAGGTTATTTGCACGAAAGTCTGTTCATACGGTTCATTTATGAACTTACACCATAGAGATTGTGTTATGTAATTCCTAGCTTTTGCATGATTTCTAAATAGGGTATTAGACTGATCGATAGTGTCTGATTAATAGGAATCATTTAGTTGTGGTTTGCGGAGTAATTAATATTGATCAGTATAAATCAATATCATGGTCCATCTAAACCGTATTCGCTTATAGCTGTCCTTTCTTTCTGGAATAGTTTTTTTCTTGCATGCTTGGGTAGGATGCTTGATCTCGCGCATCGATTTTAGAGGTTAGCCTGTGATTATAGTTATCAATTGACGTATCGTCTATATTTCGGTGAAATGACTCTACGTAATTTTTACATAAGACTTCAATAATGAATGAATTATATGCTAAAAGAACGGGCAAGACTTGGAAGCAACTATGGCCTTCCGGCTCCGGTATATTCGGCAAATCACAAATATAAGAATTAAATAAAAACTGATATCACAATTTTCAAGATTTGTCATTTACTCCTTTATGAACAATCAAATGAATTTGTTAAGCTTTAAGTATGCAAAAAAGGCAGCTAGTAAAGATAATGGCAAAATGTAACAAATTCAAAATAAATGCCAAACTGAATCAGTTTCAAATTTTAGATACTATCCCTACAACAAAAAAACTCACATCGCGCAAAATGTTATTAACAGCACACAGCATGCGTTGTCCATAACAGTACTGTTATCTTAAGCCCGAGGTTATCAACATCGCATCGTGCTGTAAGAATCTCTATTAAAAAACGCTCTTAGCGCACTGCAAAATATTGCTAATAACATCGCTTAATGTAAGCTGCTATGGTTATATTAAGAAAAAAATTCATTCAGTACATATTTTGAGACTTAATTATCAAATTAATTGATTACAAAAAAATAAATAAATAAAATATCAAATTAAGTCACTGCAAAAGCATTATCAGATATTGTTACTCGCAAGCCATTAAGATATAAAAACTTTCTCCATTCAGCTATAAAGAAATGCCTAGAATGAAAAACTGTCAAATGTAAAATATACAAATCTCACACGGAAGTGGATTAAAGATATTGCCTTTAGCGGGCTAGCGTCTAAACTCAATTAAATGTCATTAGAGTTAACGTACGTAAGAAAGAGAAGGAACGTAACGCGACAAAACTCTAGTTCGTGTCAAGAGTCTATTTGCGAGAATACACAGTCATTTATGAACTCATGACCAATATGATTGCTTTTGATTTGTGAATATGGTGTTAGTGGCGAAATGGGGAACATTTAGTTGTGGTTTGCGGTGTAATGTCGAGTACAAAGCATGCGCATTCATGTACGTAATCCGTGTTTCTTTACATATATCTGCAGATAATTTTTTCCTGAATATTTAATTCTTGCATGTTAATTGGGTAGATTCTCCACGTCTTGTCGGTCCGAGAATCAGTCGCTGATTCTAGTTACTGTTTGCCATACGTTTTGTCTAAATTCCGAGAAAATGACTCTGCATAATTTATATATAGACTTCAAGAATGGAACTATGCTATAAGAAGAGATAAGATTTGAATGTAACTACAGCCTTCAAGCTCCAGTACATAATGTGCATTAGAATACATTAACAATTAAATTAAAACTAATATCAGGATCCGATTAAGATTTGGCCTTCATGAACCATCAAATGAATTTGTTAGCTTTAAATACGTAAAATGGTAGCTAGTAAAGGTAATGACAAAATGCAACAAACTCAAAATAAATGCCAACTGAACTGTTTCAAAATTAGAAACTATATAAGAGAGTGGCAAGAACACTTAACGATCATTGCATTCACAAAACATTTTAGAAACTATATAAGAGTGGCAAGAACACAACGACCATTGCATTCACAAAACATAATGAGAGTTTCCACAATGAAAATGGTCGCACTGGCCCTGATCATTTTCCTAGCTATGTGCTACACTAGTATTTCGGTCCGTGAATTGCCGTCGGAGCATGAAGTATTACCTATGAATGCAAAAACTCAACCTATCAAACCACCAACGGGCCCAATGTCGAAGCTTGAAGATTCACCCATGAATTTTAAAACGCAACCTATCTATCCACCACCAAAGGGTCCTTCATTGGATGAAATAACTCATCTAATGTCGGAGGTTGAAACTATACCTTTGAATTATAAAACAGAACCTATTTATTCACCAAAGGGTCCTTCAGAGGTTGAAGGTTTACCTTTGAATTACAAAACAGAACCTATCTATCCACCAAAGGGTCCTTCGGAGGTTGAATCTTTACCTTTGAATTACAAAACAGAACCTATCTATCCACCAAAGGGTCCTTCGGATGTTGAATCTTTACCTTTGAATTACAAAACAGAACCTATCTATCCACCAAAGGGTCCTTCGGAGGTTGAATCTTTACCTTTGAATTACAAAACAGAACCTATCTATCCACCAAAGGGTCCTTCGGAGGTTGAATCTTTACCTTTGAATTACAAAACAGAACCTATCTATCCACCAAAGGGTCCTTCGGAGGTTGAAGCTTTACCTTTGAATTACAAAACAGAACCTATCTATCCACCAAAGGGTCCTTCTGAGGTTGAAGCTTTACCTTTAAATTATAAAACAGAACCTATCTATCCACCAAAGGGTCCTTCGGAGGTTGAATCTTTACCTTTGAATTATAAAACAGAACCTATCTATCCACCAAAGGGTCCTTCATTGGATGAGATAACTCATCTAACGTCGGAGGTTGAAACTTTACCTTTGAATTATAAAACACAACCTATCTATCCACCACCGGCTCAACAGATGCCATGGGTTGGAATGTTGCCTAAAGGTGTAAATGTTCCTCCATCAGGACCAACAACTAAAGTTACCATTCCACCACCTCCATCTCCTCCAAGCCTTCTGTAATAAGTTGAATCGTTTAATGAGCTCTTGCTATCATTGGGCATCATTTAACAAAACTCTATGTAATGATGTCTCTCTAAATGTATGAGAAATAAAGCAAAAGAAGCCTATTTTGGTCTTTGAATCTTGATCAAGTTTTCTCTTTTTTACAATTTAACTAGCTGGCTAGCTAGTTTCGCATCGTGTCCCTCTGTTGTCTGGCAAGTGCCCTTTCCATATTTCCATCTTTGTCTGAAACATACCGTACGTAGTACATAGGAAGATACAACTGAATAAAATGGTAAATATGGTTACGTACAGGGAAAATAGTATGATCTCATAGTGAGAATCACAAACAAGGTGTTTTGTAGAGAACTTTTCCAAACATTTCTGTGAATATTATGCACCTAATCGTGAGGATATCTTTACGGTTCATGGGTAAAAACAAAGGCCATATATATATAGGTCCAGTATATTATAAAACCCTTGAGAGACTCATCTAAAGTTTATATAATAGGTGTGGAATGAATGATTGCTAGGTTGATGCGTTTAATCATTTATTTTTAATATCTAAAATATTTAAACTTATACCGCTATGTATGCATGCATGCACAGAGCTGTCATTGTCTCAGGGATTTAATTTATGAACTTGACAAACAAAATATTGCAATTTTGAACACTGTATATATATATATATATACTACGTACACAGTTTTCTTTCCATATTCGGTAAAAGTCGTTGTAGTGTGGAGGGAATTAATTGTACGATAAAGTAATCAATAAATTTACGAAACACGGTTTTACAACCACCGCCACCAAGACTACTTCCTCTCATTCTCGATTTATCCTCATCCTACGCCGCCACACACCGCCGCCTAAACCCCTCTCTCTCTCCTCCACAACGCTAGCTAAAAGGGACTCCAACACGGGAGATTCTTTTTTACTTATGATATTTACTTATTACTATAACAGACGTGAGATTGGCAATCTCACGTCTGCGTGGCACTGTCACGTGGCTAAAAGGGACTCTAACACTCTCCTGTTTTTTATTTTTTATTTATTTATCAAATATATTAAATTATTTTTATCGATTTTAACCTTGTAGCATCCCCATAATTACGAAAATAATAATATAGTTCCGTCACGGCCCCAACCACCATATTTGGACATTAACCCAAATTAATCACACCAATATATTTAATTGACATGACATCGTATCACTCTCCGGGGCCCACATGCTCTCGAAACCCTCCATAACGAATCTCAGCCGTCAGATCCTATCCACTCAAACAAAACCGTCCATCATAAATCGAACACTCAATATTTTTCTTTCTCCGCAAAACTTAGTCAAGTTTATAGCCTATCCTTTACCCTTAGTATCTACATGCGTACTATTTGTTCAAGTTTCGAATTTGGTTCATCCTCTTTGGCTTATTATTGCCCCGAAAGAGTTGACCCCAACTTTGGGATGATATACGATGGTAATTAATAGCGGATAGATAGAGCTTTGGGATTAGTATCTTGAAATTGTATATAGGTGTATATCCGGTCATAGTAAAGAAAGAAGGGTGTTTTAAGAGTATGGTTTCTGCTATATGTTGGCTCAATCCACTTCGAGTGCCATTGAATGCTTTGACGGAGTTTCAAGATTTTGTTTCGTGTTGCTTGCAAAGTGCATTGGGGCAACGGTGGAGGGCCGAACAACTGTTGGAGCATCCGTTCATTTTTTTTTGGTACTCAACACAATTGACCAAATAAGCCTATATTCCACGTCGAAAATGACCAAGGGTAAGAAATATAAGCACACCTCATTGGGGGACAGTGCAAACGGCACGAAAAAAATTACAAGTACGACATGACATCTTTCATATATACAAGAGATACCAAAAACGTTTTTTTCCCCATGTTTCCTTGGCCTGTTTTTTATCTGATCATATTTTTTTTTTGGAGGCTTATCTGATCAAGTTGAAAGACACCAAAATTTAGGTCTGTCTAGGTCGCCAAATTATGTGGTCCATTTATAAGGTGTATTTATCACTCGGTACAAAACAGTTCCTGGGACATAATTTATGTAATTAAATGTGGTAACTGTTGAAAAATGGTTTATTGATATTGTTATGTATAAAAATAGCTAACAAGAAGGTCGTTGTAGTATAGTGGTAAGTATTCCCGCCTGTCACGCGGGTGACCCGGGTTCGATCCCCGGCAGCGGCGTTTCTTTTATTTTTGTTTAAGTTTTATGGTTATATTGTCACATGCCTGCCTTTTAGAAGCCATTATAGCTCTCAATTCACATCAAAATATATTTTTGTTTACCATTATGCCTTTTGACTTGAGTGTCTTCACTGCATTCAGGAAGGTCCTTGTAAATTTTCCCTTTATAGATTTTTTTTGGGGAAAGATAATAGTTCGAGCTCGATCGATGAAAGTGAATACTTAGGAAATCCAAGCGTGATTGCCTGTTCTGGCACGTTAGAAATTTAACCCTTTAGAACGTTAGAAATTTAATTTTTTAGATTAAAATTCCACTTAGATATATGTGAAACACGAGTGTTTGAGATTTGGAAATGTTTGATAAATATACGTCGTTTAGATAATTAGTTAGTACTAGACATATTTGCGTGCAACAAGAGCTTATACACCGACGAGGCTGCTCTATTCACTACATCTGAAATGTGCCATAAATCGTTGATGCAGTGTGATTTGGTTATCTTCTGTTCAAGGATGTCATTTCTCTGATTAACAATTTTAAATCTAAATGATTTCGAAAATCTCACAAACAAAACAAAACTTGAAACTACAGCAAAACTCAATATAAGCCTCTGAAGAAAATAAATTAAAGTGGACAAGTATTTTCTTGATCCTTCACATTAAATTATTCCCATAAAGTTCCATTGTGCCTCACTGGAAAACGCAGAACGTTGTTGCATTGTGGCTGGTAGTTTAGCTTTAGTACTAATAGAGAATCCCGTGTAATGCGGGGGTTGGATATGTCACGATTAGTGTATCATAAGTTTGGTTGTCAGTCTGAGCTTGTTTCTCGGCATAAAAAAATATGGTCTTTCAATAAAACTCAACTCGGAAAAGCAATATTTATAAAAGATATCATTAGGAAGAGGTATTGTTCTCGTTACTGTTTTTTCCTATTATATGCGAACACAAAGTTGCTTTACCATGTAAGCTTTACGTAGTTAGATTGATAATAGCTTCTACTATATCACCATCTGCAGCTTTAAGAGCCTTGGCAGCCCTTGATCTCGGGACACCTGTCTGATGCATAACAAGCTCGATAACCACAAGACCTATCTCGTCCATGTCGTCATCATCATGCACAGAACTTGCAGATGGTTCGGATACACCATCAGGAGTTATGTGCTCAATTTTACACTGCATTGTCCTACCGCTAGCATATACAATTTCTGCACATAGCAAAAATACTTGCGCTATTAGTTTCCAGCCAATAGATTATATCATTATTTCTGCTGATTATGCCAGATCACAAAAAGTAAGCAGACTGTATGCACAACAACGAAGACATATTTTATCTATAACATGACTAACACAGAAAACAAAATACATTCTGAATATGATCCGGTAAGTTTCATGTGTACAGCAGATTCTATCGAAATGAAATAAAAACTTTAAAGAAATCAAGCTGGTCACAACAAAGAACAAGAGAAAAGATTGAGAACTCGTTTTTTTACTGCTATTTGGTCGGTTTCGGTTAAATTATAAAGACATAACGGAGTGCTTGTTTTAAGTTTATACTAACCTTCTTCATCTTTGTCATTATTATCATCTTCATCTTCAGTGTCACTTTCACTTCCACTTCCACTTCCACTTTCATCTTCATCTTCATCTTCATCTTCATCTTTTTCTTCTTACTCATTATCATCATCATGTTTCATGAAGTGCTCCTTAAACTGTATGGCAATTTTATACAAGTAATTAACGACCACATAACAAGAACACAAGGCAAGGAACACAGATTTTTTATTTATTATTTTAACGGACACAGAATCATTTGGTTGAATTTGTGATGATTCTAGTCAGTACAGCTGTTATAAGTAAATAGATTCCTTGAAAGAAGAATACAAATAACAGCCACAATGATGAATGAGACGGGAACTATTCCCAAGACCATCTATGGTACGTACATAATAAGAGCCGGGTTTTGTCACCCACCATATTTCACGGAGTATTTGATTCACCATTTCGATTATTCTCAGACCTTGAACCAGAAAAATTCAAGTCAGAGGCGGACCAACCGCAAGTTGGTGGTGGCCATGGCCTGTGGAATTTTATAAAAAGTTGATATAGTGTACATAAGTTCTGCTAAAAGGCTGGTCTATAAGTAGTTTGCGAATACTTAGTTTCGGACGTTGACAACCATGACGCCTCGGGTTTTCAAAATCACCAATTTTACATTGTGCTTTACTTTGTAGTCCAATTTCGCATTGGGTTTATTTTGTCCAATTTGTAGGACATATCATAGGCTCATAGGTCATAGCAAAGACGATAGCAATTATGACGTGGGGGAGGTCTGAACTGGAACATGATGATGATTTTTAAACAAATTCATTGTTCTGCCAATTTTATGACTGGAAATGTGTTTATACATTTAAGATTTTCATCATCCAGTCTAAGTTTCTTAGTTCCAAAAGCAAAGTCTCGCTCATAAGAAAACGGTTTTTTTTTACTTTTTAAAATTTTAAAGCTATGTCGTAGTTCACAGTTACAAAGCTGCTTAAGAAGTTGCAGGGACAGTCCGGAGCCTCCCCCCACATTTTGATAAAAATAAATTAATGAGAAAATAAATTTTTTTATGTATATTGATCAAAATCTTCAAAAATAACCTCCTCCCACATTATTGAAAAAAAACTTGTATAGAATATCGGTCCTCCCATTTTGATTTCGGGATTTTAAGCTTTTAGGGGTGGGTTTTTTTTCCGAATCCAGAATATAAGGTTCATCACTTCTGCCTTTTATTTTGGACTCAAAAGCTCAAACTGTAACGCTAGATAAGCCAAGCTTTAAAATCTTTAGCTTAATAGCAGCAGCCAAACAAGTCAGAGATTGGTAAACAACTAGGGCTAATTTCAATTTCGTGTAAGCCCAAATTTCCCACCGTTAACCAAACCAGGGCTTCAAAAAATGGAAAAATTATACAACATTGTCTATATATATATTATACATATATAGAAATAGAGAGGAAGGAGGGAAAGAGAGAAGTAGGCACCTGCAGAGAGATTGCAGCGCGCAAGGCTGATTCTCCGTCGCAAAAAGAGAACTGTGTTTACAAAAAAAAAAGAGTCATCCCAAGTTTCTACAAAACACAACTTTGTTTTTAAAACTACTGAGCTCAACTCAGACAAAATCAAAGTATAAAGACCCATAATTTAATACCATGTTTCCTCTTTGTTAAGAAACAGAAACTTTCTATATGTCAACCTATTTTTGTGTTTCCAACGTTCACCTACGGCTTGAGTTAATATGTAATTATGGTTTCATAATGAGAAAGTTAAATAGTATGTAGGTGTAAAAGGTTTGGATTGAAACCGATCAAGCTCAATTCTAATCCAATTCATGCAAACCAAACAATTCGTAGTTCCTATTTGGTTTGGTGCGAATTTGCATTTAACGCTTAGATCGGATTCGGATTTACACAACAAAATGAGAGGTTATTACGTTAAATCCAAGCAACACCATTAGAAAATTCGTAAACGGAAAATAAAATAAAAAATACATTAACACTGTCAAATGCAAGTAACATGTAGACATCCAAAATTATAAATCTAAAAGAAATTATTTAATCAAACAATAAGAGATAAATGAGGTGAAAAGAAAGAGAGAATAAAAATCTAGAAAGAAAGAGAACGAAAACAGTCGTAGAATAAGCTATGTGGAGAAGTTATCATGTAGTTCTAGAGCTTCAAAGTGTTATTTGTTGCTACTAATATTTTCCAATGATTTACATATGACATGATGCATTTAAAGTTACATATGACAAAAGAAAACAGAAATCGGACCTAAGCCAAATCCTGACAAAAAATCTAATTAATCCATATCAGACACCAATCGAATACCATGAATACTATAGTTTCGAGTTGGTTAATATCAAAATTATCAAAACAAAAACTAATTATGAATGATGAACACTTATACAACATTGATCTAGTATTAAACAACATGTGTGTGTATACATATGGAAATTGAAAGGAGGCGGAGAGAGAGGGAAGAACGCACCTTAACTGGATGGTGGAGGAGTGGAGGTGAACTCTCCGGAGAGAGAGGCGGCATTGGTGGAGGGGAGGGCTTCTGGACAGAGTCTGCCGAGAGTATGTTTTCCGGATTGACAGATTCTCCGTTGTGTGTACAAGGCTCGTGCTGGGTTGTAACAAACGAGAGTACATGAGATTTTATTTATAAAAAAAAAAACTCAAGTTTCTATAAAATCCAACTTTGTTTTTTAAACAAGTAAGCTGAGCTCAGACGAAATTGAAATAAAGATGCATACTTTAAGGCCATGTTTCCTTCAACCCCTTTTATTAAGAAGAAGAAACTTTCTATGTATCAACTTATTTATGCTTTTCCGACGTTCACTGACTTAGGTTAATTCGTGATCATTTTCTGTATGGTTTCATAATGAGAAGGTTAGATAGCATGGTATGGAAGTATGTAAATGGTTCGGATTGTAACGGGTTGACTTGAATCATAATCTGATCCATGAAAAACGAATAAAACATTGAGGTTTAATATACACATGTCACGTTCATCCTATAATGTGATCTGAGTTGTGTCTAGAGAAAATGCTTTTTGAGATGTTATAAGCTCGTGTCATTCCTATTTCCTATGGTAAAATCATACAACTACAACTAGTCCTCCACTCGTTTGGGTGTTCCTTATGTAATACATATAGTATCTTTTTCAACATTATGATCCAAAAAAGTTTTAGAAAAATCTCTACTTCTACACTACAGCTTATTAAGTTAATTAAAAATTGTTACGAAATTTCAGAAATAGTTGCTGTAGTATATATTAGGATTTAGGATCTATGATCTAATATTTTGGAACTCTTACCGAAGAAAATGAAGATCATCAAATAGTACAAGAAGTAACTCCCTCATCGACTTGGTCTTTTCGTTAGCGAGGTTAAGATTTTAGTTTAATATTTGAATGTTGCTGATTGTGCAGAAAGATGGTAATAAGCTTAAATTTGCGGAAATCTTAACCTAGCTAGATAACCACGATTATATTTTTCTTTTTAGGTGTACATAGCACGGTCATGATGTTCTATAACATTGTTAAACTATTGTTAGTCCTTTGCTTTGCATGCCCGAAATCTTAAAATCCAATCATGTTGAACATTTAGTTTTTTCTCCTTTTTTAAGAAAACAAGTCACCTTAACACTCAAAAAGGGAGACAGCTACTTGTATATATGTCCATGCTCAGGTAGAAAACGCATTATCACGGTGATGAGAGCATGTTTCCGAGAGTTCCTGTAATTATGTTGAAAAATATATGTTTATAAACGGGAAAACAAAACGTGATCATATACTTACTAGAACCGGCTTGGTAGAGCCTGTTTTCATGTCAACGCCAAGATGAGCCTTCCTCGGTGCTGTTTCTCCACAATCAATCATAACATGCCCCAATTTTTTGCATCTACAGCACATACTCCCTAATCTTTCATATTTGATCGAAGCCCGTCTAATTATATTTCCATCCTTTCCCTCAACATTGAAACCAGTTCTCAAGGGTTTCGATATATCAAGAACAATCCTGAGACGAAGGTAGCTAAGTACTGGAGAATCTACACCGAACCCTTCAACTGAAACAAAAGTACCCAAACTACCCCCTATGATTTTCGCATTATTCTCAGTAAAATAACTCCTTGGGAGCCCATGGATTTGAATCCAAAAAAGACACAAATTAAAGCTCAGTTCGTCATAAGACTTTCGTAACTCCCATCTTTGAAGTAATAAAAGATCTTCAGAAATAAACCAAGGAGCCATACCTTGGATTTTATCGGCATCTTCAGCAAATTTAAACTGAAAAGCATAGGTATTGTTGCCCCAATAAGATATGCTAAACCCCTATATAATTGTTCTCCAAGTTGTGTTTACGAAGTTAATCACTCGTCGTTTTGGCACGTGTATCAGATATGATTTTCCCTACCAGTATTGTTGGTGCCTCTTGAAGAAGATCTTCTTCAAGTTCTAGGCTAAGATGGGGTTCCTCCATAGTACGTAAAATTAACTTGAAGTAGGGTTTTCAGTTGAGATGGTTATATAATGGAATAACTGAATAAGATATATGGGAATATTGATATTGGAAATCAATTTGTAAGTTTTAATATTTATCTCCTTAACTTTTTTTTTTATTTTATTTTTTTTTTATTTTTAACAAACCAGCTTTTATTAGAAATTAATAGTCTTAACAATACTTAACTTATTTATTCTCTCCTTATCAAACTTTTATCACATGTGAAAATCCTTCTAGATGTACCGTTATACAATGATATCATGATTGTTTGTAAAAGAAGTACTTATCAACAAGAAAATCACAAACGTAGAGAAGTTGAATCAATTTTTTTTTATATCATGGCAGTACCAAAAAGAAACCATCAGAACCAATGGCAAGCCAAACAAATCACACTCCTATTACAAATTAAAGTTTAAAAATTAACTATCTGATGTATGGTTTACATATATTCTTTTATTATCATATCTTTTCAGTTTCTTTTGGTTTTATACCATAACATAAATAATGAGGTCAACAAGGTCGTTGTAGTATAGTGGTAAGTATTCCCGCCTGTCACGCGGGTGACCCGGGTTTGATCCCCGGCAGCGGCGCTTTTTTTTTTTGAAAATATTTTCTGAATAAGTACAAAGTTCTTATACTAGTTTTATGGCAGAGCATCGATCATACCTTATTTAGAGTTGTCCTTTCTTATTATGCCTTTTGACTGCAGTATAGAATAGGAGGGGACGTAATTACGTTTTACTGTTTTAGTTATTTTCATATTATGGGATCGAAGTGCTATTTTATGAATTTAACTGGAATACATGATAAAAATTACCACTTTTGTCTTAACTTAAGTACTTCTCCCCCGTTTTAAACGTTAATTTTGTCTCCACCTAATTTCTCCCCCGTTCACGAGTATGTTTAATTTTGAGGAGGTAAAGAGATGCTGGCAAGTTTGAGATCCCAGAAAGTGAATCAAGCTAAACTGTATATTCGACGCCTAAGTTATGATTCTGCTTGTATGTCCAAAATTAAAGAATAATGCTACTTTTGAACTTTGGACTAAACTGTGATGTTTGCGAATACATTATGGTTTTGTGTTTGGTTGTGCTACTGGCGCTGGTTTATATTTCGATAACTATGAAAGATGCAGAAAAATGAGGCCTAAAGCTGCCTGTAAATGTGAGTATTTGAACTTTAGAAATTTTTTATGAATTTCAGTGCAGATAATTACATTAGATTACCTTGAGGTTTGATTTCGGGACTTTATTGTTTACAAAGATATCTTGCAATACTTTGTTGGTTCCGCTATCTTCTGTTTACGGACTTCCATGTCTTATATCAATCTTCTTCTGTTTACATACTTTGCTGCCTTAATTAATTATCAATCTTAAATCTAATTGATTCTAGAGAAGCTCCAACTCCAAATTAAACATTATACAGCACATTTAATTACGACCCTTTACATTCCATCAGTATTGTGTTTCCTCGTCTTTCTGACCATATTAGGTGAGCCAAGAAATCATAACCTTATTAAAGTTGATCATATCCGGAGTTTTAGTATTTCATTATGAACAATATAAGAGAACCAATATGCTTGCCCTATCTGTGTAACGTGTAAACTAGTTCTAAATAATTGCAATGATCACTACTAATTGAGTGCCAGTTCGTAACTGTGCTGTGCGTTTCTAATTGTCTTCCCTCGATTCTTAAAGCACGTTTCTTTTCTGAAATCGAAATGGAGTAATAGTAAAGTACACACAAGCTTATGTTTATATGGTTTTTGGTCCTCACGCTATTTTCATACTACATGTAAAGCAGAGTGATGTTTTATCTGTGCTCATAGAACACGCGAAGAGATAAGCCTGACGTATTTAGAAGAAACATTTTGGTACCAAATATGAATTACTGAGTTTCTTATTAGGAGTATAACAATTGCTCAGACAGCGGAAACTTGTTCTACTAATTCCTGTGGTTTCCTACTGCAGCTCTTTACAGGAAGTGGCATATTCCTACATGGTGAATACATGAAAAACATTGCAAGTTAAGTTGCACTACAGCCGAGTATACCACATGGTTGGTCCAAGTGGTTGGTACCCGAGTATACCACGCTCACGACCAGGGTTTGAACCCTGGCGCCTGCGAAGCAGGTTTACCTCCAAAGGAGCGTTTCTCATTATCAAAAAAAAAAAAAAAGTTGCACTACAGCCAGCGTAACCAAAGAGAAGACATGCTACTATGCATTAGATTGACATTTCCGGTGTGTTTAAAAACACATCATTTAGCAAAAAAAACCTGGAAAAATTAATCTGTTTGCACGAGATTGTCAATTTTTCAAAAGACACGACAATGGCATAGAAGACTTGCTACTGAGGTGCGACACACAATGTCATGGAGGTGCATTACATTAATCAAGATGCTATTGTTATATGTACTATATGATATATATCTTGACAAGTATGACAGCTTTTTAAGTGTTATAAAAAGAAAAACCGTAGTTAAAGCAATTTTGGAAGCGTTATGTTAAAAGCATAAGCAGCGTAAGCTTTTAGCGGCCTAAAAAGCAGTAAAACAAGTTTTTTTAAGCTTCGAATCGAGTTTTTTGTAACTACAAAGCGCGCTTTTTAAAACAGTGAATTTTTATCAATTGGCTCATGGTTATTCAGGATCTATTTCCAAGATGATTGGCATTATACATATAGAATGGTAATTTAAAACGAAAAAACAATCAAATTTTCACTGCCATATAAAGTATAAACACAACTACAACTGAAGAACCCTCCAGAAAGACAAAACTCAGTATTTAGACAACCAAAGGTTTTAAGATGCTAAATTTTCAGTAAACAATAAAATCACAACCAACATATAAGATCATGCGACCTAGAGAGACACATAGAGGAAACAACGTAAACCTAAAATGATCGAAATCCAAATCCCAAATCCCTAAAGGAACAAAAAGTTTAAAAGATACTCATAGTTTGTCACCTCCATAATAGCAGTGACAATATCACCATCTGCAGCTTTAAGAGCCTTAACAGCCCTTGATCTCGAAACACTTGCTTGTATCATAACCAAATCAATGTCTTTGGGAACGAGACCTGTCTCGTCCACGTCATCATCTTCCTCAGCCGGTTTGGATACAACTTTTTCAAGGTTAGGAGCTCCAAAATGCTCCGCAGCCTGAGACTGGAGTTGCGAACTCAAGTTCTCAGTCTTAGCCTCTCCAATCATTACGTATGTATCTGAAGTGGGGTTCTTGTAAACTTCTTGCGAACTCAAAATAACTTGCAAAAGTACATCAAGATTTACAATTAAGGCACATCACCAAAAGAAAATAAAACACCAACAAACCCTCTGCATAAGTACAACAAAAAAACTCTACCCCGCCAACTACCATCTCAAAACTTACTGCCTATGTCATAAAAAAAATTAAAATGAGTGTAAAAAAAGGGACAAATCAGTGATCTGATCACAAGGAAGAAGCACTTTTTAAAATACTAGCTAGGTTATCGTTACTTGTAAAATAACAAGAGAGCATTTTTTTCAGGCCAACTTTTCTGAATGTAGTACGACTAACGTACTTCCAACTCACAAGTTTGACTTTTTTAGGGCGACTTATTTTGACAAAAAAAAAATATTCTGAAAATAAAAATTGTAAATATAAAACTGAGTTTTTCAATAGACCAGAGAATAAAGGTTCTTTTTAAAGTATACCCACCTTTGTCGTTTTGATCTTCAGAATTTACCCAAACAAAAGGTTCATCTTCCTCATCTTTATCATCATTACTTTCTTCATTATCGTCGTCGTCATCATCTTCATCATCACTGTCTAGCCTGTCTTCATCATCGTCCTCATCATCATCATCTTCATCATCATCTTCATCATCACTGTCTAACCTGTCTTCATCATCCTCTTCATCGTCACTGTCTTCGTCATCATGATCTTTTTCATCGTCTTCGACAACAAGCTTCTTAACCGGTAAGAATGTATACAATTAATTACCAACTAACCACACAACATGCACACATGCTTCTCTAGTTGTAATACATAAATAAAAACAAGTACTTACCAATGACACGTTTTGAAGGCTTCCTCTTATCTTTTCTAATTCGGGCGTCTCTCTTTCATCCTTATCGGAAAAACTATCATCATAGGTTTGCTTCCCCTGCATTATCATCGTTGGGCCAAAAGGTCCCGTGATTAAATCCTTTGTTGCGTCTCTAGAATCAATCATGAAATTTTCTGATTTTCCACATCCAAAGCAGAATATTTTATCTATCTTTTCATACTTGATCGAAGCCTGTTTATTCATGTTTCCATCCTTACCCTTAACATTGAAACATGTTATTAAGGGTTTCGATATATCGATTACAACCCTTAGACGAAGGTAGCTCAGAACCGGGGTTGCTACACCGAGTCCTTGGAAAGAAACCAAAGTACCTAAACTACTCCCTATGGTTTTCGCATTTTTCTCAGTAAAATAACTTCTAGGGAGTCCATGGATTTGAACCCAAAAAGGGCATAAATTAAAATTCAATTCGTCAGCGGCTTTTCCCAACTCCCATTCTTGAAGTAATAGAAAATTACCACGGATAAACCAAGGGGCCATACCTAGTATTTTATCGACATCTTCAACAAGTTGAAACTGAAAAGCATAGGTATTTTTGCCCCAATATGAGATGCTAAAGCCCTTTTTGGTTTTCCAGTTTGTGTTTACGAAGTTAATCACTCTTTTTTTCAGCACCGGTTTATCGAATATGATCCTTCCGATCAGTATATTTGATGCATCTCGAAGATTATATTCTTCTACTATCTCTTCTTCAAGTTCTATGCTAAGATGGGGTTCTTCCATGGTACAATATTAACTAGTACGTAAAACTGGGGAGTAGCAATAGGGGTTTTGGGGTCATATGTTATATATATACTGCAAAAAAGATTTGTTTGTATAGTTTTCTCCTTATCTTATTTCCACGGAATTAGATCTGATTACATGGTGTATCTTCTTTCTAAGGTTAGCACATTATCATAATTGCACAGAGAAAGAAAAATAAATTTCATCCCAAGATAAAACCACCTAAACCAACGGCAAAGTAAACAAAAATAACTCCATCCCTGAAAGAGATTTAACACATGCCAATATAGACGTAAAATATTCAGAAATTTAGTTTCCGGTGTAACTTATTAAACGAAATCATCGTAGTCCAAAATAAGCTTCGATGATGAATACCATGTATTTATCGACCAATTCCATATATTATTATAATAATAAAATAATTTCAAATACTAATGGTGAAATATGTAAAAAGTCGAAAACAATATTGATTTTTGTAATTAGGTTCGTTACAATTTTTCTTTAAATAATTTTGCTATATTATGATGATATAAGTTAAATGTTTGACTTCTTTAAAAGAAAAAAAAAACATCTGGAACATGAACAAACTGCATTTTTCAGTTTGTTTTGTTTCATTATCAAACCCCAGACGGCAGGATTCCTCTGTTTCCCGACTAAATAATTACCAACTTTAAAAAAAAAATCAGATTATCTAACAGTTGATGTTATTGGCTACCAAACTAATGGACTTTCGGCTAATTACCCTTCATTGTGAACAATCCAAAAGAAACTTTAAACAGCTTAGCTTGCACATCAACATTTGACATGCCACAGTTCAAGAGACTCTGGTGATCTTCAACAAGAAAACCAATGTTAAATAGCAGTCTCTGGTAAATTGCAACTCAAAACAAATTCCCCACACCAACAATTTAAGGCTGTCCCTTTTCATATTACAAAGATAAATAATAAAAGCACAGCTAGAAATAAACCAATAATATATCAAATATAAAAATATTCAAACTGCATGACAAGAATTCAAAAATAAATACAAAATAACTAAAGGTACAAGTCCAAGCATTTGGAAGAAACAGGAGGAAAGTCCTCAAAAGCCGGAATCTAAACCCCTGCGTGAATACAAGGGCCGAGGTTATAATACTCCATACTTTATTAAACAGGAGCTGCAGCGAGGATTATCTAAATCTAGCTCCAGCCACTGCCCCAGCCCCCGGGAAAAGCTTCTCGGCCAGGGGAGTTATGGACTTTGGCACCTGGGAAGTTGCTCAATGTAGGTGGATTTTTTGAACCCCCCGGCTTTTGAGCCCCGTGGTTCCTGTCATCACCACCCGACGAGCTATTTTCCCCACCTCTGCCACTGCTATTGTATCCACGCACACCGTGGTGGGGCCTCGGTGCCCCACTCAGGTGATGCCTGTCCCTGCTGTTCCCTCCATTTCGGTAGTCGCTCCTCCCTGTACAAATCACCACCAAAATCCATGTCTTAGTACAAAGTACAAACCCAGGGGGAAAAACATTACTTTATAGGTAACTATAATGGAGTTCGAATCTTAAAGGAAAATCCTATCTAATGGACTATAAAGTTCCATTCTATAAAAAAAATATTATAAAAAATAGTCGGAACTGATATATATGGGTCAATGGGTCGTAGTTTTAAAAAAAGGCTGTTCATTTTAAAGTTCAAAAAAAAAAGGACCATGCGGCTCAAAGTTTCTTAGCGTATTCAGGTTAAACCCTCAAGTAAATCAGCTTTAATGCACGTTAACCAAAGTCCAGTTTTTCAACAAAAAGGCACAAGAAATAGCTTATAAACTACAGCGAAACAGGGGTGCTCTTATAGGCAAAAAAACGGGGACGATTTAAGGAAAAAGCCATGCCACGACATGAACATTACTTTACGATTAGACTCGTAGCCTAGCATTGCAAGTTCTTTCTCTAAACAAACCTTTTAACATAATTTCAAAATTGTTCGCCTACCTGATCTTGAGACAGGTGTATTTCTATCACGGTCCATGGAATGGCCACTCCAGCCACCATCATCGGAAGAAGAACCTCCACCCCACCCGCCTCGCCCCGGGGGTCCACCTGGTGCTGGGCTTCTCATAGGAACCATCGCAGCAACTGATCTGATAGATGGGCCCGGATCCTGTTGCGGATCATCTATGTGTCTCTGGAAATATGCCACCAACCGGTCAATGTCCTCAAACATCCTCTTCCTGAACTTGAATCCTTTTGGGTACAATGCAATATATTCGTGGTGCGGATTGGTGCTTCGGACATATGTTAGAATAAATGTCCCAGGATGCTCGTGAGATATTCCGAAACAGTATACAATCCTCATAGGATTCTCCGATTTTTCGATTCGTAACATTTCATCAACCTCTGCTTTGGATCCATGTTTAAATTTTCGGTAATCTAGCATTGTTTTCAAATGGCTTACTAATGGGTCAACATATCGGTCCATGACCTGTGATAAAAAAAAACGTATTAATAAATGAAATTCAAGAGTTTCGGAATGCTTGAACAACCAACCCTACATGTAAAATTCATGCTATTTCAAAGAACAGCCTCAAGAAGTTCCATCACCAAGTTGGGAAGAATTTATTTCAACACAATTGATGCTATAAGTATCATCGCACAAAAGGAATCACTAAAAAAGTATAGTCAAATTTAGGTAGTTCACATGACGTATATAAAAGTAAACAATTTGGGAAGTTCACTTTTTTTTTTAATAAGGCTACAGCGATAAAAACCAGGTCAACTTCTCAGACAACATATAAAAACCGACATGATTAGTTTCAGTTAAGTCCAACTTCGTTATCTCAATGATACATCACCCATTTGTTGCAAGTTCTTCAAGAAAATCTTTGAAGAAACATAAGATCTTGGAAAAACAAAATTCTGGTGTGATACACATAACTAGGTACACCGACCATCAATACTGCTTATATCTAAAACAAATCAAGAAAACAGGTTTTCTTAGCTTATTCTAAAACTCAAAAGCAGGTAGGGATCAATACATGTATTACAAAAACCATTCAGCACTTCATAATATAAACATCGTTAATTGACAAAAGGTTGAAACTGAGAGAACCTTCTGGGATTTACTTGTTAATATTATTATGCAACATAGAGAACGATGCAAGCATTGAGTAAGAAATGATAAGATACCTCATCCAAATCCTCAAAGGTGTCCTCTCCTATTCTCAACGTCTTTCCAATTCGAAGCAGGCTTGTAATATCCTTGTTTTCCTTTCCACCCTCAACAATGTCTTTGTGAGCATATACGCCCTCATAAATTTTCAGTGTCAGTGTCAAGTAGCGTGGCCCACGAGAATTCGGACGGACAATACTTTCACCTGGATCCTTTTCTCTAAGAAACTTCACAACAGCAAAAACGTAGACTTAGAAAGCTAAAATGACATTCTTGGATAAATTCGTATCCAACAAAATTATTAACTATGATTAAACAAAGTCAAATTTTACAAGTCAAAACTAATAATAATAAGCACTCGTCCTCCAATGATCTCTATATTAAAATATTAAGAGACTGTCCGTCTTCGTCTTAAAGCCAAATCACACTGGCCGTCATGTGTTCTCTACCTCATTAGTGAGTCTTCCAGCTCATGAAAAATATTCAAGCATACAACAGCCGTGTGCGCACAATACAAAATACACAACAACAAAAGCTAATTACAATAAAATAAAGTATTAATCACGGACTAACCTCTACTGCTTCATCGGCTGTGATATTCTGAAAGCGGGGATGGACAATCATCCTTGGTTTAAAATGCTTCTTGGCAAGCTCTTTTTCTTTACGAGCTTTCTCTTGCTCACTCTGAGTGTTGTTCTGGTCTTCATGGTAATATGGATCCATTCTTTGAGAATTTTGATATCGGCTACTCCTCATCTCATTATCTCTACAAGTAAGGAAAACCTGGTATCTGTTCTTTTGAATTGATTTTATCCTGCAAGTCAGAATCTCACCTTCTTGAATTTTCTCAGTCAAATCAGTATTATCCCTCCAATCATCAGTGAACTCTTCCCTGCTTAGAAGACCAGTTAGTCCAGATTCAAGGCCACAAATTGCTCTTTGGGGTTGTACCCGACGGACCGTTACTTGAACAACTCTTCCCTCAGATATAGTATCCTCCGTTTCGCCAGATATCATATAAAATTCCTCATCCTGATTCAATTCCACAAACGGTCTACGGCAATCTTGAAAACCGTGTATCAACTCCAGTCGTATACATTCAAGAGTTTCTCTTTTATTATCCTTTCCTTTTGATTTAGCATACTCCTCAACCTCGAAAGATCTCAACAATTCTGGTTTTTCCCTCACATGTTCTATTGCCATATCGGCATCTTCATCTTCATCGTTTGCATCATCCACATCAGCATCAAACACATCTTTCGCCAACTCTTGAGCAAGACTGTAAGATTCTGGGTGTATTCTTGTATCGTCTAACAAATCAATATAATGACCAGAGGTAGCTGCAAAACCCGTCCTCCGGATTCGCAAAAAACCTGCAGAATTGACGAAAACCCTCTTTCCAAGCTCATGCGGTTCTCTTAGCAAATCTTTACGGCTATAAATTGCGTCAACCCTCACAAGAGATCTCTGTAAATGTGCCGCTTTTCTAGGCCCAAGCCCGGAAATAAATTGTAAAGGCCCAAACAGCCACTCATGAGCTTTGGCCAAATTCACATCAAGGCCCACTTGGTTAGTGACATCCACCATGACCTGTTCAATCATTCCGTATTTTTCATCAGGAGTGAGAAAGTTTTCCAGAGGATTTAGTTTCCATGATAATATCTCTTTCTCGGGACCACAAAGTGTTGCAACCATTGCAAGCGGATTCTGCAGATAACGGCCCAGAGCAACAGCACGTCTCACAATACCTTAATTAATATGTGAAAAAATGCACCTCGTTAGAAAAAAAAATGGACTTAATCCATAGACAGTTCTGGATATCGAGCTAATGAGGGGGGAAATACAGTACCCGAGTGGCCAGAGAGCTGATCTTCAGAGACACGGGAGTTTTCGTACAAGTGCGGAAGAGTGTCGTCCCCATAAACAATCTTTAAAGAATCCATTTCATGGCCAACATCTCTAGGATTGTCTTCCATGATTTTGAAGATGATCTTATTAAAAAGTAGAAGTACATTTTATCAGCCTCAGATATATATTGAGAGTAATAAATAACATTCTAGAGTGCATGTAACAACCAAAAGGATCTCGGCCTAACTAAGATGCAGGTAGCAAATAAAAGTTTTCGCGCCAATGGCTTTAGGGAAGGTGGTTCAAGAGCTTAATATGCTTTATCTAGCAATAAGATAACATATTTACACGCTACAAGGAATACCAATACTTCTAGCAGATTTAAGCAAATTAAATGATGAGCTATGAAAAATCAAACAACATAAACAAAAACAAATCCACTGTCAATCAAATGGTTTTTGCTCATCAATCCATGGTTGGAAATCGATCCAATTATCCTGCTTACAATTAACCTATCACCGCCAAAATGTAAACAATCTTACGTTGCTTCATGGCCACAAGCAGTCATGCTCCAACTATAAAATATCCCAAATAGCTGGTAAAACCTGCTACTAAAAACAAGATGTGCAATAACAAAAAAAGGCTTTTCATTGAAAAGAAACATGTCTAGAACTGCTTTTTTAAAAGATTTAGAAGAGATGCATCATAAAACGATTATAAGTAGCTTTAACTATTGATATACAGAGATGTTATCGACAAAGACCAACTAGCAGAGAAGCAAAGACTTTTAAGGCAAAAAACCATTAATCCCCATAAAATCCCTATAAGGAATCAAACTCAATGTGTATAACCATACCTCGTATATATCATCCTTCAACTTAGCACACGACAAATTTACAGCTCCTAAAGCTACAACAGTGGGCTGGTGGTCAGTCATGAATCTTAAAAGCCGATCCTGATCAATCTTCTTGCGTTGTTGATCATGACTATTTGACGAACGTGTACTTATATACCCGACATCCAATGTATCCACCACCTCTCCAAACGAATCCAACATCACAAAAGTTATTGGCGGCTTCCCCGGACCCCAACAACAAGCCATAACCCTGAGTGCCGCATCATCATCCAAATTCAAATCACCATCTTTTCTTTGATAAGCAGCGACCGAAACTTTATCCCATAAGACCTTCCCATATCCCATAAGCAACCAATTTTTTGCTCTACGACTTAGCAAGGATCTTGCTTCTTTCTCCATTGAACGAAGTAAAAGGCCATGGAAAGCGTCATTTAAAATAGTTTTCCTCTGCTCGTTCCATAGTTGAGCGGATTTGCTCACACCGTCACTAAGATAATACTCGTGAGAGTCTGCTATTAACTTCGCCATAACATTTTCTGGGAGCTTAATTGTCACTTTGAGAAGCTTCTCTTCTTCGGCTTTTTGTATAAGAAGCCATTGCGCATCTTCAAAACGTGTCAATGGCTTGTCTCTTAGCCACTTCACCCCTGCGAACTGATGATACATATCTATCATCGAGTTTCCATCGGGTGTTGGAGCCGTTGACACAACAGCATTTTCCATGAAGATGCTACGGACGTGTTTACGGACACATGGTTCACAGCTTATCTCCATAGCTGCCTAAACATGACAAAAACACAACCAATTTTCTTTAAGAATTTGCTAGGTATAATAACATAAATAAAGATCAATATTGCAAATGATAGAAACATATATCATACCATGTTGTGCCTAGCACACGATTTTTTTTTTAAGAATGCTTTGCATAATAATGTAAACCAATTAAAGATCACTGTTGCATGATGAAATCATAATCATACCATGTGTCTAGCACCTTTAAGCACAGTTTCAGGCGAGTCAAACATTGCACATGTAAAATTTGCAGCCATCTCCTCCGGCGTCTCCTTTGGATCTTCCAACTCTTCCATTCTCTGTCAGAATAAAAGGCTCATACTGAGATACGTTATCTATATATACAGAAATTGTAAACCATGTCCTCAAACATATGTATGAGAAGATTTTACGCACTATTAGACCACTTCACAAGATTCACCCATAAGAAATTCTAGACCTTTTGTACATGAATCACCCTGTGTAAGTTACTTTCATCTTTAAACATAAAGAAAAAAAACTAAAATCACAGATAAAACCGCATTACCATCTTTTCTAAGGAGATCTGCAACCCAAATTGCTCAGAATTGTATCCAAACTTGCTAACGACCTCCCAGAGACCAGCCTTGCTGCCGATACTATATAGTGATCTTCTCACGGGTCTCTTAAACTCCCCGTCATCTGCACCGACCTCCCCAGGTGGAAAATGCAAGTTAAACTTCATATCAACGTCATCAACCTCCCTTTCTGATTCTGCAGCCTTCAACGACTTTGTGATAGATTCAAATAACTGTTGATTTAATTTTAACTGTGTCTCATCGTATACTCTCCGTGATTCTTCTTCGAAACGCTTATGGTAATATGATTCAAGAGCATTCTTTCTCTTCTGAAGTAGTAGCCACTTCCTGTCCAAGTCTTGGACGACCCATAGAATCTGAAGAAGGAACCAAAAACCTCTTAATCCCATAAAAAACAAATTAAAAAGATCTACCCATTAATTCACCAGTGATACAAACCAAAAACCATAGTTCAAAATCCCAATAGTTAATAATCCCAGTACCAGACCACAAAATGAACAGCCGAAACATTATTGGTTTCGAAGCACATAACAATACAGAAACAGAAACCAAATGCAACCTTAGATCTCCATGCTTGTCTCTATTGCTATTCTATTTACCTTGTGCCATCTTACACGAGCATTATTCTTGTAGGCATCATGTTCATCGGAACTTGTTAACAAACTGGGACATCCTTCCTTTCTGTATGCAGCAATAAACGGAACCTACGAGAATCAAGGCGGAAAAGAAATCAAAATTACATTATGTGTTAGGAATGAAACAAAAGAAATTAGTTCAGTTAAAACACAGTACTTACATCAAGCTTTTGGACATGGGTAAACTCCAAGAACCTCATTATGTCATCTTTTCTTATTGAGAGCTCATTCCCCCCATGACTTGTCACTGAAAGCAGAGACGTAGCGGTCACCAATTGATTATGTATCCAAGTACTTTCCTCTTCAAGACTCATTTCATCAGTAGGGGGTTCACCCGTGCTCATCTCCAATAACTGCATAAAACACACAGAATTAAACCAAAAGCACAAACAAGCGAAAAGCATTATGAGAGACATAAGTCCGAGGAATACATCATTTGTGTACACCAACATAACATCGTTAGTGAATAGTACATCATAATATTAATTTATAATCTACACACTGGTCTGCAGAAAATAAAAAATTAGTATACCAACCTATCAATATTCGCATTCTGACGCCAGTCCACAAAAAAAAAATCACAATTGGTACGCAGAGAATCATGTTTATGTGCGATTAGAAGTTTACTTTCAACAATGGTGTACAAGTTGTTCGGAAATGTGTACACTAGTGCTCGGTACACCAACATGATCGAACAATTAGTATATAACATTATAACTGGTGCTTTTGAATCGAAACTTCAATGACTGTGTCTTATTTGTTCAGTTTTGTGCAAATTGGTGTCTAATCTTGAATAGAAGTATGATGTACTAACTGTTAAAAGTCGATAAGTAAATATAAAAAAATGAAATTCCCCTCCACAAAATACGGAGAACTTTATCCAGTTACCTGCACCCTTTCCGGTATGTCATCCTCTCTAATCTTTTGATCTCCCACTGTCATATACTTAAGCTTTATTATAGACGGTTCAAACTGATTTTCGAGTGTCCCTCCTTTCATATCTTCGTATCTGCTAATTTCCGCCAAGCCTTTTGCTCTGCTCTTTAATAATTCTTCAACGTCGCCAAATATCTCCTGAGCAGCTATTATTGAAGACGATGACACCCCTGCCACCAGTCTAGACTTCTTCTTGTTCACTTTCTTCCTCCTGCATAAGAAATGGGAAAAATATAATTATTCTATTTTCATATAAAAAAAATGCAAGAGTAAAACAGATGCATAGCATATACCTCATAGGGTGCCCATCATCATCAACCTCGTCTTCTTCCACAATGAAATCCGCCATTTCATCATCATTGTCATCCACGTCATCACCAATGTCATCATCATCAGCAATGTCCACATCTTCAGCAATATCCTCATACTGTCGCCCTACATTATCAGTGATTATCAAATGACCACAAGAAAGAACATTATGTAAATTTCCTTTCCTTTTCTGACACGATTTTGATTAAAGAGGTTTTACCATCCTCATTCCCAAATAAGTTATGTTTGATCGTCTCCTCATCAATGCGGCCACTCTTTCCACTACCATCAAATTCGCCTTCAACAGAAAACCCTGAGCGCTCTTCTTCAGTGTCTCTCTGAGCTTTTTTTAGTCGCTTAAACTTTTTACTCACCTAAAACAATGACAACATTATTCACCAAGGGAAAATTATTTGCCTTGTATTATACTGAATATGGAAACAATTGCATGTATATCATTCCGTGACTTAATTTTTGGGAAAGATAAAGGGAGAGCAGCATACAGGTTTCGGACGATGAAACCCTATGTTATTATCCTGAAGTAGCTCATAATCATCGTCATCGAGCTCATAATTTTTCTCTGATTCCCTGGAAAAGATAACAGTAGAAAATTGGGAATAATTAATAAGCACGACCACTCATGAGAGATAATACATAAAAGCTACCTTAAGATATTTAATAGTAAAGATGAATACCGTTTCTTCTTTCTTTTTCTCTTATGTCTCTCCTTGACGCCTTCCTCCTCCTCATCTTGTTCTTCTTCATCAACGTCGTCAACAAGAAAATCATCTTTTTCGTACTCATTCTGTCCTTCATCTGCTTCGGGAGGGAATTGCCAATCACCACGTTGAGTAAGTATAATTGCTTATATCAGTTCATAAACTAATATGTCAATGACTTGTAATAAAAAGTTCATATAAAGTTTCAAAGCTCCTAAGAGACGTTCAAAACTTGGTAATCAAGATAAACAACTCCATAATACTCAGAAGACTGTTACTTCAATAAAGCACTAAAAGAACACTTCTATTTCCTTTCATCGCCATGCCGAAGCCTTGTTTCAATTGTAACGTTACGAGTTCAATAGAAATATTCTTGTTCCCTATGAATACAATCTTCAATAGTTCAGTATAACTTGATAAAGTTCTAAAAGAATACATATGACTTCCTTAAAGTCTTTTCCTTTGCCTTTACTCGGATCCCTAATTGCAATCGTGAAACAGACAGATATCGGTAGAAATCTCTTTTTTACCATTAAGAATACAGCTCCCAGCAGAGAAACCCCATAAATATGTAAAAGAAAATATACATTAACATAAACAAATTATATTCTCTTTCCTGCCGAGACTTCACCAGGTTCAACAATAACTGCTCTTGTCCATAGAAGACAACTCTAAAAAAATTAAAAAAAATAGTAAATCGAAGGAAGAAAACTAAATCATCAGAAGAGCAATTGTTTTCTCTTATTGCCATGCTGACCCCGAGTTTTGATTTATTAAATTTTCACGCTATATAGAAAAGCTCTGCTAGGGCATCCCATCAGAATAACCCTAATTTCCTCAATCTGAATAAAATCTAATTCTCACCCAGAGACCAAAACCAAAAAAAGAATATAATCATATCCACGTATCAATAAAGGGAGAACAGCCCTATATCAAAAAATATACCTTTATTTCTTTTTCCTTTGCATATCATATACAAGACTCAAAAACCAATCGCTAAGAATAACCCTAATTTCCCAATCTGAATAAACTCTAATTTGAAATTTCTCACCCAAAGACCAAAACCAACAAACATAACAACAAAAGAAGAACAAGCTCTACATCGACATATACATAGGGATGGCAATTGGATCGGATCATTTAAAACCCGACCTGAATATAAAATTACACTTTTACCCATTTGACCAGACCCGACCCATTTGACCCGTTTTTTATAAAACTTTTTTTTTTCCATTTGAAAAATAAACCTCATAACTGTCAAGATTTAGAAGAGAATTTGTTAAAAACCCATATGGTAAAGTAAAAAATCATTTGATTTAGAAAGATAATATATAAATACTAATGTGGCATTAAATACCTTTTCACATTAATTTAGGGATTTAAATTTTGCAATCTTATATTTGACATTTCCATGTTTATTGAATTAATTTCGGATCATTACCTTCGTCAAGTAAAACATTGCTATATGTAAAAATGTAATATAAATGTATAGGATTGATATGATAATTTGTTTTCCGTAAATTCTTCTAAAAATAATGAAGATAAGATATTAGTTATTAATTAACACATTAACATTTACCATAAATGTCATTAATTAATGTATACAAGATTTATGTAGGAAACCACCGAAATGTATGTATATGTATTACTATACCATTAGTCCATTACTATAGGATAAATTAATGTATAGGAGAGAGAGAGAAAAGGGAGACCGGGAGTGTTAAGTTGGGTAAAGTTGCACTTTTACCCAACTTGACCCGAACCGACCCAAATAAAGTTGCACTTTTAGCCTACCCGCGGCGGGTCGGGTCGGGTCAAAACCCGAAAAATTGTCATCCCTACATATACACCTTTGCACATCGTATACAAGACTCGAAAACCAATAGCTAAGAACAACCCTAATCCTCCCTAATCTGAGTAAACTCTAATTCTCCCCCAAAGACCAAAACCAACACACATAACAATAAAAGAAGAACAAGCCGTATATCAACATATACACCTTTATTTCCTTTTCTTTGCTCATCATATACAAGACTCGAAAAACAATCGCTAAAAATAACCCTAATCCTCCCCAATCCGAATAAAGTCAATAAACTCTAATAATCACTTAAATACCTAAACCAAAACACATAACAACAAAAGAAGAACAAGCTCTATATCGGCATATCATATACAAGACTCGAAAAACAATCGCTAAAAATAACCCTAATCCTCCCCAATCCGAATAAAGTCAATAAAAACTCTAATAATCACTTAAATACCTAAACCAAAACACAACACAGCAAAAGAAGAACAAGCTCTATATCGGCATATCATATACAAGACTCGAAAAACAATCGCTAAAAATAACCCTAATCCTTCCCAATCTGAATAAACTCTAATTTCACACACAAACACCAAAACCAACACAATCAACAAAAGGAGAACAAATTGATCAGCCGAAACAAAAACACAAATAAAAAAATAAAAAAATAAAATAAAATAATCACCGTCTTCCTCGCCGTCGTCGTCATCATCATCTCTCTCCTCGGGATCGACAGGCTCGGCATCAGCAGGCTCTCCCTCCTCCTCATCCTCGTCCGGTACTACGTCATCGTCTTCCTCCTCCTGTTGCTGATGTTGCGGCTCGTACTCCCCCTCATCTACGCCAATTCAATAAAAAAGGATTAATAATATATAGAAATCGAATATTAACGAATAAAAAATAGAAAATTGGGAATTAGTTAGTTACCTTCGTCATCTGATACTACGGTGTTACCGGCCATTGTTTTATATAGAGAAAATTGAAAACCCTAGCGAGAGATTAAGCTCAGAACCAGAGAGAGAGAGAGATTATCGATATATATATAGAGAGAGAGAGAGAGAGACGGTGGTTATTTGTGTTTCGCGTTCGATGAATATAATTACTTTATTTCTTTTTTTGTATTTATTTCTCTATTTAATAATGTCTGGGGGATGAATATTTATGTACACTTTGTAGACTGTTACCAATAAGGAAAGTCTCACTTCTGTAGTTATGCTTTCCAAAAATTCACATTGGTACAGTGAAAAGTCAAAAATAGCAGTATAACTGTATGGAATATTAATTTTGTATATTTCTAGTAAAGGTTAATATTTAGTTTTAAGGAGTGTCTTTTTGTTTGTAAACGGTTAGTAATCTAATTTTGGGTTTTAAAATGATATAATCTCAGTTATACGCGTTGATTTTGAGAGATGTTGATCGATGTGGATAGTTTTAATATCTTTGTTAATAAATAATGCAATCACTCCAATTTATTAGTCGATACTCGAGATCATGGAAAATTCATATGGAACAGTTGAAAGTCAAAATAGGAGTATATTAATGTAATCACGTTTCACCAAATTATTAGTCGATACTTGAGATCATATATGGAAAATTCAGATGGTACAGTTAAAAGTCAAAATAGTAATATATTAATTTTAGACATTTATAGTAAACGGTTAATATTTGGCTTGAAGTCGATTGTCTTTTTGTTTGAAAACGGTTACTAATTTAATTTTTTTTATCAAATGATATAATCTCCTGTACGTGCTTTATTTATGATAGATGATGATCGGTCCGGATTGTTGTAATATCTTTGTCTGTATTTACTTATTTTTGGTAAATTCGTGTTCTGATCTTGTTTTCTCGGATCATGAAAATCCTGTTGTTGCAATCACGTTTCATCAATTTATTAGTCGAGATTCGAGATCATCCTGGAAAATTCATATGGTACAGTTGAAAGTCAAAATAGGAGTATATTAATGCAATCACATTTCACCGATTTATTTGTCGAGACTCGAGATCATATATGGAACAGTCATATGGTACAGTTGAAAGTCAAAATAGGAGTATATTAACTTTAGACATTCCTAGTAAAAGATTAATATTTGGCTTGAAGTCAGGTATCTTTTTTTGTTTGAAAACAGTTATAAGTAATCTAATTTGGATTTTAAATGATATAGGCTCCAATATACGCATTGTTTATAAGAGATGATGATCGGTCTGGGTAGTTGCAATATCCTATTAATGCAATCGCGTTCACCAATTTATTAGTCGAGACTCGAGGTCATACATGGAAAATTTACATGGTACAGTTGAAAGTCAAATTAGAAGTATATTAATTTTAGACATTTCTAATAAAAGTTAATATTTGGTTTGAAGTCGAGTGTGTTTTTGTTTGAAAACGGTTAGTAATTTGATTTTGGATTGTTGTAAAAGATATAATCTCGGTTATACGCGTTATTTGTGAGAGATGATGATCGATCCGGATTGTGCTAATATCGTTGTTAGTATTTATTTATTTTCGGTAAACTCGTGGTCTTATCTTGTTTTCTCGGATTACAAAAATCCTAAATATGAATGCGATCATGTTACACCAATTTATTAGTCAAGACTCGAGATCATGGAAAAATAAAAGGTTGGTTGTAATATTAATACAACTCCGTTTTTATGTACTTTTATTTTGTATTTTAAAAACAAGTAGTATTTTAAAGTATGGTCATGAAACTTTTAGTTAGTTTCGAATTCATTTATCCACTTACTCGATTTTCAGAAGCAAAAGGTTGTAGTGTAGCTATATGTGTGTGTCATTTATATTTAGTATATGCTATTTTTTTTCAAATATGGACACCATTCACTTGATTATTGGTCATAAATCCTACTTACTCTCGGTTTGCTACTTTCGTCTTTTTTATCCAGTTTTGATCTCATAGGCTCCATAAACAGCTAAACTTCTTTTTTTGTTTCAGGTTCATAGTATTAGGCAAATGTACTATGAATTTTTTAAGAAACAGCAAATGCACATTTCTGTGAATCTTGTAGCATGTGCTTATTTGGAATGTACTATGTCATTATGAATATTTATAGTTTGTTACTTCTTTTTCCGAATTGATAGAATTAGATCATCAACATTCCAATTGCATTTGCAGTAATTGTAAGGAAACAGAATAATAGCAGTGTTTTAAAAAACGCTAAATAACTAACACGTTTTACGAGGAGCCACGGTAAAAGCGATAATAACGTTGGATTGTTGCGTAAAGCGCAAACTTTTATTTTAAGAAAATGGAGATGGTAATTGTTTTTAAGCAGAATATTTTAAGAAAAAATATCATATTCATGTTAGTGTTTGACACGTAAAGATAATATTACATGTAGACAATTAATTCAAACCTAGAGTGGGAACAAGATAGGACATGGTTATACTTCAAAACTATCATATTAATTCGTCATTGAGATTACATTAATTCACGCTATCACCAGATTGTTAATTAAAATTTAAAGTTTTTACTAGCAAACTACAAATCATAAGTAAGCAACTTAAAAACAGAATTTTACGATGTGTTGTTTAAGAAAAATAAAAGTAAAACTGAAAATATCTCATAATTAAAAAAAAAAAACCAATTTTAAGTTTTATACTGCTTAAAATGGTCAATTTTGTAGTTACTCAAAGTATGAAGGAAAATGGTCACTTGCACAAGTAAGAGCATTTGTTTGAACTGATGTTATTCGTAAAATTACTAACCTTATTAAAACGTAGCTTTCATAGTTTTTGTGAAAAAAAATTTGAAAAAATTACATGTTTGGTCTTCAAACGCGCCTATTTTAAGCTAAATAGCGTCAAGAACTTGATAATAGCACAAGAATTGCAATATTAATGCTTTACCAACGGAATGCCTTGTGTTCTTTTTTTCATTAACCGTTATATTGGGATAAAAACAATGCCTAGCATGATTTTTAATACATTGAATAGTAGTAACTGTTATAGCCTTGTTAAATTAATATTTTACCTTACTTGTATTATATAATTTGCCTCATTAGAGCAAACACTGTAGTTTCTTTATTTTGTTCTCAAATTTAATAAAAAGTATACTTTTTCACATTTTACATAACACTTTTACATTTATACAAAATATCACCTACCCTACAAACATACTTACTCTCTCTCTCTTTTAATTACTGTATTTTTTATGTAAGCATTATGATATCTCACTCTTGTAAAATTTTAGGAGGAATGATTTTGCTTACTTTTATATGAGGAATATTGGGCCATCTTCAAAATTTGTAGATCTTTTTAATAAACCTGATAGTTGTGATTTTTTGTCAAAAATTAGTAAGATTCCCAAAATATGCATATTAAAAGTTCACATGCTTATAAGTAGTGCTTGCTTATACTATTCATCTCCGTACAACAATTGAGCCATTGGTTACTTTCAAAGGGTAACGATACATATATTGCTTGGATTAGGGGGGGAGGGGGCAGTTGGTACATTATGGTATTATTTTTGGTAATTGTTATTATTGTATCGTATTTAGTGGTAGAAGAAAACTTTATTACCATTATCGTATGGTACTTTTGGTATATATATAGCAACATTATCATATTGCAGATCGGTATGGTAATGATACAGTACGGTATAAAATTACCAACTTTAAAAATAATACCACAAAAACAAATGTTTCGTCACATGTAAACCGAAAACATTATTGAACAACTAAAAAAACTAACATACAAAAACAAATACTCCCAAGTGTTTCAACCAAACAAAAAACTCATTCTATCTTAATCTAAGTTTTTTTCATGGAAAAGCTTAAAGATAGATTATTTAGACTAAAATAACCATTTTTTTTGTTCGTTAAAAGAGAAACTTTAAATAAAAAAAGTTAATCAATTCACACACACATAACTAATAACTATGTAAGTTTGAAAAGATAAACTAAATTGGCTTAAATTATTATTTTCTAATAAAAACATATATTTAATATTTATTAATTGGGATATGTGGTAATGGTACAATAACGGTACAATACCGTGATACTTTAAAAACGAGTACCATTACCATATCATTATATTGACCGGTACGGTATTACCGTAACCTTAATGGTACTATCGATAATGGTACAAAATGGTAATGGTACGAGCGGTAACAGTAGTTGGTTGGTATAATACAGTACAAAAATTCAGCCATGACTTGGACACTCCACACTCAATCACGTGGCATGTTGTTGATGTGTAATAGACTATTTAATAAATAGTTGAGTTGAAGGTATTATATATTGGAGTAATTAACATAAACATATCATACATGTATTATATAAGTAAATATTTAGTTGCATCAAAAGAAAAAAAAAGTGACACACAACTCATGTTTTACATTGCCCTCGCTTTTCTTACTTAAATAAATGGAGTTTTACATTACTTTTCAAAATTATAAATAGAAATCAAAAGAAAAAAAATAGAAAAAGTGGCACTCAATCCATATAAATACATACATTTACATTCCTCCCACTTTTCTTAATTAAAACAATGTAGTTTTTCATTACTTTTCAAAAATCATAAATAGATATTATTTTTATAAGTAAATGGTTACATAATGTCAACATTTCAACTAGAAGGCCAAGACAAAATCAAAAAAACAGGATTTAGGCGGAAAAAAAAATTCAACAAAACAAGAACTAGTGCAACAACTTAAGTATCTAGTTAGTCCATACAGTTCAAAATTTTATTAAATAGTATATGTCACATCAACATGTCATGTCATTGAGTGTGTTTGTGAGTGTCAAAGTAGTGCATGTATCGTTAGCCATTTTAAAATGCTAGTTTTCTTATTAAATTCGGACTAGTGCTTTAAGTGGCGATATTGTGATTTATGTATATTTATTTAGATTAAAAAACTTGACTGTGCAATATATATATATGGTATTCAGACTATATATTGTGTATTACTTACCACTTACAACTTATAAATGATAGAGGTTGTATTTTTATACTACACTTTTTCTGAAAAAACGTACAAACCGTAAAAAAAATCTACAATTTACAGTGTTTTTATGCAAACCGTATATTTAATGTACGGTTTGCACAAAATACATGCAAACCGTACATTTAATGTACGGTTTGCATATATTTTATGCAAACCGTACATTAAATGTACGGTTTGCATGTATTTTTTTGCATTATTTATTTTTTTGTGTAATTTCAATTTGTAAAACAGGAAAAAATATATAAAATATGCAAATCCATAATTCACTTAGCTATATATAATTGTTTGGTGTTTGTTTATATTAATTATAGAAATTATAATAATTGTTGATATTTATCCCATTTTTGCATTATTATTTTTTTTTGTGTAATTTCAATTTTTAAAATAGGAAAAAATATATAAAATATGCAAATCCATAATTCACTTAGCTATATATAATTGTTTGTTGTTTGTTTATATTAATTATAGAAATTATAATAATTGTTGATATTTGTCCCATTTTTGCATTATTTTTTTTTTTTTGTAATTTCAATTTGTAAAATAGGAAAAAATATATAAAATATACAAATCCATAATTCACTTAGCTATATATAATTGTTTGTTGTTTGTTTATATTAATTATAGAAATTATAATAATTGTTGATATTTGTCCCATTTTTGCATTATTATTATTTTTTTGTAATTTCAATTTGTAAAATAGGAAAAAATATATAAAATATGCAAATCCATAATTCACTTAGCTATATATAATTGTTTGTTGTTTGTTTATATTAATTATAGAAATTATAATAATTATAGAAATTATAGATAGTTATCAAACAATGATAACTCAATTTTTTAATCATAACCAAACAATGATAACTCAATTTTTTAATCATAACCAAACACATTTAATGATAACCAAACAATGATAACTCAATTTTTTTATAAAACGGATAAAATATCAACAACCCCAATTTTATATATAATAATAATGCAAACATGGGACAAATATCAACAATTATTATAATTTCTATAATTAATATAAACAAACAACAGACAATTATATATAGCTAACTGAATTATGAATTTGCATATTTTATATATTTTTTCCTATTTTACAATTTGAAATTACAAAAAAAAAAAATAATGCAAAAAAATACATTTAATGTACGGTTTGCTATATATAATTATGAATTTGCATATTTTATATATTTTTTCCTATAAACAAACAACAGACATTTAATGTACGGTTTGCATATAATGTACGGTTTGCATGTATTTTGTGCAAACCGTACATTAAATGTACGGTTTGCATAAAAACACTGTAAACTGTAGATTTTTTTTACGGTTTGTGCGTTTTTTCAGAAAAAGTGTAGTATAAAAATACAACCTCTCTAAATGATATAGATTCATACATGAAGTTGATTACAAAAAAAAATAAAAAATTCATACATGAGGCAATGTGATGCATGTTTTCATTTACAAATGCCCACAAATATGAACAAACAATAGAGAAAGAGCCAATAAATTATTAAACAATAGGTAATATGATATCCAAGGAAGAATATAACACTAACTCACACAAATAACGAAATAAGGAACAATATACTGATATTGCACAGCATTCAACAAAATGCATTTAATAAATAATAGTACATCTGTTTAATTAGTAAGAAAAGAAGTTAGTAATAATGATTGAAGATAGAGAGTCAAAAGTAACAACTTTTATTGCAATCTTCTCAATTTACTACTGTACAACTCAGAGTAATCAGTAATGAGTGTTGATAAATTTAAAAAACTTGAAAAAAGTTGGGGGGAAATAAATAGATAAATAAATAAGCAAAACCCCAAGAAAACAGATAAAGTTAAACCGACAACAAACGTTACGTAAAACTAAAACCAAAATAAAAAAAAACTGCTTTTATTATCATCCACTGCTCTTCACTTGATCACTGTCCTTCATTTCTCACAAAACTCTCACTCTAAAACCCTAACTTCAAAAAGTAACAAAAACACCCCTAAATCCCCCACCCCCCTACACTCTCTCTCTCTCTCTCTAGCACAAATGAGGGTATAATACCCTACATTCTCCAAATGGGAAAGCCACCGGAGGAAGAAGTCTCTCTCTCTCTACCCCTTCCATCTATCCCGGAGTCGAGCCGGTGTGGTTTTTGTCAATTTTTGAGTCTTAAATGCTTTTTTATGGTGATTTTAGCTGTTTCTGTGATGTTATCTGCTGTTTTCTGGCTTCCGCCTTTTTTCAACGGCTCGGATCGGTTGGATCTGGATCTCAACTCCACTTTCAAAAGTATGTTCACCTATATTTATATTACTTTTATTTATTTATTGTTTGTTGTTTTGTTTTGTGGGTTTTGACATTGTGGTGTTGTGTAGATTGTATGGATTGCATCTTTCTATTTTTAGATAATAATTTTGTTATGTTTTTGTACGCTGTTCGGAAATAAAATAATTTTTATATAAAATAATCGGAAGATGGACCTTACCTCTAGTTTCGGAAGTATGTTGAAATACCCCAATTGGTGATTTTTTTAATGTACTTTTTTTTTTGGCTTTGTGGTGTTTGTGGTTTTTGACATTGTGGTGTTAAATAGATTTAAGGGCTAATTTGGTTGCAGTTATTTTTGAATAGGTTAATTACCCCATTTAGCAATTTCTAAATTTAGCAATTATGTTTTTATTTTGCGGGGTTGTTTGGTTGCGTTTTTCTAAAAGAAGAAGTCATTTTTCGAGGTTGTTTGAAAGCTCGGTTTTCAAAAACCCAATTGTCAAATTTTTAAGTTTACTTTTTGTTGTTTTTGTATTGCGGGTTCGTGATTATCAACATTGTGCTGCTGAATAGATCGAAGGGGTTGTTTAGTTGTGTCATTTAAGTTTAAGTAAATGGGTTGGGTTTTTTGAGGTTGAGAAAAAGCTTGGATGTTCAACTTTAGAGAGTCTTAGTTGTTTCATAATAAAACCCAGAAAACCACAGCTTTTAAGCTGATCAGTCAAATGTAGTCCAGCTTATTTAGCAAATAATCAATAGAGAATTCAGCTTAAGACCTGCAACATGGCGGGTCGTAAGTTTCATTCCATCTGTGAATCCACTTCGGAATACTCAGGGACATTTTTGGATGCAGCTTCTGTTGCATACAATGTACAAACTAGCTTGTTGAGGCTGAGGAGAAAAAATGTTCTCCTGCTTAAATTTCTATCCGTTTCAGGTTACTCAAAAAAGTTTCGGCTTTCTGCTGGCTAGCCAATGCACTGCTTTTTATAAACAAAAAAGGCAAATAAGCTTACTTAAATTGTGCACCTAAACATGGCCTGGGTTTAATGGGATCTTCTTCAGATATATGAAAGGAGTAATTATTAAGTGTGCTCCAATAGGTGTGTTTTTAACTGAATAATTAGTGGTTAATGCCTAAATGTTATGATAGTTAAATTGTGTGATTTAGCTCATCTGGATCTCAGTCCCAATTTTGATAGTTTCTATCTAGACCTGGTCCAAATATTCAATTTCCGTTTTTGTCTTTATTCTCTGGGTTGGTGATTATAAACATTGTGTTGCTGAATAAATCTAAAGTTCATAGTTGTATGTCCACTTTGGAACTTGTTTTTTTTATATATATATATTAGAAACCTAGGTTTTATTGGATGCTCTTCAAATTTATTATAGTTATGTCATGTGTTCTACTTTCATGTGATTTAGCTCATTTATTAGTGGTTATGTCTATATTTTGAGAGAAATAACATTTACTGTACTATTTATGATTATACTTAAGCAAATAAAGACGACAGATTTTCTCTTTTATTTAATTTTAGTTCGAGTTTTTATTCTCAATTTAATATCCTATGTCCTAGTTGGCATAGTTTTGCTCTCTGGGTATGTGGTTATTAATACTGTTTTGTTATTTAGATCTAACTATCTAAGTTCTATGCTGGTTGTGGGTCTATTGTGATGATTTGATTTTTACTAGAAACCAGGGTTGTATAAGGTGTTCTTCAATTACATTAATTAGATCCCTGGTTTTGTTATGATTTTCATCTTTCATTTTATCTTTTAGCTCATTTGCTAATATTTAGGTCTATTGTTAGACCTGAGTAGGGAATTCAGAACTCAAATTAGTAATTAGGCTGAATTTAGTAGTAAGGCTGATGCCCGCATTCCATTTTTTTTAGTAGTAAGGCTGATGCCCGCATTACATTTGGAAGGAGATTACTACTCAAAAGTCAAATCAGTTCTAAATTTAGTAGGTAAGGAGATTACTACTCAAATCAGTTCCAAATTTAGTAGTAAGGCTGATGTTGGCATTACATTTTTTTTTCGTGGTCATGTTTTTGTTTAAGGTTAGTTGTTGCATTATTGTACACATTGTGTCTCGCTGAATCTTCATTGTTCAACATTTTATAACCGAATAGATCTAGTATTCATGCAATTGTAGGTAAATGGAACTTCCAAATCGAGAATTCTTGTATATTATAGATTATGTCATTAGTTTGAGTTTAGTGTTTAGAAATGGATTTCTTGTTTTGTTTTCTGTCATTCAATCCAGCTCAGGTCCAATTGGGTTATGCCTGAATTTAGAAATGTATTAGTGCTTACGTCCTTAGTATTTGAAAGTCTAAGTGAGTGTATTTCAACTTTCTAATCGAGTTGCATCCTTCAAATTCATTAAGTTGGTCTTTTTTTCCTTTCTTTTGTTTCCTGGGATAGGGACAATCAACATCATTTAGCTGAACAGATCTTTTATTTATACAAGTTTTGATTTAAGTTGGTAGTCTTTTGTTTATAGTTTTTGGTGTTTATATAGGGTGTTTTCTTGAAGTCACTAATTGAGACTTACCAAAAAAAGTTATTAGTTGGGAAGTAAATCCCCTGACACAACTGTGTGGTTTCATGCACGTGCTGGTTTGTGCTTTGTAGACTGAAGTTCAACTTAGTTGGTATTTACTTATTTAAACTAAACCTGGCCTTTGAAAATTTTGGTACATAACATCCCTTTATATCTAGTTTTTTTTGTGCACCTGATGTAGTTTTCCTTTTGCGGTTTAGTTTATATAGTAGTTATAGTCCTGATTCAGTAAGCACTGTGGAACATTTAAGACTGATGGCAGACAAATTAGCGAAACAAGTGGTGAAAGTATGAGAGTTGTAATCAACAGAGCATAGGTTCTTAAAGGTTGTTTTGCACTCCTGTGATGTACATTGTTATTCCATATGCATGTTTTTTGTAGTTTTGTTATGTACTTTGTCCAATCAAAAAACAATTGCCAAAATTGCATGTTGTTACATGGTAGTGATATTCGGATTATGAGTACATGATCGAAGTTGGAGTACTCTAAAGAATGATGTTGGTAATTAATTATGCTGATTGATCTTTACGAATACAGTGGTCCACTTAGTTGTCTCAAACGGCTCGATTTCTAAGAGTTAATATTCAGGTTACAAATAAATTTTCTCGTCATTCTTTGAGATCCAGCGTCAAAGTAGCTAACTATATTTGCTCCCCAGATTATGAAGTAGTAGCAACTTTCACCCTGGAGAAGCCAATTTCATTGTTAAAAGACAATATTTCGAAGCTTGAGGATGATATTTTTGATGAAATAGAAGCACCCACAATCAAAGTAGGTGCTGTTTATTTTTCTTCGATTCGTGTTTATTTTTCCATCTGATGAGTGTTTCGTTTTCCGTGATCTAACATGTGTGCTATGTTCATATGATTTTATGGCCAACAGGTTAAAATTCTCTCCTTAATACCTGCAATTAATTCAAATGTAACAAAGGTTGTGTTTGCCATCGTGCCATACAATAGAAAATTAAAAATCTCCGAAACTGGCCTAAGTTTAATACGGTCGAATTTTGTATCTCTGGTTATACGACAATATAGTCTCCGCTTGACTCCATCATTATTCGGCAACCCATTTTCTTTTGAGGTGCTCAAGTTCTCAGGAGGCATTACGATTATTCCCCAACAGGGTGTGTTTTTATTGCAAAAAGTGCAGGTGCTATTCAATTTCACATTGAACTCCTCCATTAATGAAACACAAGAACATTTTCATGTACTTACAAGCCAGCTCAAGTCAGGGTTGCATCTTGCTTCTTATGAGGTTTGCAACTCTACCAGTTACATTTATGTAATTTTTGTCGGTTGAAATTAATTTTTGTCAGTTGAAATTTGTTTTGTGGAGGATCATCATGAAATATTTACGACTTTCATAGCCTTGACATAATTAGTCCATGCTTATACTTTATACGTGCGGATGTATGTAGGGTCACTGATGTGATGGTGGGCAGGTAACATAATTTTTATACGTTACAATTAATCTGGTAATTGGATGCTGAGTTAGGGATGGGAAATAAGCTGGTGTTGTGGTGAACTTATCCACGCCTGGTTGCTTTTCGCAGTTCAATTCCTCTCTTGGCATGTTTAGCGAAACCTAAATGGACGTAGGACACCCCAACCTAAACCAATTAGTTAAAAATGATTATTATTGTTTTTGGTCTATCATTTATGTTCAGGATTGATCGGATGTGTTATATTGGAATTATGACTTTTTGCTGCTTCAACCTTTATTCATTTCTCACTTTTATCACTTAAAAACCTTCAACTTTGCTAACCATCCTTTCCTTCAGATGATAATTTGTGTCTGTAATACCCATGTCTTTATTTGATGTGTAGGATTTCCAGGCAAATACTGTGACTACGGTATTGACTTTTCTTTCGTGCCTTTGCTTGCAGAATTTATATATCAAATTGACAAATCCAAAAGGTTCAACGGTGGCTATTCCTACAACTGTTCAATCAGCAATTGTACTAGCAATTGGTAACACCCCCTCACAAGCAAGGTTAAAACAGTTGGCTCAAACCATTGAAAATTCTCACGCCAAAAACCTCGGCTTAAACAACACCGTTTTCGGTAAAGTAAAACAAGTTCGTCTCTCATCAATACTACAACATTCTTTAGGTAACACCGGCAGTCCTACGCCAGCTCCTTCTCCTTTGCCACATCACCACCACCACCATCACCACCATCACTCTGAAGCTCCAGTTCCCACTGTAACACCACCTGTACCTTCACCTGCATATAATTTTCATTTTCCGAAAATGGGGAAAGCGTCACCTTCTCCTACACCCGTACCATCTCATATGGGGGCATATAAGGCTCATCCTCCTGGTTGCCGATTTGGGCACACCGGGAGGCCTAGAAAGGGTAACAAAAGTTATTATTTCTTCCCTCCTGTTGAACCACCAGAGTATCCCGAGCTTGCTCCTTCTCCACTTCAGCAAATAAACCAACCGGTACCCACTTCTTCTCCCACCCCTGCAATTCCACATCGTTTGAGATCTCATGTTCAACCCCCAGCTCAAAGCGAACCGGATACCAGTCCTTTTCAAATGATACCATCGCTTTCACCATCGCCATCTTCATGTAAGTATATGCCTGTATTTGTACAAATTTTCTTGATTAGTTGCATACATAAGGCTGGATTTGTTGCCCCTTTGGAAACTTGTAAGACAGTTTTTTTTTGTTTTTCCGGCAAGTCATAAGAAATAAAGTTACTTGACAACTGACTGTCATTTTTTCTTTTCCCCTGTCATCAATTTTATGTTTGTTAAACAGATGGCATGACCCTGTTAAGTGATTTGATCTTTACAAGCTAATTAATGTTTTCCAATTTTTTCTTTTTCCAATTTTTTCTTTGTCCAATTTTTCCGTCTTAAAGTGCTAGGTTCAGAATCATCTTCTTTAAGAGATTTGATTTTCTGTGTATGCTTGTACATGCCAAAATGTTGTAGTGCTTGGTCTGTTATAGAGCAAATGTGCTGCGGTACGACTTTTCTAGCATAAAATCTTCAAATGTTGGTCCTTGCACATTTCTGTCCTTTCAACATCCTAAAAGTGTATAGATAGATTTAAAGCACATTATTTTGAAATAAGTTAGTGATGTTTTTGTAATCCTATAAAAGCAAATCTAACTGATAAAATTTGACATTTTTTCAGCTTCTGCAGGTCGTATTCTTTCACCCTCCTTGTTGGAAATTCCTAAGTTATTAGTCCTGATGTTGCTTCTCCTGTGTTAACAAAGGAGAATCAACTTATAAACCTTTAGAGTACATCTCTTGTACCACGGAGCTTGTTTGTATTGATAAAATTCAAAGGGAAGGATGTAACTTCAGACGCTTTTCTGAGTGGGAGCAACCCGAAGTGGGTGTGGTCTTGCGGCTGAGTGAATGTCTTTTTTGTTGATGCGGATGTATATATTTGGCCATCAGAAAAACAAAAAGCAAAAAATGAATTAGTTGGCATAAGCATTTCCAGGTCAAAGTCACATAGGTGACGGGCCCTTTGATGTAATGCAATGTTGTGTTATGCAACGAGTTCTCTTACGCAGAAATGTATGTAAAAGCCAACAAATGTATAACAATGCCTCTTTTGTCTCTCATAACCTGAACTCAATCAAGTTGAGTTGGTTTATTCAACACCATGTCCATTCTTTACTTTGTTTTCTGTTTGGAACCTGTCTGTGTTACTGTGTTGTTATAGCGGAAAAAGGTTTAGAACATTTTCAGGAAGATAAGAATTTACCCCCCAACACACCATTTTCTTGAAAGAAATGCTGTGTATCATCAGTATTGGATTTTTTGCGGCTTTGCTAGTGAGTATATATGAGCTTTTGCAGCATTGTTGTTATTTTCCAATTACGAACTAAAAATGGTATTAGGAATTCAAGTTTTGAACATCATTTTCCGCTGTGTACATGCTTCTTCTGTTCTTGGAACTTTTGCGTCATTGTTCTACCTTCTACCTTCTACCTAATTGTGCTTGCAGTCTGTCTCGTAATCAAACACCATTCGTTAAATATCTAACTTACATACTTGCTAGTGCATGCACGACAAGCATCGTAAATGATTGGACCACCACCACCACCTTCTGTATCTTGACAACCCTTAATTTGATCCTCTTCGGTCCTGTTCATTTTGTTGGCAAAGCCTCAAGATGAAAGTAGCATACGCAATACTATGAGACGTGCCCCCTTACTTAAAATTTGAGTGAAAATAAGAAAGGGGATACGGAAGGTGATAGAGAATAGGTGGTAGAAGATTTGGACTCATCACTATTGGGTATGAATATCGAGTATAACCCCAAATTTTCAGATTGTAGCTAATTGTAACCGACTCTTGAGTTTATCCCATTTCAAGAAGCATTTTTTTTTAAAAGAAAAATACTTAAAATAAAGATGCCTTTTGGTCTGTGGCAATTTACTAGTTTCCGAAAAAAACAAGACTTTCTTAACTGATTCATACTTGGGAATTGGGATAAGAGAAAATAAGAGTTAAGACTAAAACTTGGTTATTTAATATTAAAACAATCAATATGAACAGAAGGGGATGTAGCTCACATGGTAGAGCGCTCGCTTTGCATGCGAGAGGTACGGGGTTCGATACCCTGCATCTCCATTTTTAATTTTTAATTTTTAATTTTTAATTTTTAATACCCCAGCAACTTCTTAACTGCTTTTATTACTATATTAAACAGTTCACTAATAACAGATTATTTAACTTCTTAAATCTGAAAGGAGTCATGAGAACAAGTGCTCTTTCCAACTCTTAGTAGTTATGTTACAAAGTTCGTTGAAAGAAAGACGAAATATTGAAATCGATCAATCTCCACTGAAATCAATATATACTAGACATGATGCCAGAAATAAAGACGATGTTGTTCCATCTTGGCAGAAAATGAATTAATGAATAAATATTCAAAATGTACAGACCAGACCTGCTTGCTAGATCTATTCAATAGTCTTGGTCTTGGAGACATATTGAGATATACTTATCGCATCCAGTCACTAAACCACAAGGTAATTCCGGGAGTAGCCAAAACTGCCATGTCTTAAATGTCTAGTTTAACCATCAACATCATGTGTTCATGTATAGGCTACATTCATATAGATAATAAACTCCGTGACATAACAGTTTTTTCACACCGAAGCCTTGTTTGGTTGGGGTATTAGTGTGGCAGGATTGGACTATCAATCAGGTAGGTCCCACATATCACATGTTTGTTAGACAATTGAATATTGGATTACAAATACAACCGGGATACCAAATGATTCCCAAGTGGTGTATTTGCAATAGCATGGGGTGTGGTATTAGATTAGTCCAATCTCATCGGGATTGCTAATCCTACCTTTATTTCAAGTCTTACTCACAATTCCGACCGGATTGTTAATCCCGGGGCTACTAATCCCGGGGCTACTAATCCCGCAACCAAATGAGGATGGTCAATTTTTACTCACAAGTATTTCTTTCGGTATTGTTTTAGTCCTAATTCCCAAACACTTGTGAGAGAAGCGAGCACACATACAATAAACAATTAAGATATCTTATTTCATGGGTGACAATGTTTATAGATTTCAGGAAAATCTTGAATTCGCTGCTCACTTCGTAAAAACCTTTCCTGGTTCTATTTATTTTTCACTTTCTGTCGGTATGCAATAGCGAACAGAGTATTTCAAACACCAGAAATTCACACCATTTTGCAAATGAAACTTCGGTCTTCCCTAGACCACTTAGGTCCACTTTTTACAAGAGTTTTGAGGGCAATACCAATTTTTTTTCTAAAAAGCAAAAGCTATAAATTGAAATACAAAAGTAGAAATACCTAAAAGAAAGGTGCCTGTATTATTAGCAGATTCCACCTAAAAATGCTCTATAGTTTTGTTTTTTTGATAAGCAAACAAAAAAAAGCTCTATAGTTAAACAATTAGGACAGTTTTATCTTAATTTCAGGCTTTAAACAACAGCTGTGCAGCTTTCCCATGAGCCATACATTGAGCTGAACGACCCGCCTCCAAAAGTCTGAGCAAATTCCAAGAAGACTATACGAGCACAATAATCCCATGTCCTCGCCATATCTTTAAGCGAAAATGGTTCTGAGAGTTTGCGAAGTGACAAACTGAACATCAACTTTGCCCTCTCTGTTATATCTTCTGATTCACCCGCCTCACTAATGTGCATTACAAAGACGTGTCATTAACTATAATAATAGATTGATCCAAAGTGCATATTTGTCAAACTTCTGCGTTTTAAAAAAACTCACTTCAAAGTGTGTATTATAAAGCTTGCAGTTCTTCATAGAGTAATATTTTCTTTTTACTTGTTTTCTGAAAAGCTAAATAAACTAGTACTTACGCTTGTAATGCTTTGAAGAGTGCTTCCTATGCTAGAAAGCACAATAAGCTTAACTTTATTACATAAAGCATGAGCATAATATAGTAATGTATTACTATTTGTTTGTTATGAATGAAGAAACCATGATATCGTAAATCTTTTTACGGTCATTAACAATTATGTTGCTCATTTAGAATTCACTACTACATGTTAAATTTTATTTCTACTCGAAATAAGCCTATTGAAGTATGTGTTGATTTTAAATTTTAACTTAATAAGAACAGATTATACAATGTCGCTAAGTCTTTAAGATATATCTATTCCTTTTGCAATAACAAACTTTACATGTCGATTCCTATGCCTTATTGGAACTCTTGCAAAAACACATTAGCTAGGCTTTAATGTGTTATAACTATAACAACCAATGGCTTAATCCACACATTTTGACAAACCATAAAAAAAAGTAGGAACAATGCTTCCACTTTAACATTTTATCTTAGACCTGTATATCAAAGGGAAACCACATAAATTAATACATGGTATAGAGGAAGGTGAAAATGAAAATTATGAAAAAAGAAAATAAAAACGTGTAGGTCTCAGGGTATTGATAGCCTGATTGAAACGACTTTCTGTTTTACAAACCAGAAAGAGTCTATATTACAATGTACATAGCTAAATAATTGAAAATTACCAGCAAGATGTATCCAAAACACGAGGTGGAGATTTTGGGTAATCTTCTGGAAGTAGCAATCGAACAAACAGGATTGGCGGCTGACAGTAAAAAGAACCGGTATGAGGAGTTGCTTAGCAGTAACTGAGATATGAAAAAAGCATGACTAAAGGGTATATACAGATAAATAAAACTCACCTTTGTGAAAGAATTGTTTCGCTGATTGAGATTAAAGTCTAATCCTATTGCACTATATGAGAATCTCACAACAATATCTTCTTTAAAACCTGAAGCCACATCGACTACTGTCTCAATCAGACTCTGGTTTATCTGCTTAATTTCTTCTAGAACTGAATCATTAAATGGACCCTGGCCAAAAAACACTTTTAAAACTCTAAAACAATAATATTAATGCAAATCTGTAACCATTAATGAATATAGATAATGAATGTTACGTAGTAATGTATCTAGCTTAAATCTAGTAGCTTTTCAGGTAAAAGATCCAGAAATAAAAACAGCATTAAAGTTGGTCAACCAAAAGACAATCCAGCTTTAACTAAAATAAAGAAAAAAAACAGATCTTAAAAGCAGCAGCAACCAAAGAAGGCCTTACTGGGTAAACCCAACTACTAATACTACATTCCAGACCCATACTTTTTATACTATAGATTTAATTTTGAGATTAACTTTAGCAGAGATCCAGAAAAAGCACTGTCAGACAGGACCTAATGAAACAAGAAACACCATCTGGGAAAGTTAACTAAGAAACAAACCTCACTTCTTTTCCTTTTGTTGCTTGATTTTGCAGAAAAATCCAAGTTTAATGTCTGCTGACTTGCACTACCATCACCACCGTTTTCATTACAAGATGACGATAAACATAAACCACTTGCGCTTATGTTCCGCTTTCTCATATGCAGAGTATTTGTTTTGCATAAAATGCTACTTCTTTGAGAGTGATGAAATGTGTCAGATGCTAAGTCCTCACAAACAGTCTTCAACGATTCACTAGTGATCATTTCCCCAGATAACGTGTCGATTAATGTAAAAACTGACATAATATCTTGCACTGAGGCAATCAATGCTTTCTGTGACATTGATCCAATCTGTAAATTTGAAGAAAAATGAGTCTCAGACATAGCATATATAGATTCAATCTGTAATACGTTTGAACGTTGAATATATCAGAAATCTACGTTTTCTTAGCTAAAGAACACATGATTGAACTGCTAAGAGATGCTCTCTCTAGAGAAGTCACAGAAAACCATATCTCTAATTCCTGAAGAAGCATGTACTCCCTTAGTTCTTTTTTGTTTGCCAGTTTCAGGAATGTAGTGTTTTATAGACATGCAATTGATGCGTTGTCTGGATGTTTGCTTACCAGTAATACACCTTACTGAATTTCATGAGATGGTACTTCTCTAAAATGACTTTGATATGGTCAAAATAAAACAAAGGGTTAACTGGGAACATTACTCAGGTTTTAAGACACACATATAGGAACTTCCTAAAGGGATTACGAAGAAATAATAGACAAGAGGAAAGGAGAGAGCATACTGCGAAAAGTTACAAAATTATAAGATTAAGAAGCTAACCATTTCATTTAAGCACTTTGCTGAGAGCTCTTTATCACTTATCATTTGATTTTCAGCCGGGACAATGAGGTCTACAGGTGATGGAGAATCTAATTTCTCGGGTGCACCGAGGGTTAGAAGTTGGTTTTCGATCAACGAGAGTGTAACCCCAACATATCTTTGAGAATATCCACTGCTTTCTCCAGCAAGTGGTTGAGAGTCTTCGGCACCTTTTACAACAGATATCTGAGGTTGTTCAGTATTGTCCTTAACCGTAAATGAAGAAATTGGAGAAGAAATTTTCTCCGAACAAACTGGTGAAGGAGATGGTATTGCAGGTGATGACAGAGAAGCAGTAACTAATGGTGAAGTGACGGATTTTGAGGGTGAGCCTTTAAAAAACGGAATTTTGTCTCTCGACGAGACATGTATCCAAGGAGATGGAAATAAAGATCGATGAGAATATTCAAACTGTTGTTTCTCATTGATTTCATTCACCCTCTGAATGAGCATCTGATGTTTCATTTCTTCATCTTTAACTTTCTGCTTTGAGGATTGTGTTTGCCTCATTTGGTTTGTATTGTTTTGCTTCAATCTTGGGGACAAAATCGTAGAATTTGGTTGAACTGTTGTATTTGAATCAATGCGTATTGAACTTGAGACATTTCTAAAGTCAAGTCCAGCTACAGCAACGTGACGATCTAATTCTGTTCCGTTTAATGGTACAGTTTTTGTGCTTTTTTGAGATTGAGGTGAACCAGTATTGCCACTAGAACCAGGTTTTGCTGATTGTGACCGTAACTTCGAATCCAACCATTGCTGTAAGAAAGGTAACTGGGAAAAACTTTGTTCATACACTTGTACAGGTACTGGACCCCTGCTTTTATATGCATGTACACACTTGATGACTGTATAAAGGCTATAAAAGAATTTATCCTGGTTGAAGCGAACCAGTTCTGTTATGGGGATATTTAAGAACTGCACCATTTTCTCGATGGATATTTTATTGTGCTCAAGTTTCGCAGCTTGCTCAGGAGTCGATGGCTGCAGAAGAAAGATTCAATTTATGAAAAATAGCCAAAAACAGCATGTAACGAGGTCAAATGTCTGCAAACAAATTAAATACTTTTGTGTACCTGAAGACCTGAGTAGCAAATTTTCATGTACATCTTTGATAAGTCAGAAAAATGAATCTCTCTTACTGTTTGTAGCTGCATTAACAAAGTAACTCAATAAATTAAAAAAAGAAGAAGAATGATATTTTTTATTTTTTAGGTTGACTTCTTTGGTTTTGGGCCATCTGAGTAATGGCATAGCGGTGATATAGGGATGAGCAATTTTTGATAAGAATGAAGATACAAGTAATTTTCGATATCCTGCACATCTACTCATTTGGTTTGCACTCGCCATTTATTACATACTTCTACAGAAATGAAACAAGATGGATTGCCCATTTTGCACATTAAGGTCTAGAGATAAGGAAAAGAGGTACAGAGTAACAAGTTTATTTATCAGTTTCCAATTTTCTTCTTCGCACAAAAAAAGGTTCAAAATTCCAACATATGCTTATATTCTTGCATGACACATTATGGTCAACAATTAGTAAGAAAACCAATCAAGATACAGTCTAATACCATTTAAGGGTGATTGAACAGTTTCTACCTATCGAAATAATAAGTAGAGAGATGGATATCCCAGTTATATCACATATATACGGTATCTATAAATACATTTAAAAAGCAAAAGTACCTCGCGGTAGGCCTGACTGATCCAATCGTCAAAATGAACATTTCCAGTTTGACAGGCGGAGTCAGCTGAAGGTACAAAAGAAGCAGCCATTTAACGTACAGAGTTAAATAAAAACTTGGGCACTATGATCAACAATGCTAACAATGGCTTGTGCGGAACAGAATATAAGAGTATAGTTTCTATACATTGATAGGGAGAAGTTCAATGTGTTAATTTGAGCAACTTCCTAAAGTGGCAAAAAGGGAGAAGATGTAATCTCTTCCACAAGAAAAAAAAATCAAGTTTTTTTTTAAAAAGAAGACCAATTTCCAACGGATGCACCGAAAGTTGCCATTAAAAACCTAAATACTATCAGATGTAACACAGAAAAAAGTCATTAATCCAGAAAACAGAAGCAGGCAGCTTTAAACGTTCAAAACCATGTCCACTAGTGATATATGACAATTACATTAGTTCAAGGAATTTTTTTACTATAATTCGAAGTGAGGAAATGTCCAAAAAAATTAAAATAATATAAAGGCTTGACAAGACTGTATAATTTCAATATATACCTGAAGGAACATCTGGAAGCAATCTTTGAGGCCTTTGAGGTGGCCTTTGTTGACCTCTGATAACGTCATTCTGAGGGAGAAAACATGTCCGACTTTGACCTGTTTTAAGTTTACTTTCAGGTAAATGATGTCTTTGATTTTCTAAGCCAAACAGGCGATGTAGGTCAAAAGCAGCTCTTTTCTCTTCTATTTGCATTTGCTCATGAACTGGGGTAAAAAGCAGTTGCTGAGACTGTTGAAAAAATCTATGATCTTGTTCTTGATTGCTATACAAATGATTGAATTGCATCGGCGATGACTCAGCACGTGGTTGAGCAAAGTTCTGGTTCAAAAGTTGATGTGACAGTGGCTGATATTCATGTTGGGAATCCCCTTGTGTGAATAGCTGATATTCATGTTCAAAATCTGTTTTATTGATGGCAGATACGTTTGGGTGCATTGCTGCCCCGGCTTCATTGACAGATTCTGTTATATTAGCCATTCTTTCGAGTCGGTGAGAAAAATTAAACAATTTTTTAAAGCATACAAATCACATAAAAGTACCAAAGACGAAAAACGGAATGAACCTGTTCTAAATAGTGACAAAAATAATATGTTTATGTTGATAGGTAAATCTACATATGGAATATAGATAGCATGCTTTTTACCTGAATATGATGGAGCAAATATTCCATGTTGATAAGAGCTCTCCATCAACACCAACTTGTCAAATTGTGTTTACAAAATCTTCCTGAATTGATAATCTAAATTGTTCAATAAGCACAAATTAATCCAAGAAAAGCAAAATCTGACAAACTTGAAGAACACAGAAAACTGCATCAGGCCAGCCAAAATCCTATTCAATTTTACCACAAAAATCACATTAGTTTTCTTTATATAGAGAGATTTAGCTATACATTAATACCTAACCCTCTCTATATTCTTCTCTATCATAATTAAATTTAGTTTTCTTTCTGCTTATTGAATGTTAGGAGAGATAAACGGAATAAAAACAACATATATTTTTCTCAGTAGCCTAAATCTGCTAATCATTTATAACTAGCTGCTTTGGCTAGTTTTATATTTAGCTGCAGCATAGCTAGCCATGTAACGCCCTACACCCAACGCCCAGTGGGAGTCACTCGGCCGAACACGTGTAGGACACTTGCTAAATAACTCCTAACTTAAATAAAACATTTCTTTAAATAAATAATTCCCTATATATATGCTAAACTATCCATCAAAACCAATAATACAACCTCAAATATTCAACACATTGTGACTTAAATTATGAGAATCTGAACTAATATAAATGCATCGGAAAAACTAGGTACAAATTCCTATGAGGTATGACTCAAACTTCAACTGTAATTAATTTATCGCTAACCAGAAAACATTTAAAAAAGACGGGTGAGCTAATCGAGTTCAATGAGAGATAAATTAAGCATTGCAATACATAATAACTAATAAGAGATATAAATAAGACCTTCTTCTTTCCTTTCAGATTTTTAAAAAAATCTTGAATAATTAAATATTTTCAGTGCATAATAATCTAGAAACCACATGCATAAACTGCAATAAAATATAATAGAAATTCGCACAAGGATCATAATATCCAGAAGCTTAAAACAAATCCAGTACCATAGTAATATTTGTATATCTAGTCTTAAAAAGTGTCAAATAGAACATATTTTACCGTATATAATATAACTAAGGTTTGTATATTAATACAGTAATTCACTTTCACTATTAAATTATTAAACCTTAATAATGTGGAGTTACCTGCAAGAAGATCAAATATCTAATTTGTGATCTTTGTGTCTTTCTTATATATATATATATATATATATATATATAAATAAGAAACCAAACGCTATCTATCTATACATGCGTTATGAAATAAATAAAGACACGTTTTCTCTTTTTTTTTTTTTACAATAAATCATTTACTCAGGTGGTCCTTTAGTTTTTAACAACACAATAAATATGGTTTTATAAAAATTAGGAAACATTACACCTACTACTATGAGTTTAGAAATAATAAAACAGTAAAAGTAAGAATATACCTTTTAAACAATACTAGTAATAAATAAAAAATATAACAGATGGTTTTACAAGCCTGATGCATGAGGTTTTATAGCCTGAAATGTTTAAATTTTGCCTAAAAGGGCATTTTGAAAAGTCACACTTTCCTACTCCGAGTGTGATTAATGTGAAATTACAATCAGAGATATTGAATGAAAACGAGAAAAAGAAATGATAAACTAACATGGAAAGACTTGAGATATATGAATACGAGTATATGAAAATTTTAATACATGAAATATATTAGATGTGTATCTAACTTTAAATAAGAAACATAAATACGAGTTTTTTTTATATAAGTCCGAAAGTATGTATTAACAAGATATGTGCAGTGTGTTTTGCGACGACGACGAAAGTAACTGGATTTATGTGTGAAATTTTTATGTTGTATTGGCGAAGATATATCACTCAAAGCCAGTAGATAAATTATGTTTACATGCTTCTTTTTTATAAAAATAAAGAGTCAATCGTTAGACTACAGTGTTAGAGAATTTGATACACAATGCTGTTTTAAAATTTGGTCATATTATGTTATATAGGACAAATGAGAATTTGTACATGATGAGTGCTGAATTCGCCTAAAATATAATGTCGAGCCGGAAAAAAAAAAAAAGGTTTACGAAATCACTAATTTAAACAAAATAGGGTCAAAATACATCACAAAAGACACAAAACAATTGATTATGGGGAACTTTGTCCTATGATGGTCACCAATTAACATTCTAAATGGAAATAATTGAAAGTTACAAATATTTCATGGCGGTATATTTCAAGTCTTTACAAGTCAGCTTTATATTTTTTTTTCTCATTTAATATCACAAAATACATTTAAATTATTGGGGAATGGCCTGTTAAATTATGGTCACCAATTTATTTGCAAAACAAGGATATACTTAACGGGGTCAATAGACAGTTTAAAACACCGTCAAGTGACCTATTAACAATTTATACAAAACTACGAACAAATATCTAACGCGTAATTAATAAGCAATTAAAAACGTAAAAGAAATCAATATTTTACTCGTATTAGATATATATATATATATATATATATAGAGAGAGAGAGAGAGAGAGAGAGAGAGAGAGAGAAAAGAGATGAAGAGCGAGAGTACGTATACGATGACGTCATCAATAATCATCTTCCTAGTAACGATGATTGCTTGTTTCGAATTAGGGTTTTGTAGAGACGATCCTTTTATTAGGATTATTAAAACCCACAATTGCGATAAAACCTTCGAGATCGATAGTATTGGCCGATTTGCAGTTGAACAACACAACAAGCAACAGGTTTTTTTTTTGTTTTTTTTTATTAATTGGGATTTTAAATAATTGGTTGTTTGGTAGCTTTAACTTATACTCATACGTCTCGTATAGTTAGGAAGTTTGTGTAATTTAAATGTTTTTGATTTTATTGACTTGTTATTATTGCTTTGACTGTATTTTTTGTGTCCAGTTTTACACACTGTGTGTATAAATTTAAGTTTAAAGTGGAAAAAAAATGGAAATTTAAAGTGGCAGTTTGTGGAATATTATAATTTATGGGAAATTGATTTTTAGCTTCAGACTGTTTTTTGTTTATTTTTTAACTGTACCCACTTTGTAAAGGTTAAGTTGAAAGAAAAGAGGTGGAAATAAAATTTTAAAATGATACTACATGTAAATTACAAACGTTTCTCATGTAAACTAAGGAAAAATACTTGGGAAGGAGGAGTGATAATCGAAATTCTGAAATGAAAACAGGGTAATGATTGGATTGGTGTTTTGGAACCAGAGATGAAGACGCAGGGGCCGAACCAGAATGATTTTTTGGGGGAGGCCGTGGTGTAAAAAATATGTCGAATAGAAGATAAAATAAATAGGGTCGACTACAAAATTAAAGAATTTTTTCTATATTTAACATAGCATAAAATAAATATGAAGTTAAAGACAAAGGTATTGGGTAATAAAATAATTTTTTTAGTAATCTTGTTTGGGAAAATACAATGGTCATTTACGAAATTTGGTAATTTCAAGATAAAAAACAGAAAATTTTAGAAAAACGCAGCTAACATGATTTGAACTCCTGACATTCCACTACCTCTTAAAGCTAATTTTACCACTACACCAACAACTCTTTGGTTTAATTAGGGGGACCATCAATGTATATATATTAAAAAAATTAAATTACACATAAAAAAATTAAAAAAAGTGAAAACCGCCTCCCCCCGGGTCCGCCCCTGTGAAGACGAGCTTATTGAATGTAACTAAAAACTGAAAGATTTGTGCATTATCTATGTAATTGACCCTTTAAGAAACCTATATTAGTAAAAAACCGCCATGCAAATGTTGCGTGGAAGGGGAAAAGTACGGTAATTTTTTGTTATACTAAGTTGGGTTGGTTTTCATTTTGAAAGAAATTGTGTCTTGTTCATAAAAGAGACCCATTTTTTTTGTCTTGCCCAACTTCCCATTTAAAAAACAATTTACGTGGCGGAAATAACGCTGCCTAAAAATATAGGTTCGGAATGTTATTCTGAAACATGATAATGAAATAATACCTTCAAATTCATTCTTAGTCGCTGGTAAGGAAGCACCAGCACAAGTACGGGGTACAGGTACGGTAGGATTTGGGTACGGTAATTCGCTGATTTGAAATTTTAAAAACAGGGGTACGGCGGATAGTTAGTGTGTTTTTACTTTTTATACTAACTTCAGAATAAAATTAAAAGGGAATAATAGAAAGACCATATAAAGACACTCTCAAAATGTCTTATACATACCTATTGAATCTATACCTGATAATATAACCTAATTAATTTGTATCATGGTTAAATTTAATTACCCGTGTGTACCCAAGGTTCCAAAGTACCGGGTACGAGGTATGTACCTGGTACGGGTACGCAGACATTTTTGAATTACCCGTGTTTCATAGGACTCGCTGGAAAGGCGAATAGAAGCGAGAGATGATGCTTGAAACTGAAGGGGAAACTGGGTAGCGCGGGTTCAAAACGATAACAAGAACAGAGATATAGGGGAATCATAGAAACACACTGGGAAAATGATTTCCAAGTTATGTTTTCTTCTTCATTTTGTATGATTGCACTCAATCGGAGGGAGTAGTATATTATGGGGAAGGAAGACTTTTATTAATTCCCCGCTATGAAGGTTCCTACCTAGATGTGAGAGGTCACTCACTTAGTCACCGAGCTCATCTTGTTTCTGATGCATTTTATGTGTTTCCTTTAATGTTGAGGGTTTAATAGTAGACTTAGAACTGTGAATTTGGATAGGGAAGGATTACAAGTAAGGTCATCAATCTTGAAAAATAACAAAGAGAGTTTTTCTTTATGGTTTGAGGGAGATGGGGTAGGAAAATGGCTAGGTAGACATAACAGCCATGTGGTTGGGGATATAAGTTCTAAAACGGGATTTAAGTCGATAGGAATGACAAGATATGCTTCTTTACTGATACACTTTAGGTTATTTAAATCATAAAAATCTTTGGTTGTCTTTTTAAATCCGGGTTGCAGATTCGATGTTTGTGCGTATTGGTCGTTTTTTTTTTGTTGTTTCCAAAAATTTATCTCATGCCATACTTTTGGGCAGAATTCCCTTCTTGAGTTCGCAAAGGTGTTGAATGCCAGAGAACAAGTAGTAGCTGGTAAGATATATCATCTTACTTTGGAGGCAATTGATGCTGGAAAGATAAAGATATATGATGCAAAAGTTTGGGTCAAGCCATGGATGAACTTTAAGCAGTTGCAGGAATTTAAAATCAAAGATGGTTCTTTATTCACTTCTGCTGATCTTGGTCTCAAACACGGTAATGAACTATTTAACTTTTCTAAAATGCATATATATATCTTGACTTTCCCTGTGAGCCATGTTCTTGTCTGTGTGAACCTGTCTTTTCCATAAAAGTCTCTTCCGGTTGACTTCCTTTTCCATGTGCACTAAAGTATTTGTGCTGATTTTTCTATTTTCTCTAATTTTTTAAGTTTCATGGTTGATTCCCTGTCTTTTTTTAGTTTGTGCTTCCATTCGAAAAGTTTAGCGACGTATTGAACTTATCAAAGATGGCGTGCTGAGACTGGAGAATAACATGTTTAAATAGGTGCACACTAGAATGTGGTATGCAATGGAACAGTTTACTCCCTCACCCAACCAACTGTTTTGTCTGCTTGCATTGTAATGTATGAATCGAGTACTAGCTATGATTTCTGAATTAGGCCAACATATCCCTACAGTAATTGTTCTTTGAACGTAAAACGATTTATTAGATTGATGTGCTCTCAAGTGTTTAAATTTCATAGTTTTGTTAGAGCAAATCTCAGCTCTTGACCAGCGATCGATTATAGAAGAAACTTGCTTACCCTTTGATATCAAGCTTTCAAACCTCTGATATATCAATTACAAAGTTACATTAGAATAAGTATTCTCTCTATGAAGATTGTGAAGATTCGGGATTGTCAAGTGGATGGCTGAGTGATGATAGAGTGCAGTCTGGGTGTATTTATTGGAGTGACATATATAAGTACCTTTTTAGGTAAATTTTATTACTTGTGGTATGAGAGTGTATCGATTAGGGAAAATTAAAGAATAGGAAGCCAAATTATGGCCCGTAACAAATTTAACGTCAGAGTTACTTTTTGTTTTTCGTTTCATACAAAAGAACTATTTGGAAGAGAATATCATGAATTGGTTCCTTATCTTGATACAGGAAAACTGTATGTATTTTTATGGTTCTGTTTTCATTGTATGCCCCCTTAGAAACAAATATTGGAATGCCCTGGCCTGCTTGCAGGTATTTGATAGACAAAGTAAGGGCGTTACTTTTTTCCTGGATTGGGATTTGAGACTTCTGGCCCTGAAGTAGCTCTCCTTCTTTGGACCTGCAATTCATTTATTTTAACTTGGACCACAATTGTTTACTGAAGTATTTGCTTTGTCACACCCTATCTATGTGGGTAATTTGTTTTTAGTTTCTCATTCATGTGTCTTTTAAGTTTTAACCATAACTTTTCAAATTTAGAATGCACGTTAATTTGATTTTCTTGAAAATGAGAAACATGGTATACGCATAGTAGGCTCAGCTGCGCTCTTTCTCAAATGTTGGTTCTCATTGAGCCATCTTTCGAGATACATTGAGATAAATTTATGAATAAACTTTTGGGTGAATTAAAAGAGTATTGAGACACAGCATGATTCGATAAAATTAATAATCGACACTCCTATGTACGTACCTACACTCGTTTTTCTCCAAAGATGATCTTGTGTTTCTCTGCGAATCATGTTCTTTTGTGTGAACAGAGGACCTGAAAATGTGACATAGAGATGGTGAATTTGACTAGACCTCTTACCTTTCTACTTCCGGATGTTTTATTATGCTTATCTCCTTACTGTTATGTTGTCCATCAAGTAAGGGTCTGAGTATTGAACTTGTATTTCTAGAAAGCAATGGACTAGAATGGAGTGTGGTTCCAACTTTTGATCAAACGGTTAAAGATGCGGCAGTTCATGCTGTCAAGGCCATCCAGAACAGGTCCAATTCGTTGTTTCCTTACCATCTGCTCGAGATCCTTAAGGCCAAGGCCAAGGTCTGCATCTATATCTCTCTTCCAGCTATTAAAATCTTTTGTTAGAATTTTGGAATTCTTTTTCTTTGTTTTTGTCCTGATCTTGTCATTTCTGGGGATATATTTTTTATTCTATGAAGAAAATGTTGTGACAGAATCTATTATCTCAATGCAGGTGATTAAAGATTCTACGGAATTTGCATTGCTTCTGAAAGTCAGGAGGGGTAACACAGATGAGAAGTTCAACGTAGTCGTGAATAAGAAAATCGGGGGAGTGTTTTCCTTGCATCAGATGGAACAAGACCACTCTTAAAAAGATTCTCTTATTGGCATATATGTAGTGGTAATAAATGTGTATATAAAACTGGATATTGAACACAGACGCAGTTTAGTACCCATTATTTAACTATTACGACTTTGTTTGATACATAAACATGTCCACATACTGCTTATATTATAGTACGTGAACTGGTATGAGACATGCTGTTATATTATCTGTGGTTTTATTGAAGGTGTTACTTAAATGTCAACTATATCATATGCTACATCGGTTCTATTGCAAATTTCCCGTTGAGGTCTGGGCTCCAAACTTCACTTGTAAGTTTTAACATCTGAACGAGTCTAGACCCGACAAGACGTTCCCTATCCCACCTGTACCTAACCTTTTGGATCGGGTAAATTGTCACCCCGAACCGTCATTACATATCTATCATTTATGTTACTGGAAGAACCGACAAATGTTTTAGAGGTTTACTTGTATCTAATAGCTTTTCACGACAGTCTTTGGTTTTTGTATTGCTAAGTGAAATCATCACATGTTGGGCTCTTCCACACCTTTTGAACTTCTTTGATCTTTATACTGATTAATCACGTAATATTTCCAACCATTACTTAGTCAGCTATTATCAACTTAAACAGTGATGAACTTGGCTTAACTTATTAGCAAATTGAATCTCCTGCATTAATGTCACTTTATAAGGAATCCGGATTTATTGTTCCCTATTCGCTGTCATTTTCGTGTCCCCTTGTTTATTTTTTGTCAAATTTAAAAAATTTACAACTTGTTGCACACTTTTATAAATTTTTTATAATATTTTCTTAGAAAATTTCTTAAAATTTGGATGTAATATTGCTCTAAACGTTTTTTTTTTAATTTTAGTAATTAATTGAGACTATCTTTTTCATTTATTCGAAATTAAACTGTGACGTTTCTTTTAAAAATAATTGTTGGAATGTATCGACATATATATAATCATAATTGTAGATTTTTTTAAAAAAAAATTTAAACAAATATTTTAGGTCAAATAGTTAAGGGGCACGCACAACAATGTAGAATAATGGACAGAGGATTCGGACTCGTTTATAACCGGTATTATTGAGAAAGTTAAAATAAAAGTGCATATAAACCATATTTCAGTAAGAGTAATCCTTTCCTATTAAATATAAAAGTATGTCGAAGACTTGAAGGTAACGTAGTAAAATGTTATTGCTCACATACTTTTCTACTTAAAAAACCAACGCACATTATATAATATATCCATCTTATCAAATATTTTAATTTTTATTAATATTAGATTTTACAATTTTTTTATTTTTAATTAATATTTAAATTTAGGTTATGTTCAACTATCATTATAAAAATAAGTTTAATCAGATACGGCCAAATCTGTCACGAAATAATAAAATTCGTCAGTAAAATTAAAATCCGTCGTAAATCCGTCTGCGATAACAAAGTTGGAGAATAAATCTGTCACAAAATCTGTCACCGATTGAACTTTTTTTTTAGTATATGGTTGTATTATATTTTTATTTGAGTTTTTAGTGGGTTGTATTTTTAGATTTAAATTTTTTTCTTATTTTTAATTAATATTTAAATTTAGGATAGTCTAAAGTAGTGTTATAATATATTTTTATTTAAGGTTTTATAGTTTGCCTCTTCCACACCTTTTGAACTTCTTTGATCTTTATACTGATTAATCACGTAATATTTCCAACCATTACTTAGTCAGCATATTATCAACTTAAACAGTGATGAACTTGGCTTAACTTATTATTAGCAAATTGAATCTCCTGCATTAATGTCACTTTATAAGGAATCCGGATTTATTGTCCCCTATTCGCTGTCATTTTCGTGTCCCCTTGTTTATTTTTTGTCAAATTTAAAAAATTTACAACTTGTTGCACACTTTTATAAATTTTTTATAATATTTTCTTAGAAAATTTCTTAAAATTTGGATGTAATATTGCTCTAAACGTTTTTTTTTTAATTTTAGTAATTAATTGAGACTATCTTTTTCATTTATTCGAAATTAAACTGTGACGTTTCTTTTAAAAATAATTGTTGGAATGTATCGACATATATATAATCATAATTGTAGATTTTTTTTAAAAAAAATTTAAACAAATATTTTAGGTCAAATAGTTAAGGGGCACGAACAACAATATAGAATAATGGACAGAAGATTCAGACTCGTTTATAACCGGTATTATTGAGAAAGTTAAAATAAAAGTGCATATAAACCATATTTCAGTAAGAGTAATCATTTCCTATTAAATATAAAAGTATGTCGTGTAAGAATTATTTATAATTCTTTTATAAATATTAATTCATTAAAAATAGAATAAATATTTCTCATTAAGGTGGTCCATATACATTCCATAACTTATGTAATTTATGATTTAAACATAAATTTGTGGGTTAATAAACTCTACATTTCCACCATAATGATCGGTTGAGATTGATCCTACCTTGATGGACGGTAGAGATCGAAAGTATATGAAGAGTCTCGGGTCCTCCTCCTACCTATATAAAGGACACAATACTATCTCAATTTGTATCAAAACATACACACATAAACAACACATAAAGTAGTGTAGTGATAGGTTAAGGAGGAGAAACTCAAGTCTCTAACCCGGCGATCTACATCCGTCATCCGAACTCAACTATCATGTCCGGTTTAAGTTCCGCCGCCCTTCCGCATAGCTTAAGGTATGTGTTTCGACATACCCTCGATATGTTATAATATGTATGATCATCATGTTGAAAAGATCCTAGTTAATTATGTTAATAACGTGTATAACATAATAATATATAAGTTGTAATTAACTTACATTTGGTATCAGAGCCTAGGTTATTTTCTCATGATGTTCTACGTTAATTATTTGTGTGTGAAAATGGATTATATCATGATGTTAAATTTATATGTGACGGTTCCATTACCATGTATTGTGACCGACATAACTTAGAACATGGGTTAATGGCTCTAATATAATGCATGACTCTAGATTGCATAATTTAATAGCCTGGAATTTGGACATATGTGTAGTAATATGTGTTAATACTATGGTGATCTTCTGACACTAGTAATCTTAAGACAATAGTTATAGTCTTGTGAATATAATTAGATTTCACTAATTGTCATTTATGCTTGCACCGTGTATGAAGTGTCATTTAACTTCAATTATATAGCAGTTGTATAAACCACAGAATGTAAACCTAATTGATTGTTAATTTAGTTACTGCCATGCATGTTAATTTTTGATGTATTAGACAAATTGTAACCGCATGTTTTGGTTACTACAAGACTTGTCATATATGAATTCTATTTTATTTAATGTATGAATTGAATAATAATAAACTTGGCTAGTGGCATATTAAACTTGTATTAAAAGTTTAAATGGCCGGGTTAAAGATTCATTTGTATTAATATCACATAAGAATTAATAAATCTTTTGGAAATCTGATATGAGTTATAAAGTTGAATGATGATATTAAGATTTTGTAACACAAGTATGGGTGAATGTAAAATGATACGTTATGAAACGGAAGTAAGTTATAACATTAAGTTCTGGTTTAATATGACTTTTAATTGAATGATAAGATGTAAATGGTGAAGTTAATATGATTTTAACTCATTTATTGATTGCTTTTATGACATATTAACTTCTTGCAAATGCATATGTTACAACATTTAACTATAGAATGTAAAAGGTTGTATTTATTTATGAGTAACGACCTATTTTGTAGTTATGATCATTTTCACTACATGATATTTTATTTAAGTATATCGGGTTGCTCAAACAACATTTGAGGTTATGAATATAGAAAGACACGAATAAGAGGTTATGAATATAGTCACTAATGGTATTAAATTTTTATTATTTCATGGTGGTAACCATTAAGCACTGTATTAAATGAAAAATGTTGTAATTAAATGATAAACTTTACTGCATATAAATGGTTGATCTCCCTATATAGTAAATTATAAGGGTTTATTGTTTATTCATTCTCAATAAAAATTGTTTGGTTGCCGAATGGTTTTATAATGTCCGATGACTGTATTAAATAGACACAATAATAACTTCATAATTAGAAGTTAGAAAGTTTGTAAACTGTTAATACTACAATTATGTAAATGTAGTTGAAAGGTTACGAAAAAAAAAAGGTTTAGACTCACATTAAGGTTGGAAAATTATAAATCTTTCCCAAATAGGCTCACCTAGGATGATGCGATGGCAAGGCAAGACTTCGGCTGATACTTTGTATCTTAATGAGGTCGGTTTTTAAGCAGCCTTTGCTGCACCAACCCTCACCCTCTCTTACCTGGTCGGATCATGTTAGAGCTACCGAAAGGGTTAGAGTATATAATAGTTTTCCCGATTGTGTTTCTATACTTATATTCGTCAAATGGGTGTCTTTATATCGATATGGCATGTGTTAGATAAAATGAATAATACGAATAAATGAATGATGGACATCTACCACTTACTTAATTATATATAACTCATGACAATGCATGCCATTAAGTATAATAAATTATGTAACTTTTTGAAAGGTTGTATATAAGTTATTAAATGTATATTAAAATAAAATAGTGTTTTAATATATAATTTTAATATTACATGTCACAATGAACATTACTGATAAGGATGCATGTACATATGAAAGTTGGGTGATGTACATATTATTGTTTGATTAAAACATGATGTACGTTTTAATCATTATGTCGTACATATTATTGTCTCTACTATTATTTTTATGACAAATAAAGTTAAGTCAATTTATTTTCATACCATATAAGTTTTGGTAATAGATTATAAGCTAAATCATATATATAACGTTCATATTATGTGAAATTTTGTTTGCTCACAGGCACAAAATTTTAACCGATGAATGTTAAATAAGCGTTGGTGTATGCATAAGTATCAATTATAGTTATTGATGCTCTAATGTCAATATTCATATTATCGTTTGATTAAAAATCAATATTGGCTTTGATCAAATCTAATGAATATTTAGCTTAACCGCTACACCTAATAATATTGAACTAATAATCATATTATTCGATTAAAATTAAATATATATTTTAATCTATATTTTTAATGATTATTAGTGCCAGTAAATATTTTACATCAACATCATATGTTCAGAATTTGGTTGCCCACAGGTACAAAGTATTGGAGACGAATATTTGATGATAAACGTTATGTTTTGCATCCATTAGTGCCTTAATTATGGTTGCTAAATTATGGTTGTGTCCAATATTGTTATGGGTCGGGCATGCATAAGAACTGATTTTTATGTATGTTTGTTTTTGGTTGCCCACATGTCCAAAAATATTATAATAAAAAATAACTATTGGATGTTGATCATTGTTTAATTATTCATTATAACTTGGTTGCCCACAGGTCCAGTTATTTTGACCAAATAAACATTAAGATGAAAAATATAGGATATCCACATATACCATATTTTTCCAAGTTAAACAAATATTATGGACAAACTTAAATTTAACATTAAGAATAAAAATATAGCTCAAATAAAGATGCCATATTTTTGTAGTTAAATTTTCAAAATGGTCCATTTTATTGACTTATTCCATTAGTTATAAATTGTCTTGCAAAATGATATGCTTGATTTAAATGTGTTGTTAAAATAAAAGTTATTTTATATGTAAAGAGATTGGTCTTAAGTTTTACCAATTTAATATGGTTTTTGGTGTGTATTATTAGTCAAGTTGAATTTGGATACCCACATATAACAAATTTACTTGATGAAAGTATACCATCAATTAACTTAATAAAAAAGAGTAGAAAAGAATGAAAACGTTATGTAGTGTTACATGATGATTTCTCCGTAAGAAAACAGTGATTGTTTAATGTTTTTAAAGGAGAAATATGTTAACACTAGTTGAGATATTCTTTTAATATGATTAAACTCATTAAATCTCAAAGTTCAAATTCGTGAGCTTTTACTAAATTCTTGCCTTATTGTTCATATTTTATAGGTCGCATATTAGTTTGCTAGTAAACAAAATGTTTTTAGTTGAAACTAATTTTATGTTGTTAGATCTAATATAAAATTAACGTTTTTCAATCACATTATGTGCATATAAATCCATACTTTTCAATAATTATATTTGATGGAATTTTATCGAGATTTTATTAAACAAAATGAGTTTTGGTTATCGATAAAGTTACGGTATCATTAGTGGGAGAATTATATTATTCAGAACACCCACTATAAATGTTTGTCCTAAACTCTCATTAAAGAATTAATATATATTTACACCCACTATCAAGTTATATGTAACTTACCATAAGTTTTAGAGTAATGGTTAAACAAGTGGGAGATAATTACTCGTTTCACTATTAATGTATTATTTAACCATATACTTCTATAGTAAGCGTAAGATCAGTGGGAGTAAGTAATAATTTTTAAATAAACTCATTGTTGAGATTTTCTTGATCTACCATTTTCTTTGACTTCAAACGTTAACTTGTTTTGTGTTCATAACCTATTATTTTGAAGTAACCACTAGATTAGTGGGAGTAAACGTTGTTATAATCATTATCATTTTGTTTTTGTAACCTATTATTTTACTACTGGTTATATTCATGTAAGTAACTTACTAGACCCATAATGAATGGTAAAATGATTTTCAAAGGGTTTCTAAATGATAAAAGATTTTAAAAGAGTTTTACACCTCATTAATAGTATTACAAACTGGTTCTTATGTGTTGGAATTATTAGTTTTACTTAAAACACATTATTATAGCCAACACTCAAATATTAATTATTTATAGTGGATTACCTTTTGCATAATATTAAAGATGACTAATTTATGTTTTATGTTTGCAAGAATAGAAAGATTTTATGCTCACGTATCATTGATGTGATACACAGAAAGAAAATGTGATAATTAAATATTTCACAATGGCTCATTGCTCGTTAAATTACGACGCTAATATATGCTATAATTATCAATAAAGCATTGATCAATTTTATGTCTTATTGCTCAATAAATGTATGGAGAAATTATAAGTTACATTTCTCAATAAATTATTGTGCAATTCGTGTTTTATTGCTCAATAAATATATGGAGAAATTGCTATATTTCTCAATAAAATATTGTGCAATTTATGTCTTATTGCTCAATATAAGATTGGAGCAATTTTTATGACATAAGTGATTGAATATATTATCTCATGTATCATCAAGAAAAGTTATATAATTATTTGAGTACAAAACTCATAATAATAGTTGCAAATTAATTTCAGGACTTAGATTATGTCGAGCTTATGACTGAGTCGCTGAAAATGAATGTTTGCAATTATTCTTGATAACTAGCATTCAAATGGTGTTGAGTTCACATAATGTAAATGCTAAGTTTTCGAGACTAATTTTAGAAAAAATACAATCAATAAACACATAATGATCGTATATATCTTAACGATATCTACACAAGACAATTAAGATTTTGTTAACATCACGTGTCTTGATTGTAGATAATTAGATGGTATTACATAATGATGGTTGTTTATTTGATAGGTAGAGATCTCATTTCTTATTGTTTCTATTGTTCCAATTGTCCACTTAAGTACGTACAAGAATGAAAAGTTATGGACGTTTAATGGAACTGTCTTTTCTTAAGACATTATTGGACCATTACGGTTATACTCGCCTTATAGGCTTTATTGAATAAATTGGTGTTGTCGTAGTACATGGAAGGAACCATGCTCTCAAGTAGTATGTAACCGTCATGACTCTCATCACCGATTTATTTAGTAAAATGTCTCATAAATCTATTTGCGCACTAATGATTGATTATGGAATTATGATATGGACCAAGTGGGAGAATGTAAGAATTATTTATAATTCTTTTTATAAATATTAATTCATTAAAAATAGAATAAATATTTCTCATTAAGGTGGTCCATATACATTCCATAACTTATGTAATTTATGATTTAAACATAAATTTGTGAGTAAAGAAACTATACATTTCCACCATAATGATCGGTTGAGATTGATCCTACCTTGATGGACGGTAGAGATCGAAAGTATATGAAGAGTCTCGGGTCCTCCTCCTACCTATATAAAGGACACAATACCATCTCAATTTGTGTCAAAACATACACACATAAACAACACATAAAGTAGTGTAGTGATAGGTTAAGGAGGAGAAACTCAAGTCTCTAACCCGGCGATCTACATCCGTCATCCGAACTCAACTATCATGTCCGGTTTAAGTTCCGCCGCCCTTCCGCATAGCTTAAGGTATGTGTTTCGACATACCCTCGATATGTTATAATATGTATGATCATCATGTTGAAAAGATCCTAGTTAATTATGTTAATAACGTGTATAACATAATAATATATAAGTTGTAATTAACTTACATGTCGAAGACTTGAAGGTAACGTAGTAAAATGTTATTGCTCACATATTTTTCTACTTAAAAAACCAACGCACATTATATAATATATCCATCTTATCAAATATTTTAATTTTTATTAATATTAGATTTTACAATTTTTTTATTTTTAATTAATATTTAAATTTAGGTTAGGTTCAACTATCATTATAAAAATAAGTTTAATCAGATACGGCCAAATCTGTCACGAAATAATAAAATTCGTCAGTAAAATTAAAATCCGTCGTAAATCCGTCTGCGATAACAAAGTTGGAGAATAAATCTGTCACAAAATCTGTCACCGATTGAACTTTTTTTTTAGTATATGGTTGTATTATATTTTTATTTGAGTTTTTAGTGGGTTGTATTTTTAGATTTAAATTTTTTTCTTATTTTTAATTAATATTTAAATTTAGGGTAGTTTAAACTAGTGTTATAATATATTTTTATTTGAGGTTTTAGTAGTTTGTATTTTTATTACGTGTCGTGACTTATACTGCTATATTTTAATTTTTTTTATTTAAACGTTAATGTCAAAATTTGACCACAAGTTTTTGAATAGAAACACAAATAAACGATATGTATAAATTAATAAATAGAAGGATTAAGATAGTAATTAGTGTTGAGAATGAGATAATTCTATTTTCTTAGTAGTAGTATATTTTTTTTGACACGTGTTCAAAAAAAGTAACTAGAATTGTTTCATATTATGGGATAGACTTTTCGAATGAATTACGAAGATGGCTATATCATCATTCGGTAACATATTTTTAAAGATCACAAATACTCTTAATTAATCTATTTGTTCCCATTTAATTGTCAAATACGAAACTATGTGTAATTTTAATCGTTTTATAGAAGAATTATCAAAATTGTCGGAATGAATTTTTTTTAAATCTAATCATAAAATTTAACATTTAAACATATTATTCACTTTTAAAAAATTTAATTTCGACAATTTTAATACAAGTTCTTAGCTGAATAAAATTGCACGTATTTTCATAACAATTAAATAGTAACCTAAGGAGTATTTAACAGTAGAAAGCAATACAAATCGGCGAAAGTGTGCTTTATAGCCCTCCTTTTAAGGACCATTACTTTAAACTGTAGTATTATAGTTAAACAAGCGATATTATATGATTAAAGAGTGATCAAAAGTGTTGCTTTCTTTTGTAACTCTATTAGCAGCCCACTTTGTAACAACTGTTACAATTAATCAAGTGGCGAAATATATTTCAATTCAAACTTGTTAATATTTGATGACATTAGCATCTCTACTAGTTTATGCATGCCTCGTGTATAACAGGTATACGTTGATCACAATTTTTAACTCATTCTTCTTGGTATTAAATATTAATCAGTATCTAATTAATTATTAGTTGGTTCTTTTTTACTTCGCATGTAAGATAATATGGAGAAAAGGAAAGCATACTTTTTCTAAATCTCCCTTTTCCTTCACCACTTCAAACGACATATCTAAATTAAATAACATATTGAGGAGACATATCTATCGGAAATGACTCGCTTCATCATATATATTATATTACGGTTCTGCGATTATCATCAATGAGTTACTGAACTTTAAAATTGATTGCAACATCTCAAATTCAGTGACAAGATTAATTATATAATTAACGTTGATCAAAAGGGAGGCTGGGAGCTAACAGTTTGCTAGTTAACATTTAACAAAAAGGTTGTGTTAGAGTGAAAATAAACTGCCAATAAATTCTAAATAATCCTCTTGGAGTTAAAATTAATTAAAAGAGTACTCGCTCCACATTTGGTCATGTTAAATAGATCAATTTTTAGTAATGTTATCGTTTTTTTATATGTATTCGTAATTTTTTTTCTTAAATCAACTTTCTAGCTATTTATTTCTAGAGTGTTTGTTCAAAAAAATCTATAAAATTTGTTTTTTTTTAATATATTTTTTGGGTATTTATTAATATTATTACCTTATAATTAAATTGCCAAAACAAATAATAAATACAAAAATATAAATATAAAAAGTCAAATTTTACAGTTTTTTTTTTGAACAAACACTTTATAAATAAAATAAAACGTTGATTTAAGAAAAAAAATCGATTTTTTTTTTACGAATACATCTGAAAAAAACGATAACATGAGCTGTATGACTAGAAATTTTATGTGACATGACCAAATGTGAGCCCTACCTAGTTTACTAGCAAACTTGATCCATCCTTGATCCTTCTATCAGTATTCAGTTCTAAATATAGACTATGAAGCTGGTAGCATTGAGAAACTTATAAACAAACATAAATCGTAATTTCTTTACTTTTTTCAATAAAGAAAAATCGTGTAGTGAGGCCACTTTACCAAAATTGGAGTTATAGTTATAGATACAACTTCATGCTACATGACCTTATAATCTAACTCATGTGAAGACTATAAGTACAAAAAGTTTATTAGCAATTCTCCCTATTTTGACCAATAATATTGCCATTTACGAGTAAATTACATCCAACTAAGGCAGTGGGGGGGGGGGGGGGGGGGGGCTGAGGTCATATGCTGATTTGTGTCTTAATTATTGAATGTATGCTAACTAATAAGACAAAGGATCTTTATTAGTGGGAACAATTTGAAGAAACTAAAGTAGATTTATGTGGAAAATCGTAGGTGCAATTATAATGTCCCAACAAAATTAGTGAGTTCCATACAGGAAAGAGGTACCATTAACCAACTAGAAACTCTTATGGTGTTTCCATTATCCAAATTGCAAAGTGCTTCTAAACTTTAAAGAAACTTTCAAAATAGAATATAACAATATGGTTCACAACCTGTAATTAAAATATGAAAGATGGCTTCTTATCATATAGTCTCTTATAAAAGAATATTATAATTGTAGCAGCAACTTGTTTTAAAAAAAATCCAGTACTAGACTACTTGCGTAGGAAAAATTGTGTTCCCAAATAAAACATGGAGTAGCAAATTAAATTCACCCTACATGTTTTTGATAATCATTTATAGTAAGAAAATCACTCGCAAGGGTTTATAGTGAAGCTTGAATATAGTTATGATCACATATACATTTCACTAGCTGCAAGGAAATGTTCGTCAAAATTTGGCAACTGTTTAGCAACATAATTAGTTGTTTCCCTTGCTAAAATATAGTGCTTTAAAAAAGGTGATTGATGCTATCCCTTTTTTTTCTGTAGTTTATATATCATTTTACCAATATAAGTGTGCAATTAACGTAGCATCATAGTGTAGGCCAAGACCTATTTGCTTGTTTAATTTGATTCTGAATGGAATTTTCCATGTATAGATATGTTCTTTTTATGCACATAACATAGAAAATCAAAACTCTTTTTAAATGTTTACAATCATTGATAGCTAGGAAGTAATTAGTGGAAGGAATTGTGACATCACTTGAGACATATAATTCTCAATGATGAAACGGCTAATAAAGTTTCCCACACCCATTACTAATAATTTGTTGTCAGTATCTACATTACTTATACATTTTCGAAAATTTTCAACTGAAATATCATTTGAGTTTAAATCTATAGTCATTTGAGTTCACATTTTGTTGTTGGATACGTAAGTCATGGTTCACTTCTTTTTCGGGGATATGTTTATAATTACATATATCTTAGCTCGAATAATAGAAGCCGAGTCATTCAAGACAAGGCAAAACATTATGTCATTTCCAACACTTAACAAGGGGATCGATTGCAAAACCCGATAAGCAAACTTTAATGTCAAAATGTAATACATGGAGACTTTTGTACATTTACCGTAATCGATCCAGAAGATATCATGATACTGTATATACAAACATGAAATTTAGTTATACCACATGCCTTTCTCATCATTAAAGTAACTTTAACAAGTATCTTTTAACAGCACTTCATATTGCGATCTTAGTAAGATGTACTGTTTTTTTTCTTTCTATAAGCACATGTAAAGGCGTGTTGGGTTAAGCAAATTGATAAAAGAAAATGTGAATATGTTAAGATATTGGTAAAAGTTAATTAAATACATATGAATTACAACTACTTGTGTGCTGGTGGAATGTTTATTTGGGTTCATGGACACATACCATTCAACTTGCTGACGATTCAAGTTGGTTTTTGTTTGTGGCCAACACATTTGCCAATTTTCTAGAAATAAAATTTGATATAAAGAGAAAAACATATTTGTTTGAAAGTGACCTCACAAGAATCAAGCAATTAGAAGTGGTGTTTGAGAACCTGTCACCCCAATATTGCTGTTGGATACCAAATTCAAATAAAGTTCTATCCTCATCAATTTATATTATAACTCTTCTTTGGTGGCACAAAACTTGATTTTATTTTGGAGCTGAATCTTCTGGACATTTATGTTATGGATGTGATCACTTCTGATTTTATGATATATGTCTGATTTGGTTTAATCAAGAGTCTTGATCTGAGCCGAGCACTATCAAGACCAAGGCGACAAGCCGACAACTCATGATTGCAAATTTTTTCTCCATGTAACATACTAGCAGGGAAGCAACTAGTTGGATACAGATAGTGTCGGTCCGGAAAATATGTATGTCGAAGGCTAAAAAAATTTGGTAGAGCATAAAATACAAATAAAAACAAAATAAGATTATACTTAAAAGAGTTTTGAACTCATGACCAATGTGTTGAAATCATAACTAAACAACCATCAGCCTAATCAAAGACAGTAATCCCTCCCATTTTGATTAAAAAAAACGACAAAAATTTCAAAATTAGTTGGAATTTATAACTAAATATGAAATAAAGAAGAATATATTGAACTCGGTAGTTAGCTTTAAAGATGGATAATTGGTTCATGTAGTCCGCCACGTCAGCGGGTAAGGTTTTTGGTAAGATTTTTAGGTAGCTATAACAATACTCTACTTTTTAAAGACGAAACTTATTTATTTAGTTGCACGCCATGTTGTTCTTAATCGCCAATATATATATAGCTAATTGGATCTTACGAAATTGATGTGTTCCCTTCTAATTAATTCAATGGAGTTGCGGCTCGTTTGGGTGTGTGTGTGTGTGTGGGGGGGGGGGGGGGGGGGGGGAGGGGTTTAACATTTTATTAATATAGTTGGTTCGTTTAGTTTTCAAAAAAAAATAAAAAAATCAATGGACTGGTAACAAAACTCATCCTGATATCAAAAGAATATGTAGTTAATTTAGGAGATAAATATTCTTTAAAAAGGGAACTTAAGTATCTATTCTTTCATAAAAGGTGTTAGTGTTTTATTCTCTTTAATGAGTGAGAAGTGAACCGATCGGATATTGGAATAAAGCTGAGATATGTTAATCAGTCATATATATATAGGTGCAAAAAATGATACTAAGTGAAAGTGTAAGTATCGAATAACACGAGTAACTTATAAGAGAATAAGCAGGAAAAGAGTGGTATTCTCCCTAACAACTTTACATTAATTAGAAGGTAGACATATTATTTTGTAACCACATTTTAAGCTCCAATTAGTTTTCTTTGAAGTAATTCTCCAATTACGCAGTTTAAATTTCCACTCTAAGGAAAAGTATGGTTAAATAACAAGTTTAAACTATCGGTACAGTTATAATTCAATATTATTTTATGAGTAAATACTTAATATGGAACCGAGGAAGTATCTTAGTAATATCTAAAAAATATGTCATATAGAAAAGAATAGGAGCGAAAATGATGATCCAGAAGCAGTGGAATAATTATCAAAATAATTAGGATGAACGTTTTTCTTCTTCTTACCATTTTCTTTTACGAATCGGAGAGATACGGCGGGCTGACTCTCAACGTAAATAGAAGTTAGTGATCTTAGAGAAATTTTAACACAATTATTTTCTACAAACTTTGACAACACTTCTAAGCTTCCGAAAAAAGGCTTTATACTAACACTGCTGGGAGCAAAAAATTATCCTGGAAAGATATATAGGCACAAAAATTGTGATTTTAAGGACCCTAGCTTCCACTTGAATTTTCATGTTTTTCTCCGAGGATTTCCTCCACCAAATGGAGCTTTAGTGTCTTTTGTTTTTCGCAGTTTACATAGAACAAAGCCGCTTCAACACATCTAATTTGTGAGACAACGACAAGACTCGCCTAAAACACATTAACAAATAAGTTTCCGATGAATATCATTTTAGTTAATCATATTGGGAGGATTCATCATCCATGAACCTATCCAGCTAGACAAGCACCTAGTAATTAAACAAATAATGTTCATAGTCTTTTATCAGATTAGATAAACTTTATTTGATCTTGATTCATGTTAAACTAGTCGTAATTGAAAATTATACATACCAGTAGTGATATTAGAGAAAATAATTATCAATAGGGATAATTTCCCATTTATATTGTGAATTTCTTTGAATATCAATTTATATTACTATTTCCTTAAAATGTATATCTATATATATGTTTCAATTCAAAGCCATGAGCACATTTGGCAGCAAAATTTTCTGTAACATACATAATATCATACTCATCATTTTCTTTTATTATGTCTATACTTTGTAAATATTAGAGCCTTTATATTCTTAGTGGGAGAATTTCTTTGTAGATTGCTTACTAGAAAACAAATTTTAGTACGGATGGAGAATAAAAGATAAACTAAGCCACTTTCTTTTTTAGTGGAATATGCAACAGACAACATTAAACTTTTTACGTATGAACCATGAAGATCCCTTAACTGGAATATATTCAGTATCGTAATTATAAAGAAAAAAAATAGTGGGGCACTTCATCATATTGAAAACTTCAAAACCTTCTCATTTCCCTTTGTTTTCAATTATACATCACCATTAATTAACTTACATTAAGCATGACAATTACCAATGTCACAATCTAACCAGATCAAAAAGAAAGAGAACCGGTAAGACAAAACAAAAATAGAAAAGAAAAAGGAAATTATGATTTGGAATTAGAAACAACACAGTCCTTCCCTAGCTATATATATATAGCATCCACGATTTTTCTTTTCCCTTCTTTTTCCGTTATTACCTCTCTTTTTCACTCTTAATATTATTTATTTAAACTGCGCCTCAATAGCTATCATGGGGTGCTGAGAATTTGGGGCAGTAATCGCCACCATAGGCATCGAGCTCTGGTTGATATTCTCCCCCTTTTGCATTTCAATGTCATTTTCGTGTTCAACGTCTTCAGTTATTGTTAGCATTTGATTATTTCCGTTTTCCTTGATTGGTTCCGGAATGTTTTCCAGCTCTCTCTCTTGGTACTCCTTGTACTTTCCCCACAAAACCGCGTATAGTCCGGCAACAATTAGTATAGCCCCAAGAATACTGTATCACATTTAATATAATTAGCCATCTGAGGAAAACTGAAATAGAAAAGGATAAATACTTAGTTTTTGAAGAAGGGAAAGCTTTTTACTTATTTCCGATGTCAAATCCCGTTTTCTATGAATATTGGTTGTTGCATGTAATCATTAAAAATGGTAATGGACAAAATTAAGTTATTTTTTCCAGGAGGTGGTAAATTTAAAAATATTGAAAAAAAACTAAAAGTGTAAATAATTTTAGTGAGCAAGCTTCTTTACCCTCCCAAATAGATATTCTCAGCAAGGATGAAAGATCCCATAATCGCCACAATGATCATCATCAATGGGCTAAATGCAGTCACAAACACTGGCCCTCTTTTCTGCATGACTATGCCTTGAACGTAGTACGCAATGCTTGATGACACTATACCCTGCAATCACATATTTATTACAATTAGTTTACATTCTTTAATTTTAAAGTTAACATATATACTTATATAAATATTAGATATATGTTGAATTGTTGATATAATTTTGTAACTACTTACAGCATAGGCAGCAGCTAATAAATTCATGTCCCACCCAATAGTCCAACTATTGGGTTTGTGTTCCATCACAAAAGTTACAGCAATGGATTGTAAAGTACCCATGAAACATACAAGTGCTGTTAGAGACAAAGGAGCTGTATATTTCCTCATGGTAATTGCCTGCCAAAATTCCCAAATTTTCACACATTAGTTAATGTTGCACAGGGGTGGCCCTATATTTACACAGAAAATACACGTGAAATGCACTTAAAATGATTTTACCTGAAGAATGAAAAAGGCGGCCCATGCGAGGGTAGCGATGATTAGGAGGATAGAACCCTTGAACCAGTCCTTGTCAGCTGCTGCTGCGGCTTCAGAAGTGATTTCATGTGTATGCGTTTGTTGAGCCCATACAAGATTAATAACTTGGCCTTTGTACAAAGTCATCAACATAGCACCACCCACTGTCACTATGGTTCCGACCACTTTTGCTTGGCATCTTAGTAGCTTCATGTTCACCTTCTCCATCCTTTTTTTTTAAAGATTTTTAGGGGGGGGAATTTATGTGAGAAATTTGATTTAATACATTTATTTTGAAAAAGGAAAGGTAGGAAATCAACAAAAAAACTACCTGCAGATGACCGCCATGACGAAAGTCATTGCTGGGAGCATGTTGCTCATGGCGCATGAGAAAGTTGGCGAAGTGAACTTTAGTCCAGCATAGTAGAAGTTTTGATCAATAACCGGTCTGTATTCGCAAAATTCAAAACTAAGCCCTTTTACTATGTACTTACATTTTTCAGATAGTTTATGTGTCATTGGAATAAAAAAAACTTACCCAAGAAGTCCCAGCGCAAATATCTGAACAAACATGGGAAATGTTATCTTTGGCCTCACTTTCCTGAAGACAGAGATATACAATTGATCAGACATTTTTTGACATGATAAGAAGTTGTGAAATTTGTCTAGATTTCCATGTCCTGACGATCACTTGTTATATTTTTTGAACCAAAGAAGCCGATATTTAGACTTAAAATAGTGTCACATCATTGTGTACAAGATTATATTTAAGTAAATCTTGAAATTAAGTAATTCTTGATCAGAAGCAATTCCATCTTGAAAATAAATAAAAAATTTCAGTTTTACCTTTCAAGAACGAGAGCAAAGGGAGCGATAGCGGCAGTGGCAAAGGCATGTCGATAAACAACAAGCACATAGTGGCTCATTCCTCCATTGAGAGAGACCTTGGTGAGAATGTTCATTCCAGCATACCCAAACTGCAAGGATACCATAGCTATGTATGGTTTAGCCCTCTCGAGGAATTTACCGAAACACCCTTTCCCTTCCATTGCCATATGTATTTTTAAAGTGTGTGCCTAATGTAAGAAGGGTAAAAAAGAAGAAGAACGAGTGAGAGAGAGGAAGAATACACTAGTTTAAGTTGCTTGTGTTTCTTCTCCTAAGAATGAATGTAGATGCACTACCATATTTATAGGCCTCCTGGGAAGGGATGTTTTACAAAATAGTAGTGCTACGTACCCAAAAAACTTTATTCTTGAACACAATTAGTGTGAAAGAATATTATTGGTCGCTTTATTTTTTATTGAGAAACTTAAAAGTGTTATATAAATACATGATTGATATACATCAGTACTATAAGCAAAGTATCTAAATAGAAACTTGGTACGTACCTCCTCGAATGCATTTGTCATATCCATTATCCATGGTCCAACTAGAATTTCAAGCGTGTGATATAGTTGCACTCATGACATAAGAGTGTGTGACGTTATATATTTAGACAGCTATATATAGCCAAATTCACCAAAATGAATATTCTGATCAGTTTAATTATGCATATAAATCAATTCTGACGTAGAGAGATTTTCATATGATTGAGAATTAGACCAACTTTAATTGCAGAAACTCGTCTAGTTCAAACATGTCCCTATTAGAGTTTGATTTGTTTTTTAATGTCTCATGCGGGCAAATCAGTAGTAATAAATATGTACAAGAATTATCATAGAATTTTTCTGGAAGACTTGATAATATGAGGTTGCTGCTATATATTTAATATAGTACTTGAGATCTTTAACTAAATTGTTTTCCTATAATGAGTCAAGGAGAAGAAATCGGTGCCTTATTTTGAAAACCTTGCTGATATCATTCATTAAGGGAGTTTTCTTCAAAATAGCTAATTAAAGTTCTAACTAAATCGTTATAGTTAAGGTTTATAAAAACTGAGTAGCCGTTTATTTTAACAAAATCGTTGTTATGACATGGTTTAATTTTTAGTAGATATACTGATTATAGACTAAATAAACGATATATATGTCAAGAAAAAAAAAACATGGAAAACCATATGGTATGTACTGTAAATTTTAATTGCCTACCTATCATCATGCATTTGGTCACGTACTCACGTCCTATATATAATTTCAAAAATGTGATGTATTTTCATTTAGAGGACCAAGTTGTTTTGTATAAGAGTAATTCATATCAATACTGCAAGTGTGCAGATTACATTTTGGGAATGCATATTGCATTATTGGTAGGTTCACAATCCCTATGAGTTGATCTTTTTGATAATTTAGTTCGGTTTTCTGAAATAACATAATTACAAAATGGACTGTTGTTGATATATATTAATTATTATCTATATATATGCATACTGGTTGTTTGTAATTTAAGATTTTACAATTGTCTCAGTAGCTATTAGTAATTGGAGCATATGTGTTTTGAAATATTTCAAGTCTTCACAATTGTCTTAGTAGAAGCAGTAGTTGCAGTACAGTTTTCAAGCTTTTATTTTTATAGTTTAGGTCTTTTGGGTTGTTTGTAACTCAAAAAGTTCGAGAGTTGTAAAAATGTTTTTTTCGTTAATATAAATTTCTGGTTTCTGTTAAAAAAAATATAAAAAATATATGCATATTCAAAGCTTATATTTGTTGTGTTGTAACCTGACCTCATGATTTATTTACAGGAACACAAGCCACAAGTTGCCGACAAGGGAATTGTGTGTACGCATATTCAAAGTTCAAATGGATTTGTGTTCCATGTAGAACCACAAAATTAATTTTCAATCGTGATAGGAGAAGGAAACCTATTATTTTTTTAGTTGCAAGTGATCGGAGAGTCACACCCCAACATAATAAAAAGTGACATTAGTGTTTTGCTGATGTTTTTGAGGGACCTTGGCTTTGGTTTGTGGCTATATTGCACAAGTTTGTCACTCATTTCTATGCGGCGTCATGACGCATAATATTAAATTAATTCGATTCGTTTTATCCTTAACATGTACATTTAGATAGAATGAATAAATATTTTTCAAACAAACTTATAAAGCCATATATAAGTGCTTTTGGTATATAAAAGGAAATAAATCTTTTGTTGTAAGCAGCGACATGGTGAAGTGTAATTGATCAAAGTTGTGTTAAAGTTTACTTTATTACAATACTTATTTATATTGTTCGACTCAATACAAATAAGTATATTCCTGCAGCTTATTACACAAGCATATGCCTTTTTTACCTAAAAATAAAAATCAGACCAAGATTTATTAGAACTATAGTATTTGAGTTAGTAACTTAGTACTATTTTGCCACCGTTACTCTTCTTCTCCAGTTTTGGTTTGGGCAGGTCCCAAACTCAAAATCGATCAATCCATCGGTCAAAATTGATTCCCCTTTGAGGACTACAATGCGATCGGATTTCACATTTTTAAGCTTGTGAGGAGCCCTAATTGTAAAAAAAGAAGAGAAAAAAAAAAGGAGCCCTAATTGTCTTCACTCATAGTTTTGCTCCAGTAATTTTTAAGTGCGGAAAAGGAAGGAATATCATGTTGGTCTTGATTTTCAAGGTCGTATAAACTTCACTGTTGCGTTAATTATTTAATTTATCAGAGGTCAATTCTCTTGTCATGAACTTAAGTTTGTGCGGTTGTCCCTATCGAGATTGTGGGCTTGATTGCTTTAACACAATCTAGCTAATGGTTGAATCACTTACTATGTTTTTTATTTGACCCCTTTCATTTTCACTTCTCGATTTGGTGAAGTTATCATTTTTTTTTTAGCCTTGATCTATATATGGTCGGGTTTGGACTGATTTATCCTGTTCCGTTAGAGATGGTAGATTTGTTTGGTATTTTTTTTTTGTAAAATTTTGATCAAAAAATATAGAAAACTTTTACCCTTTTAAAATTTATCTTAATTATTAGTCTCGACCGGAAAGCAGTTGTTTTGTATTGGTTTTAAATAACTTTTCAAAAAGAGTAGGACTTCTTTACCAAAACTTTCAATTGTGCTATTGCTTATTTGTTAAAAGTTAAAACAAGCAAGCCAATACAATATACTCTTTGGCCTTGCTTCAGCTTTAGTTCACCAAAAGTAATTTTACTATATGAATTATTAAATTTGAGAGCTTAATGGATGATTATTTTACTCGAGATTCGTCAAAGTGGATAGGCTGCATAATTTTAGTGTAAAGATAAAAGTTGTTTTTGTTACGTATGGAGCACTATATATATCCAATATAAAGTGATGACTTTGCATGCAATTTCCTGCATTTTGCAATTTTGCGACTGGAAAATTATGAAATAACAGGTGAGGACCAATCAATTAAATTCTAGGGTAACTACCAAAATCTCTTCGAGACTTTTTTTCTCATTGTATTAATTTACAACAAAAAATTTGCTACACCGTTTCAGTTGTAACAAAATTTATATACTTGTTAGTGAAGTAGTATATATATATATATATATTTATTTATTTATTTTTCCTAACGAGTTTAATGACTATTCTTAATAATATATTATGAGTTTTTTGTTATTAACAAACATATTTATAGAACCGATAAAAATCTCTTTTAAATAATAAATTGTTAACTTATCTATTAATTAATACCTGATAATAAATACTCATCGGTCCTAAGATTATTAATTTATAGAGATTTTACTATATTGTCAGACTGAGAAAAAAAACGGTTACGTCCTGTAAAACTATAACTACAAATGAGGGTAAAAGGGAGATAAGCTAAAACAATTTTTGAAAACCTTGTTTTTAAGAGCAAATGAGCTAAAATAGCATGCTGCTTTTATTCTTATACCCCAGACCTTATCACTTCCCTTTTAATGCCTTGATTATAAATGTGATCAAAGAATGAAAAATCTTAATTTAATATACATATTCTCCTTTTTCTGTTTCGTGTTTTTTCGTATGGATTTTATGTATTATGTGCAAATCGCACCTTTTAGGTGAAAAATATTCCCCTTTTTAGCAATTGATGTTTCATCGAATTTTCGCCAACCTGCACATAGTATAGGATAACAATATTCTAATAAATGACAATTGACATCTGCTTCTCATTTGTTCTTTGAACCAAAATAAAAGGAAATAATAATCATTAATTAAAACAATTAAGGATTATATTAAAACTATCAATGAATAAATAAATTATTAAACAAAAAATCTTTTCCACTTGGGGAAATAAGAATAATGCTGAGTACTCAGTTTTAATGCTCGTTTTTTTGTTTTTTTCAAGTAACCCTAGAGAACAGAAAGTGAGATCTGAATCGGTATACAATAAAGTCTTTCAAAGAAACAACCCAAAAACATCAAAATGTCGAGAGAAAACCACAACACAGAGACAATACAATGCAAGGTAAAATCTAGTCATACCAACAAAGTACTGGACTTTCAAAAAACAAACAAACATCTAGGACCTCTAGATAATCAGCTCAATAACTAATTAATGATACTAGATTAGAAAAACATAACCACGACAAATAATAAGCCTGCCTTCAGCCACAAATGATTATTGACAAGAAATTTAAACTCAGGTGTTTATAATTAGACCACCAAATCCTGCATATGGAGTAAGTGTAAAGTTCACAGTGAATTTTAGCAGCTAAAGTTGCACGGTCGTCCGTTGGATGCATATCAACGGTCAAAGATTTTTTGTATTTTTTTCCCTATCATTACATCCGTTAGATGCACATCCAACAGTCTGTTTCTGTTTCTTCAAATAGCATCCCAACGGTATCTCGCAACTTTATCCGTTTAAGTTTAATTTGAACTTTACCAACTCTGTAACTCTAGCCTCTAGGTGAAAAGCTCGCATTATTTGCTCCCTCGGGATGGAATTGATTCTTTCAAACTTACTTTCTTACTTTTTTATATTAATGCTTATACCTTTCCATAAAAAAATCAAAATTTCCAACACTTCAATTTCCTATATTGAGCTCGGTTCACGGCTCGAGCTTACAATAAGTTAAATTAAGAAACTGTCAAACAAGCACAATTAAATCAAAAAAATTGTTTAAGTTATAACGTTTTAATTGTAATGTACTCCCTTATGTACTACTTATAATCAATAATATGGGTATTCCTTATTTGCATTAATCTTAATGTCGTCCTAAGTGATCAAGCGAGAAAGTTACTTATCAGACAATCAAACGCAAAGATACGTACGCTTTCTCATTCTTCCACGAAACAAATTTCATTTTCTTTTAACGCAATATTATCTTTTTAAAAGCTAATTTAGATGGCTAGCTTAAAAATTTAACTACCATAGACATATAGGCTTCGAATTTCTGTAATATCTGTTTCCAACTTTGTTGGTAGTGCATGCTAGCTTTAAAACGGATAGGTCACCAGCATGAAATTTATTACTTGTCAAACACAAACAGTACTCAAATTATTTGAAAGCAATGTTGCCTTCTGTAACATATATGCTACGTACATAAAGTAATGAAAGGTTAAACGTTACATCAAATATTGCATATATAAGTGCTAAAAATCAAAACAAGAAAAGAAGTGATGATGCACGAGGGACAAAAATGGGGGTCTAAATCAGCCTCATGAAATTTTATAGATATTGTGTCAGGCCCGTGTGCGTCAACCCAAATAAGGTTGGTCGTTTCAATTTCGTTTCTAGAAAATAATATTTAAGGTGTCGTGAGCTAAGGAACAAGAAAGAAAATGTTGTTTGCAACGTGATTTTGCATACTCCGAAAAGATTTATTTAAATATAAATTTACATTTACATTTACAATATGGAGAAATATATAATATAATTATCTTCACCATTTGGGATATTATTGAATATAATAAGACCTCGAATTATTTTTGGGAAATTCTTCAGTATTTTATCAGTGATAATAAGGTATACAAATGTAAGTGTTGGTAACTCCAGAATGCGAAATGATAGTAGTACGAGTCAGGATCATTGCTATTCGCACTCACAAATACCACTCGAAATCTTTAATTTATTGAAAACAAATGTCCAAACAGACGGTAATAGTGTGACAAAAATCATTGTGCAACTACATGAGAATCAAACATGAAAAGAATATTTGCTTGGTTTCGTTTCTCAATTGAAACTCTAATTATTAAATGAAACTCCTATGATGCACGGATTCTATTAATAAAAAATAAAAAATGAAGAGTCGGATTCACGGACAAGGACACGGTAAATGTGGTGCGTCTGACACGGCTTATTCAAGTGTATTTCATGATTTTTCTGTTGACCACTTGGACACACGAGTCGAACACGATAAAATGATTACAGGACATGGCTACTTAATTTAGAAAATGGTTATAATTGAAAAAGATTAATATGAGAACCATTTAAACTTCTCTATAATTTGTAGACTTAGCTGAAAAAAACACTCGGATAAAAATAAGCCAATTAACTGTAGAATTAATGTCCATATTCTATTGCAATACCACGGTTCTCAACTTCACACAAAAACAACTCTCACATGAATGACAAATTATTGTTGATTGGTTACATAGAAAAATATGACACATGTATAAATAATAATTATATAGTTTATTAATGTGTCTGTGTCGTATTTAATACATGCACTCTCCCACACGTTGCGTGTGCGACGCACAATACAATTAAAATATAAAAAATAAGTCTAGTTATGATACAAATACGTGGATAATACAAAAAAAAAGATAGTATAATACTTAAAAAATGTTTGGTTGTTAAAGAATGACACATAATGTTATTAGTTGTTATTTTTTATTTTATTTTTTTATGTGAGCATGGTATTATTGTAATTAATAAAAAAATGTATGAGTATTTTTGAAAAAAAATGACTAAATTGGACAGTTTCATTTGATTTTGATTGATTTATTATAATAGAATGATAGAATTATACCACTGCTTAATGATATTCCTATAATCCTATTTAATTTACATGCATGATTGCGTAATATTAAGAATATACTAGTTAGTTATCTCGAACTTGTTTTTTTTATCTCGAACTTAACAATGTCAAAAATAAGTGCTAATAAAAGACCACTAATATAAATATATGTATATGTTGTACTGGCTCACTGGGTGAGTATTAAGTCGCTTGTAATTTACATCGCACGTTGTCGAATAACTATTAGAAGAATATTGGCGCCTTTCATCGGTCTGTGCCTAAGCTGATGGGTTGTTTGGCTGAGGTTAGGACCGGCCATGCTTGTGCATATATGTATTTGTACGGATATTGGGTGAGTTTAAGCTACTTAAGTATTCTTGAATATTGGGTGTTTTAAGCTTAAATATTATTGAACCAGTATACTGCAACCGTAGTTTACAGTGAGATCAGGACGGAAAAATGGAACTTGACATAACACTAATAATTAATATTATCAAGGTGGGTTCACAATTGATTAGGTGAGATACAGCACATAAGCCATATGTGTTGATTAACACTGCAAAGTGCAAATGTTTTAAGTCTATGTAAAAACTGTATCTTCATAGGAAAGTCGAATTTAGAAAACGATAATACAGATGATAGAAATTCTTTTCGATCCATTAGGTTCTTCGATTTGTTCGGAAAAGAAACGAGAAACAAGAAAACATCTTTGATTACGATTAAAAGGAACAATCTCAAATAGACCAAGATAAAATTTTGAGTAATTTCTTGGTGAACATGATCTGCCATAATCTCTTCGACCCCTTCATTTAATCGGCAATTAACTAACCGGCTCATTACATCTTTCCCTCACCTTAACGGGCAACCCGCCTCTCATCCTGAGAGTCAAAGACAACACATGCTCAGGAGAGGTGTCCTTGTCCGGTACATGGATCACAAACATCTCCAACACCGACGCCACTATCGACTTCATCTGAATGTACGCCATATCTTTCCCCAAACAGATCCTCGGACCAGCATGGAAAACCGGATAACGGTACGCGCTCACCTGCATATAAGCCTCGTCATCCATCCACCTCTCCGGCTTAAACTCACAACAATCGTCCCCCCATATATTTGCCATTCTACCCATGGAATATGTAAAATATGACACAAACCACCCTTTACCCACGAACGTCCCATCTGGCATGACATCATCTTCTAGGCATGCCTTCGTGTCGACTGGCACCGGAGGGTAGAGTCGCATCGACTCAGATATAGCGGCGTGTAGATACGTCATTTCTCGTAATTCATCAAAACTAAACATTTCTCCCACGGGTTTTTCATTTTTTGTCCGGATAGATCTCAGCTCCTGTAGTATCTTTTTTTCTACATTTGGTGCTGAGGATAATTGCCAAAAAAACCAAGCAAGGGCCGATGAAGTGGTATCACGGCCTGCAAGGATGAAACTTATGACGATGTCTCTGAGAAACTCGACGGAGTTCTCAGAGCCGGAGCCTATGAAGCGAGAGAGGAGGTCCTCGTCTCTCTTATCAGACCTTTGTTCCAATCTTGCTTTTATAATTTTGTCCGCGAATTGGTGGACGATGGAGATCGAGTGTTGTAGCCTTTTCTCTGATCCGATATTGAGATATTTTTTAATTAGGTGGAGGGTGGGAATCACTTGCATGAACCTTTGGGAGCTGAGAGTGGCGGCTTCTTCAAATGCTTGCATGAATTCGCTTCCGGCAGTGCCATCACCATCTAAGCAACCAGGGTCGACGTTGAAAGCGACCTGTGTTAAGGGAATTTGAGGAACAATTTGAAATGTGAAGGATAAAAGTGCAAATCAATAACAATAAGCGTAAGCTATGCGATTGTATGTCTATATCCAATTTAATCCAGTTGAACAGGGTCCAATATTAGGCTTTATTTTATATGAAAAAAACAACTGAACAATTTTAAAATATTATGTATTTTTTAAGCTAAAATACAAGAAGTCCTGAACAAACAATTCATAGAAATGTGACATATTCTTGCATGAACAAACAATTCATGCAAGAATATGTCACATCAACAATTCATACAAGTAAAAAAATAAATTTTCAAACAACAAAAATGGCGCAAATTGTGTAACTTTTGCTGACTTTTTATCAACACACTTGATCGATTGAAGAAGAACGGAGAAACTGAGAATCAAGTACACAGAATTACGACTCTCAAATGGAACAATCCACTCAAAATATTTAAGAACCACAACACCATGTAAAAGAAGCAATATTTTCAAAATTATGATTACGTGACCCTGCGCTCGAAGGATCAAGTCATGTGATGAGGATTCCAAATAAAAATAATACACTGCCCATTTAAATACAGAAACAGGAAATATTTTAAACTTGTTTAAAAGAAAAGAAATGTGATCTTTAGAAAATATAGAAGATAAAGGGGGATCACTGTATGAGGAGGCTAGAGTGGATCCTAATTCCTATAGGAAAACAAAATTTCTTTAAAATACTTGTACTTTGCCATCACAAGGTCACATCTGATATATAAAATATCTAACTTATGACTAGGAAACAAATTTGTGTTCCGGATCTTTCTGTATGCACCACATGTTATTGCTAGGATAGTACAAAGCTAAATCAAATGAAAATGCAAATTCAACTTAATCGTCATATATCCAAAAGAAAAGACAAAATGGATCATATCTCTAAATGAGGAATAAATATTTTACTAAACATGAGAGACTAATGTCTTGCCTTGAATTAAAGTCACAAAAAGTGACATGTAAACTAAACTAGGTTCAATTTCAATCGTGTATCACCAAATTACGTGTGTGTGTGTGTGTGTGTGTGTGTGTGTGTGTGTGTGTGTGTGTGTGACTGTGTGTATATTGTATTTATCATCTATCAATTATCAATAGCAGCCTGAATTTTGATTTTGCGATTCTGAGAAAGTTTAAAGGATGTTTGTTTTTCAACAAACTGAATAATGCTTGACAACAAAAATATGTCTACAAATACATTTTCATATGACGAGGGGGTAAATCATTAATACACGAGTATTATAGTTCAGTGGTTCGTGATGGTAAAATTTCAATAATATCGGAATTATGAATAACTCTGAAGAATGTAATTAAAACGATTACCTTGCAGATGTTATCGAAGGCGAACCTCTCCAGAACATCCTGCATATCCACAATCCGACCTGTCTTGGCAGCCAGAGCCAGAACAGGAACCAACCGACTCCGAACCTCCCTCACAGCCACATCCATAACAAAAACCCGAAGCGATTTCGTATTGAACTCATAGCTAGCAGTCTTCCTTTGCACCTTCCACAGCTCCCCATCAGAGTTAAATATTCCCTTTCCCAGGAAATCTTCCAGAAGAGCTATGAACCGTGGTCCCTTTGGGTAGTTCTCGAAGTTGGTTTTGAGCATGTGTTCGACGTTGACAGGGCTGGCAGTGAGGATTCCATGAACGCCACCTGGGCGGCTGAAGAAAGCGGTGTTGTTGGGGCAGCTACGGAGGACGCCGGTGGTCCAGTCGAGGAAGCGGTGGCGGTTTAGAACGAAGGAGGGGAGGGTTCCGAAGATTGGGTAGTTTGTAAACCCGGATTTGGGTGAGGTTTTTGGGAAGAAAAAGAGGATAGAGATTATGAGGACGATCAGGAGGAAGAGAGAAAGGAGGTCCATGATTAGAAAGGGAAAAGATTGGTGTTGCAGGTGGTTCTTTTTTAACAATTGATATACAGACGAAAGTTTTAAGTAGAAATTTGCTATCAGTGCTTCTTTTGAAATCTAGATTGTTAGTGTAACGTACAAAATAGCATGTGTTGTACCATAATATTTGCCATATTGAGTGGCTTTTCTATTATATGTAACCCTACCCTTTTATTATATAAAGAAGTTAAGGGTATCTCTCTATCTGCCTACACTTATATTAATGAATAAATCATCCGTTTTGTTGTCTCCCTCTATATCTCCTATATAATCTATACTGAGCTAATAAACTCAGAACAATATTCTGTTTGTTCCAACAACATATTAAATTAAATTGTAAAGTAAAGGGGGAAAACCCATATTTCCAATTTTATTTGATTCAGAAACAACAAAGTAGAAGTCATCAAAAGAAAAAAGAGAAATGACAAGTGGACTAAACAAGATTTTTTCTGTTGTTAAATAAATAAATTAGCAAATTGTTTCCTTTTGGGTTGCCTAAGTGGTTTTTTCTTATGTTTAAAACAAATATATGTTGCTCATTTACTATAAAATATATGTATCTTTTGTCTTTAAACATTTTTTAAACCACGTTTTTACAAATAACATAAACATTTACGTACACAACTATTATAAGTAACATATATACATAAAGCATAAAAAGACAGACACAAGGATCACAGGCCACAAAGTTATATCTGTTTATAAAGAACTGATACAAGGAACACTGGGTAAAGGGTATGCTAGTAATAGTATACAGTACCACCAAGAAGTAAATTTCGCAAGAAAAATATTTTCTTAAATATTGCCAAATCGGGGCATGGTATAAAAACGTCAAAGTCGTAAAATTATGAAGGAAAACACACTAAAATTATGACTTCCTCGGTCGACAACGCCACCTCCAAGTAGCCTACAGCAGACCCAAACAGGGAGCAATACTAAAGGAGGCTGATTCTTTGTTGTTGTATACTAACTAAAGTTTCAAATTCACGGCACAAAGTCGATGCAGATTACTTCTAGTTCTCATACAAAAGGTGTCAGCTGAATTGTGTTACCTTCCCTTTGGTTCATAAGATGCTTTTAGCTAGGGCTGAAAATGAGCCGAGCTGCTCTGTTCAAGCTCGGCTCGTTTACTAAAGTAGCCCTCAAATCTTGTTCAGACTCGGCTCGTTTATAGACGAGCTCGAGCCGAGCCTGTTCACAAGCCCTGTCGGAACACGTTTCCGGACAAATTTAGCATATTTTCGCTTAAAAAAAGTTTTTACTTGGCTAATATCAATATTAAGATAAGCAATAATACATTTAATTATTCTGAGTTTTAGTTTTAATTAGATTTGAAGAGTATTTATCTAACATCAACATAATATTTAATAAATTTTACGTAAATAAGCCTGAATGTATATGAAAATTAAATATTAAAATAATTAAACGAGCTTTTAAACGAGCCCGAGGTTGTTCACGAGACTTATTATTTTGTTCAGGCTCGGCTCATTAGTAAATGTAGAACACGAGCCGAACACGAGCTTGTTCATGAACGGCTTGGTTCATTTGCAGCCCTACCTATAGCCCTTATACTTGTGTCAAAGCTTGTACAGACTTCAGAGTCGTAGGAATGGAAATTTCCGGTTAAATTAATCAAATTTAACATATTTTAAAGACAACAGGAAAATACTAACAGCCAAACATACTGTTTCAGGTAAACGCATAAGATCATTACCTATATATACGACCATGGAAGCGTGCATGAGGCATGCGACGATGTATCTTTTGAAAATCGTCAAATCTAAGTTCGTTTTGATTGCCGCATTTCGTGTCCACTTTCAAACTTCTGCACTTATTTATCATTTCTTCACTGAAGTTCCAGCATAAAATCTGACATCGGAATTAGTCAATTTCTGAAGCAATTTAGAACAACAAAGTGGTTTCATATTTAAAACAATGAAAACAAGATGATTGGTTATTAGCGTACCAAATGTTAGAACATAAACTTTCTTTTCTGTTAATAAAGGAATTGGTCTATCAATTCTTCAAAACAAGCTAGTGTTTGCAGAGCTCATGAAGACCAAAAGTCGAAATCTCGTTCACTATATTGTTTTCTAAACATTTCGTGCTTCAGGACTTTGAATGAGATTTTAAAAGCTCTGCGATGAACTAATCCTAACATCATAGTGTTGAACTTCTCTTAGGTAAAAGTCTTTCTGATTCTACTATAAGTAAGCAGGGCTAATTTATGCAATAACGTCACTGTATCTGAACATATTATAACGCTTGCCTCACCTAATTAAAAAAAGCTTACAGAATTACACCAAACTAGAATACAATGTAACAGCCGGAAAAGATAAAATTTGAGGCACTTACTAGGAAATCTTCAACGCCGATGTAGGGTTTCTAAGAACACAAAAAAATCTTGCAAGAGTACTTAAAATTTTACCCTGGCTAGTCGCTCCATAAAGTCCTGTAATAGCTACGCTTAACCAGGAAAGAAAATGCAAATTTAATAACATATAAACCAACCATATATGGGTTATAAGCATTCCGACTTAAAAACAAACTTAGACATCTAAAAGGAGACATGTATAGAACTCCAGTTAATCCCTACTAAAACTCTTATTGCTCTTTAAGTAGCAAACACGATAATTAGAAATTTACAGCAGATTCATACAATCACCCAGAAAACAGGCAAACAAAATACTGAAACACCAAAAGAACCGAAACTCAACATTAGAGTGCTTTTGATTTGAGGCACAAAATCAGTTTCACTGTCATTACGCCAAATACAGATGCACAAATTAGTGCTGAGGTAAACAAAAGAGTGTGCAAATCGATTGGAAAGCTAAAACAAACAGGAGCATGGAGACATAATATGGTTCAAAATTCAGAAAATAAAGATAATGTACAATATACTCGTGCTTCAATAGTTTGTAAGACCATTCTGCAAATAATGTACCCCGAAAGCTCCATTAATGTGGCATTTGAAGACTGTTCAAATCAGTACCAAAGTAGTGGGATATGGTTGCTCGATATAAATTGATACAGTAATGCGATATGGTCGATATAAATTGATACAGAAATGCGATATGGTCACTACAGACTGGAGTGTAACATGTAATCTACCTTTTACAGAATTACTGATGATTGTGTTCCTGTACTAATCTTTTATCACTACCAAATCAGATCATGAAAAAGGAATAATATGTATTGGGCTGATTACGAAGTAAATCAGAAAAAAAGAACTCGATAAAAGTTGCTCAAAAAAAAAGAATCTTATTTGGGGGGAAAATAAAGTCGAAACAACATTGTCTAATGGCTTGATCCTAAGAAATTAAACAATTATTTAATGACAAAAAAGGCAGTTTCAACTAATTCTAATCCAGACAGAACATCAAACTCTCTTTTAATTGAAATCTCTCAGCCTTTTTTTCAACACATCCATAGACTTCCTTCGAGAACTTTGCTTTGTGTTTCTATTGGAAAGGCTTCCGAAAAGCCCATCAGGAGAATCCTTGAACTTCTCACAAATACTAGCCACCTTTTTGTAATCCAAATAATTGTAATTTCTTTGCCTTATAACAGGGTTCATAAAGTTCTCGGGCTGACTACTTTGCAAAAGGTTTACCAATTGCCTTGCTTCAATCAAACACCCACGAAAACTATCTTCCTTGTATATCTCACTCAACCCAGTACTATGAAACCTCTCATCTGCAAAAGACTCTAATGCCTTCAGATCATTGTTCATACCCATAACCGCATTCACATTAAACCTCTTCACACTATCACTGAGAAAAGCTGATACGATAGAGTTGGAAATATGCTCGAGCGCACCAGTCCCAACTTTGTATAAAGCATCAAGGGGTAAAATCTGCTGAGCTGTTGATAAAACTGTGTCTAGATATATTAGCACTTCGTTTATATACTCGTGTGGACCAGGCGGTGCATCGTCTGGAACCCAGTTAACATTTTCATTAAGCTTCATAAGCTCATCTAATTTAAAATTCACCAGATTCAGCAGAGCAATATAAGCTGCATCTCTCGATGTCTTTAAAACCGTTTTTGCTGATAAAATAGATTTGGGCCTCTCCACGGATCGGATAGGGATACCACATTGTTGGGCTGCACTTTGAACAAAAAAATCACAAGCCCGTTCAAAAACAGATATGTTTGCAGCTATTTGCATTGCTTGAGAAACGCCAACGCTACCACTATGAATCTTATCAAGCAGAGCTTCATTCAATACACCAATCAAGAGCTTATCCAGATATTTCTTCACAAAATCAAAGAAATTCATTTGTCCCCCATAAGACAAGTAATTAATCGAGTCCTTTACAAATGCTCTAACAATGCGGCAACCATCGGGTACCATGGACGAAAAAGGAGCAATATAAGGAAAAGCAGGCATTATATCAGAAGTCTGAAGATGAAACATTAACACATTTGTTTGATAATCCGATTCTTTTTTCATCACCATCTGCTCACAGGTATCATTCGTAAGCACATCGGATATTTGTTCTCGACACTCTGTTAAAAGAAGTTCATGGTATTTCTCACGGCTACTGTTAAGGGTCTCGAGTATAGGGCCCACTTCATAACCATATTGTCTAAGGGTTGTCCCGAGAAGGGTAACATAGTCCTTTACCAATAAAAGATGGCTAGCAACGTTCATGTGTAAAAACTGTTCCTCTAACACAGATGTGACTTTAGCGACAGCAGTTTCCCACATCGTCTCGACCTGATTCGGCAATAATAGCCCACCAGCGGTCCTTAAGACTCTATCCTCAACTATAAAGTACCCTGCAAACAAAGAAGAAAACTTCATCTCTTGACAATGTTGGCATACCTAAGGAAAATATTGTCCTTACATATAAAACGTATAAGAAAATATTATGAAAGCATAACCAAAAATCTGAGATATACATAACAAAGGGAAGCATTCATCAAAATTATTCCTCATGAGAAAAAATAGACTTCGTAATTATATACTGGAATTATGTTATTAACTTGGAAATTTAAATATTATTTATTAAATGGATGAAATCATGTATACAAAGCGACAATCACGCGAGACGTGTAGAGATTACTGAATGGCTCATGTTTTTTAATAGAAATTGCTACTTTTTATAAATATTGGAACAGCATTATAATTTATTCCACTAGATTTTGGTGGAAGCATGTTAAATTTATTGCACATGTTCCGTTCTAGTTCCTTCTGTACCACAAGACTTTTGGCATTTTAGGGGAAAATACAGAAACTATATCCTTTACCTGCAATCTGAGCTAAAAAGGCCTGATGGGACTCAAGAAACTGTTGCGCGTGAGATATCTGCAAATCTGAACTTAGCTGCAAAAACCTATTCTTGTAGTAATAATCACGAATCTGATCTTCTATCCCTAGGCAAGTGTAAAGGTGATGTGCCCGATATATTGGAGTAAGATCAAACTTCAAAACTGAATCTTCGTCCAATTCTTCCACATCTAAAGTATATGAAAAATCCTCAAATCCCATATAGCTTTGTTCCTCATCTTTCCTTTGCCTACTAAGCATATCCTCGTCTCTCTGCCGAGCTAAAGAAACATACCCAATTGCTTTTTGTCCAATATCTTTTGTAATACTCCGTATATGAACTAACCACTCGTTAACTTGGCTAGTGACTTTTTTCTGAATATGAGAGTTTATTACCGGTATTTTCTTTTCTATGAGCTTTTGAAGCATCTTGACAGGTATATTCTGCATATACTTGTTCTCAATTAGATCGATAGTTTTCAGAGCAGGGTAAAACTGTGCTTCCGTAATATGCTCATTACATTTTACGCAAAGAGCCAACACTTGAACGCAGTTTCCCGACATTTTAATAGCATCGGTGATGTTTTTCTGAACCGAATAAGACTCGAGAAGATCCTCAAGTTTGACAAGAAGAGAACTTCCTATATCTTGTAACCTACTATTATCGCTCGTCAGGTCACTCTTGAGCTCTTCAGCATCAACTAAAACGCCACGGAGCTCGTCGACTGCTAAAATAAACTCTTCATAGTGGAGCTTACAAAGCTCTTCAATCTCACTTTCTTTCTTTTTCACAACGAATTTGAGTTGATGAAGGAGAGTTTCGGGTCGACCCATCTCAAAAGCGAGTCGCACCATAGGGCCTAAATCTTCTCCATTTGAAATTAATGTCGCGAGGACTAAGTCTTCCCCCCCTTCCCCATTTTCCGTTATCGTTCTCCTCTTAGGCTTCGCATTCATGGTTGTCATTCAATTCTGAAAATAAAATTTTCCTATTAAATAAAAGAATGCCGAGCCTCAATAGGAAAATTAATTAATCAATCAAAGATTCCGAATTTCGCATTCAAGAAACACGAATGGGCTTGTTTGGATGCAGCTTTTAAGCTCATCCTGTTAGTTATTAGATGCATTTGCCTAGCAATTAAAATTAAAAACTACAAAATTTGTTGTTGTTCAAAAAGGCTAAAGTTTTAAGCAGAAAAATCCAATTTTTTTCTCTAACCCAAAAAAGGAAGCTTATTTACTTAAAAGCTGCACCCAAAATAGATACAAAAAATTACTAATACCATGAAAAGAACACCAAGAATACCAAGACGAGAAAAACATTTATGAATCAATACAAAGAAATAATTAATGCAGATGCAATATTTGGAATTAAAAATAAAACATAAATCATTTCGGGAATATAATTTAGGCTAGAAAAAACAAAATCTAACAACAGAAATGTTCTAAAATAACAAATCACGTTTCAAAACATTAATTAATAGTAATAACTAATAACCTATCACGTATATACATTAAGCTAATTGATCATACAAATCGACGGAGAGAAAGTGAGAGAGAGTACCTGAATGTGTATTATTGTTGTTATATAATTGATAAATTCGTATTAATAAATAACAAAATGGAGAATATAAAAAAGGAATTATTTGTAGGTCGCTTTCATAAATCTCACGAGGCCTTCTTTTTGGTGTTATTCTCCGTCCCTCGGTTGCTTTAGTATTTTGACGATGATATTTTGGTCGCATTATATTACTATTGTTATTTTAATATTGCTGTCATATTTGTATTATTATTATTTTTAGCCAAATATTTAATTTGCCTTTATTTCAATTTATATTTAAGGGGAACATTGTGACTAATATATTTTTACTCGTAATATCAAATTTGCCCTAAACTTTTTCGCACATATTCTGATCAGAACAACAAATAGGTATATTTATTTGATATACAGTCGTTTCTATTTATTAAAATCGTACTTATAATTTACGAAGTCGAAGAACAAAAAATAGAAAAATAGACTTATGTTTTGGAAGAGAGAGACTGGTAATATTGTAATCTATTTTAATATTTGCGAGGCCGAGTCAAAGTACATTTTATAAGGGCACGTTCTAAAAAAATTTGAACGTTTATCAACTTAGAGCTGAAGTTTAACTTTGGTCAGATAAAAATTGGAAATTGCTGACACACTCATATAGGTACAAACTTCTCGATAAATATTGACAATTTTGGGAAGCTACACGGAAACTAGCAAAAATCGTGAACGTCTTTTGTTTAAGAATAGGGCCTAACCTGATACTATACTACAAGCAACTGTACCAACAGAAAAGGAAAATCGAGATTTGTATGGTAGCATTGTAGTGACAATTTCTATTTGGTCTCTCTAGTCTTCCTTCACAAACTTGTCTCCTTGTTCTTAGGTTTTTGTATTTCTCCAGACTAGATCTGTATTAGCACATTGTGTAACTTCCTCACGTAGAGTAGTTAAAATTATTGCGAAATGCTTGAAAATTATGTAAGGGGATTGTCACTTTGTGGCTGCAAGTATGAACTATGAACACATTTCTTTGCAGCTCGTGTTGGATATCCAGCAATGGAGATCCGTTATCTTGCTGTTGATAACTACTTGAGACTAGAACATCTCAAATTTCTTGTCCGCTAGATGACTTCGGTTTTCTCTGTCTTGTCAAGGTTTTGTACTGTCGAAAACTTATAACATTATTTATTTCACAGTGACCTCGATAAGATCAGAAAAGGCCTAATATCACACTTTTTGTTGCCATTTTCTGTTGGATATGCAACCCAAAAGTGAAATCAAATCGTAAAAAGAATAATTTCAACACGGTAATATATTTTACCTTTGTCATATATGAAGTATAGGTTTTTCAATGAGGTAAACTTTTCTTCTGTTTATTTGTTAAATGTACTTCTTATCTAGTCGATTTGCAGGAAATAGCAGCAATACCAGTTCCTCCTCACTAACAAATCAAGATTTAGTTCTCAATTTATCTCTACTTGCTTCCGGCACAGGCACTTAAAAAAACTCAAAATCAAGTATGAACATAAGCTGAATAAATTATCATACTTTTATATTATTTAAATCCATCCTGATCAAAACTTTCAAAGTCGCTTATAACTTATAAGTTACATTAGTAAAACACTTCAGGGTATAAATTGTAGCTTTCGTTAATTGTATAAAACTATAAGATCTCAGAATACCATAAATCTAGTTTCTCTATGAGCCCACGAACTCTCTTCGTTAGTCCTCAAGTTGTCACTAAATGAGCACCGGATCCAATTAGCGGTAACATACACGAGTAGGTGACATATTTGACACTGTCGATTAGAACTACCACAAAGATTCTAGAAATAGATTTAGGACCCATGACGCCATCACCATTCCCCTCTCCGACCTCCCTAGGGTCTACGAGGACAGAAACCACCATGGACGATAGAGAATTGTTCCCTCGGAAGTCGTCTTTCTCGGGATCTATCCCTGCAGGTTTTTGTGTGACGTTGCTCTTGGAGCTAACAAGGGGGACATGGTTGCCATGTAGAATCCGTCTATTTCGCCCCTTAATGAGTTGAGTCGTACTATTCTTAGGGTGTTGAGTTTCTGAAGTTACATTTACAACTGGAGCAGGGACAATGGCTCCGGCAGCTGGCGAGATGTCAAACTGGAACACCTCGGTACACATGCCAGAACTCAACATGGGTCCTAAAAAAGAAGAAATGTTTTCGACGTGAGGTGATATAACCAGATTGGCTTAATGTTAAAGAATAATAGAACAAATTTACAAACAAAAACAGGAATCACACATCCCCTGTGATGTGGAAAAAAAGAAAACGACCACCCCATTACTTAGAGAAAATTTAGCTTCAAAACGGGCTCAGCATCTTGGGTAATAAATAATTTAGCAGCCTATATATGTCGATCGCCAAATTCTAGGGTTACAAGTTTCGTGATTAAATTATTATTTTCTTTGGTGATCTGATTTTGCGTACATATAACTGCAAATTATATCCCAATACAAACAAAAATCAGTTTCTACTTTCCACATCACATGGATGAGTGTCTCTACACATTAGACTTCTCATTAGAAACCAAACTTACTTGTAATGCAAATCTCTAATCAGACAAGAAGACATTACTGGAAGACATTTTCAGACATTACTGTTTGCATAATTTTCGACATTCAACTGGTTGATAGCTTAACCAGAACTTATAGATAGGAATCAAGAAAAGGCAAGTTGCTTAGTTCATTCTACCGTTTAAGTACTAATGCAGAAGAATAACATCACATTGAATAAAAACACCAACATGCGACGCTGCGCCATACAAGTAATACACTAGTGAACACGTACAATTGTTCAAGTTATTAAATTTAAAACTAAAACAAGATCGACTCCATGATATAGTGGATAAGAATCGTGTAAATATGGGAATGCGTGTATCTCATGCAGATGCAGGCTAGAGACTCAATTGAACCAAATTATTACAGAACTACAACTCCTTACAACTTACAAGTAACATACTAAACCCATTTTCGCTAAATTAACAAACTCACTTATCGTCCAGAGTCATTTACCTTCCTATAAGTTAACTAATTGTATGACTGAAGCTACTTCCTGGAAAACCATATGCTATACAATAACTTATATATACTGTGAACAATTAACAAATCTTAATAGCAAGAAACAATAGAATCTGATAAGAAAATCATACCAGCAAGGCCATCTCTGAACCATTGCTGCAGTTTACCATCCGAAGACGATGACATCAGCTTATCTTTCTCGCCACCAAGAGCCCTTTGTCTCTCAGCTGGACCCCTATACGTATGCGATTGCATATTCCTCCCCGTAAGAGGTATAACACTTGGCACATTACTACGAGCAACAGCTAAACTAGTCTTCTCACTCCTATTCATTTCCCTATCCTTGCTAGAAGCCAGCGCCTTTTCACTAGCCATAACCGAATGTATGATCAAATTCCCATCGATTTTCACTAGCTTATCATTCCTCGGCACAAACAACGAAGCAACAAGTGGCTCACTCGAATTCCCACCCCCTTGCCCTATATCTATGTTATGATCAGACCCGTTCACAGAAGTCAAAACTCTCCCTTTTCGTTGATCGTTAAACACCCTATTGTTAAAAAACTCTAACCTACCCGAAACCGAGTCGTTCATCTCCCTAAACTTCAGATTCACCATAGGCATAAGCCCACCGAAAAACAGCATAAAAACCAACAAACCCAATAAACTAACACTCGCAACCTTCTTAGTTTTACTCTTACTCTCGCCCCTTTTCGTCTTAGGGACAGAAACTATCTGCTGAGGCTTTAGCCTCGGGATCGGAACCAAGGGCACTTGGGAGCCTTGCGGTTTCACCATATAAGGAGGGCAAGGAACCCAAGGGTACCCCATGGGAGGGTGCGGGTACATGCCAGGTGGCGCTGCCCCATTCGCTCTCAAGCTAGCATTTTCCGCCATTACATACGATATCTTCGTATTCAAGTCCTGTATAGTCGAGTGCATCGCCCTCACTTTATCCTCGAGCTCCTCCACGTAATGCTTCTTCCTCTGCCTAGAAAGCTGCGCGCTTTCCCTGTTCCTCATCAGCCTCGCTACCCTTTTCTCATCCTCGTCCAAATTTGCATCCAAATTTACATCCGTACCCTCCAACTCGTTCGATTTCCTGAACTTGCTCGTCCTGGAGTCGGATAAATCCGAATTTTCGCCACTTTTTTTGCGTTTTGAGCCAGAATTATTCGTCTCCTCTTCCAATTTAATCCTCTGATCAACCACACTAGTCCTCGAATTGCCCGATCTATACGACGAAGCTGGACCAGGCGAGGAATTCTCTAAAACCCTAGAAGGCACCTTATCGTTCACCAAATCGTTAGATACGTATGAATTAGGCGATACAGAATTTCCAGAATTAGGGTCCTCCGAAATCCTACAAGTGTCCTCATTTCCCGATTCATCCGAATCGATAACCAAGTTATTACATTCACATAAATTAGGCGATACAGAATCACCAGAATTAGGGCAATTCGCCGAATCACCAGACGAATCCACAAAATCGACAACCAGATTATCCAAATTATTATATTCGGATAAATTAGGCGATATAGAATCACCAGAATTAGGGCAATTCGCTGAATCACCAGACGAATCGACAAAATCAACAACCAGATTATCCAAATTGTTAGATACATACGAATTAGGCGATATAGAATTACCAGAATTAGGACAATTCGCTGAATCACTAGACGAATCGACAAACTCAACAACCAAATTATCCAAATCGTTAGATACATACGAATTCGCCAGTACATGAGAATCCTCCGAATCACCCAACACTTGCGAATTCACCAAATTATCAAAATTGTTAGATACGTATGAAAATGGCAGTGATACGGAGTTATCCGAATTGAGAAAATCCGCCACATCAGCGGAAAAAGTCTCGTCTTCGGGAGGGAAAGGTAGAGAGAGGAGATCGGAGGCGGGATCGGATGATAGAGGGAGAGAATTAAGAAAATCTTCCGTATCCGAAGGGAGATATATATCGTCAAACGTGTAGTATACATCGTTATCGATTGGGAGATACGTAGGATCCGCCATTGTTAGGGTTTCGAGTGATCTCTGGTTATTATTATTACTATTATTAGTATTATCAGTATTATTATTCAGGTAGAGAGAGAGAGAATTGGGGATCTGTGATTCTGTATTGTACATGCTGTGTGACATATTAGCTATATCTATATATATATATATAGATATAGAGAGAGGTATGATAGACAACAATAAGGAAGACTTCATTAATCAGAATGTATCAAGTGGACCCTAACCTTCTTTATATACTAGAGGTTAGGGTTATACAAGCTAGAAAGCCCAACTTAGGCCCACTATGAGTAAGGCCCAATAGTCCAATAATATATTACAACACTCCCCCTTTGGACGTCTTGAATTCTTCGTCTTCATGCAGTCGATCTGAGTCGAGTTCATTCGCAGTGTTAAACACATAAAAACCTTAGGGCCGGAAAACCCAGTGTGGGACAAAACCGGTACCTCGGAGAAACTGTGTAGCCGAATGATATATACCGAAATATCATGTAAGTAACTAACCACAAAACAGTGTGCCTCATCAAAACCTTGCCAGAGCAAACCCAATGGGAAAATCTCTAGTCGAAGGAAAAAGAGTGCAACAATGGTAGTCGTAGGGATCAACCACAAAACAGGTGCCTCATCAAAACCTTGCTAGAGTAAACCCAGTGGGAAAAAATCTCTAGTCGAGGGACAAAAGAGTACACAGTGGTAAGAAGTATACAACAGGATACTCCCCCTAATTTCGGCAATCTTAAGTGAGATATGATAGGAACGTGTCTCGCTAAAAACCTTGGCAAGGAAAACCCAGTGGGAAAAAACCTTGGTCTAAGGACAAAAAGAGTACACGAGCATGCGACTGGATGTTCCCCCTCACTTGCACACGACAGGGTGCGAGGATTTCGACTAAGTAGTAATTAGTGCAATAAGCATTCACCTGGATGCTCCCACTCACTTGCACACGACTGGGTGCAATGATTTCATATTCCAAGAAAGAGTACGAGCATTCGACTAGATGCCTCATTTACTTGCACACGACTGTATGCAAGAAAATATAACGTGGAATAAAACGAGCATTCGACAGGATGCTCTTAAACTTCATATGTGAAGATTTATTTCGACGATAAATGCTAAATAGCATAATGTAGTCATGTCTCTCTTGATCGATAACAACAAGTTGTCTTCTATGACAAATGTTTTATCTGAATCGTGAGATAGAGCATATGTAATTCAAATATGGCTAATACGAGCTCGAAGCCATGTACACTCTCTAGTCGTCTCATAGAGCACGAGTAGATCAGAATGATTCGTTTGGAGTCATTCCAAGACCTCCAAGATATTGCCTTATTCCTAATGGTAAAGACAGACCATGTTAGGAATATCACTTATGCGGGTCTGATAAGTAACCGGCATCGGTATAACCGAAAAAGGGTTGCGTTAATTCGAGTACCGAAGGGGGTAGGTACACTCGATGACGCAAATGGGATAAGACAAGCCCTCATCCACAGTTACCTTAAGGTAATGGGAAAATGTCTTTTATGCCATTTCGATGGCAGCGTGTTAGCGCGATGCTGTGTCGAGTTATACCATTCACAGCAGACGAGATGTTCGTCCTAGCACATTAGACCAAGTACAATGATGCGCTTATTGTACTTAGATATGAACATCATGGTTCAATATCTCTTCATCGTCTCATCAGGGACGGACTGGGTCTATATCAATGTCTAGTGATCGAACGATCATGGGAGAATCTGACGACAGCGTCATGTATATGATGTTAATTTGCGAAATCATATATATTCACATTTAAGTTGGAAAAATTATGAATCTTCCCTAAATAGGCTCACCTATCTGGATACGATGTCTAGGAAAGATATAGGCGGAAGTCGATATCCTAATGAGGTCGGGTTTTAAGTGGCATTCGTGCCCTCCACCCTCACCGTCTTTCCTGGTCGTTTTTCAAGTAGAGCTACCGAAAGGGGTTGACTAAATAATAATTTCCCCGAATGTGTTTATATAGTGATGTATGTTTCGCCGAATTGGTGTCTCAGTATCGACCCGTCGTTCGATAAATGAGAACCAATTCACATTAAAAGCAAAACTATTTTCGAACCTGTCGTTTCGAAACAAAGTTTGTGCTTGTGCAAACCATAAACATATAAACCAGTCGTTTTATATGAAAAATAATTCAGAACTCCCAACACATGTTGGATGCCATCTATGATGAGAAAATTCGTAAAACATACTTGCGAAATGACTGTTTAGACGTTGATGTTATTCCGTCACCACATGTTAGTCACCCTGATGTGTGAAAATGTGATGCCTAATTTTTTGTTTGGATGCCATCTTTGATGAGTAAAACACGAGTTTGTTGTTACTCGCGATATGAAAGATAAGGCGTTGATGATATTCCGCCGCCACATTTGAGACGTGATGACGTCTATGGTGAACAAATGTCTGAAATTGACATATTGGAGCAATCCTTCACCAAAATACTAGCTTGGAAATTGTATTCCATAAGCAGTATCGTGAATTTATATTCACCATGTTCCTTTATCGCCCATCTGTTATTGGATAAGAAAATTGCCCCGGTGAGTAATTTTAATCCTATTGGGTCAATGGGGAATTGTTTGCCTGATATTAATGCTATTCGTGTATATTCTTTTTCCACGAATCGAGAACCGAGACAAGTGTTATTTGTCTCGAACTGTCACGATCCCGATGAATCGCCTAGCCAAGCGAGATTTTAGACAATCGTCAAAAATCAAAAACCTATGGCTCCAAGACAGTAATTGAAAGGAACAATATGGCCCGTTGTCACAAAGCAAGAGATAATGCTCGAGGCAACTCTATGCTATAAAGACAAAAGTCATGCACGGTTACTCCTTAAATAGTTCAAAGCTATTATAAAGGTGAAAAAACCGATGCTAATGTGGTTAAAAATAACTGAAAGGAAACTCTTGAGACCCCCGGTTTTGTGGCTCAAATAAGTTTGGTACCTTTCTTTATTGATTTTGATAAATCATTGAGCCATTTTTTCGCTCATCTGGATTATGTTTTTCCATTTGGATTATGATTTTTCCATTTGGACATACTTTTGGATTATGGTTTGCCTGTTTACGAAATTTCTCGAAATAATTTAAAGTGTTTTGAGCAAATTCCTTTGACAAATGTGACCAAACTTTAAATTATGAAATTTTACGCAATACTTGTGGGGTAGTTGATTTTTTTTGGGAAATAGTGGGTAACAGTGTACCACATAATTTCACCAACTACTTGCCTAAAATATTACTCAGTGACAACGATTCTTGACCTGTCGTTCCAAATCAAAATCTTTGGTAAAACCAAATTGATTTGTCAAATATGAGGCGTCATACTCATGCAGGTCCTGTCGTACCTTGTTGAGTTATAAAATATTCGAGAAAATCAGTGTTATCTGGTAATAGCTCATGAAAGAATTAAATTTTCTTTACATAACCCCCATTCAATACGATCAAAAGCGTATTTTAGAGGAGTTAAAATGTCTTTCAAGTGGTTGCTACCAAATTTTTTAAAAGCATTTAAAACTATCTTATCATTTCGCCTGTCGTCGATTGATAAAAGATTTAGATGCTAAGACATGATTGTCTATACTATCATTCGCCTGTCGTCGATTGATTAGAGCATTTTGATATTGTGGCATTGACCGGATGAGATATTCCCGGGTCAAAAGAAGATGCTTGATTTATAATCGCATCGCATTTGGATTCTCTCTGAGAATATATTTCGTGATTAATCCGAAATTCATGCCACTAATGCTCACTTTGAAAGACTAGTATGTGTAAAGATCACGAAATGAACTCGTAGAATTCTTGTAAAGAATTGAAGGAGTTATTGTGGACTTATCCAACCATAAGACGGACCATAAATATAAATGGTTATGGTTGATGCATCGACAATATGGTCACATTTTAATGTTGTCCACATAAATGCAGCACTTTCCAAACTTTTAGCCCTATCATTAAGTTGATGGCTCATGATCCGGATTATCCTGAAAAGTCTAGTCGACTTGATAATTCCGAAGAGTAAGAATCGAAATTTCGATTAAAATTACTTGAGTTTGGAAATTGAAATTGAACATCCTGTCGATTATGTTCAGACCCGAATGGACTCACGGAAAGTTTGATGATGCGACTGCAAATGATTGCACGCATTTCTTGGTCTTGCGCACCAATATTTATATTTCCGTGTGGGGTTATGCTATTTTGCTGCATTGGTCCGTCATGAGGCCCATAGACACTCAAACACTAAATGCGTACCAGTTGGTTACTGGTTATGAGCCAGACGCCTCATATGAACACGTGTTTGAGTGCTTAATATTTTGATTGAGCCGCTATAGCATTCAAAATATGGACCTCTGAAGGGGACATAAGTCGATTATGAATCCCCTGCCTATCATTTGATAGAGTAACCATGGCAAGCGATCTCTTTACCGCATGATATGCGAAAGTGACATCGCTAAGACTGTTCTCCCCGTCGTTAGGGGGAGATTTGCACGTTACCGTTGATAAGGAACGACGTGAAGTAACGTGGCATAACCCACTCAGTCTTAGATTGATTCCTAAAACTGCACTTAGTGATAAGTAAGTGCATAGACTCCATCAAGTCTAACTAAATGTCAGACGCATTTAATGACTTTATGAGATGTCACGAGATCATTTATACCTGCTGCAAAATGCTTGCAAGGATAGACGTCCCTGTCGGACGCCATGTTCCAGTCGTAACACGTTGCTTTGGCCGAACCCGCCAAGCAAAGGACGCTGCCGTTGGCCGAACCCGCCAAGCAAAGGACGCTGCTAATATATAGGAGACATAGAGAGAACATAGAGAGAGGAAACCGTAGGTCTTTATTCATCGGAATGTATCAAATACAAGGGGACCCTAACCTTCTTTATATACTAGAGGTTAGGGTTATACAAGATAGAAAGCCCAACTTAGGCCCACTATGAGTAAGACCCAATAGTCCAATAATATCTTACAACAGTATATATGTTTTTATATGTATGTATAACAGTATATGTGTGTTTAGTTAAAATTACACTTAAGTGTCCTATGTGTATACAAATTTCAGGTTTAGTGTACTAAGGTTTCAAAATCTTAATTTAGTGTATTGTTTATTAATTGACTTGAAAACTATTGCATCTATATTGGATAATGCAATAGTTTTCACTAACTACATGGTGCTAAATAAGTTAAAAAACACTCATTATCTTACACAAATACAAGCCAAATATATCTTGTATGTTTTCGTTACATTGAACATCCTAAGTTTAACTAGCACGCTATATTTTAATAATAAACTATGAAGATAACATTGAAAATACGCACAAAGTTGGCATAATTGGAGTACTATATATATATATATATATATATATATATATATATATATATATATATAATGCTCCCCACTAGGCATAAATGACATTGAATTCAATTTATAAGTTTTTTTATCCCCTGCACAATGTCATGTCATCAGTTAACTCGCTTGTTAACTGTGGCAAATGTGCATGAAAAATACCCCCTTACTAACTACTGACACTGAAGTGTTCACTAAGCCTTCCAATGTGGTTGCTCTAAGGTTTCAAACTCTTGATTTATTATACCGAATTTATCAATTAAACTTGATTTAGTGCACCGAGTTTACCAGTTAAACCTTATTTAGTTTACCAATTAAATTTGACAATAATATACGAAATCAAATTTATTTGCTAAACTCGATACACTTAAACCAGTGATTTGAAATCTGAGCAGAGTAGTACACTAAATTAAAAAAAATTGGTAAACTAGTACACTAAATAAATATTTTGAATTATAATTACACTGAATCGGAATTTTACGTAAACATCGAGAACTAAAGCGTAATTTTACCAGTGTGTTCATGAAGACGAAGGTTTTGGGGTTTTGGTCAATACAGTAATAAATATTAAATAATAATAATGTTTGCTTGTTTTGGAAGGGTGGGACACGTGGATTGCGTTACGATATGGAAATGATGATGGGGAAATGGGGCCTGCTTGCTCCGGCTTTTTGTTCTTTTTACAGTATCTTTTTAACCAATTTTGTTATTTTTAGATTATCGATATTGTTTCACAAAAAAGATTATGGATAGATATTGTCTCGTTTTGGGAACATATTTATTAGGCAGATTTTTTTGATTTTACAAAACTATTTGGTGTTTGGTTAGTATGATTTTTTTTGTTTTTAAAATTCTTGATTTATTAAAAATTGAAAATAAAAAAAGTCAATAACATACACAAATTTAATTAAATATCTAGATTTACATCCAGATTTTTTAGAGGGTAAATTTAATTAAAAATCTCCGAATTTTGTTCTTTCTACATTTATCTTTTTAACTAATTTATATTAATTTTGTTCTTTTTAGATTATAGATATATAGAAAGTCACCCTGTTTGGCACACATTAATTATCTTATTTTTTACTTGTGGCAAATTAAAAAAAATGTTTGTTCGATTGACTCTGAAAAATTATATACATATTTATGTTTTTGAAGAACATGAGTATATTTAATTTTAAGAAAAAAAAACATCGTAAAATCATACTTGTAACTTGTCCACGATAATAGAATACAATTATTACGCACTTTTACATCTCCCGGTATACTTTTAATAATGTAAATCTAATAATTATATTAACATGAATATTTTTTAAACTCAATCAAATAAATAATACCTTTTAAAATGAGGTCATCGTGCTGTTGCACAAAAAACGTAGATGCTATATTTGATTTTTTTTTCCAATTCCAATATAGTTTCTGAGTTAGCTATTGTTTTTTCTTTATGCATTATATATTAGTTTGGTATAAAATAGACACACGTACAGTACAATGTGTAAAGAACACGAATTTAATGACAAATATGCTTAAGGACAAATTTCCCAAACGTCCATTTGCTAGTGAAGTTAAAGAATGAAAATTTAAATTTTAAAACAACAAAAACAAAAAGTTAAAAGAACGAAGACGATCGGTTTAAAAAAACAAAAACAATGAGTTTTAAAACTACTAATTAATCTTAATGGACATCTAAAAGGATAAAAATATATTGAATTTCATTTAGTAGAAAGTCGTGGATGATAAAGATAAGATCGAACGTGGTTTTGCATCCGCTACACCCCGTGGGGAGGCGAAACAACCTACGAGGCTATGAATTGGTGGTTTGCATGGGCATGATCCTTATCCTAAACGATTTCTTCGATCTTCTTCTTCTACCTTCAAGCGATTTGTGTTTTTTTAATAATAATCTAAAAATCATCTTCCTAAATTCTTAAGAATTCTTATGACATTTATAAATTCAATAATAATTATTATAAACATAAAAGCTTTCAAAAGATTTTATTAAACAAAAAACCTAACATAAAAAAAAATACATGCAATTATTTTATTATAAGCAATATGGTTCTCTATTAGTGTACATGTTTTTATAAAAATATAAAATTTAATTTACATTATTATTTGTTAATTAATAAGTAAAATTGAGTTGCCTTCCCCTCCCTTTAATATTAGCATGTTTTTTTCCCAAACAACGCAACGGTTCCATTTAAATACGAAGTTATTCTATTTTGTTACATTGTGGTTGCTCTAATGGATCCATATCTTGCCCTTTGTCTAGCCAAAAAAAGACAACCAACTTGGGTGACGAACGTTTTTTGTTTTTTTTAATCTACTCTCTAAAATGGTGAATTTATTTTTTATCCAATAAAGGTGCATAGATAAAAAAAAAATCAACCCAAAAGTTGTCGGAAGCCTTTAGGCCGACACTGAATGTATACTAACAAGAAAATCAGAGCAACATGTCAAATATCTTCGAAACAATTCTTTACAAGGTAGTAAAAACGTGAGCAAGGTGGTGTTGGTTTCCGTGTACGAAATAACAATTAACAATAATTAAATGACTAAACAAGAATAAACAAAAAACCAGTGTAATCTTTATTAATTTCGAAACTGATACAGAAATTAATGATTACAACATGTAGGTACTGAAACGTAAATAAAGCAAACGTTATCAGATTATTATTAATTAATAATCTGATGTATTGAATTGCAATAAATAGAAACTGCCGGACTGGAAAGTATAAACTTAACAGCCGGACTGTTCTGTTTGAAATTAAAATTACAGGACTGAATTGAAACTATTCTAATTACAGAATTAAATTACAGAATTGAAATTACAGCAAAAACAGAACTTTAAAGAAATTACAGAAAGGTACAAACAGAATATAAAAGCTACAGCTAAGGACAGCAATGTAAAATACTGAAATTAAAATTACAGAAAACTAAATTGCGTAATTGAAATGACAGAATTGTAAATGGACAGAATTAAAAAATGGACAGAATTGAAAACAAAATAAGACGAGGCTACTGTTAACAGTATGCCCTTAACCGATATTCGCCCAACCACCTTAAGGTTTCTGGTTGCGTTGGCGCTTCGATCCCAAGGTACAACGTCTCGGATGACTCGCCGGAAACTGGCGACGAGTCAAGGTCGAGCTGTTGGTGGGTGGTTCTCTCTGTTTCTAAAATGTAATGCTACTGTTTAGTGAGATGATATATGCTGCTGTATTTGATTTCAGAATGTTCTGTATATGTATTTGACATGTGGGGGGTCTGCCTATTTATAGGCTTGCTGAGTATCTCAGCCATTAAGGTCACTTTACTACTGTCAGTTTTCGAAATTCGAAACTGCAGTATTAACTTTGCAATGAAATCACATTTATTGCAACAGTTACAGCTTTGCTGGAAGCTTTTCCCGAACTGGCACACTTTACCGAACAGGCACGCTTTTCCCGAACAGAAACACTATTCCCGAACAGGCACGCTTTACCCGAACAGAAACACCATTCCCGAACAGGCACGCTTTACCCGAACAGGAACACTTTTCCCGAATAGGAACAGGCGCACTTTTTCCCGTCGAGTTAAAAACCCAACGAGCAAGCCCGTCCGTCGAGCAAGCCCGCCCGACGAGCAAGCCCGCCCGACGAGCAAGCCCGCCCATGTGTGGTACACAATACACACATGTGTATGTGGACACATTACTTAATATCCACATAGGATACCTTAGTATATATATTGTAAAAATCACTCATGATTTTCCAATGTGGGATAACCCTCATGGGTTAAATCCCATTTCTTTTCTCATTTTCCAGCATTGGCTTTATTGCCTCTTTCGAGTACCAACCTTCGAGTCCAATTATCATTCACACCCTTCCTCCGAATGGGTCATGCGATATACCGTTGCGAAGCTCGTCACACGAGCTACTCAAACGCAAAGAGTATGGCCTCAGAAAAACTGAGGAGTCGCATTAAAAATTGACTCAAAGATGGTCCCTGACCACTTGGAACAACTATGTTTAAATTACATATTTTTCCAATTTTTCCAACAATCCCCCACATGAATGCAATTGGCTCGAAAGCCCATGTCCTAAATGCAAATCAAGAGAACCGCAAAAGTTCACTGCCTAAGGTCAGGTAGCGCGCGCCTTGAACCTGCCGTAGCGGAGTACCACCCAGAATACTGCTATTAGGTAGCTGTAAAGCTTTGAACCATCAAGCTTTGTGTATCCCAGAATGGCACCCGCACAGTGCCCTCTCTACCCACGTACTAGGCCCTTTAGTTGTTGTCCATATTTGGCCTGGACTGCCTTGGCAACTTCAACTGAGTGCTCTAGTGAATTAGCCCAAGCTCATCACATGGTACCGGCCTTACACACTAGTTATAGGTGTTCCAAGTCGAAAGTGTCCTGACTCACTTTACTCGACCGTCGAGTAACTTGGATCATTAAGAGCCTCAAGCTCACCCTTACAATGATACAGGTCTATCACTCTGTCATCGCGGAGATGGGCTGGGAACTCCAGGTTCCCGAGTGATTTGTTCGGTTGCCCCCACAGTTCAGTTTCCCTTTGAACCTATCAGGAAAGATTCCGTTTAGGTTGGGTTGCCTATGGGGGGGCCACCAATTTAATGGGCTTTAACCCCATTCCGTTCGATGACGTCTCGACTCCCACTTGAGTCAAGCCTTTAGTTAATGGATCCGCTATGTTTTCCTTTGATCTTACAAAATCTAAGGATACCACACCATTGGATAACAATTCCCTTACGGATTTATGTCTTCGACGTATATGTCGAGACTTTCCATTATACATATGATCCTGAGCCCGCGCAATAGCTGATTGACTATCACAATGCATGCTTATTGCGGGAACAGGTTTCGGCCACATTGGAATTCCTTCCAATAGACTTCTCAGCCAGTCTGCCTCTTCGGTTGCTAAGTCCAACGCTATGAATTCTGATTCCATAGTTGACCTTGCAATACATGTCTGTTTGGAGGATCTCCAAGACACAGCAGCTCCTCCCATTATAAACACATATCCACTCGTGGACCTTGTGCTATTGGAGTCTGATATCCAGTTGGCATCTGAATACCCTTCCAGTACCGCTGGATATCTGGTATAGTGCAGCCCGTAATCGGCTGAAAACCTCATATACCTGAGAAGTTTCATTATAGCCTTCCAGTGTTCCTCATTTGGATTACTGGTGTACCTGCTCAGTCTACTCACTGAGTTTGCTATGTCTGGTCTAGTGCAATTCATTATATACATGAGACTGCCTATGACTCGAGAGAACTCCAATTGATTCACACTTTTACCGAAATTCTTTTTCAGGTTACAATTGAACTCAATTGGGGTTCTTGACATAGCTTTACTGTGCTTGTCAAACTTGTCTAAGACGTGTTTAACATAGTGACTTTGGGACAAGTCATACCCTTCTGATGTTTTGGTAATCTTCATGCCAAGTATTACATCAGCTAAACCCAGGTCCTTCATGTCGAAGTGTTGTGACAACATTTTCTTTGTGGAGCTGATTCTATCATTACTCCCAATTATGATCATGTCATCCACATAGAGACAGACTATAACACAGTCTCTTCCACTTCCTTTAGAGTAGACACATTTATCACACTCATTAATGTGAAAACCGTTTGATAGCATAATTCTATCAAACTTCTCATGCCATTGCTTTGGCGCTTGTTTGAGTCCATATAGAGACTTTACAAGTTTGCACACTTGGTGCTCTTTACCAGGAACTACAAACCCTTCAGGTTGTTCCATGTAAATTTCTTCTTCCAGTTCCCCATTCAGAAATGCCGTCTTTACATCCATTTGATGTATTTCCATATCAAACAAAGCTGCGAGAGCAATGACGATTCGGATAGACGTTTTCCTGGAGACAGGAGCATACGTGTCGAAATAATCGACACCTTCAGTTTGCCTGAATCCTTTTACCACAAGTCTCGCCTTGTATTTCTCAATCGTGCCGTCAACCTTTAACTTCCTCTTGAAGATCCACTTGTGACCTAGGGGCTTGCATCCTTTCGGAAGATCCACTAGTTCCCAAGTGTGGTTTTGCATGATTGATTCAATTTCATTTTGAATAGCTTCTTCCCAATATTGGGAATCCGGTGTTGACATAGCTTGTTTATATGTCGCCGGTTCGCCTTCAACCATGAAGGTTAGGAAATCAGGTCCAAAGGAAGTTTCCTTCCTTGCCCTTTTGCTGCGCCGAGGCTCTTCCTCTTCCTCTTCCTCTGTCGGTTCACTTGCCCCCACATTTCCTTCACTGTTCAACTCTTGAGTTGGTACAGATGTAGGTAATTTCCGAGGAAAGATATCTTCAAAGAAAGAGGCCTCTCGGCTTTCCATATACGTATCTACGTGCATATCGGGATTGTCCGACTTGTGCACGAGAAACCGATATGCACTACTATTCTGTGCATATCCGATGAACACACAGTCCACCGTCTTAGGACCAATTCTCATCCTCTTAGGAGTGGGAACTAGGACCTTTGCGAGACAACCCCAAACCCGCAGGTTCTTATAACTGGGTTGATGACCTTTCCATAATTCATATGGAGTCTTTTCTCGCTTCTTATGTGGTAACTTGTTTAAAACATAGTTAGCGGAAAGTATCGCTTCCCCCCACATGTTCTGGGGTAACCCAGAACTGATTAGCATAGCATTCATCATTTCCTTTAGCGTTCTATTTTTACGCTCAGCAACCCCATTTTGCTCGGGAGTGTATGGGGCTGTGGTTTGATGTATAATGCCGCTTTCAGCGCATATCTGTTCAAACGGTGATTCATATTCACCGCCTCTATCACTTCTCAATGTTTTAATTTTCTTATTGAGTTGATTTTCAACTTCGGTCTTATAAAGATCGAATTTCTCTACTGCTTCGTCTTTACTTCTCATTAAGTAAACGTAACAGTATCTAGTACAATCATCTATAAAGGTGATAAAGTACTTTTTCCCTCCTCGCGTTTGTATAAACTTTAAGTCGCATACATCCGTGTGTATTAGACCGAGAGGTTCACTTTCTCGTTCAACATGTTGAAACGATGATTTCGTTAATTTTGCTTCTACACAAATCTCACATTTGTGTTGCTTATCAAAAACGAAATTTGGTAGTAGTTTTAGTGAAATTAATTTCTTTAAAGAATTATAATTCACGTGACCTAATCTACCATGCCACAAATGAAATGACTCAAATAAATACTCAAAATTAGAATTTTTATTGGCCTCTTGGGCAACAGTCATTACATCACTAGTGCTAGCCTCAGCTTTAGCACCTTTATTGGGAGCATGTGTCCCTACGTTTAACTTAAACATGCCGTTGGTCATATAGCCACGGCCTACATAGACACCATTTTTGGTGATTACAATTTTATCGGATTCTAAGACTAGCTTGAACCCGTTCTTCACCATCACAGATCCGGATACCAGATTCTTACGGATATCCGGAACATGGAGCACATTGGTCAACCTCAGCTCTTTTCCCGAGGTCATCTTCATCACGACCATTCCTTTTCCTTCCACCTTGGAAGTAGCAGAATTTCCCATGAAGCAGCTTTCTCCCTCTACCGCTTCGTAGGTCTTAAACATCCACCTAGTTGAGCAGATGTGGCTTGTGGCGCCGGTATCCAGCCACCACTCTTTGGGATTGCTCCCCACGAGATTGACCTCAGAGACCACATCAGTAAAGTGGTCGTCATCTCGTCCTCCCTCAGCCAGATGAGCCTGAGCTGGAGCTTTCCTCTTTCCCTTGCCCTTAAAGTTCCTCGGGGGGGGCTTAGGCTTAACAGCGCCTTTATTGTCATAACAGTCCGCGGCACGATGGCCGGTCCTGTTACACACAAAGCAGGTTCCCGCAAATTTCTTCACGACAACAGCACTGCCTCCGGTGTCAAGACGTTTCCGTTTGACGTTGGAGCTTTCGACCACATTGGCCTTTGCCATCGGGATGACAGCACCACCGACTCTCCTCACGGAGCGACGGTTGCTCACCTCGATGTTGAGCTTCTCAATGAGCCCCTCCAGCCTCATTTCCTTTCGCTTGTGCTTAAGGTAGTTTTGAAAGTCTTTCCAAGATGGTGGCAATTTCTCAATCATGAGTGCCACCTGGAAAGGCTCGTTTATCACTAGCCCCTCAGCCTCAAGGCGATGGTAAATGAGTTGGAGCTCCTCAACTTGCTCCATGACACCCCTGCTGTCAGTCATACGGTACTCGTGAAAGTCCGTGACAACAAATCTCTTTGTGCCAGCGTTATTCACTTTGTACTTATTTTCGAGAGTCTCCCATAGCTCCTTTGCAGTAGCTTTGGGCTCGAAAACACTGAACAGCGTGTCATCTAGAGCACACAGGATATAGTTCTTGCATAGGTAGTCGGCATGTCTCCATGCCTCAACCGCAGAGAACGACTGCTCGTCCAGATCGTCCTCGCTTAGGACGGGAGCAGTCTCCTTGAGAAACCTGGTCAGATTCAGGGTCGTGAGATAAAACAGCATCTTTTGCTGCCAACGTTTGAAGTTGTCACCCCTGAATTTTTCCGGTTTCTCCAGATGAGAAGTCGGCAAAGTAGGCACAGCCGAATACATCGGTGCCTTGCCCTTGGCCGCAGCCTTAGCTGCAGCCTTCGCCGTGGCCGCTGCTTCGGCCGCAGCCTCAGCTTTGGCCGTAGCATCCGCCATAGCCTCAGCCGCGGCGGCCTCAGCCGCTACAACTGCGTCATCGGCGTTAGCCACAACATTTGCATCGCCCCCAGTGTTATGGACAGGCCCACCAACCACTGGGTCATGCTCACCCCCGCTAGGCAACTCAATAGGCGACGTGTTAGTCATCTGAAACGACAACACAAAACGTATGAGATACGTGTACAAACAATTCTATAAACAAACACCAAAACTGAAATTTGGGTTTGTAAAAGAATTATCAAACAAAATTAAAATAAACTCTTATCCCTTTAAATATCAATACGGTTGATATTAAAAGGATTGAAACGATTCTTATTGAATACCAATACGGTTGGTATCAACAAGAAAATAAAATAAAATTAAAACTGTTTGGAATTTTCTTTTGTAATCAATTTCTAATATAAATTAGAATCGAAAACAAAAAAGCATTATTCCTATAAAAATAAAAAATTGTATTGATCAATACACGAAAGAAACAACAGGGTATCGGTTAAGATTGTTGGTTTCCGTGTACGAAATAACAATTAACAATAATTAAAGGACTAAACAAGAATAAACAAAAAACCAGTGTAATCTTTATTAATTTCGAAACTGATACAGAAATTAATGATTACAACATGTAGGTACTGAAACGTAAATAAAGCAAACGTTATCAGATTATTATTAATTAATAATCTGATGTATTGAATTGCAATAAATAGAAACTGTCGGACTGGAAAGTATAAACTTAACAGCCGGACTGTTCTGTTTGAAATTAAAATTACAGGACTGAATTGAAACTATTCTAATTACAGAATTAAATTACAGAATTGAAATTACAGCAAAAACAGAACTTTAAAGAAATTACAGAAAGGTACAAACAGAATATAAAAGCTACAGCTAAGGACAGCAATGTAAAATACTGAAATTAAAATTACAGAAAAGTAAATTGCGTAATTGAAATGACAGAATTGTAAATGGACAGAATTAAAAAATGGACAGAATTGAAAACAAAATAAGACGAGGCTACTGTTAACAGTATGCCCTTAACCGATATTCGCCCAACCACCTTAAGGTTTCTGGTTGCGTTGGCGCTTCGATCCCAAGGTACAACGTCTCGGATGACTCGCCGGAAACTGGCGACGAGTCAAGGTCGAGCTGTTGGTGGGTGGTTCTCTCTGTTTCTAAAATGTAATGCTACTGTTTAGTGAGATGATATATGCTGCTGTATTTGATTTCAGAATGTTCTGTATATGTATTTGACATGTGGGGGGTCTGCCTATTTATAGGCTTGCTGAGTATCTCAGCCATTAAGGTCACTTTACTACTGTCAGTTTTCGAAATTCGAAACTGCAGTATTAACTTTGCAATGAAATCACATTTATTGCAACAGTTACAGCTTTGCTGGAAGCTTTTCCCGAACTGGCACACTTTACCGAACAGGCACGCTTTTCCCGAACAGAAACACTATTCCCGAACAGGCACGCTTTTTCCCGTCGAGTTAAAAACCCGACGAGCAAGCCCGCCCGACGAGCAAGCCCGCCCGACGAGCAAGCCCGCCCGACGAGCAAGCCCGCCCGACGAGCAAGCCCGCCCGACGAGCAAGCCCGCCCGACGAGCAAGCCCGCCCGACGAGCAAGCCCGCCCATGTGTGGTACACAATACACACATGTGTATGTGGACACATTACTTAATATCCACATAGGATACCTTAGTATATATATTGTAAAAATCACTCATGATTTTCCAATGTGGGATAACCCTCATGGGTTAAATCCCATTTCTTTTCTCATTTTCCAGCATTGGCTTTATTGCCTCTTTCGAGTACCAACCTTCGAGTCCAATTATCATTCACACCCTTCCTCCGAATGGGTCATGCGATATACCGTTGCGAAGCTCGTCACACGAGCTACTCAAACGCAAAGAGTATGGCCTCAGAAAAACTGAGGAGTCGCATTAAAAATTGACTCAAAGATGGTCCCTGACCACTTGGAACAACTATGTTTAAATTACATATTTTTCCAATTTTTCCAACAGGTGGGTTGTCCAAGAAACCATAGCCTTAGTATAACCACTGCTCATGACCGGTGTTCGCTCCATGCTATCTCCATTGTGAGTGTAATTACTATCTTTGTTAAAAACCATTAAAATATTTCGTTTTTAAAGATTTGGATGATGTGTGTTCTAATTTTGTTTTAGTACCATATCATTCTATTATAATAAGTCAATCCAAGTCAAATGAGTCTGTCCAATTTAGCCATTTTTTTAAAAAATACTCATATATTTTTTTATTAATTACAATAATATCATGCTCAAATAAAAAAAAATAAAAAAATAACAACTAATAACATTATGCGTCTCTCTTTAACAACCAAACATTTTTTTAAGTCTTATATTATTTTTTTTATTATCCACGTATTTGTATCATAACTACAATTATTTTTTATATTTTAATTGCATTGCACATCACACACACAACGCGTGAGGCACGATTACTAGTGTAATTACATGTGCCTAGCTTTATTATTTGGAAGAGAACATATAGACGCACACGGTAATAAATTCCATGGCGTTGTTAATGGTAATTACTAAGTTATAAGGTTTTTTTTAATCGTTTGATTTTTAAGACGGGGAAAGATAAATTAGCCACCCTACAAGTAACACCGTGTACCAGACTATAACACAAACACATTGACCAAATTGGTCATTTATACTGTCGAACTGTGATATAGTTTTGTTAATTTTCCAAATGTTTCAGTAGAGAAATCAAAAAAATATTTATTTAATAAGGTGACTTTTGTGCACTTTATAACTTGAATTATATGCACTTTTAAGTATAGTTCAAGTACATAAGGTGCATACCAAGTATTCAGTGTATACATTTGTACTATTGATGTGTATATTTTAGACCGACACAACATTTTTCGACCAACCATGTACAAATTTTGTTATACTCAAGTAAATTAGGGTTTTAAAATGCGAGCAACTATGTACAATTTGTTGGGTACGTTGTAAATAAACACAAGAATTTCTACGGAAAAGAAATGGACAAATAAACAGAAAATGGTTTCCCCAAATATATAATTATCAATTACAACATTTAACATAAAATAATGTAAATGATACCGAAATGGACTAAAGTCCGAGACGAGGTAACTGCAAGCAGTTTCCCTTAAACGATATTTGTCCCGCCACCTCTGCTTCTGGCTAAATGGGGCACTTCGTTCCCAAGGTACAACGTCTATCACATGTGACTCGGCGGAAACGGCACCGAGCCACGGTCGGGCCGTTGGTGGTGCGGTACTCTCTCTCTATATGTATGCATATGTTTGTGTGTGTATGTGTGTATGATGACATGTTTTTCTTTCTCATGAAAAGTCCTTTAAAAATGTCACAAGACCATTCCTTTTATTTTTGTCTTTGTAACTCCTTTTACAAATAATAAGACCCACATAAATTGGGGGAGTAAATGTTTTTAAACTCCTAAAAGTTAATAGCATTCACTCAAAAAACCATTAGTTTTTTCCAACACAATTCATAAAGCATGACCTAGATGCGTAAATATCTAAAAGTGATGGAGCGCTATTACTTATAAGTCAAATTGAGCGGAGTGTACAACGATTAAGCAAAAATAAGCGCTAGACAAACTATACCGAATTATAACCCGTCATGAGTCAATAGTAACGTCTGAAAATGCTATAAAAGACGTAATACATGTCCTACGTGAACATAAGCCACCGGATGTCTAATTCCGCTTAATAACAGCATAATCGTTTTACTTATTAGACTCCGTCTATCGCCTAAACTCCGTATAATTTCCGGCCACACTCGGTTACTTGAACGATTGGTTTGAACTAAACTATATTCAAGCGGGTTCCAAATAGGAAAAACACGTAGTTTGAACTAAAATATATGTTAGCTTTTACGATGCATCTTTGATACAGTGAGTGGTATGATTGTATCCTTCTATATAAACACTTTGTAGCCGGTTTGTTTGTATTGTGATGACAGAATAGCAGGGTGTTGCTATGACTAGTTTTTGTGTACCAGGTCGTGTTGCTTTGATTTATATTTGTTGTCCCAGCAGTTTGTTGATTTAGATTGTTTTTTAGCTTAATTGTATATCTGTATTATTTATCATCTTTTATTGTTATAACTAGTAAACGATACTCATGCGTTACGTGTGGTACACTATAAATTATTATGATGATACAAATACAGAGCAAAAAAAATATAAGATATAAGAAAAAAATATGATATAAATTGTGATAATGATACAAATATTTAGAGAAAGAAAATATACGATATAATTTTTATTTTTAAAGAAGGAGAAATAATGTAATTAGTTTTTATTTTTTTATTTTTTATTAAAGTAGTTAATATGGTAATTAAAAAAAATATTGTGATATTTTTTTTAAAAAATGAATAAATTGAAGATGCTGAATTTTTATTGAGTTTATTGTATTAATAGCATTATTTAAAAAAAAAAACCAACCAAAAGTTGACCAAGGACTTATATTTCCAAAGTCGCACCCGTAATTAGGTTCCGTGACATTTAATCCCAGTTTATGGACATATATGCATTATACATATAAATATAAAATACATGATTCTCCATATTCTTTCTCTTTCTCTTGATTGTTGAAGATAAGAGCGAGGGTTTCGGCTCCTCCAATTTATCCCCCCCTTTTTACCCTTTTATTTTTATTATTCTTCTTCTTCTTCTTCTTTAATCTTCCCCTCCACCGGGAGGAGAGAGAAGAAGAAGAACCTATACATACATATATATATATATATCTATATATAATGGAGTCAGTTTTACCGATGGTCGATCCATTCCTTGTTGAAGCTCTGCAAAACCCTCGCCATCGTCTCACCAGTGTGTTTTTGCCCTAATTTAATCCAATTCCTTTTTTTGTTTTTATCAGATTCAGCTCATTTTTTGACTTTATTCATCTGGGTTCTGATTTAATTTGTGTTTGGGTTGTTTATAGTGTTGTTATGGTAGGTTTTGTGCCCTAAACTCTGCTGTTTATCTTCGATTTTAATCAGATTCGGCTAATTTTTGGATATTTTATTGTGGTAATCGTTGGATTCATATTCTGGTCAGATTTTGATTGTTTGTAATGTTGTAAATTCTGCTAATTATCTTTTATTTTAATCAGATTCAGCTACTTTTTGGATATTTTGTTAGGGGTAGTCATAAGATTCGTATTTTGGTTATTTTTAATGTTATTTTGATCAGTTTTGTGCCATAATGTTATTTGATTAGTCTGTATTTTAATCAGATTCGGCTAGTTTTTGGGGTTTTCTGCTGTGAGTTTTCGTTGGAATTGGTTCGGTTAGATTTGAGGTGTTTGTCTTGTTATTATGATCAGTTTGTGCCCTAATTTTATTCGATTCTTTGATTCGCCCGTATTAAAATCAGATTCGGCTAATTTTTGGGTTTTTCGTTGTGAGGTTTGGTTGGAACTGTATTTTTGGTTATATTTGAGGTGATTTTGTGCCCTAATTTTATTCGATTCACTTGTTTTTTAATAATATTCAGCTAGTTTTTGAGTTTTCTCTTTTCTGTTATGGGTTCAGGTCGAATTTTATGTTTTCGTTAAAGTTGAGTTATTTATGATGTTATTATGTGCAGTCAGGCTCTAATATTGTATTATTAGAATGTTTTTAAGTTTTCAGTTGTGGCTTCTGATTAAATTTTAGTTTAGTGAGCTTTTATTGTTTGTAAATCTCGGTGGTAAATTATGTTTGTATTCGAGTTGTTTGGGGTTTTGTGCTTATAGACTGATGAAACTGGGGATAATTGATGGTGGATAGTCCTTATGAATTATGATTAATTTGAAAGGGTAAGCACCAAATCAGATATAGAAAATCTATGGTAAGAGAATTGTGGGAGAGAGGTAGAAGCAGACTAACTTCACCTGTTTGGGGAATGTACGCATATACCATACATGCATAGATACATTTATATCTAATGGAACTGTTTCTCCTTTGGTGGCTCCATCTCACCGCAGAATTTGTTTACGAACTTCTCTACTTTTCTGTTTTTTGCTGAGATTTGGCTAGTTATTGAATTTTCCGTTGCGAGTTCTGGTTGAATGTGTGCTTCAGTGATTACATCTGTTTTTGTTGCTGATTAGGTGGGTTTATCCCCCATATTTTCTATGCTTTGCATGTTTATCAACATAAGTTTGCGTTTTTTAAATTCTGCTATGGTTTTTGTTTGAATTTCAGTTTTCCCTTTATACTTGGATTTACGTAATCTCTGCTTAGTTCTTGAGTTCTCTTCTATGAGATCGGGTTGAATTCGTGTTTAGTGGCTTCAGTTGCTTGTGGTGTGGTTTTTTATGTTCTGATTTTGTTTGGATAGGAGCTGGTTCTCGGATAAGCTTGCTTTAATCTAACCGAGGGTTAAAATTTGACGCGTAGCTAGATCCGAGGATCGCTACAACATTGACTATTCTGACTGTTTAATTTACTGAAATTATTTTACATATGGAAATGTTTCAACTTAAGGTGAAAATTATCAATTAATTGAAGATAATTGGGTAGCAACACATGTTTTACACATTCTTATAGCACTCACACCCCCATTGGTTCTCTCTGTGAACAGAAGAAATAAAAGAGTAATTTAGATTGGGAATGAACCGATGGGAGATAATGGAAGTGTTTTTGAGATTTGTTAGACTCCTCTAGCAATATATAACCTATCAATTCCTCTTAACTTTTGTTGAGATTTAGTTGATTCTCAAACATCTGTTCTGGCATTCTGGGTCTGGTTGTTTATATTAGTATTCTGGAGTTGTGACGTAATATTCCGAAAGTCTGTGTGTTTTGCCGAGTTTCAGCTAGATTTTGAATTTTCTATCGTAGGTTGTTAAACTTGTTGTTGGTGAGATTTCAGTTTGTTATTGTTGATCTTTGTGATCTATTTATTTTTTATAAGGCTGGTTGCTATTTACACGGTTGATGCATTTGATAATATAGAATGCTAAAAATTAGTGAGGCTTGATCTGAAGTGGTTATGATAAGACCAAATCCTGAAGAAATCATTTGTTAGGATTATTTTTATAAAGCTTTTTTTGTTTCAACTTTCAAAGGCCTGCACTGAAATTTTAAACATAGTTAGATCTGAAGATATGGTTCTCTGAAAAGTTTGTTGTATTAAGTGCAATTTTTGTTTATAAGAAACTTGTTTTTTACCAGGGTGGAGGGAGTCATCTTGTAGTATAACGCATTTAATGCATGCTCTCGCAATCCATCTGTTCATTTCATGGATGGAAAACATGAAATGAGAACTTTAACATTTGAGAATGAACAGACGAGACAAATAAAACTGTTACGAAGCTGTGTTAGATTCGATTGATGTGTTGAATTAGGGGTTCTAGTTGTTTGTGCTGTTATTCTGAGTTTTTTCCTAACATGCCTTAATTTTCTGGTTCTAATGTTGAATGTTTTTTTTTTGTAAGATTCGTTTGTGTTGATGCAATTTTTGTTTTTACGGTATGTTTTGATAGAGCTGGTGTTGATAGATACATATTTGGACTAGATCAATGTTCTAGCTTAGCGAGGTTTAATATGAGAGGACTGTGATTTGATTATATCTGGGGGGATCTTTAGTGAAACTTTGGGGTTTGTTTGTATAAGCTTGATTGTCTTTACAAACATGCACAGCTAGATCTGAGATTTACTACGGCTCACTGATGAATTTAACTGTGAAATTTAGGAGAATTACCTCATTAGAAACTCTTGTTTCACTAAGAGTTGTTTATTTATTTTTGACGAAAATATGGACTAATAATTTGTTAAAGCATGCTCAGTCTTGTTATCTTTTGGTTCATTCCATGAATAGAGTAATTTTAAAACTGGAAATGAAATGATGGAAGATAATGGAATGGTGAAGATGATGTGCTAGATTATGTGTTATTATCACTCCTCTCCAGTAACAAATAACCTAGCCTATCCTTGTCACACTATTAGAATTTGACCTATTTTCAAGTTTCCTGTTGTGGATCCCTGGCTTTTTATTTTTTACTTTGGTGTTGTAACCTAATTTTTAAATGATTTCCATGTTTTCTTTTGCTTTGTTTTGGCTAGATTTTGAGTTTTGGTTCTGGTCGAATTTGTGGTTTGGTGAGATTGCTTATACATGTTACGTGGTTTAATTATGTTTGTATAAAAGCTAGTTAATATTTGCGTGTTAATAAATTCAATAAATTGGCGCTATAGAGCATTTTTTGAAGATTATTAATGTTTAATCTGAATGGGATTATGATTAGATGATTAGATCAGATCTGGAGAAATCTAAAGTTGTTTGTTTAAGCTTGGTTGTATTAGCAGTCTCTATTTCAAAATTCAACACAGCCTTGAAAGTGTGAAACACGGGTTCCTTGACTATATCACATTGGTATACTCAAGTGTATTTTGTCCATTTGGTATTGTACTCTACTGGGGCTTAAAAATTGGTTTGCTATTACTGGTGGTATTATTGTTTATAGCTTATATGTATAGTTGCTTGTGTTTTTCATCCACCTTAACCCCCCTTATTTGCAAGCTGGCCCCCATCTGTCCTCTTGGATTTTGATTTCTTGCTTAGTTTATGTGATTCATTATATTTAGTTCATTACATTTGGTTCATTTGTCGCTGCATCATTTTCATGGGTCAAGTTACAAGGTTGTCTGGGATGTTCAGGGCAGAACTCTACAATTGGCAATGGAGATCACTTTTCCAACTGTCCCTTTCAACTAGATAGTTTGTTCAATGACATATTTGAGCTGGTTTTGCTACCAATCTCTGATTTACATTGCCTTTTTGTTTTTGTTGATCAGTTCTGCGGATGGAGTTCGATGTGCAAAAGTTTTTGCAGAATCCAGATCAGCAGCAGTTTGAGTTCCCTCACTTTCCTACTTCCTACCTCCGACTTGCTGCCCATCGTGTTGCACAACACTATGGCTTGCTAACTTTGGTTCAGGATTCTTCCTTAGATGGATCTGGTGCTAAAATTGTTGTAAGGAAAATGGCAGAAAACAAATGCCCAGCTCTTCTTTTGTCACAGATACCAGTTAAACCATCAGAGAATGAAAAAACTGAGCAGGTCAAAGTTGTGTTGAAACCTAGACCGATTTCATCTTCCTCGAATGGAGCCAATGAAAATGGTAACAAAAAAAGTCCTGTGCGAACTGTGGAAGAGAGGAAAGAGGACTACGAAAAGGCACGAGCTCGCATTTTCAGCAACTCTTCCAGTTTTGATCTAGAAGATTCTATGTGTATGAGTGGAGACGAGAATGAACCTTTCTATGATTGGGATAAGTATGTTGCTGTTAAGGATGGAGCCTCTTCTTCTTGTGTTGCGATACTTAGAGATAGAGAGAAGGACAGAACTGACCCAGACTATGACCGTAGTTATCAAAGGTATGGTGGTATCTACATATTTGATAATAGTTGTTTTGATTTGTTTCGTGGTCGGGCGGCAAAATTTATAAGATTCTTAAGCTATTCATTTATAAGTTACATCTTGTGAAATTGGAGATACTTTGATTTTGGGCTGGTATCATGAGGGCCCTAGTGATATTTAGAGGCTTCTACGATCAGAATTGTCAAGCATAAGTTGTTCACATAACTTGTATGGGGTTATTAAAGTAGAATTCGTGGTATATTTTTAGGAGAGAGTGGGTAACAAGATAAGTTCACTCCTCGGTTGACAATTTCCCATTTTGAAGAAGTAGTTGTTCGTTGACTAAATCAAATTGCTACATGTACCAGATAATCCTAGTTAAATTGATTTGTTATCTTTTATTTATGTCATTCTTGCTGCAAAGAATAGTGATGTTGACTAGCTTCTTGGCACGTTTATTATTTTACCTTGTTTACTGAAATAATTTGCTCCAGGGTGGACTTAAATGCGTGTGCTTTTACCTTGTAACATGTATTTGATTGTTTATAGTTGCACTTCTTGTTGCTTGAACCTATTTGATGTGAGTTTTCACGCCTGTTTGATATAAATTTAGCACATACTACACACCATTCAAATACTGAATGAGAAATTTAACTGATGCAGGTATGTTAGGAATGCTCCAGTCAATCAAAGCTTTAGTATTGTTCCCTTCAACATGCAGAAATTGCAGCCTCCATTTGTGCAATATGATCCTGTATACTCTCACATGCCCACAATCCAACCCTCTCCAGTTAACAGGACACCTGTCATGAACCCTTACTGTGCCACAGGATATAATCAAATGTCTAGAGATGGTGTTTACATGCAATGGCCAGCTTCGGCTATGATGTATGCACAGTCTTATGATCAAGTTAGACGTACTGTTTTCCAGGTCAGCTCCATCCCACAGACCCTCGGTCCATTTGGTTTATTATTAGTTGAATGCGTTTCACTTTTCAGAGAACTTTTGGGTACAGTTTTCATGTTTTTTCGTGTGGGTTTTAGCTAACCCTTAAATAGTCGTGCTGGTTGATTTAAAGTTGTGTTTCAGATGTGTTAGGAGAGCACTATAAGCACTCAAGGCATTTGCTTATTTAATGGATTTAAACAATCTTTGAGACAACTAGGGATGGCATTTGGATCCAAATTATACAGGATCCGATCCAATCGGATCGGATCTAGATCCTGTATAATTTGGATCCAAATGCCATCCCTAGTTTTGTCTCAAAGATTGTTTAAATCCATTAAATAAGCAAATGCCTTGAGTGCTTATAGTCGGATCGGATCTTAGTGGAATTAGGAGTGTGGACGGGTTTTTTATATACTATATTGATATAAAGCCCACGTTTGGTCTATTTTAAAAGGCTATATAGAGAATGGGCCGAAATAAAAACCCAACTTTATTTTGCTGCTACATAATTACATTTTATGACTACTAAAAAATATATTATTTGCTACACAAATGTGACCTATTACCAAATATAAGAGATTTGTTATATAAATGTGGGTCATTACCAAAAATGTAAGATTTGTACACAAATGTGGCTGATTACCAAATATAAGAAATTTGTTACACAAATGTGGTGAATTACCAAAAATATAAGATTTTGTTATTATTATTACTTTGTAATCTTGTACTTACCAAACTATAACCTATATAAAAATTTATTTTATTCGGGATATGAAAATGAAAATCGAAACTTTATATACTCATATCTGGTTTTTTAGAAAGGAAAACAAATCAGGTCTAAGTAAACTTATTTTGATGAGTTTTCTTTCTTTCAAAATTTGGAATATTCCAATTCTTAAATGGTAAGACTTTCCATTATTCCAATTTTGTTACAATTCCAAATCGTCATTGTGGAAATTTAGCATAATCACATGTATTTAACACTTCACAAACTATTGATTTATGATTTCTATATCAGAAAAGATATGTTTAGCATAATTTTTTTAAAAATAAATAATACCGACAAAAAGAAGCTAATAATTTTTTTTCTAAAATATACAAAAAAATCGAAATAATTTTTTTTTTATAAAAAGCATAATAAAAATAACATATATAAAATTCGGGTTACTTTCGGGTTGAATCTTTCGGATCTAGTTCGGACCAGACCGTTCGGATCGGATCTTTCAGATCCGGATCGGATCGGATCCTCTTCAAAACACATTGGATCGGATCGGATCAGATCTTTCCGGATTTGACCTGTTTGCCATCTCTAGACAAAACCCCTTTATGTGGTATAGTTTTATGAATATTTAGAAACAGAGAAAGCACCTGATAACATGTTACATAAAGCGTCGACATCCATAATATTTGTAGTCATATTATATACGCCGATCTTTACAGGAATAAACTGTTTCTAGACTTGCTACTTGCAGATGTGAAATGATTAGTCCTGGTCCCATCGTCTTCTTTGAAAATTACTGTATATTCAATGTTATCTTCCATTGTGTATGTTGATATGTTTTGCTTACTTGCCTTTATGGATGCTTATGTATCTAATCCACCATATTTGATTGCTGTGCAGCCTCCTTATCCTCAGCAGCCTCTCAGCTTTGGGTACTCCCAGAACCAGTGACGATTAGACGGAGAAACTATGTGTACAACAAATATAGCAACAATTTGTCTTGTTACTCGGGTTATTTGTATAACTTTCTAGGTCAATTTTTTGTGAAAACAAGTCCTGAAACTCAGATTTTAAACTACAGCTGCTTTCTCTTTTGTATGTTAGTGTTGTGAGATATTCATAGTCCTAGTGAGCTTTTATATTCAGTTATTGTTATAAATGCACATTCTGGTTATCATTTCCTGAGTTTTTAGGCAGACTGTTTTCATAGGTTTTGCTTGAACACTAGAAAAAGCCATGAGTAGTACGAACATGATGGTTGCTCGAGTAAAATATTATACTGAACATTCACTTACGCTATTTATTCTGGAATAATATATGCATACCCCTGCCATTGGTTTTGTTGATATGAGTAGAGACTAAAAAGACTGCTATTTATTCTGGAATAATATATGCATACCCCTGCCATTGGTTTTGTTGATATGAGTAGAGACTAAAAAGCCTCCCTTACCGTAGAGTGTTTTGAGATCTGAATGGTAGGCCATGATGATAGAGGAAAACCTTTTACTTTGTTCAGATGCTCGAATTTGTGTGACCACATTGTTCCCAATGGAGTGATTTACACCGTCATGGAAGCAGTTTGTATGATTTACACTACGACAGCAAAAAAACGTTTGATTTTGTCTACTAGTTTGGCAAATTGTGATTGATAATAGAGATACCATTCTCTGCCTGTTTGGTTAAAAATATAGAACAGTCTTTTCCGTATAAAGCTACAGAATAGTACAAGTATAAGATTATTAAGAATAGGATGCAGCCAAGCAATCGAGTCTCTTGTGAGATAACTAGCCTTGCATTCTTGTTGGTTTTCTTATGTCTTTGCATCCTTGTTGCTTATTTCATGTCTTTGCATTCTTGCTGGTTCTGTAAAACTAGATAATTTGAGCTTCTTAATTTGCATTAGATATAACAGACTGGCAAGTGCTTAAGGAGTCTGTTACCTCATCACCTCATCACCTCATCAAGCGAGGAACCATATTTTGCCTAAGTTTTAGCATTATGAGTTAGCTAACGATTCAATAAAATCTCGAGTACAAGAAAGGAGAAGGTATAACTATTGAGGTTGATAAGTATTACCTTTTTACTTTTTGCTTTTATTTTCTTGGTATATCCCAGGAAATACTTGCCGATGTAGCAATTTTGTTGTCTGTGACTCTGTATTACCTAAAATAATTGCAAACTTCTAATAGATTATGTCTAAACCAGGAACATCTCACAAAATTAAATTCAATCCTCTTTGCATGACAATACATACAGCTGGCCTTCTTTAGCCGCTAAGACCAAGAACATAGTTATACAAACTTACAACAAGTCACCTGACAATTAATATCCTTACATGTTCATTGTGCTTTAAACCGAAAACTTACAATGTTTATGTCCATACGGGATGTCTGTTTCTCAAACATCTTGTTCTGAATCTTACGAAGACAACAACACATCACTTCTCACTTCTATAGGGAATATGCTCTACTTTTTGGACTACGCTTTATATGAAAGTAATTTTATTAACTTCTAGGGAGTATGGTTTTTGAACTTTCTGTTGAACCTTGAAACAATTGCTAGTCGTGTTGTAACAATGATTTTTGATTATGATCGGGGGATGTGTTTGGTCAAAAAAGCTAACCAGGTAGCACATCAATCATTGTCTCAACCTCTTATAACACCTCCAACGGAGAATAATTACTGGATTGGCTAAGAACTCAACTGATTGAATATGTAACTCGCTAAGAAAACACACATCCCACATTTCAGGCATAATGTTAGCATCTGGCAGACAACAAACTTCAGCAACACGAGAACCTCCAATCCACAGGCTAAGCACAATTCTAATCATCAAATCACACTTCTCTTACGAAACAAGCGATGCACTATGCCATTGATGCCTGCCATGTCAAAGCATATAACGATGATGACTAATGCTAAGGCAAATGGTCGAAAACTCAACGCTTCTATTTCTGAACAACTTGGAACCAAATCCTTCTTTCCGCACTTAAACATGTATTAATGTAATGAGAAAACTGAATTCAATTGTCAACAGCCCTTATTGCCAAAGACATTATGTTTCTCACCTTTGAAAAACATCTAATGATTACCATCACAAGCTAACATTTATAACTTCACAAGCACCGCACATGAATCTCAATTATCCTCCCCACTCCCTAGTCTGAAACACAGTGAGCCCTCTTTTCCCTTTTGCGAAATCCCCCTATTCATGTTATTCATTTTATACCCTGCATAATAGTAAATTCTATCCTAAGTCGTCACCAATCAAACAACCTACAACTAGAACTAAAATCCACACATAACCAAATTACAGTCATCCTCGTTTGCTGGAATCATAGTGATCTAAAACATCATTGATACAAAAACTAGCAACCATATAATTATCTCGTGTATGCTTTTATTACGGTCGTGTCATAAAACTATATTCGATTACATAACTTAACATGAACAGTTGAGAACACAAAACAACTTAATGCTCAACAAAGATTTACCCAACCTCAGTTAGTCATCCTCCCTAGTAGGAAACAAAGCCAGCACTCGTCTCCCTCCCACCGAATCCCCAGTCGCCATCTCATCTACATACATAGGCGAAGATCCATACATCTGAGACCGACCCATCTGTAATGAACCATCACAAAGCCTATACGATCCAGGCCCAATTGCCCCCATCCTCCGGAACCCCTCTGGACGAAACCCTATCTCCGGTTGCACAGCCGAAAAAGGCAACAAATTTTCCCTATTGGTACTACTCTGCTGAGACTGACCCATAAAAAATGACCGCTCAGAACCTAAATTCGATACCAACCCATTTTCGCCCACCCCTTGAAACCCCTCTGTGCCAAACCCTAGCTCTCGAACAGTCCCCACCGCTGAAAAAGGCGACATTTTTTCCTTGTTACCACAACTACTCTGCTGAGACTGGCCCATCAGAAACGAATGCTCAAAAACTAAATTCGACACCGACCCATTTACTGCCACCCTTCTAGACCCCTCCGGTCGAAACCCTAGCTCCTGAACCGGCCCCAAGGTGGAAAAAGGCGACACATTCTCCCTATTAGTACTACTACTCTGTCGAGACTGACCCACAAAAAATGAATGCTCTGAAACCAAATTCGACACCGGCCCATTTTCCCTCAGCCCCACCGCTGAAAAAGGCGACAAATCATCGCGTCTATCACCACCACTTTGCATCTGAGCCATCAGAAATGAATGGTCCGAAGGCCTATCCGACCCCGACCCATTTGCCACCACCCCTCGAAACCCCTTTGTCCCAGACCCCAGCTCCCCAACCACCCCCACTGCTGTAAAAGGCGACAAGTTATCACGTTTATCACTAGTACTACGCTGTTGAGACTGACCCATAAGAAACGAATGCTCAGAAACCAAATTCGACACAGACCCATTTGCCCCCACTCCTCGAAACCCTTCAGGCCGAAAAACCAGCTCCCCCACCGCCCCCACCGCCGAAAAAGGCGACAAATTATTACTATTACTATTATTATTATCTCGACTACTATTAAACTGCTGAAGAAATAAAGCAGGAACAGGGGAGCTAGAGAACAACCGGTCCATAGCAGGGTCACCACCACCACCACCCAAACCCGAGCCAATCCTCTTTAAATACTGCCTATACTTCTGAAGATGACTAGCGACGTTTTCTCGACTCAAGCCTTCGACACCCATGAGCTGCATGATGGCTTTAGGGACGGCGTGTTTGATCCCGAGCTGGGAAACGGAGTCCACGAAGCGACGGTGTAGGTGCGGGGTCCACACTAAGCGGGGGCGTTTGGATGAGGGGTCGGTGAGGATGTCGAAGGCTAAGGCGAGGTTTGTCGGGATTAGGGTTTGAGAGAGTGGGATTAGCTCTTCTGGGGTGGGGAGAGAGAGGTTGTTGTTGTCTTGGTTATTAGGGTTTAAATAGTTGGCTTCTTGTTCTTCTTCTAACATTGTGTGTGTGTGTGTGTGTGTGTGTGTGTGTGTGTGTTTCAGTGAAAGCTGTTTTTCTGTGTGTTTTTCTGTGTGTTTTGTTTTGTCTACGGCTCTAGAAATAGAAAGAGGGATTAAAGGGGAAGATGTGCTGATTTTAGATTTTTTTAGAAGTTTTTTTACTTTGGAGAATCTCATTTTTTATGAAAATCGGATGGTTTTATATGTAAATGTATATAACTTCTATTTTGAAAAGGTTTCATTTAATTTGGCACATCTAAAAATAGAACTATAATTTAGTTTGTAACGGATGAGTATTTTATTTTCGTGAGCTACATGTTGATTTTTTTTTTTACATATGATTACAAAAAACAAGAGCAATTAGGTCGAGAAAAATAAAGTTTTTCTTTTCTGATGTGATTAATCTATTATAGTTACTTTTTTGTTATATATTTGTAATTTGCACATATTATGATTTTAACGAATGTTTTAAAAAACAAATAAGTTGTCTAGCGTCCAACTCCGCTTAATCATCGTCTAATCGTTGAATCTCACCTAACTCGCTAAGTGTCTAGGCTCCGCCTATCGCGAAGGTCGCGCCTAATTTTCGGCTATGCTCACTTTTAGAACAGTGTATTATTACAAAACATCATACTACACTTAGGGGCGGTCCAGGGCCAAGTCAAGTAAGGCTTGTGCCTTGGATAATGTACTCGGAAAAAAAATTACGGGTAACATCTCACTACATTTTAAATATAACTAGCAGTTAAAATAAAAATATTAAACATCAATTTATTTATGATGTGTTGCAATAGCTCAATGGTAGAGATGTTTGTTCGTTTACATATGAGATCATGGGTTCAAACCTCTTAAGTTACAATTTCATATTTATTTATTTTTGATTTGTTTTTATTTAACAATAAAAAAATTTAAGCCTTAAGCATTTCGAGATACCGGACCGGCATTGACTACACTGAAACACTGCTTTTAATGAAATTCGATTGCGGTAATATCAGCCTCTCGAGTAAACACTGTAATATAAATCCCCCAAAAAATCTTCAATTAATGAAAGACCCAAACCACACGGGCTTTAGCAATTTCGCCACCCGAATCACAACTGTAGTCGGTACCACTAGAGCTGCATAACTTCATGCGGTTGGCTACATAGGTTGTTGTTTTATAGGTTTCCTGACTATGTAAGTTTTTATTTTATTTTTCTGAGAGAAGACTATGCAAGTCTATATATTGGTTAATTAAACGTAAAAGCCTCAAAACCTGAAGAACACACAATAAACATAATGTTAAAATAAATCATGATTTCGACACAGATCTTGATATTCGGCAAGATATATATATAAGTTTTATACGAAACCACGTGCAACTTTGACCGGTTTTGAACATGTAACTAAATTGCCGAAACGAATTTTTTTGAAATTTTTCTACATATTTCAAATGTTAAAATATATGATAGAATTTAAAAAAAAAATTATTTCGACAATTTGGATACGAATTATTTACCGGTCAAAATTGCACGTGATTTCGTATATGACTTATAATGTGGGACGGAGGGAGTATGAAAGACAATAAAAGATCGGAGTGCACAAAGTCATGTCATTTCAGAATCGGACGACAATTACAAAAGGTGGACAATTTGCAAAAGACACTTCGTACATGGGGAATGGGCTTATTTTCATGTTCTATATTTTATTTCAATTTCTAGGTGTAACGACTAAGTTGATATTTTTTGATACAGAAATCCAATTGGTATTTTTTTGAGGCAACTCGATAAATGAAAGTAATTAACCAACAAACAACTGGAATAAACCATTCGAATCAGCCAACTTGTTACAATCATTAACTATAGGCAAATAAAAATGATGCCTATATAAAAGATGTAACTAGGGCAAAAATAGTTCGAAAAGTTAAAACCACGATCAATCTCACAAGCAATGAGCACACATGAAAAAGATCCCACGCCTCACATTCGAATACCATTTCAAACTCGCATTAGTAAAAATCAGTGCCCGTTAGGTTAAATTATAAGAAAGCTTGATCTTCTGGTCCAACAAGCATCACCTGCAATTTCAAAAATTTCTAATAATCAAACACACTTTTCCTTTTTTTCAGACCACTATTTTAAAGAGCTTGCTTCGAAACAAAAAAAGCTCAACACAAAGTTTACAAAAACCTTACAAAAACTCACTTTTCTGTTTTTTAGGCCTATAAAGTTGACGCTTTTGGCGCAGCTTTAGCAATAACATTTAACCTAGTTTTCACTTTGTAAAACATTGTTTTGGACGAAATGACCCTCTAAACCAAAAGTGTGAACCTCAGGTGAAAAAAGAAGCACCCTAGAGAACAATAAGCGCATAAATTATGAAAAAGAGAGAGATGCTTACATTGCACTCGAGAGCATATCTCCTGGCAAGAACAATGGCAGCATTTCTATCTCGTTCTGATTCGAAAACTAATACGAAAGATTGTCCTTTCCTTGCTTGCCAAAACAATGACTTAGCTGCAGAATTACCACCACCTCTAAATCCACATAACTGGTGAAACAAAAAAAAACAAGGAGAAATTCTCAAAATAAAAAAAGAAAACTGTAAGGCTTATTAGCGTTTCTTTTAGGAGATATTATAGGCAGCTCAATTTGTACAACACTGTATCAAATCTACAGTACAATTAGTTATTTTTTTTTATTACTGGCAATAAATCAAAATAAGACCTTAGATTAAAGAATTTCTAGTCTATTTTGAGACCATGTGCATGTGATGGACATTATTAGATAATCTACAGAACAACTCTTATAGGGGAGCAATAAAGCCAAATTTTTAAATAATGATAATATAATTTAAACACCTGCATTGGTGTGGAAAACGAGTCTCTGGCTTTTGTGATCCAGCCTCTTGAAAGTTTAATCCTCGTTTTCCCGACTTGAAACAAGTGTGATGAATTTGATGAATAATTTCTCCCATTCATCTGAGATATAACTACCTGCATACCAATAATGTTTAGGAGCAATATCATATGTCTTCGAGATATGATAACTTCATGATCAATAGTGATATGAAGCAAATCGTTCACAAATTCTAACATAGGCGTATTAAAATCAATAATAAGAGTTGTTAAGAAGACGCACATTAAATTCAGTTTTTGACTTCCGTAGTAGAGTTTCAACATGACTGGTCACTCCGGAAGCTGTTGGAAATAAAATGTGATCAACTTTTCATTTAAGTAAAATAATAAGAGTTTAGAGTTACAGATCAGAAAATTAAGAATTAGTTCCCATAATCATATTGAGCGACTTGAACAAGTTTTTCAACTACCTGGACTTATAGGACCGTTAGTTGCCAAAGAAGACTTTTGGCTATTTGAAATAATATCAACTTCCAAATATCTCCCAACATCAAATGGCTCGGGAGCATAAATTGATTTGTTGGCACCTAAAATATCATATCAGTAAATAGAAATGGTAAATGTGATGGGTAGAACGTAGAAGAGTATATAAACTTCACCGTATCTTTCTCCACTTTTTATCCTCTTTAAGCAAATCAATTTTGTTCGTCAACATTACGGGGAGTCAAATAGTTAAGACCATTTTTTATTGAAATGCTGAATATGAATAAACCATAATCATTCAAATAAAATACCTGCAATAATTTCCCTTCTGCTGCCTTCAATTGGCAAACGATACCACTGGATCGAGCACTTCGTGAGATCTTGAGCTTCATCGGAGCAAGGTTGTAAACACAAAGATGATCCTAAAGTTTCAGACCCACCAAACTCATATAACCAGCAATTATTCTCCTCAGCTCTCTTCCTCATTGTTAACTGCAAACAATAAACTTAGGCAGCTCAAGCACCATGTTAAGCTTACATCATATCACAAAAGATAAATCGAATATAAATTTATTATAGACCTCTCTCTCAAGTTTAATGGATATAATCGCTTTCTCTCGAATCTGAATTCGCAGTGCTTGGAGTTCGTGTTCCATGTCCATGATCTGTGAACATACCATTAGTTGATCAATAGTCAGGTCATATTATTCATTAGGATTAAAAGAAATGTAATCACAGCTTTCACAACTCAATTGGAAACAATAAGATAACATTAGTGAAGAATCTTTTTTTAAATTCATAACTAGCTGTAATGTACCAGAAGTCTAAAATACTAATGGACCTTGCAGAAATCAGGTGAGAGGCCCTAACAGTTTAGTAATGATGAAAGAGTAAATGAAATATATATGTTGATATACATATACCTTGCTAGGCTGATGCTTTAATTTAATTCGTCTAGCCTCTTGAATCTCCTCGAGTAGATCCTCCAGCTCCTATCAATTCCAGAAAAAATAAAAAATAAAAAACTAACAAGTAACTAATAAGCAAAATACAGGTAGGGGTCTGCCTAATCCCCTCCAATCTGGAGTGTTTTGGATAAAAAAAAAAGAAAAAAAAAGCAAAATACAATGTCTTTAATATCGAAACGCATGCATACAATTTTTTTTAAATGATAGCATAGAAACCTGCTTTCCAGTGGTGTTGGAGATTCTTTCTTCTTCCTCAAAAGCTTCTCCAAATCTCTGGACTACTGCCCTAGCACTCTCTATTTCCGCACAAGCAAACGATCTTTCTTGGTTAACTAGCTTCTTAGCATCCTCCGAAGCCTATAAAAAAAATGAAATTTTAATATAAAAGCTTCAATTGTACTTTTTTTCCTATTTAGAATCAGAACATAACAGCTCAAAACCTGCTTCAGAAAGTTTGCCAGTTTTTTCACTTCGAACTTTTCTTGAATTAATTCCCCTTCTTTTTGTGTTAACTTAACAGCCAATGCCTCGACCTGCAAAATAACAGGTATTCTATTAACAGGCAGTATATCGATGTAGTTCAATGAGAAAAAGATTGGTTTAATGAAACAGAAATATGTTAGCATGTAAAGCTTATGACCAGAATTAAAGAATACTAAGACTTACCAGTGAAATAGCTCTCTCAACATCGTCCTTATTTTGACCCGCCAATCGTGATCTTAAAGATTCTAATGCGTCTCTGAGTTTCTTCAAAAGAACATGCCCTTCCAAAGAAGGCATTTCCCTAATTTTAGCCTGGATAAAATTTGGAAACACATATTGGTTATGCACTTCTGTCGTGCTTAAATTAGAGGATTTATCGTCAATCATTAAATATTACTACCTCATCTGATAACTTAGCAGCAGCTGTTAGGTTCTTATCGAATTTACAAGCAAGGTCACGAACTGATAGACGTTCTTGCTGTTCTGTTAACTTGGCCGTTTCTAGGACAACAACATCCTTTACTGATGGCTCTTTTCTGTAATCTTTAAGCCCGTCTAATATTTGATTATCAGCTCCTATTCTATATGCCGGAAAATGGTTCGAAGGAAAGCTAACATCAACCGATACCTGGCTACCTTCCTCTGCCCGAATCACCCCCTTGACTTCTGGACTCACCTTCGTCATTTTCCTTAATCCACATTTTTAAAATCGTAAGTGAATTTAGGAGGAAAAGGTGAAAATGCAAAACATCCCCCAGCAAGAATTGATTTTTTTAAGAGATTGCCATATTCTTGGACAATTAAATTTGTTGTAGTCCAGGACCCCAGGTATGAAAGTAGTCAAGCCAAATTCAAACATAATTTATATTTAATACCACAAAAAGTTCATGTAAGAAAATGAGTTATGTATATTACATGATGCATAATTGCAGTATTAATATACATGGCGTGATTTGCAAAACAGAAATAATATATCGGGATTATTGGAAGTTTAACTTCGGTTAACCGATTTGCAAAAAAAAACCTTCCTTTAGAACATGCAATACCACTTCCATACTATAACAAAAATTATAACTTCGTTGGATGTAAAAAGTGAAGGAGCTAGCTTAAATCATCAGCTCAATTTACTGTATCAATCATATTAATCTTAATCTCTGTAGCTAATTAATTAAAGTAAATTAAAAATCATGCAGAATGCACACATACCATAAATTGACAGTGGCAGGGGAAGATTTTTAACTTAAATGACAAATAAGCATATTTGAAGGTATTTGTGTTCTTTGAATAAGTAGTGTTTTAACTAAATTATTTATACAGATACAGTATATAAATTGTGTTTTAACTTTGAACTACATGCTTCCAGTTACAGCTAAAAAGTAAAATAAAAGGAACACTTTGATTCCAAACCCCATAATTCAAGCAAAGACTAGAATACCAAACATTATTAATCATACAATCTTAACAAACACAAATCAACCAAAAACCATTCTAATTACTGGAGTATTACACAGTAAAAGGGTCAATAAGCAAAAACACTTTTTTTTTATCTTAGACAACTTAAGTTTTATCACTTACAGCCTTACATGTCACCCTACAGTATTTTTACAAGTGTTTAAAAAAACAAAACTCAACTGAATCATTTTTGCAAGAGATATGCTAAAAGCGTAAGCTTTAATGGTGTAAAAAAGGCAGAAAAATAAGCTTTTAAAGCAATTCTTAAGCTTCGAATCGAGATTTTTACTACGACAAGCGCTTTTTAATACAATGATTTTTACCCAACTTATGATAACAAAAAAATAGAGCATCTCATGACTCCTTTCAAATAAAAATAAAAAAACTTCAAAACATAGGAGGGTTATACTTAAAAAAAAATAGTAGAATGGTAACTTACAGTGAGAGATCACATAAAAAAGAGAGTGCCCAAATGTTAAGATAGAGATTTAGAGCAAGTGAGAAAGTAATGGAGAAGAAGTATTATAGAGGGGTCTACTTTACTATTCAAAAGCAAAGTGAGAATGACCAGACTATATCACTTTCACTATACATATATATATATATATATATAATGTATCTGTTTGTCTATGTTATTTAATACAAACTGAAAAGTGAAAAGGCTTTGTTAAAAATGGTTGGGTTTTGGTTTCATGAGCAATGATTCGCTAGTTTCGGTAATTTCTGTTAAAGGGTCAGTGTTTGTAGTTGTCATAATTAATTTTCTATCTAGATGTTTCTATTTGGTCTCCATATCTTTTATTATATTACATTTGGTACATTTAATTTACAAGAACCAATAGCATTGATACCTAAATAGTTCGTAAATATTTCTAAAAAATGGTCTCGTTTTTCATAGAAATATATTCGGTCAAGAAAGGGTCTATAAGAGTTTAATTTTAAATAAGAAGATTGATTGCGGAGAAAGGTGAAGATCGATTCATATTCATATACATGAAAATTATATAAGAAAAATAAGAACCGTTTATTTCTTTTTGAAAAAGAAAAACTAGATTTTCACAATTGGAGTAAAGATGTAAACTCGACCTATAGGGATCCTTGTCTGTTTAACGGCATATGTTTTTGGTTGATTTTAAATAAAATTAAATAAAAATTCTTTGGTTTTTTAGACAGTTAGATTATTTAGAGTTTTAAAAAACTGACAATTAAAAAAACTAAAATCAAAATTCTGGATTTTAATCGGATTTTTAAAGCTGATTTTGGACATAAAAAATGTTGCCAAAAATAGCCTAGGTATATCTTTTGCTCACCTTAAAGGACAACATATAGAAATTATGCTCACAAATGAGAACCGAAACATCAAAATTTGTTAAAGTAATAGAACAAACTAGAAATTGTATTCAACCATGTCCTGCTAGTGCAGTTCTAATCGGTTCTATAGTTTTGGTTGGGCAATCGGATAGTCTTAAATTTGTTTTTGTTTTTTTGATAATGATTTACTGAACCTATCTAAATGTATAGAGTAACGGTAAACAAAATACGGATCACCATGTATATAACGAAGCGGAAAACGGTAAATATGGGATGCAAGAGTTACATAGTGAAAATATATATTATGATATTGAATGCTAAATATATATTTTCAACAAATTACACGGGATGCCATGGGCTGGATCGTCACCATTTAGCTTCACCCCTAAATCTAATCATCTATGTTACTTTTAATACTCTTGGGAAAATAAAGTTACAAGTAAAAACATAACCAAAACAAAACAGAGTTTTTAAAAGAAAGAGGGCAATTTATGTATTTAACAGAAAAATAAAATTCCAAATAAAGCTGCTAAGTGTCCACGCGCTGACCCCACTCGCTGGTAAAATGGGTCCCACGACAGCTTGAAAGGTTGGCAAAGCGCAATTATCAAAATCGTTAACGTTCTGTTTTTAAAAAAAATATAATTCTAGCGCGTGTAATATAGCGCGTGATTTTGTACGTGATTTATTTATTTATGGAATTAGCGCGCCTTCATATATGCGGTTGTGGGGGTTAATTATTATTCCCGCGAATTTATACATGGATTAACATTTTTCATTTACCAAAGGTTAATAATTCTGATCATGGATGAATATTTCAAAATAAAAATAAAAGTATCGTATCCGATCCTGTGTCATAACCAGTTTGACACTTTATTTATTGTGTCACACATTTCTATATCCATGTTTTCGACCTATTGACTTGTCACTACAAACTAAAGTTGATTTGATGACCGTAGTAAACTATCATAAAAGTGTCATACATTTAAAAATATGTCACAAAAATATCAAATCAGCCAAACCGACACAAAATTCATCACAAAAAACGTCTTTAAATAGCTCGTCATAATAGTAGTATTTCACTATTCGAACGCCTTTTTTGTACTGCGTTTACCATATGGACAATTCCGCACACATTATTAACTTACTTATGAACCATCATGGACACTTTTAAAACACGAGAAACAAAATAATGCTACACATAAGTAGTTGAACTTTCAATTTTACAATTTTATCTCAAGAATTATGAAAATATTCAGTTAAAAATATTAATTATTACTAAGATTTGTCGGTCGTAGTTGATATATCGATATTTTTTCTTAGATAAGGAAAATTATATATAAAACTATAAATAATATACTTACAGTTTATTAATTGTTGTGTTTTAATCCATATTGTGTCCTAAATTTTAAATATTTGTTATTTCTTGTGTACATGTCGTATCGTGTCGGACACGCGTATTCATGTAGGGTAATATATATATAAGTAGATACATATTTGTTGGCACACGTACTTTCATGTATTGATGGGTTAAATGTAAATATATGTATATGTAATAGATACGTGTGTCACACCAATGCAAACCCACCAACCAAATCGGACTTCTAGTACTAAGGTTACGAAATGGGGGAGCAAGAGGTGTTTACTCTATCATTAAGCGTTTGTGAAAGTTAATTCCACTAATTTAACAATGTGACAAGGCCTTGTAGCGAATATGTTATGTTGAAAATTTCAAGAATGGTTTAAGCTTGAAGAATGTAATTTTTTTTAACAAAACCAATCGTGCTATATAGTAGATAATTTGGTAATTTTATTTTTATTTTTTTTTGTTATTTCATTATGCATTATACTTATACAGCAGTGTTTGTTTTAAGTAAATAACGGCATTTAATTAGGAAACATCTACGATATTAACAAACGATACATAGAGAGTTGAGACTAGACTACAATTTGCAACCCAAAGACGAAGAAGTATACAAATATGCTTAGATCACTCGCATCAGTTCTCTTATATCACCAATTTACCTTCGCATCAGTTCTTTTATATCACCAATTTACCTTAAATATGATGAGATTGTTCTAAAATTAGATATGTATCAGTTTCCTTATCAATTAACTTAAATATACATGAACTCAAATATCACTCAAATATAAGGGATCAAGACGTTTTCTTATAATTAAAATAATAATTTTTCTCTCTTATTTTTCTCTTATTCTCTCTATTTTATTTGTACTTTTCACATATAAATTAATAAAAAATAAAAAAATGAGTTGTATAGTTGTGATAGAGAAATTTATAAAAAAACTGATAATTTGTATAAACCAAAACGTTTACTTATAAGTTGTAAACGTGTACTTTTTACTTTAAATACGATAAAACTTGTAAGTTATTTAATGTAGTTGCTCTAGTAAATTAATTTGGTTTGAAATTTTTTTGATAGAAGTATATTAAAATATAGTAATATTTAGTTATGATAATAAATTTGATAGGAAAGCGGAAAAATGTGTAAAGTTAAATTGTTATTCTAAAAATATAAAAATGATATAATTATCTTAAATATAAGGAAAAGTATAAGTAAACTGGTGCGTTTGATTTTATTTAATATATAATGCTACTCCTATATAGTACTAACTCCGTTTCCAATTAATTATTTATTACGAAACTACGTGCAATTTTAACCGGCCAATAACTTATCAAAATTGTCGGAATGAAAATTTTTAAAAGTTGATCATATAGTTCGAACATTAAATTATATGATTTAAGTTTAAAAAATTTTATTTGGACAATTTTAATAAATATTATAAAACGGTAAAACTTATGAAGTTCAGCTAATGATTAAATTCCAGAATATAATGACTTTAGACAAAGATAACTCCGTAAAACAAGGGATAGTTGGTGGCGAACACAACCACTTTACACTCATAGAAGAGGTAAACCTGTAGGATATTATTAATATGAATAAATGTATAGTTAGATCAATACTACCTTCTTTTCATATTAAATGATTGTATTTTTTTAATTTTTTTAATAATCTCTAGTTATATATATTTATAACTTGAAATCAATTTTTTTTTTCAAAAAAAGTAAAGATTTATATTTTTTTGAATTATCTATCTTTAAAATGTCAAGTAATGTCAAACAAACAAATTAATTGTCAAAAGATTATAGAAACATGAAAATCATTTTTTTAAAAAGTAACTATTAACAACATGATGAAATCATTGACTTTAAAAAAAAGTTTAAAAATTTCATAACATTTATTAGTAAAAACAATGTATAGTTAGAAAAACTATATAAAAAATGTGTAGTTAGACTCTCCTCACCAAGGAAATCATACTTCCTTTTTGGTTTTGGCAGTTTTGAAAATTTAATATCTGCCAAACTTGGGGGTGCATGTTTTTATTTGTGAAATGTTTTTTAACGATTTTAATGTGTTTATGAAAATATAAAACATTATTCCTCTTTGAATTGACTTTTCAAACATAAAAACTAAAATGGAAGCTTGTGAAACTAGGTAAAGGAACAAAGCACTCTTGTTCTTTTTTTAACTTATTATATACCAGTATTAGACAATTTTTTACACAAATTTCCCTCAATATGTAAACTGACAAGAAGAACGGGATGGCTTCTAATGTTATTTAATTGATCAAGTAACATATGGGGAAATAATTGAATGCATAAACTAATAACCTTAACCTTGACATGACAAATTAAAGAGATGTTTGACAGTGATCTACTCAATTAAATTGTACGATTTGTTCTTTTATCCCCGTCTCCATCCTCATCATACGATGCAATGCAAACTAATTATGATATTAAACATTCATTACTCAAGCTTCATAACTTTATCCACTTGATCAAATCCACCTAAAAGGATCATTGTGGGGTTATCTAATTTACAAATACATATTAGTAGGTTGCCTAATGTTGTGCATTGAATAAAAAATTAATTAGAGGAAAATTCTGACGAAATATCTTTCAATAGTAAACCATCTTATAAGTTAGTAATTACTTATTTTTTATTGCCATATATGTTTACCATATTTCAAGAATAGTAGTATGTATTGTAAATTGTAATACTATAAATTCTTCAAAGTCATTGTCAAATCATTACAATATTTTTGTACTTATGTTTATTAATTATCTAGCTATATTCTGAATGTATATCATAAGATCTAGCACACAAGTTTTTGGTCTTCGTTTTGGACTTCATATAATAGTAGGTTGTTAATTAAATGCAAGTGGGGAACAATTGGTAGGTAAAAATGGAAAAAAAATACTATAGTTATGATTAATTTAACAGTTTGTGTTCAAAGCTAGTATAATTAAAGTTAACGAAGTCCCTAAAATAATAAATTACTTCATACATAGCACTACTAACAAAAGATCTTCAATCTTTCATTAATTTTCTTCTTGCATCCCTTTTTACTCATCTGAAAATTTACTAGTTGGATGTTTATTTTCATCCCAAACTTTCCACTTTGATTTCATTCTACCCCTATGGGTTAACTTGTCTCAAATTTTCACTGAAGTTTTTTTTTACTTTCGACACAAATTTCCCTTGAAGTTTTGCTTCACTTTCGACCATTTCTCGAATTCCCTTGTTACGCTCTGTTGGAACTTTCTAATGGAATTATGGAACTCTTAAATAATCTAAACCCAAATGGCCAAAACCTAGCACATACTATAACTTTTTAAAAATACCTCATACATTTTTTGCGCTTAATTTTTTTTTTTTTTTTTTTGAAATTTTATCATCTGTCAAAGCTTAGCTCCGGGGTGATCGTGAATTCGTGATTGATACATTCAACGACTCTCAAATACAAGATCAAGTAGAAATAAATGTATATACGACTATAGGAGTACTTCCTTTTAGACTTGGGCCAATCTAAGGTCTTGTTAGCTAGGGTCCCTCCCTATGGGCCTATCCCAGGGGACCAAACGTTATAAAGATCATGTGATAACAAAAAACATACTGTAATGATGGGCCATAACAATGCAAATTATAGGTATACAAATAGAGATTTTCTTTTATTCCGTTCATAATTGAGTGTCAAGAATTTACTAGACTTGCAGATATAATAATGCACAATTTTGTATGTTGTCACGAGGAAATTTTCTTGTCATTAGACAAGGCTATGACTCTAGGAGGTTTCTAACGAGCTACAAATATGTACAAGGATAAATAGATCAAAATATGTTGGGGAGTTTTTTTATATGCACAGTCATGTTTTTTAAAATGCAGTCACAACTCACAATCTCTCATATCAAATGACGAGTTTGGAGTTTGTACTTCTATATTTTTTTACAAATTTCTCTTCTTTGAAAAAAGGGATTTTTCTGATATTTTTATTTCATTGTTTAGATTCGTTTTCTTTTTAATATACATTCCTATGCATGAAAATGAGTTATTATGAAAAATAGAAACAAAAAAAGAAATAAACATTGAGGAAACATTAGTAAATTTTTTATAACCTGAATGGAAATTTAAAAGGAATACAATCTTGTAACCAGAACAATGACTTTGCAATTGAAGAGCTACATGAAAGTTACAATTTGCTCCAACACATAAAATAACATTGAAGTTTTTCTGGCCTTCAACTGCAACCAAACCAATTATAGTCACATCTTCTATTATAGTGACTTGAGGATGGCATTAAAAACAAGTTGGGAAACTCATTTGATATATATATCCATGAGTTCCTCTGGTTGTTTTAAACCTAAATTAGAGTGATTGTTTGTCCATTTGTTTAGAAATCCACAGCTACAGTTACTGGCTGGATCACATTTTTTCCATCTTATTTAGGAAGAAAGCAACTAATTAAGTTAGATCTTTTCATGAAAAAAGAACAGTAAGCCTAATTAATTCAACGGATTGGTTGCTTCATTGTATACTTCATTATCCGAGAAGTTTTGATCGATTCTAAACATCATAATATTCCATGTTATTTTTCTAGAAATCATTTAACCTTGTCCACCAAAAATGAAAAAATAAAAATTCAAAGAATTAGAAAATTGTTCCAAAAGAAAATTCGACCCGCTCATTTTTTATTAAGATGTTACTTTTTTTGGACATTCGACAACCATATAGCCGATAGTCTTACGCATATGGCGGATAAACTATAGTATTTTCGATATGTATTATGTATTCAACTTAGAATTTGAATCGTATTGCTAGCTTTAGCTGGTTCCAAAGACGTGGACGATCACTTATAGTTATATGGAGTCTTGTAATTTAAGATTTAATTACCTAAATCACTTATTCAAATTATAAAGACCATCCTGGATTTATACAGAAGTATACGAATCAAATAAAATTCGAAACTAAGGGATCAGATCGTAATTAACCCCCCAACCATATGGAATTATTATGAAAAACAAATTTTTTTTTTTTGTTGATAATCAAGAAAAAGAAAATACGACAAAGAGAAAATAAGATGTGTAAAGTTGGATTGAGTTGGCACAACAACTATGAGCACTTTCCTTCCATGTTAGGTGCTGCAAAATTATGAGACAGTCTTTTGTCTTTTTTCTCTACCCACCTACACAAGTCCACTATTTTCCAGTATTTAATATCTTGATTAAATCCATTACATGTGATAAATCAAGTGTCACGTAGAAAAAATGAAAGAAAAACTGCAGATCGGTAGACTTGTTTAAGCTTCGATTTGTAATATGTACTAAATGGAAAATAGTCGTATTAATTTAATTAATATATATTAAAAACAATATACTTTTTCCCCATAATTTCGACTAATCGAGTTGAGTATGTAGCTCATTTCACTGTATGACGCTGAAACGAGAGAGTCGGAGTTAAGTTTTGGCTGTATCGTTTGGACCTTGGTTCATATTGGATTTAGATGTATAACGCTGCTCAAGAAGGATAACTTTGCTTGCATAGTTCACAATATGATTATTAGTCTACACCGAACTAACAATAATGTTTAGCCAATTAGGCAACGACATTTTATAAGTCATAATCGCCTAGAAAATCTACATAAAATGACACTTAAACTTCAACCTACTGCAATCAACCTTAAAATTTATTAATTATAACTACGCATTTTACATATATATCTATCAACATGATTATTAGTGTACATCGAATGAATAAAACAATGATGTTTAGGCAATTAGGCGAGGACATTTTTAAATTACAATGGCCTATAAGCTAGAGCTACATAAATGACAATATTTGCACATGAAACTTCAACATACCGCGATCAACCTACATAATTTATTCAAAACCTACATAACTACACATTTTACATATCTATCATATCACATCCTAGATTCCTATCGATCTCACCCTCCAACAAATTTTCGTAATATAATACGCATTATCTGTTTATGTCTTACTCTCTTATCTTGTTTTTTCATATTTAATCTTTCAAGAAAGTAAAAAAATCAATAAAGATAAAATACACAAAATTGATTTCTTTAGCTTAAAGCAATGAAATTTTCTTCATAATTAATAGTTGCTTGAAAAAGTGGCGATTTGTGGGGGCGATGTTTAGTTTTTTAGTTTATATATTTAGGTATACGAGTCATTTCTATAGTATGCATTCATGAGCACTCAAATGTCCAAGAAAAAACTCATAGATCTAAAGAGGATTACAATGGTGGATTCGAGGATACATATATAGTTTAACATCTATATATAGACCGGCCACACTCTCAGTCTCATGTCATTACTTTTATAAAAAGAGCGTAAAAAAAGCTAACCGGCTACCGTTTCAGTTTCGGCTTCAAGAGAACGTCGAGAAAGATTTTATTATCAAATCAAAGTTGTTTAGGAATGAGTAATGTTAAAGGTTAGGAAACACTTTTAACAAATCTTCAAAAAGGCGCAAGACAGGTTTATGTGGAAATTGGCACTGCCTAGGCCGCTTAATTTTTAGTAATTTTGTTTAAACGTGATGATACTTATTTCAATTCTTTACATGTCTTTGGTTATTAATGGGATCGAGGGTAGTAATGTTAAATTAAGAAAAAATAATTGCAGTCCAACTGCCCTCTATACTGAACGACGACCAAAACAAAATTACAACTGAATAGCTGGTTGAATTTAAATTTTCGCACTTATTATACATAAATAATGATCTAGCGGATTCGGTCTAAAGTATAATTTAAGTGAAAATGTCATTACTCAACTCTATGACGGACCAATGACCGTTTCAGCATCTTTGAGGCTTTAGGCCACTAGAAGCATGGGGGCTTTTTTTCGTCCTAAATAATAGTTATTTATATATTATTATGAAAGCTTAAATATGTTATTTTTAATAAACAATGTTTTTTTGTGTGTGTGATGCATGTAATGGGTGTGACCAAAAATACTTTACTCCAGACTACGAGTACTCATCCAGTGCAATAAATATAAAATTAAAAGATGTGAACTAACCACTAGAAGATGGGAGAGTTCTTTGTATAAAATGAAAATTTTAAATATATAATATATTCTTGATATAAAATCAGGACTCTAAAATAATACTCTCTCCGATCCAAAATATTGGGTTTCTACATATTTACGTGTAACTTTAACCGTCAAATACCTCGTGCTTAAATTGTTGAAATATAAAATTATAAAATTTTAAAAATATGTTCATATAGTTTAACATTTGAAGTATGTGATGAACTTTTGAAAAATTCGATTTTGACAACTTAGATTATGAGTTATTTGTCGGTAAAAATTATACGTATATAAATAGAGCCCCGATATTTTGAAACGGAAGGAATAAGTTTTTCGGGGGCTCTGGGACTACAGGAAATGTGCAAAAAATGGTCCAGACTAAAAGAATACTCGATCGAACAAAATAACTAATTGGGGAGACCATTCATGTAAATAAATCTAAATCCTCTTTCATATATAAACTCTCATTTATCTCCAAATTCACACATCAAATAGTATTATTATCTCTCTTTCACTCTTCTAGACTCTTCGTCTACAATACACACAGGTAACTAACTACTATACTTCATTTCACTGATTTTTATGTAAAATTAATTCAATATAATGTTTTAAACCTGTTATATAATCGCAGATCGACACCTCGTTATTGTTCTATTATCTCAATACGCTTTAAATTTATTTATTTTCACAGATCGGCAACTATATTTGTTCTGATTTGTGAATTTTAGTTTTACATACAAATGTATGTACGCATTTGTTGTTATTGACATTATATTTACTCATACAACTTGTGCTTATTTAGCCTATGTTTCGCAACAGATTTTTTGGTCCAAAATCGGATAAAAAAACTACTCCCTCCGTTCCCAATTAATTGTCCTATGCTAAATTACGTGCAATTTAGACCGGCTTATACCATGTATCAAAATTTTCGAAATGGAAAAATTCAAAACTAAATCATATAATTTAATGTTTGAACTATATGATTAACTTTTGAAAATTTTCATTCCGACAATTTTGATACAAGCTATTGGCTGGTCAAAATTGCATGTAGTTTCGTACTGGACAATTAATTGGGAACGGAGGGGGTATATGTTTAAAAAATCCACTAAAAATCCAGAAATAAATTTTTTTAGAGTTTTTTTTTATCTTTATTAGCCTAAAAACCTGCTTTTTAAAAGCTAAATAATCTGACTGTCCAAACTAGTACGGATTTTTGAAATCTAAAAATCAGCCAAAAAAAATATGGTGCCAAATGGACCCTTAGTGAACAAGTTATAGTTTTACTATAGTTAGTTGTATCTTTATTCTATAAGAATGTAATTTAAGGTCCGCAATGCACTACTAGAATATTACAAACTACAGATCTGAGATCACCACTGTTGTTGTTTGATAGTTTGCAATCAATCACAATCTATTTCCAATCTTTCAAAATTGTTCAGATTAAACAAAAGATGTTCTCTATGGTTGTTTTGGAAATGTCTTTTTTACCGTTGGGGGAATTTTTAAGATTTATGCAGTGAGAAATAGAGTCTAAAGAAAAGGGAAAAAATGGTCAATTGGTGCCGAAAATATCAGATCCATTTAACTCTTTTCCAAGATTGTTTTTAAAAATTTGTATCATATATTCCAATTCACTTGAGGAAGGAACTAGGTGAAGACATTCCGGAGCTGCGGCCCCCCTATTTGATAAAAAATGATGAAAAAGTAAATTTTTATATGTATTTTGATAAATATCTTAAAAAAATTTGCGTTTCAGTCCCCCATTTACCAAAAGTAGCGTTTCAGCCCCTCCACTTTAAAGTTTCTGATTCCATCCGTGTACTTGAGTATTTGACCTAGCAGCTAAAAATATCATTTCAAAAGAATACTGTATGGTTTATGTTCTGTTCATTGTTTTCTTGAGATTATGTTAATTAACTCCGTAAAAATGCTGTTTAGCGGTTCCGAAGTTTTTTTTCTTGTCTAACATTATTAATACCCATTATTTATCAGGAAAAAATGAGGGAAATTCTCCACGTTCAAGCTGGGCAGTGCGGAAACCAGATCGGTTCAAAGTTCTGGGAAGTTGTATGCGACGAACACGGAATAGACACAACTGGAAAATACGTCGGAACCTCAGATTTGCAGCTCGAACGTGTTAACGTGTACTATAATGAGGCCTCATGCGGGAGATTTGTCCCTCGTGCTGTGCTCATGGATCTCGAGCCTGGAACCATGGACAGTGTTCGAACAAGCCCATATGGTCAGATATTTAGGCCCGATAACTTTGTTTTTGGCCAATCAGGTGCTGGAAATAACTGGGCTAAAGGGCATTACACCGAGGGTGCTGAGTTGATTGATTCTGTACTTGATGTAGTGAGGAAGGAAGCTGAGAATTGCGAGTGTCTTCAAGGTATAATAATAGTATGCTCTCATCTTTTACTTGATGTATTTATACTCATAGAAAGTGGTATTATGTTGATATTGTTGTTAGCTTTAGGAGTTGGCTTTCTTTTGAATTTGCCATAAGTAATAGATTCTTGACATCTGTATTGTGGTCATGCCTTTCAGTGTTTTAAAAATCCCCGCCTAGCTCCGCCTAGCGCCTAAGTGAAAATTTATTATTAAAAAAAATAGGTGAATTTTTCCTTTATACGAGTCAAATCCGAGTTGATCTGCGTCAACCCGGTCAAAATAGGTGAAATTTTATTATTGAAAAACTCATAAAAGATTACTCAAAAAGACATGGTGATTAATCAAGATTTACACTTCAAATTTGTCTTTCAATACATCATGAAACCTCGACTTGTATGACGTTATCGTACAATTATTGGGTTGTAATAGTATAACACTAACTATGGGCTAATAAGCTTGAAATGTTCAATTTAACTTGGTAATCTTATTTACAATATGTCTATTGTACAAAGGTCTAAGAAAACGAATAAAAATGTGAAAAATGTCTTGGCGCCTAGTGCCCGCCTGGCCGCCTAGCCGCCTAGGCCCCTAGGATCCACCTCACCGCCTAGATCCCGCCTAGCGCCATTTGAAACCTTGATGCCTTTTAATTTTATTAATTTTTCCCGTTTCTCATCTCAAGAATATCAAACTATTATAGTTCATTTCCTCTATTTTTGACAAGTTAGTAGCTGATAGGCATAACTCAATGTGATCATGACCCTTCGTGGAGCTTACTTTAAAGTTTAAACTTCTGGCTAAGTATACACTTTAAACTCTACAATATTTTTAATCTGTTCTGGGTATTGGTCTTTTCAGTACCAGAGATGTTCTTCATCATACTGTAATTGCTGTTTCATTTTGAAGTATGGACTTTCCCTGGTAATGTATGCCATTAGACTAAGAGTGACAGCTTTTTAAGAATCTATAAAATGTGCTTTAAAATGACTTGTGTTTCAGACTTTCAGTTCTATAGTAATGAGTTATTTCGTTTGAGTAGGAAATAGCTGATTAATATAGCCAGTTGGTTTCTGTCCTTTATTATAGTATAGTTTGTCAGTAGAAATTAAAATAGATGATTATTTTTCCCTTCCACAGGTTTTCAGGTCTGCCATTCACTTGGAGGAGGAACAGGCTCCGGGATGGGTACATTACTCATCTCTAAAATTAGGGAGGAATACCCCGATCGAATGATGCTTACATTCTCTGTGTTCCCATCTCCGAAAGTCTCTGACACAGTTGTTGAGCCATACAATGCCACACTATCTGTTCACCAGCTTGTTGAGAATGCAGATGAATGTATGGTTCTTGATAATGAAGCACTCTACGATATCTGCTTCCGAACTCTTAAGCTCACCACTCCTAGCTGTTAGTATTCACTTCCTGCTTTTTAACTCCTGTCATATGCCTTTCAGATCTACGATATTTCTTGCCTACATATTTCTGTCAGCATGGAGTCGGTTTTCATTATTATTTTGTACCATAACTATTTTCGCGAAAGCTCCATTTTTATGAAAAATACATCATTGTGTTACTAGGCGGTTTGAATTTCAACGTGCTGTATTGCATTTATGAGACACCTGTGTTGGTTCTTTTTCCTTGTGACGATTATAGAAGTCTAGATGAAATTCTTTTTCATTTTTGATGATTTAAACATTGATGGTTGTTGGTTCTCACTGACTAATTCATCTAGTAATCTGTTGATGCACACAGCTTCACCGTAGCCTCCTCATAAACGGTAGAAGTGGTTCGCCTTTAGAAGATTCGAAGAATAGTTCCGTATGGAAACAGCTGGTTTAGTTTTTCCGATTTAGCTTTTCTGTCTTACAAATATCAAAACTAAATACGCTCTTCATACTCTAGGATTTTGTCAGTCACATGCTGGTTTTTTCCCATGTTCGATCCCTGATGACAACGGAAGTTTATATGGTTTTTTCGCCCTTTGTATTTATTTATGGGATCATGGTTTGAATTGGTGTTGGTTCTTCCAGACTCTTTATTGAGTAATGGACTGATACATTATGCAAATGGTTCCAACTAGACCTCCTAATAAAAGACTGAAGTGAACTTTCTGTAGAATTGAAATAAAATACAACTATTCCCTTACTCTGCCCTGCCATAAGCATGTTGTTTATTGTGTCTATTTAACTTTTGTGTGATTTGGACACGCCCTTCATGGCTTCATAGACTGGGAAATTACTTATTTGTTTCTGCTTACTCACAGTTGGGGATCTGAACCACCTTATTTCTGCAACTATGAGCGGTGTCACTTGCTGCCTTCGTTTTCCTGGTCAACTCAACTCCGATCTCCGAAAACTTGCTGTAAACCTAATTCCCTTCCCACGCCTTCACTTCTTCATGGTGGGTTTTGCTCCCCTCACCTCACGTGGGTCACAGCAATACCGTACCCTCACAGTCCCTGAGCTGACTCAGCAAATGTGGGACTCCAAGAACATGATGTGTGCAGCTGACCCCCGCCATGGTCGCTACCTCACAGCCTCAGCTATGTTCAGGGGCAAAATGAGCACCAAAGAGGTTGATGAACAGATGATAAACGTTCAGAACAAAAACTCCTCATATTTCGTTGAGTGGATACCAAACAACGTGAAATCGAGTGTTTGTGATATAGCGCCACGTGGCTTATCTATGGCGTCGACTTTCATTGGGAACTCTACCTCTATACAGGAGATGTTTAGGAGGGTAAGTGAGCAGTTCACTGCTATGTTTAGGCGAAAGGCTTTCTTGCATTGGTATACAGGCGAGGGAATGGATGAGATGGAATTCACCGAAGCTGAGAGTAATATGAATGATCTTGTTTCTGAGTATCAACAGTATCAAGATGCTACAGCTGATGAAGAAGGCGAGTACGAGGATGAGGAGGAGGAAGAAGAAGGCATGGAAAATATATGAGAAGTAAAATAATTTAATCTTTTGCGCCCTTAATTCTATGATGCATTTCATGTTATTGTATGTTAGTCTATTTGTGGTGATGTATGTTTAGTTATCTTTTGTTTACTCTGAATTCTAAGTTTGTCTAAAACCTGAACTGCTTGTTATGTAAGCTTCAGTATCTTATGATGTTTCTTCGCCTTGCAAGTTACTGTAATTTGTTCATTAGTGAGAAATAGATTTTTGGCTTTTTAAGGGCTTGGACCGTTTGGTATTGCAACTTTTAAATAAAATATACCCAGGTTTAGTCGAGCTTGAGAAACAGTTCGAGAAAACAGAACTTATTTTCTAAGCTAGTTACAAGCCCAAAAGAGTGTAAAATGACGAGACGAAAAAGTCCAAAGTGTAAAACAAAACTACAAGTTAGAAGAACAAGTAAAGGTGGTTCCAGTTGTTGATAGATCACCTAGTGACATTGCTTAATTTTTCTCTTTATCAGGATCGATTGAATGTATCAACAAAAAAATTAGAGGAAAAATTATTGTAGGTAGATATGTTTACATAGCCAGAACTATTCCACCTGTCCCTGATCGTGACTGTGTTTGTTGTGTTTGTAAATAAAGTTAAATCATAAACAGAAATTTCTACCAACTTAGCCTTTCACAGTCAACAAACTTGAAAATCACATTCTGTTGTGACATTATGATTTGATTGTGAGAATAGCTAATATTATAGTAATATACAAGAACAACTAAAATTGTTGATGGTAAAAAAAGATTTTATATTTGTGATAAATTATCATCATTTAATTTTCTCTTTTATCACCATTTAAAGTTTATAAATACTTTCAGAAAAAAATATAAAAAATATTTTCGTCTTATAGCCATAGGATACAAGTTTATACTCTAAAACTCTTAAGAGTTCTCCCCACTTTCTGTGATTGTCTTTTTGTGTTTACAAGTAAAATAATCTTAGACAAAAATATAACAGCAAATCTTTGGTGGTTTAACAGTTTAACTCACTGTTGATGTTAAATTGAAAGTGTGACGATCAAGCATAATGTTGAAATCGAAGTTAGCTCTTATGTTAATCATAAACAGTGAATTAAACTTCTGATCATTTTGTCACATTTTCCTTGTACACTAAACCAATCTTGCATCACATACACAGAATATACACAGAATCGTGGTCGGATTGTAGACATGGGTGAAATTCTTATATCCAGAAATAATTTTTAATTTTATAATAAAAGTTTTGAAGTTTTGAAGTTATGAAGTCGCATCGCGCAATGTTTTCACTTTGTGATTGTGATCGTGATCGTAAATGTGATATAAATTTGGTTGTGGTGGTTGTGTAAGTAAATTAATCTAAGACATAAAGACAACAGCTAGCAATCTTAGGTGGTTTAACTCAGAATACGCATTATTTACTGGAAACAAAACATTACATTTATTAAATTTGTGCATCAGATAACCATGTACCTAAATTCATTGGGTTAGTGTTACAACCCATGCATGTACATACTGATAATTTAGATATATAGATAGACGTATGGAAGCAAAGTCACCTTCAAGTGGCAAATAAAACAAAAGGGTTAAATCCTTATCCTCGAATCTCATTCTTTGTGGGGTAATAAATAAACATGACAATTAACATAAATTATATCAATCTTTATCATCGTCCTCACTATCAGATATAATTGGAAAAATATAACAATTTTCAACACCCACATGATTAATTTGGAGGTGCCTTTCCGGTACAAAAGGAAATTGGTTCAAAGAACAAAATCCATTTTATGGATAATATGAGGATTTGAGTCTATGAATGGGGGGTGCTAATGTGCAGTCACATCAAATTTCTTTTACACAATTGGCCATTGTGTCAGAATTTAAGTGGTGGAAAATAATATTTTTGCTTTATAAATAAATATTCTTACACTGTTACACATATACTCCACTAACTACTCTTGTATTGTCAACATCTGGGATTAATGAAGGAAATAAAAAGGGAAAATGCAGTACAAATTAAATTCTGATTATTTAGTTCAAATTAGTAAAAGAAAAAGGGGAAATATTCTAAAGCGGAGCGGGGCACGGACTAGGATAGAATTTTAACATAATTAATAAGCTGCATATATATAACATGTGATTCAATAAAATTAAAGTACATTCACTCTTTATTTGTATTTTGATACATTGAAATATTGAAATCCCAGGAAGTAGTCAGTAGGACTTGGTTCTGAGCTAAAATTCGTATGCACTTAGGTAGCAGTTGGTTGTTAAAATTTAAGAGTTATCAAAGAGGTGGCTAGTTTCACTTGTAAATCTTGCATATTTAGGGCTTGGTTTGCAGTATAATATAATAAGATATAGTTTACAACTATATATAATACTATTCGTATATAACATAAATTGTAGTATAATTAATACTATTTCGTATATAATATCAAATGCAATTTGTGTAAACAAATAAGTTATAACATGGATCCTACGATACTAATAATTCTATCACATTTTAACCGCAAACAAATATGGACTAAGTACTATATATCATTCTATTATAATAATACAATCCAAGTTAAATGAGCTTGCCCAGTTTAATCATTTTTTTAAAAAAATACTCATATATTTTTTTATTAATTAGCATAATAACTACTTTTATAAAAAATAAAAATTAATTACACTATTTCCCTCTCTTTAACCATACAAAATTTCTGATATCTTATATTTTTTTTTCTCTAAATATTTGTATCATCATCACAATTTATATTATTTTTTCTTCTTATATTCTATATTTTTTTTTTGTACGACGTAATATCTGGAATATTTACACGGCGTATATATAGGTAAATTTTTATTAATAGCAATAATTTTCTGTCAATTACTAATTATAAACACGGGTGATCACAATACAATCCTGATATTTTTGTTATTTTTAATTAAGTGAGTGCTGACTTTCAGGACTTACCAGAGGCCAAGAGGAAAAGGAAAGTAAAATAAACACCCATATTACTTAATCAAATAAGACATGCTATTGTTTAACACAAGTGAAATAAAATTGTTTATGATGATAATCAAAATAAAATTGAATGATAATACAGTAATACACCGTACAAAACTTATTAATCCAAAGTCACAAGTTTGATGACATGTTTACAACTAATCTGGTTGCCTTAATGTGCAACCCTATGCCTTTTATATATGTGTCGTTTTATAGTATAGTATGAATTAGAAGATTAGTAAAATATGAAATGGGTCACGTTTCTACCACCCACTTTTTGTTCTAATCATGCTACCTAAAATCAATCACCCAACTACACACGCCAATAACTGTTAGTCTTTTTCCCCCCCACTAAATTTAAATAGATTATCAATTAATTTGCGGTTTCAAATCGAACACCCACCAAGTGTTGGGTAATAAATATTTCTTCTGAAGTCAAAATACACCATTTAAGGCCGAAAAACAAGAACATGACCTATTGACCTTGAACATGTGTGGTTGGGGGTAAGGAATATATTGTCCTCATGACACAAATGGTGTATACCTTATAGATGGTGTATGAGTCTGATACTCTAGTTACAGATTTTCATAGGGGATACTTTTCTACCAAACTTATTTAAGCAAGAATTTCAATTTTTTTGATTAGGCAAAAAATCCAACACATGAAGAATATTGTAACTTCTTACTAGTCCCGTTTCCCTTTGGTTGGCCGGAGGCCGCAGATCGAGGACAGTCTATTGTTGGACTTGTTAAACATGTAGAAAATTCATTGAAGACGGTAATAAGAGCTTGCAATATAGTAGGGTGGGAACATGAGTGTAGCTACGCGAAAGGAAAATAAATTAAGGAGGATATGGAATCAGTTTTAGAATTTAGATCGATATGTTACAATTACAAAAAAAAAAAAACGATTATTGTAGAACAAAAAACCAATAATTCTTCCATCACGACGGAGGTTGTCGCTAACTGACAGAAACAACTTCTTTTAATCAATTGAATAGCTCTATTCTAATTTCCAACACCTTTTATCGTGTGAATATTAAATTAGACTAATTAATGACTACCAAAATTTGAAAAATAAAATTCAGTGACAATAAAAAAATTTTGAAAAATTAAAGTAGCTAATTTAATATTCACACTACAAAACCAACATGTTGAATATCTCATCCCCGACGGCACTCCACCCACCCCTGAATTGCTTGTAGTAATGGGAACCAAAATTTCAAATTTACCACTAAAATAGCATTGTCGTTAAATATCCTTAAACATGTCCAGTATATTTATACTTTTCTCAAAATATATATAAACCATATTACAGTATTGCATAATTAATGTATTTTTTGCCTAATAATCTATAGAACTTAGGAAAAAAAATACATTAATTATAGAGAGTCTGAATTTTTTAGCTAGTATATATAAACTTTTCTCAAATTTTCAAATTTAGAGAGTCTGAATTAACGCGTGGACCTAGTCAGTGCAAATTATACTACTACTTATTAAATAAATAGTCAAAAGTGAAGTATTCAATAAATCCATATAGAAGAACATGTGTTTGCGCTTCCAAGTTTCAGCATTTCAATTTTCATGTGGTCTGTTTCTTCTGTACAATACAAAATGACATATTGGTTTATTAACAAAGTCGAACCTAAATACAGACTATTGAAGTCCGATCATCTATCATATCTCATAACTTTAATTTGTTAAAAATGATCATTTAATTTGGTACCCATGATTTATAATTTCACTTAGGAATAGTTTTTGAGTGATGATATAAGAAGAGATTTTTTGAAACAGACTCTCACAGAGACTAACTGTGGACCGTTAGATCAATGTATATGTGATACATCAACGGTTCATAATTAGTCTATGCGAGAATTTATATCAACACTCTTAGTTTTTATGCAAATTAGACTCCCATTTATATTTCCTTCTTGCCATTGGTGTAAAATGTAAATAAATAATAATAATATAAAACTTGTTGTTTGTAAGCAGTGGAGAATACTAAACGGCAAAAACAAGTATTTATTGCAAACTTTATTGTTGACTTCATCAGCCATTTTTTAAACACGAGACTCGGTCAACTTTCTGAAGTGCTTCGTATTATTTCCTTCAAAGTTTGTACATATGTTTTACTTTTTTAACGCGCTTTTTAAACTGCATAACAATTAAAATGCTCACAATTCTTACTAGAATAAATGGTCGAGTACAACTCATATAAGTTGAAAACATTTGTTTCATCAGCATATTGCTATTCTAAAAGAAAGAGACGTCTTCAAAGTGATGTATCATGATTACCTGATGAAAAATTATACTCCTCTGTTATCGATTAATTGTTCATTATAAAATTCCGTGTAATTTTTATCGTCCAATAAGTTGTATCAAACTTGTCGGAATGAAAATTTTTAAAAGTTAATCATATAATTCAAACATTAAATTATATGATTTAGTTTTGAAATTTTTTATTTCAACAATTTTGATACATGTTATAAGCCGATCAAAATTGCACGTAATTTCGTAAAGTACAGTTAATTAGGAACGGAGTAAAATTAATAGAAAGTATGTCATTTTTCTTCCTGTTCCATATAGTTGTAGTGGGTCTATGAGTTTCCAGTTAATATGAATAATATTGCTCCTAAAATGCGTTTGCTTGCTATATCCGATAGAAAATAAAGACAAATCTGGTGAAAATACTGTTACCTGTAACAAACTGTCACAAAATATAAATAGCAGAGTTAAATATTTGTGAATCATTGTAAATTTTACATCTCACGGTCATCCAGCAGAAAGAATAAGAAAGTGATTAAATTTTGTAAATAATATTACTCTCTCAGTCAAAGAATACGGTACCGTTTCTATTTTAGTTTCTACCAATATACAGTCCACTTTCCATTTATTTATGTAACAAAGTTACAGTTTTTCACCAACTTACATTCATAATCATTATTATTGAAAGGGTATAATAGTAAAAGTGTAAAACTATAAACATACTAATTACTCTACCTAACTTAACTTTTATTATATTTAACGAAAAACCAAATATAACCATATTTTTTGCACGAAAGGATCATTGCAAAAACTTTAGTCGACGAGGATAATAGAATATAACAATTAATGTCTGCATTATCAACACCGAGTCATACTAGACGATGCAACGAATTTCATAAATGTGCACGTATCCACTAATTGGTTTTTATTTAATTTTTTATTCTCTGAGCCACTGTCAATTTAATACTATTTGTATATTAGTTGTCATGTTATTTTTTTATTCCCTAAGCCACTATAACTTTTCCTATGAAATTGTTTAAGCAATTTGATGATATAGATTGGCAAGCAACAAGAGATGTCCGTACTTTACATGGACGTCGAATCCAAGTTATCCAACTTCTTACTAAATAAATCTCAATCCGCATATATGTGAAATGAATATTAATTGAAACTCGAGAAATTATTCTCCGAAAAAAATTGGGACAGTAGTTTAGAGTTAGATAATGAGAACCACGGGGGCAGTTTTAAAACAAAGCTCGGTTAGGCTTGAGAAACGGAAGATTCTAGTCCTGATAACTCCTGAACAATAGAAAAGGCAAAAGCCAAAATATTTTTTCCCATAGATATGCATTTCAAATCTCTTTAAACAAACCTGTTACTACTATGTACACTTCTAATATAGCACGTAAATAGTCTTTTTCTATCATCAACATTTCAATAATATGAAAACTTCCCATAGTTACTAATAATCTTGAGTTTGCGCGTAAAAACAAGATTTTCGTAACTATAAGCCGATCAGGCATCAATCACATATTTAAACTGAAATACACAAAAGAGGCTAAAAGGCTAATTTTTACTCTAAGTTCAGGTTTCTTACATTGACCATGATATTTATAAAAATTCACTTATTTTTGTGCAAATTCTTATAAGGTGCTTCAGAAAATAAAGCAGAGAGTTTGGAGATCTAAAGGTACTCATCTACAACAAATTGATTAGTAAACAATCAACTATCACCCTTTTAAGCTCCAAGAAATGTAAATAAGTATATTCGAAAGTGAGTTCCAATTAAGAAAGAAGTTTAAATTCTATGTTCTGGCCATTGCAGGATATTCTCATCACCAGGGTTCTGTTTGTTTTGGTCATCAAATTCCATAGTAAGACGGAATTATTAATCTTCTTCCGAGTTTCTTCGACTTGTGACACGAAGAAGCTAAATTTTTGTTAGCAAAAACACTCAAGCTCGATAGGAGAAAAATGAGCTAACGACGCACGTTTGACTTGTTCCTATTGGGAATTCCAGGTCTCGTGTGAGGCGGTCTATGGCCAAGGCCTTGTTTTGGAAGATCATGCAATTCCATCACTTGAATTGTTCTCTGCCTCTTGGCTGCCAAATAAACCAGAAATTAGGCCAAAAAATCAACACTAGCGTTTCTAAGATAAAAGTAATACAGTATTAGCAAACTTAACAGATTGGTCAAATGTAAATCAGAAACTTCACAACCAATCATAGAATGTGATCATACTTATAATTGAAGTTAGGTTAAGTATGAATACTAAAATCAAATTACACGGAGTGAACTGATTTAGAATTTTCATGTGGTTAAGCTTTTGAAAATAAATGTTGACGTTGAATGTTTTAAATTTTCGACGCATTATGCAGAACAGGTCCCAAATTAGTTTACCTCAGAGACCTAGAGTGTCTTTGTTGGTTCTAAAATATCTTTGCCGACAAATATCAAAATAATATACAGAAGTGTTATCTGGAAGTCACATTTGCTTTAGCCTCAAAACCAGTAAAAATTAAAGTGCAAACTACTAACATATGATAAATCGAAGAGGTATATAAGAGGGCTCACCATTTTGAGCCTCTTGGTATCGCTCTTGGAGCTTCCTCTTTGTTGCTTCAATCTTGGCAGCATGATCCTTTAATTTCATAACCGGGACCACCCAGACAAAAGAAAAGGAATGTCAGAAAAACAAAAACACCAAACACGTTATAAGAAACACGGCGTTTATAAACTAAAATTCTCACATCTTCTTGAGCACTCTGTGGCTTTCTCTGATTCGTGTGGTTCTCAGACTTTTGCTGGATTTTCGTCCCAGTTACAATCTTTTGCTCTGAATTTACTTTTGTTGGTCTACCAGGACCAGATACCGTGTTCAAGGGCTTGTTTGATTTAACAGTATTAGTTTGCTTCTTAATTACAACTTCTCGTTTCTTATCTTCACTGACCCTTGTGACCATTTCTGGAACATAAGGTTCATGGTAAATTTGTGACTTTCGCTGGGGCACAGCCGGGGTTGCCTTTGATAATTTCCGCCCACTGTCACGGTTTTTGTTGAATTCCCCACTTTCTCGAGGATCTGTAAACAAAATCCCCATTCCAATCATGAACAAAATGTGGGGAATTCAAATAAAGAACCGTATAACAAAAGTGTTGTAACGAAATCATGAAGGATGAGATTAACTCACTTCCATCATCATCCATGCCTTCGAAGAACTATGGTCAGCAAGGTTAAGGACCAGAAAAAATAAAACCAAATACCATAATCAGTTTACGACTAGCATAAAAAAGTATAAACTTAATTCCACGTAAATGTAGAACACAGACGGGAGAAAGAAACCAAAATTAAACACCTTTGATAACTCGATCCCAGTTGGCTGAGCAAAAAAGGCTAATTCATCTAACGGTGGAGAAGGTAATCCTTCTTCATCATCCACGGATGACGGGTTCAAAGACTCTGGGGTAGCTTCTGCAAATATTACATGTTCGATAAGTGGTGGAAGGGGAAACAGAATGTTCATACATTACATATGTATGCACATACTGGAAAAGTGTTAGAAAACAACAAACTACCTGCAATGGCAGTGCTAGCACTGACCCACTCATCAACCATTACTTTCCACACGCTGCAATATCAGTGTATACTTAGATCAGAAACTGCAATGGATGTCATGTCATATAGACATATACTATCTAATTTGTAGAGATAGCTGCAAAGTAGGTGAACTGTTTTAGGAGAATTTTTTATCTTCACCGTTATACTGGATCACGGATAAATGAGGAAAAAAGCACAAACAATTAGAAGAGCTGATCATTACAGTGAAAATTACAACATAGTATTATGATGATGACTACTATATAGTATGTGCTTTGTGGCTCAAATGGAGTAAAAAAGAAAGGGAAAAGTACTGTGTTATGATCATAACAGGGTAAATTAAGGAAACAAAAATTAAAAAAAGCACGAGAGAACCTCAGTAACACAAGTATATCAAGTTATTGCTGTGTTTACCGGCCAAAATTATGACTAAACAATGCGTGCAAAAGGCAATAGATACATACTCAATCAGGATCCGAGCAAGTACACGGATATCCTTATTCGCATGCTTCCTAAGTAGATTGACAGACTTTCCAATCTCAGTTGCCTGTTATATAAAGCAGGGCATGTAAATCTCTCTTTTGCCTCTTACTAAGCGAATGATACAAATAGCCCTTCAAAGATAAACAATGGCATAATAATAATAGATGTATGCGAAATGAATTTCTTAATTCTTACCCTGAGGGTATCGACTGAAAGACCCATCAGCTCTAGCTTCCTCAGTGATTCAAACAACACCGAATCAGTCTGTTTAAAAGCCAAACAATATATTTAATATATACTAAAAATACAAAAGCAATTTGATCAACTAAAAACGTCCAAAAAACTTCACAAAGGCTGCAGTTTAGAACCTGCAGACCAATCCCAAGGTTATCATTAAACCATCATTAGAGAATCGAATACGACAAGAAACCGTGTTAACTCAAGCACGAAAAATACTTTCAAATTCAGAAATAATATAGAAATTTAACCCATTTCCTTATCTGATAAATTAAACAACATACTTACACCAAAACAGGAGATTCCACATTAAACATGCAACAAAATTTTTAAAAAAAACTATATAACAATAAAATTTTAAAAAAATATATAGGAATTTAACCTCATCAGGACTGTTATCAAGAATCTCCTTGATCCTCAACACCTCCCCAACAATCTGACCCATCTCCTCAATCTCATCGGTTAGTGCCTCGGCGTCTCCATAGCTATAGTTGCTAACTTGGTTCATATTCATCTCATCAATATGATCATCTACACTAGTACTATTCACCTTGCTCTCTTTACTACCCCCAAATTCACTTTTAATCTCACCTCCAGGCACATACAACTCGGCCCGATCGCAACCCAAACACTTCGTGATTTTGCTCGAAAACAAAATCTCCGCGATTCTGTCTCTCCTCACTCTAAACTCCTGAGGACAGTCGGAGGCGGCAACCATGATCGCCTTTTCGATTATATCGAATATATCAGAATTTGATGTCCTGAAATAATCCCTCCAGCTATCTAGGGCTTCTGATTTTGTACCCATAGCTGATGAATTTGGGGAAAATAATCCCTACCCAGATCAAAAATTCAACTTTTTTTCAATACCCAGAATTTATTTTCAGATTATATTATCACCCAGATAATTTTTTATCTGATGATTGATGCAAACAGAGATGATCGGGAAAAAAATGGGTTTACCTGATAACTTTCCAGGGAGATTATTAGTTTTTTTTTTTTTTGGTTTAATGAAAAGAAATATGATTATAAAAGGTGGGTTTGATTTGGTTTATGTTTTTCTCAAGTTTAGTTTAGTTTATTTATCAATCAAAAATACAACCATAGAAAGAGGTAGGAGGAGAAAAGGGAGGGTGTATAATCTAAATATGGGAAAAAAAGGAAAATACAGGAAAAAGATAAATAACTGTTGGAGAGATTCTCTTTTTCTTTCCTTTTTAACTTTCTCTCTCTATATCTACGCACTTATTTTTTGTATCTATTTATTTTATTGTATATCATTCTTCTAATCTAATACCAGGTGCTGCCAAAGGACGCAAAACAGAAAAAATAAAAAAAAAATATTTTAACTGTTTTTTGGGGGCAGGTGATCAGCACCAAGAACAAGTGCACTTTCAAAGTTGTTTTTTTTTTTTTTATAAAAAAGAAAAAAATACAAATAATTACTTATTATATAAATATGTAGTAGTATAATAATTGAATGTTTTCTTTTTATTTTGCCTACCCAATTTGTAAAGATTAATGACTACTCTAACACTCGGTGTTACATTATTTGTGAAATGAGTGAAGACAAAAACGTTACAAGACAAAATCTTAATCCTTTTATAAAAAAATATAAGGAGGAGTGTTAAACTAGTAAAGTTGAATAGTCTACATAAAACATATGTGGCTAAAAAAAGTTCTTTTGGAAAAAAAGGAAATACAACTAATTACTCATTATATAAATATGGAGTAGTAAAATAATGGAATACTTTTTTTTATTTTTTTTTAAAGGTTTTAATTTTAAAGTAAGTGTTTGGGCTTGACTTTTATTTAAGATTTTAGTGGAGGAATTTAATGAGATGTAGAAAAAAGAGTGTGTAATGGTATTGACTAGGGTTTGTTAGGATTGAGATGGAGACGCCAAGAGGCGGTTTATTGGAGTTGTGTCCAAATATCCAAATTACACAAATAGTATACCAATATTTATGGTATTGTATTTTGTATAGGAGTTAACAAAAAACTCTATTTGGTTCTCATGGTTTTGAGAGTAGTGCTATTTTATTTAGAATACCTATCCTTAACTCTTACTGTTTATTATCAAAAGTATGCTTCAAATACTAATAAGTTGTGGAAACGGAAAATGGTTGACAAATATATGCATATTGAATGAATGAGCTAAATCAAGTTTTCCAGATGTAAATGGAAAACTAGAAACAATAATAATTTTAAATGAATCGTTCATTTTGTACGTTTCTGAGTACTTGTTAAGATGTTGTGTATATTACGATACTTTATCAAACTGTACATGAATTTATACATTTGGAAGGATAAGTAGTATAAACAAATTAGTTCAGACTCCGGTGTTTTTCATCACTTAAGAAAGCTTTGTAACTTCCCATGATACTCTAAAGATTAGGAGTATCATTTATATATTTATATATTCAGAATAGGATTTGATTTTAAGGGACAACTGATGAAATTATCACAAAAGAATAGCATAATAAATTCTACTATTGATACAGTAAATAAAAGAGTAAAATATACCTTCTTGATGCGCATTTTATACCACATGTTCGACATAATTGGAATTAATAACGAATACGGTCCACATTATACGAAAATAATCTATATTAGCAGTATCTTGTAAAATCCATCCGGAAATCTCACTCTGCCGACCACATGCTTAATTTGGGAAAAAAATATGTTTATCTTTATCATCAAATATATCAAATCACATTCTTAGTCATAAGAGTTAATGAATAACCGATTTGAGGTATGAATTTGTGATTAACCCATGAAAAAAATGTATTTATCTTGTAAAATTGGAAGATGATAGGAATATTTTATTGTTAAAATTTACAAATTTGGCAAAAGGTTGCAGTATTGTCTTTGTCTATAAGTATTTCTGTAACTTCTCTCTTGACTAACCTTTTATATATATATCCTTTTGATCGACCATCCAGATAATTGGTTAACTGTGTTTCTCAAACTAGTAAATACTATAAATATGTACATTTAATTCTCTTAATCTTTCTATGTTTTTACTTCGTGGAGGAAAATTAAATCATCAGGTTTAAAATGAGCAACTCATCACTGCGATGCTATTTTTCTATATTTTGCACTCTCTCGAGAGGTAAGTTAAGGCCACCATTCATAAAATCAACAATTCACTAATTTGAACAATTTATAAATATGATGTATGCTATCTGCTTTAATATTAAAAAAATACCATAACTGAAGATTGGCGAGTCTTTCGTAACAGTACACTTGCGTTATCATATGAACTACAGGAGGATGATCTATACATACTTATTAAACTTCGATATACATTATTTGTGAGATAATAAAATAAGTGTACAAAAAAAATGTTACTATAAGACAAAAAATAAGTTTAGATTCTCATGTTTTGAAGAATGGTGTACGTATGGAGGAGTGTAATAGTTTTGTTCAGATTACCATTTGAACTATAAATCACCTGTTCAAGTCATGAGAAGTTTATTACATAAATAAAATGTACTTGGTCTACATTTTGCGCATTATGTGATGCGCATAATAGTAAATTTATCACCGGTTTGTCTTTTTAAGTATTGTTATAGTTATCAAAAAAATTATCCAAAAACTTCAACCATTTAAATATGAAAAATTATATGCACCAAAGTTGAATTATTGAAAGTTGATTTTCAAAATTATAATAAAAATTATTGAATCATTTCATCCGTCACATCAACGACGACGGTAATTTTTTTTTTGCTAAAAAAATTGGTGATAAACACAAATTTATTATGGTTTATTATAGTAAAACGAAATTCACCAACTTTGCCACTCTCTTACACACTACATTACATGTATTGCACACTTACTTACATGTATAATAATTTATTTTGTTGAAAAATATATTTTTTCCCCTCCAAATATACATGTATGGAGTGCGTGAGTTATATATATACATATATATATATATACATGTACATATATATATATATTAGTAATACTAGATTTAATAAATTTTTTTATTTTTAATTAATATTTAAATTTAGGACAGACTCAAATAGGGTTCTACTATATTTTTATTTGAGTTTTTAGTAGGTTGAATTTTTATTAGGTTGAGTTTTTATATTTTGGTTTATCAAATTATAGATTATGTTTTATGTACATTTAAAGTGATACATATGTCTTTTATTAACTCAGAAATGTGAAAGTTATGTGTATAGCATCAGCCATTATATGTTCCAATAAACGGACGATCCAAGTTCATGAAAATTGTGCATATAAATAAAGGTTAAATTAATATGACGTGTAATATATACTCGGCGGCTTGGTTTATGACCACGAACGTTCCTAACTTACAAGGCGGTGACGTGTAAGAGACAGATGAATCTAAACCATTTGTTACTTTTTAGTCTTTTCTAGTCCATTTGTGACACGTGTCCTTCAACTATTCTCTTATCTTATGCAAAAAAAAAAAACGTGTAGTACACTTAAATGCCGTGTCAACCGATAAGAATTTTAAATAAGAATTTTAAATTAATTTTAACATAGATATTTTTTTATTTATTAATATGTGTTAAGTTTTTAGCTTATGACGTATACTAAAATATAGTGCACCGGGTTAACAACGAGTCATTAGGTGACGGACTGTGATGTGACAATTACTTCCTAACTTTTTTCTTTTTATCTGTTAGAAAAATTAATCGTTATAAACAAGAAACAAATTACTCGTTCACTTAATAATTGATCAATATTCTATTTTGATACGTCACTAAATAATTGATTATTTTTTTCTTTTAGTAAAATTATCTAATTTAAATTATCATTTTGTCTTTCATATAACACACACAAAAAAATTATGATTTGATATTTTTTTTCTTTTTTTATAAAAATTATTGTAATTTCATACAATTTTTTCAAATTTCACAATTTTTATAGACTAACATTAACACCTTTTCCGATTTCATACTTCTGACTTTTCATTTTGTTGATTTGATAGATTGACATGACGTTTTTCGTACGAATTTAGTATAAATACGTTATTTTCTAGCATGAAAAAATGGTATTTTATCAAGTAACCCTCGTCAATTTTATTAATTTATATTTTCAATAAAAAAAATTTATTATTAATTTACGTGCCGCACCATAATCCAGTTCCCCCATATTTGTATATATACTACATGACCAATAAAGCTTGAAAATAAATGCACTGTGATCCACATATTTTCAGTTGTAGAAAATATTGACCTTTAACTTTGCATGTACGTAACGTAACACCTTCTCTAAATCTAGCATATACGTACAAAATAAAAGTGGGAATTTCAATTTGGTACAAAGTATTAATCTTATTAGTTAAAAACACAAACGGGTGATTTTTCTTTCACTTTAATCATTTTAAAAATGAAAAGAGCAAATTACCCTTAGTTTTAGTTTTCATACCAACCAAAACTATAGAAACCCGTCCACCTTATGTTTATCGGTTTATGGTTTAATGTGTTAGTTTAATTTAAGTTGAATGTGTTGGTTCGTAAGGAGCGGATTAAGTTTACCGGTGTGCTGGTTTAGCGTGTTGGTTTAACTTGAGTTTTTCTTTTATATAAAAAATATTAAATTTTGAATGTTATTGTAATTACTAAATAAGTCTTCGCAATTTTGAATGTTATTGCAAATAGCTACTAACAGTTATAATTGTAATCAAACAACTAAAAACTTTAGTAAAATTTAAATAACATAAAAATAAACATTTATTTCATTAATTAATAAAAGAGTACATCAATTAAAAAAAACTACATCAATTAAAAATAAAAATCAAATCAATTAAAAATAAAAACTACATCAACTGAAAATAAAAATTACATAAAATAAGAAATTAAAACTACATCAATTAAACCGAAAGATTCCGTATGATTTCAGCTTGTTTTGCTATGATCCAGTTCCTTCTACCTGTCGTAATATTCGGATCATCGGGATCCAATCACATAATTTTTTCTTCCATCTCCCTAATTTGTGCACGCGATTTATCTCTAACTGCAGCCGTTTTCTCTTTAACTGCGGCCGCTTTCTCTGCAGCTGTAGGCGCCATTGCCGACATGTTGTTCACTGATATTTGATAACTCGTACTCTGTTGCTCTCCTTAAGAAACCATAAAATCCATCACAATGATAAATTAGAATTTCTAAAGGCCTCTGTCTTTACGCCTTTTTTATCTTTTGGCCTCTCTAACTTATCTGAAACCGTTACTTCTTCAACGGCGTTATAATCGATATCAAAACCGATTGATTTTGATCCACCCGCTACATTAGTTTTTATTTTATTTTATTTTACCTTCTTCAATATGGGTGTGTCATTTTGGTTGATCTTTCAAAACGGTAAAACAACGATGATTTTTAAAGGACTTACCCATATATTAAAAAAAACCAAGTTCCGCGGCTTTATACTACAAATTTGTAAACCAAATATTGTAATTAGTCTAAATAAACAAGTTGATAATTTAAAAACTAATTAAAAAATTATGCAAAAGTTTATAAAATCATACCACATTTTGGTCGACTCTCCCGCTTTTTTGTCTCCTTTTCTCGTGGTTAAAATATGTTCGGAATTTTTTCACCTTTTTACTCACATGGGCAAAGTGGTGGCGCAATATTTTCGACGAACGCTCTGAATGCCAACAATCCTATCGGTTGATATATTATACCAACTTTTACAAAGTCGCTCATCTTCGTATTCGGTCCACACTTTTTGATCAACCGTATTCGTATCGGTTTGAGTTTGAGTTTTTTTTTTCTTGGTTTGCATTTTTAAGGTTGAGAAAATAGAGTTTGGAAAGGTTGCGTTGAATATTGAGTTGAGTTATCGTATTTATATTAGAAGGAAGACACGTAATACATTTCATCATCGGAGTTTATTGGATAATTGAAATTATCACCACCATAATTGGCCATTTGTAGAGAATAAATATGTTTAGTGATATAGAAAAGGTAATAAGAGTGAGAAAATTGTGTGGTTTGAATGAAAATGGGTGTGGGTTTATATAAGGTGAAGAATGGGTCGAATTTTATTTTTAAAAATATTTTGAATTAAAGAAAAATATAACTAGCCGTTATTTAGGACCTATTTGTATAATTTAAAAGTTGAGAGACCTTAAAAATTACTAATATAACCATTTATTACCGTTATAGGTATTAAATTGTAATAATCTGAAACTACAAGACCAGCGGAGTAATTATAAAGAGCCGATTTGTTTATAATACAATACAAAATAAAAGGATTGGTTTGTAATTATAACAGGGACCGGTACATGTAATTATCAAGGCTGAACCAACACGAATACAGTGTTGGCTGCTAGGAGAGAAAGGAGAATGAGGGGGGGGGGGGGAGGGAATCACATGAGATCCGCAACCAACATTATCTGCTCCGCCCGATAAAGATGGCGACGTGTTGGTTGCGGCTCCACCCACCGCAACCACAACCTCGATAAACATGCTCTTAATCCTCAATTGCGTCACTCTCTCGCGCAATAGTCTCTATTTTTCGTCTAGTTCCCACAACTATCACAATAAGCACCATCCGATCAGTATCTAAAAGTCAGCGACCTTCTTGTTGCCGTCTTCCATCCTTGGATAGCCCGTTTTCTAGGTTTTGTCGTGATTTTAAAATTCCGGTCAATGTTGTGGCAGCAATGTCGTCCTTCGCGAATATTCAACGACTGTGATGGTCTTTTACGAATAACATTTTTATTTTATTTCCAAAATCTAAAATTAGTGACCAAAATATATATTGTAAAAAAGTGTCCGAATTCATAGTCACAATACATATGGGACAATCCAAATTTTGCGTCAAAATAGATTTATGAAGACAAATTTAAATTGTCTCTGATAACGTGTGATTGTCTTTTAAACATGCTACATTTTGACTTTGGTACCCAAAAAATTAGGTTGAAAAGAAGAACTTTTAGTATTTGCGGATCCATATCTTTTTATGCTATCCTCCCCTGGTCCCCTTAATATTGTGTCCCCATCCGATTGAGGTGGACCCAAAATTTTATTTGAGGGGCTTGACTAAATTACAAATAATCCATTGTTTGAGGTTAAAGAAGGGGGTTCCAAGAAGATGAAAAGGCAATTACTTCAGTTTATTTTTAACAAATTTGGTAAGAAACAACAGCTTGATTGTTTTTAAATTAAGGGAATTAGTAACCATTTAGAAATTGTAATAATGCTAACGACCCAGATAAATTGTAATAATGCTTGATTGTTTTTTATTTTGTTGAATCGTCAAATAAAATATATTAAAATCATTAAAATTTTAAATATTTTTAATTAATATTTAATTTTAGGATAGTCTCAACCAGAGTTCCATAAATATTATATTTGAGGTTTTATTTTTGTTTTGATTGTGTATCAAAAGAATTGTAAAAATTATATAAATAACTGTCTGGTAATCAGTCTGCTTAAGCTAGTCTGACTCTATAACATTAGGTAGAAATTGGAGATGTTTTTTTTTCCTTTGACCTTATCTAGTGAGAACACGTATAAAGATGAGCAATGGACCAGTTGCTCACTCAACTGATGGCACCTTATTAACTGCCACAATTAGTACTGTGATATTAATGTGTGACCCTGTTTAACAAACGGATAATTACTACTTGTGGTACAAACTATTTCATCCGTCCCATTTATTGGGATACTATGGTTAACAACTTAACAACACATATTAAGGAGACAAATGTCATTATTCTTGTCTAATTTTATGTTAAATCGCATTTTTGCTTCTTTCTTTTGTCTTAGTATAAGTGTATATTTATTAGAAATAAAGATAATACAGCAAGTCTGATAAAATTACTAGCCATTTATAGCAGTTGTCGTAATAAATCGGGATATAAAAAAATGGTTAACTGCCCAGTAGAATGAAAGTCACGAAAAGAATAATTGGGAATAGGCGACTGTGTTTATGAGATGGGTCTTTGGTGACTGTGGGCCATTATGCCTGGTATCCTTTTCCAAACTAATTTAGCAAACAGCCCAATAGTCACTAACACAAATCATATGGCATCTTGAGATGGGCAGCTTAACATAGATCTAAAGCCCATAACAAAACCGAAAATTTAAAATAGCTACTTAAAATAGGGTCATGCGTAGGTCGCAGTTACAGACCGGGATATCGAAGAGATCTGGTCGGCAACATTGAGGGTGAGGGTAAGGTTGGGATTGGTCAAAGCTCAATAATCATAGAGAATGTTCTCGGCTATTTTTTTACTGATCGCGCCTATGGGGATATGTTATGTTATTTGAGATGGTTCCAACTTCATTAGTCATGTTTCGGGTTTAAAACTTGGTCCGTCTTGCCCTAATCCATGGTTTTTTTTTCAAAGCTTCCGTGAGAATGCTAGAAGGTCCTCTCATCGAGTCCTAGCGACCATCAAAACAATGCATTTGAAGGACTTTAATTAGGACACATTTTACTTTCCAATTTTTTATTCTTGCCGAAATTTCATAATCCCTTGTACGTATTGCAGGTCTCTCCTACCTGACCAGCAAATTCCTCACATAATATCCATCAGAAAACTAAAACATATCATGAAATCAGGTTGCATTTCATTATAGATGTATTAATTAAGGAGTTGACTATTCTTTCTTCTTATTCTTTCTACATTTTTTATGATTCTAATGTCAGTAGATTGTCTAACTTGTGTAGAGCCAGAGATCAGGTAAATAAGTATGATAATTAATGAAATACTCTTAGGCCGAAAATCTAGATCTAGCTTCCGACAAGAGTTTAATTGTTTCAGAAACGAAGTGAAGCTTCATAGAAAGGATATATAATTCACAAATAATTGAGAAAATCATACTCATAGTAACTGTTCTGTACTTCGGTTTGGGCTCGCCTAATATGATTAATATCACAATACATTAACATAATTAAAAAATATTTAAAAAAATTTTGGCAACAAATTATTTTTTTCCCAACACTTTTTGGTCATGTCCAAGAATTTCAACAAACTAGATGGGCGCCTACCCTGAAATACTAACTACGAGTCTACGACGACAATTTTTGTTTGATTCAATATTATAAGGGGTAAATTTTGCAGAATGTAGTAGCACCGCCCTTGATCAGTCTGTGTGTACTTCTTTATCAGTAAACACAAACATAAAAGACATGAATTTATAGAACTGATACTTTGTTTCTCATACTTTATTCAATTTTGTGTATAAAACTAATGGCATTGGAACGAATTGGAAGCAACTTCACGAATATCACGGCTAAGTTGATGGCAATTTAACATGGCCCAACAAAAACTAATCTTTTTGCCTTACAATTTATACTATTGCACGACAATACTATTTTTATTCATAGTTTTAGTTGTCACCCATGGGCTGACAAGTTTATATATAAACACTTCTAAGATTTAACATTTTATACACTCACGGAAAACCTTATACTCGGGTAGTTCTCCCCTTTTTATCTTCATTAGAAATGGCTTTAGTACTTTCTCTTTGCTTCATCTCCATTTTAACTGTTTACATCACCTCTATTTGTGCGGCATCGACTCCAAGTCTTGATGGTAAATACGAACGTCCTTCAAGATTTTGTTTTTACGGATTATGCATGTTACCATCTTGAAAATAAAGTAGCAAATTAATCTTTCTTTTTATGAACAGCTTCAGATTTCATTAATGTGCTTAAACTTTCATGCTGAAAGTTAATACTAAGTTACAAATTCTTTCATTGATTTAAGGACAGTAATTAACATGCACATCGTTCCCCCTCCAGGGTATATAATTATTCCCAGAATTGTTGAAAAGAAGAATTTGTAGAATATATATGTGAGACTACAAGAATGATCAAAGTAGGTGTTTATCTGTCCATTAACAGAATCTGCTAATTTTTGTAGAGCTCCTAGCAAATGGCTATTTCGAGGAGGCCCCACGAAAAACAAACCTAAAAAAAACTGTGATAATAGGAAAATACTCCTTACCTAAATGGGAGATCGATGGCTTGGTTGAATACGTATCCGGTGGGCCTCAACCCGGAGGGTTTTACTTTCCCATTCCCCGTGGGGCACACGCAGCGAGGCTTGGAAATGAAGCATCCATATCGCAGTATATTTCCCTCATTTTCGGTGAAACCTACTCCCTAACATTCGGTATATATTTTTTTTCTCCTTTATTTTTTCTCTTTTTTTTCATGTAAATTCATGGCCAGGTAATTTTTTCTGATGTGCCATTTTTTTTTATAATAACCAGTTTTTTTTACTAAAAGGTTCTACGAGGACGTGTGCTCAGGATGAGGTGCTTACGGTATCTGCTTCAGGGCAAACCGCAAATCTTCCCATTCAGACATTGTATAGTACCGATGGTGGTGATACTTATGCGTGGGCTTTCAAAGCCACTTCTAAAGTTGTTAAAATTACTTTTAGTAACCCGGGGGTCGAAGAGGATCCCACTTGTGGTCCCCTCTTGGATGCTATCGCTATTAAGCAGATTCTTCCCGCCCAGTATTCAAAAGGTATCAAAATCTTTGCGCATTCTTATGTACTTTTCCGTTATAATAACGGCAGTTCGACGTTTTTTGACCGCATACTTTTCCGTCCTAAATTGATTATCCTTTACTTTGGAATAGATGTGAATTTTATTATAATGAAATAGAACAACATAAGTAGGACGAAAGAAGCATACGGATATGTGAAACAAAAAGTTGAAGTACAAAACGAGCTTTTAAGATGCTAGAGATCAGAGATGCTGGATGTTTTTTCATTTTCTTAGATCCAGGCCAAATTATACTTTTTAAAAGTTTACAATTTTTTCTGCAAAGTGCAAACCAAACAACCAAATAAATGCAAGAAAATTAAAGTTCACCAAACAAGCCGTATCTATACTCCTGAGTTGCTACAAGTTGAGCTTATTTACTCTTTTCCTTCCCTCATGAGTAGGTAACTTGATTAAAAATGGAGGTTTTGAAAACGGCCCTCACACATTCAAGAACTTCTCAACGGGTGTTCTCGTCCTCCCACACGACCAAGACAAAATATCATCTCTCCCAGGATGGATAATCGAATCTCTAAAGCCCGTCAAGTACATCGATTCAAAACACTTCTACTTCCCCTCAGGCCTTTCTGCAATAGAATTGGTGGCAGGAAGAGAGAGCGCCATTGCACAAATCATCAGAACTGTTCCAGACAAATTTTACAGACTCAGTTTTAAAGTGGGAGATGCTAAGAATGACTGCCACGGGTCAATGATGGTCGAAGCTTTTGCTGGTAGACAAACACTAAAGGCGCCATTTTCCTCTCAAGGAAAGGGCACGTTTAAAAGTGTGAGCCTTAGGTTTCAAGCTTTTATGAACAGGACGAGGATTACATTCTATAGTGCATATTATCATAGCAAGCTTAATGACTATGGGCACATGTGTGGCCCTGTATTGGATGATGTTAAGGTTGTTCGTTTGGCTTAATTAGACATTTTGAATACTCTTGGTTTTGTGAGTCACCGGAAAGGGCAGTCAGGGTATCGGGATGGAGGACTTTATCATGTTTTTCATTGAATTTTTTGTTAGGTTTGATGATGCTATATTTATTTATTTACGTTGCGATTGACTAATCTACCGTGGAAAGTTTGTTCCAAGTCAAAAAATCTTGTTTATACTATTCTTATTCATATGAGTTTCTACACGAGTTCATCTCTAGATACTTAGGTAGGGATGTATTTATTTTACTTCCCACTTTTTTCTAAAAAGTACAGTAGAAAACAATATTTTCCCCGTTTTCCCTTATAGCTAATGCATATTTCACCCCTATCCGAAGTTCCGAATAAATTTCAACTCCGTCACTACATTTGTCTGATTTCCCAGTGTGTTATAAATATGTTTACACTAGTCTAATGCATTAAATTAGTTATTCTCATATCAGTTTCTGAAAGAAAATGACTTGGCTGGTGCCGGGCAATGATCCACGTTACTTAATTAATGAGTCCAAAGTTCGTTCATACAATCTGAACTAATCGTCTAATCCTTTTCTGTTACATTTTCTTATATCATTAATCAATTCTGATCATGACGACAAGAATAATTTAAATTCTCAACTTGTATTTCCAGTGTTTGCAAACAAACATAGTGACATATATAATTTTAATGAATACTAGCTACCGACCAAATGTTGTTTAATATGATTTTAAAATCAATTTAACAAAAAATAGAAACATTTACAGAAAGTATAATTTATACAAACCTTTAATCGAGCAATATAAGCTGTGTTGTAACCAACTAATTATTTAACTCGGGAAACCAAAAAGAGTTGGTACTTCTACACATTTTTTTAAGCAATATGACTTCTACACATAAATTAACCATTTGTTACATTATGTTTATTTGTTGTATAATAATTTGCTTATAGTTTATTTATTCGTTGTAAGAGGTTCCTTTGTTTTGAACCTTTTATCTCTCAAAACTAGGAGATAAAGTTGTGAAGTTGTGTGAAACCAATTAACCACATTTAGCCCTCTCCACTAGTAGTATATCAATATTAGTCATTTATCTACCAGATTAAAGTAACAAATGTAATGAAAGTAAACAATTAAAGTCAATACATTTAAAAACCGAGGAATAATGGATCACTTACTCCTTTCTTTCAGATGGCAATTAAAATTTAAAGGGGTGCATGATCTGTGGCCCTGTGGGTACAAACTCCACATAAGAAGCTTTAATTGCTCTATTAAGCTAATTCCAGTTTGTGTTGTTTATAAGCAAGTCGGTGGCCTACTTAAATATGTTTCTTGATGAATGTGACATGGAATCAATTTGTAATATATATAATCAGATACTGAGATACAAGTCGGATCGATACCGAGATACTAATTAAACAGAAGAATTGTATACATTTTATGAACTTACACATGTAGTTTATACTCAGATTTTCTCTTCCTCATAACCCATCATTTGTCAAAAATGGCTTTGTTTCTCTCAATGTGTTTCCTCTCAATCTTCTTTCACAGTGCTTGTTCGGCACTTCCTCTAAATTTTGATGGTACGTATCTGTATTTCATCAACTTTTGCTAATTGGATAGAGTTTAATTACTACACATTATCCAACTTCAGTTATCAGGAATTCTCAGATCACCCATTTGATTGTAAAAGTTTACACCTTATGCATAAAATGACCGAAAAATCATCATTCATCATAATGCTACGAAGTACAACAACTAGAAATAGAATCAAACATGAGTTGGTTACAGATCAGAAAAGGGCCTTTGGTCTTTTTCAAGATCTTTACATTATTTCATTTGTTATCACAGTCATGATTATTGTTCAACAAATAAACTTAGATATGTATCTCTCAGTAAGCAAATCTAATACAACTAATGCCAGAAGCCGTGTTTTTCAAATCCATGTGGAATTTGTAATCAGTATGAGGCCGTCCATTGTTCCCGATTTTAATATGAAGTGTCTTGTAATCTTGTATTTGCACTGAAGGTTAAAATGTATCACTTTTCTATTGACCGAGATTAGCTAATTAATGCTATTCGATTTAGACGTGTCAACGGAAATTAAGTACGTAGATATATCATGACATACTGTCTTATAAAGAAAATTCGAGACATGAATACATGGGTTTGATAACTCATTTAAACTTTTTTCTTATTTGCATCCTATTCAGTATTTACCTTAATTACATTACAAAATGTATCAAGAATATCTCCGATAATTAAGTAACTGTATAAGTTTGATAAAATTCACCTCTGATGTATAGGATTGCTTGCCAATGGTGATTTTGAGAAATCACCTTCAAAATCACACCTAAAGAAAACAGTAATAATGGGGAACAAATCCTTACCCAATTGGCAAATCAATGGGCTGGTTGAGTACGTTTCTGGTGGCCCCCAGCCCGACGGATTTTTCTTCGCTATCCCACGTGGGGCTCACGCAGTGAGGCTGGGGAACGAAGCATCCGTTTCTCAGAACATTGCCACTATTGTTGGAAACATATACTCTCTATCGTTCGGTATGCTCGTTACTATTTTTATAAATCTGTATAACTTTTCAATGCCTCTTGCTCATTCATTTTCTTTCAAGCTACTGCTGATGCTGTTATGCATATAAAATTTTGTATATTTGTAATGATGTCAGAGGGGTAACTTTAAGTAAATTTATGGCTATGTTTTTTTTGGTACAACGGAAATATTATAGCTATGGTTTTAAGAAGCACATATAAATGTACTTCGAGTTACAGATTTGACGTTGTCACGTGATTAAGCATAATTAAAACTGATGTAATTGATCAAGTTTGTAATTTCTTATGCTACGAAAACATTAATTTTTGGAACAGGTGCTACGAGGACTTGTGCACAGGACGAGGTACTGAGAGTGTCAGCATCCGGACAAACTGCTGATCTTCCGATACAGACGTTGTATAGTAGCGATGGTGGCGATACATACGCATGGACTTTTAAGGCTACTTCTAAAATCGTAAAGGTCACTTTTCATAACACCGGGGTTCAAGAGGATCCCACTTGTGGGCCCCTCTTGGATGCTGTTGCTATCAAGCAGATGCCCCCTCTCAAGTATATCAGGGGTATAAATTCCCTTACATATGTTGTAGTTTAGATAGTTAATCTGTAAGTTAAAAAAATTAGTATTTTTTTATCATTGAGATGATGGAGAAAAGAGTAAGACGACTTTGGTTGTTTGAGTAAGATACATCTGAGGCGATTTTTTACAAGCACCATGTTAATTGCTTTTAAAAGTTCCCCTTTTCTATTTTCTTTATAGTTGATGACAATTTGTTAGGCCACAAGGTTATTGGTCTGAATATCTCACAAAGAGATCAATGAGCATCGATTTTGGTGGAGAAATTTGATTGTTATCACAATTCCATTCTTAAATTAGACATATCATGACTAATCAGTAGTCTTGAACAAAATGATTAAAGGGTCATGGAACCGAAAACCAGTTACCACAAGAAGGAACCAGAACAAAATGATCTTTCACTTGTTCATGTATTAACCTTTTTTCAGGAATTGAAGATATTGAAACTCAATTGTTTCCTGTTAACTTTAATTTTCATACTAGTAAACAACATAATTAGGTTGAAAGTGATTTGTTTTCAGGATACTTGGAACTAATCCAGCAAATCATTTTATTTCAATAGTCAGTTATAACTTTTAAGAGAGTCTAACAAATGAAGTTTTTTTTTTTTTGAAATTTCTCGCTGTTTCTAATGAGCAGGAAACTTGGTGAAAAACGGAGGTTTTGAAATAGGCCCACATACATTCAAAAACTTCTCGACAGGTGTCCTCGTACTCCCTCACAAACAAGACAAGATTTCTCCTCTGCCAGGATGGATAATAGAATCTCTCAAGCCTGTTAAGTACATCGACTCAAAACACTTTTCTGTCCCTTATGGTTTTGCTGCAGTAGAACTAGTTGGGGGAAGAGAAAGTGCTATAGCACAAATCATCAGAACCGTACCAAACAAACTATACACCCTCACTTTCAGTATAGGAGATGCCAAGAACGATTGCCATGGTTCGATGATGATCGAGGCTTTTGCTGGAAAACAAACTCTGAAAGCTTCATTTTCGTCTCAAGGGAAAGGTGGTTATAAAACTGTGGCTCTCAAGTTTCAAGCGATTTCGGCTAGGACAAGGATCACTTTTTATAGCTCATACTATCACAGTAAGGTGAATGACTATGGGCATATGTGTGGGCCTGTATTGGATAATGTTAGAGTTTTTCTTTCGGCTTAAAGTCCTTTTTCTTGGTGTTTTTGTTCCGGAAAATCTCCGATGAACTTCGGCTGAGAATCTGAGATAGGAATAATAAGGCTGAATATTCACTTTATGTATTGAAACCTATGGATTTGAAGATTGATTATTAAATGGTAAATGACACTCTAACTATTTGCTGGTTTATTCACATTTTACACACTATTTTCTGGTAGCAGGGTGTCTTGGGATTTTATAGTTTGGGCATTTCTCTTCTTTAAGTGTTTGTGAATTGTGAGATAATACAAAATGTGCGTGTTTGTGAAAGCACAAAATGAAATATTGTGTACTTCGTTTTAATAACAAAACTTTCTCGCAAATGTTTGATAGTCGACTTATCCGAAGACCCAATACAAAATGCGAGAACGGAGAACCTCGCCTCCTTTGTCAACTTGATAAACAATTAAACAGATAAAAGATTTATTTCATGCTAACAAATTAACAATGCAAGTAGTGATGCCTATAATGTTAGTTATTCTAGATGCCTATAATTTTTTTACATGTGCTGTTGTCTTCATATCTCACAGAAATCATACATGTCAAGACTTTATAGATTTAACAAATAATAGAATGAATTTTTAGAGAGAAATCATTGAACTGGTCATGAAAATGGAATTGACATGGAGCCGTCCTCCCATATGACCATGATTTCGATATAAATTGACAAATTATTTTTTGGCCGAAGTGATAACTGTGGCATATTACATTATAAAAAACTTACAACATACAACCTTAATATCAAAGAGAACTTTACTATGATTTTCGGCTTTTCGCAAATGATCTCCTGAAAGTATGATAAATGTGATGAAAGAGAAATTATTTACTCATATACTCCTCATGAGCTCCACACATGCACTTACGTACAACAAAACTCGATTTACTTTTTCAAAAATCAGTTTTCCGCTTCTTGTTTTCCATTTCTTAGTGTTACACGTGTAAATCTTTTTATCAATTTTTTCAAATTATATATTTTTGCTTTCGGTTTCCCTTTCCACTTTCGTTTCCATTCGGACAACTATTCTCACATCATTCACGATGGGCTTGAATTTATTACATCAGTTAAGTCCAAATCGACTAAGTCCAATCGATTATTAGTGGTTTGGTTTGAAGGATTAATTTACTCTAAACAAAAAAAAGAACCGATAAATTTTAAATGATTTGGTTTGAAACCGAAATAATTTCTGCCCACACCTGACAATACAGGGGGCACCACATGTTTTTCGGGTCACGTCTGTAATAAAATAAAATAAAATTTTATTGAAAACCATGTATGGGGTAAAGTATATTGGAGTAGGAGTACGCTAGTAGAGTACACAATAATTTATGGATAATTCAAAATTTGATTTTATAACATTAGTGGCGATTTATTTTAAAAGAAAAGGCTTCACATGGGTCAATAATTTCAAAGGTATAATTGAGTAAATCACGGTGGACGATGAAGGACTACGTAGTGAGTGGGGGCCAATACCCACAACTGAATCTCGATTTTCGCTATTTGAGTCGGTGGTCGTCATGTTATTGTTGTTGTTTTTTTCATAATTGCACGTTATCTATTTCTATTTTTTTTTTTTTTTTCTTTTTTCTATCAATCAATATTATTCATATAGGGGCTACGTATAAAATAAGTACCTATATAGTAAACACTAATTACATTTTATCAATACGAGATAAGGTAAAAATATGGACAAGAGTATCGCTGTTTTTGAACAGTAAAAGATATTGAAGTTTCATGTTGGATAAAGTATGTGTTTAGTATAACTTTGGAAAGAGTACTGAATCTTGATTTAAAAAATATGTTTTGAAAATCTAATGAAAATCCATGTTTTTGATTTCTAAACTTTTAGCCTAAAAATCTCTTTTTTTAAAGTTTAATAATCTGAATGTATAACCAGATATTTTTAAAATAAACATTTAAAAATCAGCCAAAAAAAATATCTTGACCATTCTCGTTATTTTTGTTTAAAGACTATCACAGTTTAATTTAGCGATGAAAACCCTAAATTGTTACCATTACATATTTAATTTTGAAATAATTGATACTCTAATACTCCCTCTCTCCCTTACATTTACATTGTATCTCACATTTATTACATTTATCAAACTATTAAGTAAATACGAGTGTATATTACGTTTATCCAACTAGCTCCACTTTATGTCAAATCATAAATATTAAGTAGGTCATATCATTATAGAAAAAAATTAAATTTTAATAATTTTCTATAGCGAAGTCAAAAGACAAAATCGTTCAAAATTGAAACTAAAAATTAAAAATAAATAAATTAGAATTTAAAACGTATTTAATTATAAAGTAACTTTATATTTTTGAAAATCATACAAATATTTAGATATGTTCCAAAATATGAAAAATGATATACAAATATGTAGGGTAGGAGGGGGGGGTATGAAACATATATTAACGTGCATTCATTATGAGATATGACATTATCCAAAATTATGAGAGTGACAAGCCGACAAGCTTAATTAGCGGAACTTTAGCATGGTTTAATTGTACACAAAATCAGCAATAATTCCCAAACTACTTTTGTATATTTATTGCATTATATAATACTCACTCCTCTTCTTATATTTTTCTTGAGCTATCTCATTACTCTCATTGCTTACAAAAAATGGCTTTATTTCTATCTCTGTGCTTTATCTCCATCTTCTCTCTCTCTGCTTTTGCTACAGTTCCTCCATTTCTTGAAGGTAAAATACTTATGTATATATATAATTAATTATATATCATTTGCTTATTGCATTTTTAGCTGATATATCAGATCACTCCCTTGATTATGAAATGTTACACCTTGTCCCATCTAAGCTCTCAATGTGGGTAGCTTAGAGCTTGTTTTGTAGCAGACTTTAAGTAATACTTGCTTATTTTCTATGGGTTGAGACTTGAGAGAGTTAAACCGAGAAAGTAACTAAGAAGCAACTAATTGAGTTTAAAATGTTTAGCTTTTTTGGGTAAAGTAACTGAAAAAAGTAAGGATTTTTTAGCTAACAGGACAAAAAATAGCTAATTGAGATTAAATCTACAAGAAACAATGCCATAACTAACGATACTAAAAGGGAAATAGATCCATTATTATACATTTATACTCTTTATAACTGGCTTTGCTTTAATATTAGTTAAGCTTGTTGTGGGGAAGCATGAGTAGCAGTAGAGACTTGGGCTTGCTTGTTGCAGTTTTTAAAATAAGATCTTGTTCTTCTTTAGCTGCTAATCCATTTATTAAGCTAATTTTTTCATGGCCGGGCCGCCTAATTAAGTTATCTCAAGCTGGATTGAGCCATTTTTTGCAATATATCTTAAATTAATGTTTTTCTTTTTCCCTAAATGAGTGAATTAAAGCTTGCAAATTAGATTATTTTAAACACAACTTGTATGTCTAGCTATGCTCTAAAACTTGAGGCTGCTAAGTATCCTAGGGTATTTTGGTCCTTTGGAGACCTTTATTTTAAAGTTTATTTTGGAGTGTTTTTATTTTATTTTCTAATGATTCTAAGTGTTGGTCAGATTTTAGTCGCTTCTCTTATCTGATATGCCTGAAAAGTGATGTTACGGTGTTTAGTCCGAGAGACCGTGAAAATTTTCTTTCGAAAGGCAACTTCCGTGGTGTCCACTTCATTCTATGTTATTGTAATCTATGGCTAGTACAAGTAGCTAAAAAGATATAGGAGTATTACTTAATTTAGCTATTTTGTATTTTGACTGAATATAGTAGAGCATGCAACACAGATTAGTAAGACCTTGTTGACCACTTGTAAAAATGACCAAATCACATCATAAAGAAGTAGTACTTCAGAAATATACTGAAATGGAGTTAACAAGTACTTTATGATAGTAGTCTAGATCTTGGGCAGACAAATGAATAATGGTAAAAACAAATACAAGTTGTAGTTCTAAAGATCTGGTTGATATTTCCTTTAACCCAGCTCATTTTACCTAATCTTAAGATCTTGAGGAATCTTATGCTAAAGAAAGATAGTATTAAGAAAAGTATGTATGTCTTTGAAAATTTATTACTTGTGAGAGATTTTATTTCTAATACATATCTCCCTGATGTATAGGACTACTTCCGAATGGCGATTTTGAGAAATCTCCATCAAAATCAAACCTCAAGCAAACAGTGATAATGGGGGAAAATTCCTTGCCGAATTGGGAAATTAATGGCCTCGTAGAGTTTGTATCTGGTGGGCCCCAGCCAGGTGGATTCTTCTTTGCTATTCCCCGCGGAGTCCATGCAGTTAGGCTCGGAAACGAAGCTTCGATATCCCAAAACGTTGTCACAACTGTTGGTGAAACATACACTCTCACATTCGGTAGCTCTCTTCTCTGAACTGTCTTGACATAATTGCACATAGAATCCCAAACCATATTACAGCTTAGATGTTCATAATTTCATTTCAGGCAAATTACAGTTTTGTAAACTAAAGTATTGGTAGATTTGAAATGGTACTACTACCTACAAAATTAGCGATTCGTTGATTTATAGTTAATACAATACTTCTGGATGACTTTAGTACACTACATAGGAAGATAACCATAGATCAAGGACTAAAACAGACAAAAATTAATATATTGCGGGACAAAAATAGGGGAAAAGGTTTTAGAATTCTGTAGAAAGTATGTAAAATGAAAAACTGAAAGAATAGGTGTAATTTACTTTGTTCTCTTTAATTATCTAGTAGTTAGCATCCCAACTTAGGTTGATGTTATTTGGTAGATTAAGTATATTACTCCATTGCTAACTTTTTTAGGGCGGTCTAAAAATCACTATAGATAATGCAAAACTGTAATTATATATACATAATGATGTCAGGGGGGGTCTTTTGTAGCTATGAATTACACTTTTATTGGATAATTGGAAAGGAACATTCATAGATGTTCTTAAGAATTACAGAATGACAATTGCCATGTCACTGTCTATTTTGTTAACATTTGCATAATGTACTATTTCCCTTTCTTAACAAGCTAAGAAATTAGAAACTTGTATTTTTACCAGGTGCTACAAGGACTTGTGCTCAAGAAGAGGTGCTAAGAGTGTCAGCAGCGGGACAAACTGCTGATCTTCTGATACAGACGTTGTATAGTAGCGATGGTGGTGATACATACGCTTGGACTTTTAAGGCTAATTCTAAATCCGTGAAGGTCACTTTTCATAACACTGGGGTTCAGGAGGACCCCACTTGTGGTCCCCTCTTGGATGCTATTGCTATCAAACAGATGCCCCCTCTCAAGTATGTCAAAGGTATATTACTCAGACTAATGCTGTTACTGAGTTGATCTATGAGTTACGTATTAGACTTCTGTTATCGTTGTTGAAATGGAGAAATTGTGGTTGATTTCCAACATGATAATCTTTGTTGAAGTAGATTATTTGGAGGCAATATTTACTTACATTATGTCAATTGGTATTTTCTGTTCCATTTTTGTTAGTTAAGACAAGTATGGCAGTTAAGGTTCTTATTTCTTAATCCTCTGAATTGCTGAATCAGATGCATGAGCACCAATTTCTGTGCTAAAATAGAAGGGGAAAAAAAAGGGTTAGGAGGGTTGTCACACTGCTGTAAGATTTTCATGTTTCATCCTCAAACCTCATTATGGTCCAGTTTTTTCTGGAAGTTCACTTGTTTCAAATGAAATTCTTCGGAAACTCATTTTTTTCAAAATTTTAATGCCTATCAGCCCATGGCATCCGTTCTTTTTAGGAACTCCCAAAACTCGTTAATTTTTCCTATTATTGCTTAGTAACTATTGGTCAAATGTTATTTCTGAAAACCAATACTCAATTTTAGATTTTCTCCTAATGCAGCCTTAACTACTACCTCAGATTTATTTTTTCCCTTATGCAGGTAATATGGTAAAAAACGGAGGTTTCGAAATAGGCCCACACACATTCTCAAACTTCTCGACAGGAGTCCTCCTCCTTCCCCACAAACAAGACCAAATCTCCCCTCTCCCGGGATGGATAATAGAGTCTCTCAAGCCCGTTAAATACATCGACGCAAAACATTTCCACGTCCCCTCAGGCCTGGCTGCAGTCGAGTTAGTAGGAGGGAGAGAAAGTGCCATTGCTCAAATCCTCAGAACCGTACCTAACCAGTTGTACACTCTGACTTTCACTATAGGAGATGCTAAGAACGATTGCCATGGTTCGATGATGATCGAGGCATTTGCTGGAAAACAAACCTTAAAAGCTCCATTTACTTCCCAAGGGAAAGGTGGGTATAAAGTTGCGAGTCTCAAGTTTCAAGCAATTTCGGCTAGGACAAGGATCACATTTTATAGCTCATACTATCATACTAAGAAGAGTGACTATGGGCATATGTGTGGTCCTGTCTTGGATAATGTTAGTGTTGTTCATGTGGCCTAAAAGTCATTTCCTGAGTGTTATTGGTAGGTGAGATCTTTGAGGAACTTCGGTTGAGCTAGATATAATCGCGAGTACTGTTATTTATGTATGCCAGATATAATGCAAGTTCTATTATTTATGTATTCAGATCTGCAAATTTGGGCTTTAATGATATTAGAAATATGATATAATACTATGGCTTGTTGGATTGTACTCTTTTAAGCAATTTTGCTGGCCTATGCTTTGGAAAGAAAAATGGTTTAATCTAAGTTATGTCTTCAATTTTTGTTCGTTATGAGAGAAGTACACTTAAATTTTAAGCTGGTCGTTGCTGTCTCTAGCAAAAACCAGCCACGGCTTTGGAAAGTCTTGCTTGATTGATTATTCTTAGCTTTCCATCGCATCTTTTCATTATGTTTTCCTAATTAATTCCAAGGAAGGTGATGTGAAATTAATATTTGCTAAAAATGTGCAAGAACAAGCGAGTCTTGTATGTGCGTAATAGTTGAACACAATGTAAAGCTTCATAAGAAATGCAGTACAAAATTGCCATTATGGATATTCAGATCAGCCAACCACATTCTCAGCCCGCTTTGAAGAAACCAGACAAATCGGATCACATTATGTTTGCAATATTACAACCATTTGGAACTGATCCTGCCCGTTGGTTCAACTAACTTAATTCTGATCAAACTAGGACTCTAGTCGATCTACATTTTATCGTTAAAGGGAAACCTTCCACGGTTCATCTATTTATAAGGTTTAGTTTGTGTTACAACGGTTGATTTGGCTTGGTTACTTTTCAACACAAACTCTAGATCGTTTGGAATTTGAATCTAGTTCAGTCACATTCAATTTACACTCGATTTTTTTTCAATTCATGAATTCAACACACAAATCAACACTTCAATGCGGAAACATATGCTTTTTACATTATTTTGGAGGTAACCTATTTTTTTTTTAATAATTACTCCATAAATTCCAAATTATAGGTTCATATTCCCACTTTGGGTTGTTCCATTGAAATCCATGTCCTGTTTCCATAAATAATAACAATTTAATAGAGAATTTTACATATTTTCCGTTTAGAGCATCTGCATCTGCTATCTTAAAACATATTTTTTCCTAAAATTTGATGATTATGATATAAAAAGTGACATGAATCAGGAACCCTGTAAATTTTCTAATTTCAAGGAACACAAACTTATATATGAGTAATGCATATGATTCCCTAAATTAATATAATAATAATAAAATATGATAAAGTCCACAATTTTATGGTTGTAATATTGTTATGATTATTAAATAATAATAAACAAATAAAAAGAAATAATGTAGAGTTATTATAAGGAAATTAATAAGAAAGCTGTAATTTTGTGTAGATGTAAACGGTTTCTTAAAAGATATAAAATTTGTTAGGTTTGAGGAAATGATTAAGATGACGGGTGCAGATGCTCTTCTTTTGCCTTTAATAAAATATGTATGAGAACTAAGAAGTGACGGAACAATTTGAAAAATAGGTTGAAAGTAGGGTAATTGGATTGTATGAGGGGCAACTAAATAAGTTACAAACAAATAGGGACTGAAAAACAAAATGTGACATTTTATACACACAATGAAAAAATAATACTAGTAACTAATAAATAATAAACACAGGAAGCTGCAACATCAGCTAGTTTCAACTTTCAACAACTCTTTACAAAGAATCAAAGATCAACTCTATGTCTCTCACATGTACACTGATCTAACTCATATATAGATACATAAAAGAAATATTATTACTTATATACACACACTCATATACATAATGTTTGTCCAACAAGATCACACACCAAAAACCCAGATCAGAAAACCCTCAAAAACCTTTCCCACTCCAAACAAACCCATCTCTTTCTCCACTTATCTCTCTCAAAACCTCTCCAAGATCCTCATTATCTCTTTCTCTCTTCTCACTATCGCCGCCTTTTTCCTTCTCCGTAACGCTTCTGTCGACCCCACTTCCCTTTTATGCCTCCAATCCCACACCCAACAACTCAAAACTCTCAAAATCCCACAAGTTCATTGGCATTCTATCGAAAAGTTAGTCGATGAGTCCACGCCTTACTCGAACTTCCGATCCGAGAAATGGGTTGTTGTCTATGTATCGAAATACCCGACAGATTCGGTTAGGAATCTTGTTAGGATCAAGGGCTGGCAAGTGCTTGCGATCGGGGGGAGAGATACACCGTCGGATTGGGCGCTTAAAGGTACCATCTTTTTGTCGTTGGAACAACAAGCTAAGTTGGGGTTTAGGGTTTTCGATTACTTACCCTTTGATTCGTACGTTAGGAAGAATATCGGGTACTTGTTTGCTATTCAACACGGTGCGAAGAAAATATTTGACGCCGATGATAGAGGTGATATGATAGGTGATGATATTTCTAAGCATTTTGATGTGGATTTGGTTAGCGACGAGAGTGTGTTGCAATATAGTAATGAAAATGTTAATAGGACAGTTGTTAATCCGTATATTCATTTTGGGCAAAGGTCTGTTTGGCCGAGGGGGTTGCCTTTGGAAAATGTGGGCGAAATTGGGCATGAAGAGTATTACAACCGTGTTTTCGGTGGGAAACAGTTTATACAACAAGGGGTTTCAAATGGTTTACCGGATGTTGATTCCGTTTTTTATTCTACGCGGAAATCTGGTTCAGAGCCATTTGATATTAGGTTTGATGAACATGCCCCTAAAGTGGCGTTACCTCAAGGTTTAATGGTGCCACTCAATTCTTTTAATACGTTTTATCATTCTTCAGCTTTTTGGGGGTTAATGCTCCCGGTGCACGTTAGCAAAATGGCTTCGGATGTGTTGAGGGGTTATTGGGCTCAAAGGTTATTATGGGAAATTGGAGGGTATGTCGTTGTTTACCCTCCTACAGTCCATCGAAATGATGATATCGAAGCGTACCCCTTCTCGGAGGAGAAAGATTTACATGTGAATGTGGGTCACTTAATTAGGTTTTTAATTCATTGGCGATCGGAGAAGCATAATTTATTTGATAAAATTTTGGAGTTGAGTTATGTGATGGTGGAGGAAGGGTTTTGGGATGAAAGAGAGCTGGAGTTCACTGCCGCTTGGCTACAAGATTTGGTAGCTGTTGGATATAAACAACCTAGGTTAATGTCTCTCGAATTGGATGTGAATAGGCCTGTGATTGGACATGGTGATAGGCAAGAGTTTATTCCTAGGAAATTACCCTCCAAACATCTTGGTGTTGAGGAAAGTGAAACTGTGAATTATGAGATTGGGAATTTGATTAGGTGGAGGAGAAATTTTGGGAATGTGGTACTCATAATGTTCTGTAGCGGACCGGTTGAACATACTGCTCTGGAATGGAGATTACTTTATGGTAGGGTGTTTAAAACGGTAGTTATTTTGTCGACGAAGAAGAATGAAGGCCTTGCTGTTGAAGAAGGCGACTTGGATCATCTATACAGGTGACCGATCTTATCTGAATTTTGTTTTCCTTATCAATCTTGTTGTTCCAGACGAAATTTTACAATGAAGTTTCACTTTTTAAATCAAACATAAACATAATGGTTAATAATGTTATTTTTAAAAGTTGGAACCAGAACTGTTAGAACTTGGTAAATGACTATTGCACCAAGAAAATCACCTATGCCATCTAAAAGAATTTTGAAAGTCTGCTTGAAGCTCTAAATAGGAAAAACATGAAGCAGGTGATTCTATTTTGAATAGAAGAATGGCATAACTTAGGATTACAAACTTGGTTTGCTTACTTTTGAAATTTAATTCTCTTAGTAGCAAGCTTTTGATCTTTAGGCATATCTTTGTACTTCTCTGTGGCATCATTGTCATGGGTGGTTTAAAATTTTACCGATTTTATTTCTGGCTGCTTTAATGATAATCAGATAGGTCTAACATAATAGCTGATTCTACTTGTTCTGTTTATTATGGCAGTTTTTACTCTTTTGCAAAAGATTTAATTAAACAATATTGCTATTTTGGTTTCAGGAATCTACCGAAAATATTTGGTAGATATAGCAGCGCAGAAGGGTTCTTAGTTCTTCAAGATGACACTGTGCTTAATTATTGGAACCTCATTCAAGCTGACAAGTCTAAGCTCTGGATAACCGACAAAGTAAACTACTTCCCTTTCCTGACCGTGTTTTACTTTTTATTAAGTTCATATTTTTACAGTTCAAAGACAACTTAAATGCACAATCTGGCATAGAGGCTTTGATGTGATTGTGCTCATTTTTTTGCAGAACCAAGTACGATTAAAGGGATGAAGTAGATTTTTTGTACCTTATTTTGTGATGTTGTTTGACAAGTTTTACTTATTTTAAGAAAAGAAATGATCTTTGCCCTGAAACTATACCCCCAAGTTTATTCCCCTACTGATTTGCAATTAAACATCCTCAATCAGCGTTTCATTGTTTGACGTCGGGTCATGTATCTCTTCTCTAAAACGAAATCTGTTTAATAAGCTGTAATGTGATTGATTGCAGAGCAATAAGCCATAGGAATCTAGTTCTTACAGCTCTATCTCATATGTACATATCTTGTTTAGAATCATGAGTCTGGGTTTATCTGGTTAGCTTTTTCTAAAACACTTCTCTTTTGAAAAAGTCCTCAAAAGTACGAATACATGAGGTGTTTTTTTTAAACTACAATAAACACCCATGTATTTTTTTCTGAAATAAAAACAAGCTATTGTTTCGTCCTCATGTCCGGCTCCAATTTTACGAGCTACACTAAAAAAAATCACTAGAAAACGTGTTTTTATATTACCAGAGTCTGACAACTTTATTGTGTATAGGTATCTAAGTCCTGGACAAGTGTAAATACTAATTACAATTCCAGTTGGAACAAGAATCAAGCTGAGATGGCGAACAAAGTTGTAAACACAATGCCGGTTCATCTTCAAGTCAATTATAAGGACTCAATAAAAACTGATACTGCCCTTACTATATGCAGTTCCGAGGTATTTTATATCCCTCATCACTTGGTATCCGATTTTGTGGATCTTGTAAATTTGGTGGGGGATCTCGATATTCATCATAAGGTGGCAATACCCATGTTCTTTTTTTCTATGGGTTCGCGTCAAAATTATGACCCGGTTTTTAGTACGATGGTTTATAAGAAAAAACCACCATCTTCAAATTCTTCAACATTTTATTCTGCTGAAAGACCGGCAATTCATCCGTGGAAAGTGTCGAGTGAGCAAGAATTTTTAGGTCTTATCAGGTTAATGGCTGCGGGTGACCCTCTCCTCATGGAGCTTGTATGAAGCATAATTTTAATTTTTCACACGAAATCTGTTTTTTCCCTTGCTTTATCACCATGTCATTTGTTACGCAAAAGTGGAAGGGGACAGGAGGTACTTTGTATCTCTCTTCTGTAGTAGTGTATCAGTTAAACTTGTATATGTTTTGAAACTGTTTTAAAAAACTGAAATTGAAATGTAACTGTTAAATTTGTGTATATGAGAAATTTGGTTGTTTCCCTTTTATGTATTTTTCTTCTTCTCGAATTCCCTGATAGTCTTATCGATTCCTATTCCCTGATAGTTGAGGTAGTTGATCGACCCCATTGGGAACGGTACAGGGTTTCTAATTGATTTGGTTCATCTTAGATATAATATTGTTTATCAACCTTAACAAGTTAGCAGTGCTAAACTATAGTTCACTGTTAGCGTAACGATTTTTGTCACTAAACTTCTGGTATATGCAGCAGAACCGCACGAGCTGCTACAAGTGCGAGATCCACTTTTAAAAATATATATAAGAAGCGCTAGCAAGTATAATTATGTGTTTGTGAATTTCCATTGATATATCTAAGTAAAGTTTCAATTGTTTCGGAACTTTTTTTTTACATATATTTTAATACCCGTTTCATTGTTGTGTTGTATACTCACTTTTGAACATTGAGTTATGACTGAAAGTCTCAATTTGTCCAGTTGATTACTACTTCCACCTGACTTTCTCGTTAGTGTGAGGATGTTTAGAACTAATTCTGTCCCTAAATGAATTGTGATTCGAAACAATTTCGCTTAAAATCCATTTTATTTAAAAATAATAACTTTCAAATAAAATATTTTTTATAAATATAAATTTGAATGGTTTAAATATAAAAAATAAATAAAAACTATTTCAAAAAAACAAAAGGAAAAATGCTAAATTGGTTGACCTATCATATTTTAGCACAAGTTTAATACCTAATCTAACCTATTTTTCTAAATTGGTATCCAAACGTTGTGATTAATATCCAATAAAGTCACTCATGTTCAATTACTCATTATAGATTGGTACCAAATTGGTAAACTAGCTAAGTCTTGGTTCTATTTTGGTCACTTATATTGTAGGTTAGGTACTAAATTAATAAAAAAAATATATAATATATGTTATTAAACAATGTTTTCCTAAATACAAAATAGAAAAACAGCTGAGTTGAGTTCTAAATTACTAAAATTTGATTGCTTGTGTATCAATTTAACATTTTTACTTAAAAACAAAAATAGTACTCCGAATTCAATTAAAGTAGGAGCAAGTCGAGCGAAAGCTAAAGCCCTAAAAATAAAAGTTACTAAAAAAAAGGTCGAGATAGAAAGAGAGAGAGAGAGGTGAATGGCTTGCAACGGAGGTGGAACATGCGATTCCGGCTCCGGTTTCAGTTCCGGTTGCGGTTCCGGTTGCAGCAAAGACAACAACGAAACTACTCCTCCCACAAACAGCGCCGTTTCAAGCACCGTTTGCACCAAGTGCAAATCCTCCGGCTCAGTCGCTTTGGAGGGAATAGGATTCTGCGGTGACTGTTTCCGAAGCAACCTTCAATGGAAGTTCAGATTCTCCGTCACTTCTAACGGACTTATCTCTCCTCAAGATAACATCCTCCTCGCCTTCTCCGCTGGAACTTCCTCTAGGTCTCCCCCTTCTCTCTCTCTCTCTCTCTCTATATATATATATATATATATATATATATCTATATCCGGACCTTCCTCCTAGCGACTAATCGGTGGCAATTTTTTCTAATTTTTAAAGTATTTAACCAGCTTTCAAGTTTGAACTGCTAATCACCAACTAATACGATTAATCGCCGACTAACCCGACTAATTGCTGTGTTGACCTCTGTTGACTTCACCACCGACTAATCTAGTCCGACTAGCATTAGTCGAGTCGGATGGGGGAACGACTAACGACTAATCGGCCGACAAATCCGACTTTTAGAACACTGTCTATATCTCTATATTGGAGGTTTTAGTATATGTTTACAAGTCTTAGTGTTCTGCGGTTTACTAACATCAGAGCCTGTCTTGTAGGGGTGCCGATAATCCCAGTGGACTAGCCATCCCACCTCAAGAGCAATGTTTTTCTCAAAAATAATAATAATAATTTATACGATGGTTTTTCTAGATATTTTTTTAATGGTAAAAACAAACATTTTCTTACTCTAGGCAGCCCACCAAAAAAAATATTTTTTTGGGCCTGCACCTTACTACACCTAAAGCCGTATATTCTTTTTGGCGCCTTTTTTTAACTTTTTTCGAAACAAAATCATAAAGCTGCTTAAAGAAATCACTAGTAAAACTATAAAGTCCGGATCATGTCATAAAAAAAACAATATATTGTCTTTTACGTTACACAAAATATAGACCATCAAACAACATAGGTTATTCTTGTATTGCATTAGGAGGGGAAAACGACTTCTGGAAAATAATTTTTTCCTTTTTAGCGCCTATTCAGGACCAGAACTTAATATAATTGGCTTGTTTGGTTTATACATGAACATGCCCTGACTAACATAAGCAAGTTTAGATTCTCTCCGTATAAAAAAGATCGGAGCTTTAGCATATGCTGTTAATTGGATAAAGTTCCTATCTTCCTGGTGTTTCTCTTGATCTGGATATGCAATGTATCATCTAAATGTAAATAGTGAGGCTCATGACTATGACGACTCTGAGAATGTGTCCATATTTAGACCAATATTGTGCACCAATTTATTAAATGGTTGATCTGTGAAGACCTATACCTAAGACACTCTAGTATCATGTAATTCTTCACTTTTAACTTCTAAAAACCAATTCCGTGTAAAGTAGCAACCGTGAGCTTTTTTATAATAACCACTCAACCAGAGCATTTGTTTTAGAAGATAGGTTGGGTTTAATATTGATCCGAGTCATTAAATGAGAGACTCCATATCAGTTTGATGTTCAATCAGGGCTCTCCAGAGTACCTTTACTGAGTGTTTCTATGACAGAACCTTTTTCAAGTCAGTTAATTTTTATTTCCTTTGGTTTAATTTGTGATTTAGGGTGCTTCTCCAGCTCGTACATGAGATGCAATACAAAGCGCAGAAAAACTTCGATGCAAGTAGAGATAAATCACTGCCAGTATTTGGTGTAGGGGTTGCTATTATCGATGAAAGTGCTTTATGTCCAGTCCCTTCAGATGAATTTGAAAGGGCAGTTAAAGACATAAAACTAATGTTATCAAATTTAAGTCCACCGACAAAAGAGTTGCATATTGTCCCAATAGAAAGCATATTTACTTCAGATGAAAGTGAGAGAATCGAAAAGTTAAATGAGCTTCTAAATGCTGTTAGCGATGTTACTGGAAAGGAAGATCTGTTATTGCATTTGAGAGCTTCATTGTTGCAAAAGGTAAATTATTACTATTCAAGAGCATCGATAGTGGAAACAACATCACAAAGTAACCAAGTACAGTAAATGTTAACTTGGTGCATGTTAAACTTTAGCGAGTTTAAAACCACATCATTGGCTGCTTTATTTTTGGTTAGCAACATAACACTAGGTAGTTTTATGTTGAAAAAATGTGTTTCAGTAAATGCATATGTAAATAAACAACAAGATTTATAACTAAGAGAAAAACAAAGGCCACCTAACTAGTTAAACCACTAGCTGAAATTAACACAGATTTTAGCCTATGACAATTATCATTGCATTTAGGGGATGAACTAACGCATCCCAATGTAGAGAGGAAAATGGCCTTTAGCTAACAAATAACAGTAATAATGTAAGCTAGACATACATCATAAATGGTCTAATAAATGGATATAAACGTCGTAGAATGAAAAGATAGATCTAATTAACAGCATTTCTTGTATATTTTATAGATTGCTACTGAAAATGGATACACCAAAATTGTGTTGGGTACGTGCACGTCAAGGATTGCTTGCCATGTTCTTGCTGCCACTGTGAAGGTCAGTCTTAGGTTTATTTTCAATCATTTTCTGATTTTGGAATAAGTGAAGGAACTGTATTAATTTTCCGTGTGCGAGTTGTTGAAAAAAAAATAGCAATGAAGTTATCTAATGAAATAGTACTTAATATTGGTAGTGGGACTGAGGAGTAACGTTGGATGAGAAGATACTAAGATAGTGATTTGAGTAAAAAAGAAAATTCTAATTAAAAAAAAATGTTTCTGAAATCTTGCATGATAAATTGTGTCAATAAATTTTTCCAGGGCAAGGGCTACTCGTTGGCGGCAGATATACAATATGTTGATGCAAGGGGCAAGATACCGGTAGTTCTTCCTTTGCGTGATTGTCTCAAGCAAGAGCTTGAAATGCTTTGCCGCCTTGACAGGTTTGTCTATCATACCTTTCATATGCTTTGCAAAATAGTGAGTCCTTGATAATTTTATTTGATAAAGTACTTATGTTCGTGATATATTTTTCCTTAATTTGATAACGTTGGCAAAATCATTTGCAGTGCTGATATTCAAAAAAATTGTGGCAGGGCAGTCTAAGATACTGGGAGCTTTTCGATCGTCCGTGTTCTGGTATCAATGGCTTGATCTCGTCATTTGTGAAATTATTGCAGGTATTTTGCTCTCTATTCAACCTTTTCTGGTCACAAAGTTAACAAGAATTGGGTAAAGAAGTAGATATGTATAGCATGTCGTTTTGACTTTGAAGCACCGTCATTGTAAAATGTTTCTATTTTCCTGCATAGTGATGTTCCATTTTCAGTCTAGATACTTCTTTTGAATTGAGTGGATAATCATACTTGCACAGATGCAATTCCCTGAATGGGTTGTAGTTCTAAAGTTGTGAGTGTGTTTGAACCATAGTTGCTGTACTAGGAAATGTGGTGGACATGGGGAACTCGTCGTCTCATAGCACGTTTTTGGGTACATAATTTTTTTCTCTTCAGAGTGATTGTCAGTTTCCAAGTCAGGGATAATTGTTAGTTTTGGCCCTTTTGGGTACAGAATAAAAAGTTCTATTTTTATAGGAAGCTCGTAATTTTTTCCTACTTAATCACTTCTATTATTCTATTTCTATTTACGTATGTGTAGATTACTTACTTTTTTTGTTAGACATGTAACCGTAACTATACATTTAATTATCATAGTTTCTTAATTTTCAAGTCTTGTTACTATTGATTAAAATCTAATATCTCTGTTTCCCAACTTCTGTTATATTATCAAAGACCAAGCATCCCATTTTTCGTTTCCTTACTGTGCCCTTTTCCATTTTGAAACTAACAATGATGGTCTCAGGTTTGAACCATGATCGGTAACTATATTAAGTCACAACATGTTTTTTTTGTTTCAGGAAGAGAATCCTTCTCGTGAGAGCACGATAATGAGAACAGCAGGGAAACTTACTCCATTTCATTTTAATAAAATTCCAGAAAGTAAGGAGATCGATTCTCATTTGGCATCCAAAAGGCGTCAAAAGAAATATAATCTAAAACCAAATGAGTCACTTTCCCCTGATTCTTCCTTCTGCCCTATTTGTAACAGTCCACTTAACAAATCTAATTCGATAAATTCAAGTAAAAATGAGGAAGTCCAGTTGGCAGGTCAGATATTTGCTAGCATGTGTTGTTCAAGCTGCCAATTTCAGATACTTCCCACCGGATCTACTGAGAAAATATATTCAATGTTACCTCATGAAATGGTTGGCCGAGCGAATGGTCTCAACCTTGACAAGCAAAGATTGCTTAGGTGAGAAAACTCGTTTACTTTAGCTGGTCGATTTTCTTATATGTTTCTATCTTCCAGTTAAGGGTGATCTATAAAAGTTTGTTTTCTCTTGTTAATCCGAAAATTGTTGTGTATATCCTACTTTTGTCCCTGTAGTGCAGTTATAATCCCTATGCATCAGCTATTGAGCAATTTTAGTCCTGACCTTAATATGTTATGCAGTTTTTTCCCTAACTCTAACACTGTTAGGATTACTTTTAATACATACTACTTATGTATTGTGCATTTCATTCCCTATATTGCGTAATTTCTAGCAAACGTTGTATACATCCGAAATTTTAGCTACTTGTTGGAAAAGCAAAAAGGAGTTAGGGTTTACAACAAATAATCGGAATAAAGAGACTTGAGTTCTGTTTTAAGAAAAAAGATATTGACTAGAAGTTCATATTGTTAATGTGTCGGGTCAAATCTCGGACAAATAATAGTATAGTGTAGGGACTTAGTTTCTCATTTTTTTTTTAATAAAATGCGACATGACTATATCAGTTTCCATTTTCTTGGTTGAGCTCCATATGAAGTCACTTCCAGACTTTTCCTTTGTGTTCTCTTTCAAAATTATTGGCTGTATATGCCCTCATCTTTTCTTCATATTCATGTCTGTGTTTCCAGGGAACAAATACATGATTGCCTGCTTTCCGAAGGCGAAGATGAAGCCTGAGATACTTATGTTATGCCTTATAATAGGGGGAAAACACTAGATAGGACTATTCTATATCTAGTATGTGCCGTTTCGACTAGTAATTAGTATTTGCTTAGTGAAGGCAAAAAGCATCTTCAGCAGCGAACTCCAGCATGGAAAGAAGTTGGTATGTTTTGAAAGTTAAAATTTATCAGTTGATATACTTTGTTCTCATTATTTTGTAGCAAATTCAAATTTTGAAGTATTTATAAGCATGGAGTGTAATTTGATCATCTTGTCGAGAATATCTTACTATTGAATTTTTTGACTTACGGTGTTGACGTTTTTACTCCTTTGCGGACTTATAGAGCGCTTTGATTTTCTCTAAAGTTTGAGCTAATTAATGATGGGTATGTTGGGTGATTAAGATGTTTTGAAATAGGTACAAATCTTCTACCCCCTATTCTATATCCCCTTCTGTGTCCTCTTGCTTATTTTATTCAAAAAAAAATTCTAAAAAATTTGAAAAAAATTATACAATTACTATAATACATGTATCAATACATTCCAATAATTATTATTTTTTTAAAATCCACACGCAATTTATTTTGGAATAAATGTATAAATTAGTGTAAATTAATCCAAGTTGCCCGATCGTCGGTCAACCCCTCTCTGAAAAAATTACACTGTTTTTCCAACGTAGTTGCAATTTGGTAATTTTACACATAAACCGTAAATTTGACTTACGGTCCGTAAATTTGACTTACGGTTTAACCCAGATCATAAACCGTAAGTCAAATTTACGGTTCGTAATTTTTTTTTATGGTTTTGACACGTAAACAGATAAATTACATTAAAAAATCCAGCCTCTAAATACCAGGACAACAAAAGAAGGAACAAGGATGCTGACAAAAAAAAAGACTTGATAATAAGTGATCATTGAAATTTCATAATTTTCATATGTTGAAATATCATATACCCCCACTTCATCTGTATACTCATCTTCTTACAAATACTGCTCTGATCATTTATCTATTTCAATGCTAATGTTATAGTAATCGTTCTCTTGTGTTCTGGTCCAGCCGTTGAAAATGTTAGATTTACTGGATCAGTCGAATGGCACCTGTAGTTTACAATGATTTCTACTCGTAAAGTTGAAAAAAACATTTAACCCCATTTTAGATTTTCTTCCTTATTATTTATCATAAAGTTGAAAATATATATATACAAAATAATATAAACAGAATATTTTTACAATAATTAAAGTGATTACCAACTGGCTCACATATTTTGCATTATTCAGAAGTTCGCCCTAAATTATTAAAATTGACAATTGAATCTATATACCAATTAGCCATGATTTCTGGACAACCAGTTAAGGGTTTATAGAGCCACATATAACCCTAAACGATGAACGTCATGCCAAAACCCACATGACCAAATCAATAATGAAAATTTTTACGTAGTTAATAAATTTCATACCTTTTCTGGTAAATCGGTAATTAAATCTCGACCCCCATCTTTCTTCTCCATTTTGGAGAGAGAACTAAATCCAAGTAAAAGCAAACTGGGGTCTTCGGACATAGACTGCATATACCCATATACCACAAAACTGAAAGAAGACAAACCAGCCTAAGACGGTCAAGAGAATAATAAAGATATTGTTTTCATCCACCAGTGCCAAGTATTTAGCTACATTTCTACTATTAATTTGATATCTTAACTAATTTTGTTACCACCAGGTGCACGTCCATTAATACAATGAAAACAAACACATTTCCTTAAACAGGAAAAAGTCGCAACCATAAGATTAGATTTACAGAGATCCAGTAAAAAGAAATAACAACAACAATAAACGAGGATAATCTGGTTTGCTTGATGTAATGTGAGTGGTTAACTAATCATCAATACCTAGCTGAGGGAAAATAACTCCTGTAATTGTTTCCCACTCATAATAACACCAAGCTTCTGGGTACAGACTTCATTGTCCAAATCATGTCTTATATCTTTCACGTCTGCCGATGTGATCTCAATATACTCATTTAGGTTATGCACAGTTCCATCTACAAAATTAATATAAGATATGATAACACTCAAGCTATATTTGATTCTGAAGGTGATATTAGCCCTTAATGTTGAGTAGTTAAGGTTATTTATGTAGACAATTAGAAGTTTAAAACGATCTTTAAGATTTTCGGAACATAATTATTTACACTCATTTGGAGAATATGATGTTGGCGCACAAATGTCATACAAAAGCGTTTTTACACATGAAAATTTCTACACAATTTACATCAAAATTTTAAATCCTTTAGCAGTGAAACCAAATTTATCCAAACACTGCTAGCTTAAATCTCTTTGAAAAAATTGGGATAAAACATCATAATCTACCTTGAGCTGCTATTGCTTCATATAAAGGTGGTTCGGCTATCCAGTTTCCTGCGGCATCTTTCATGTGTCTTCTGTCCGATGCAAACGAAAGAAGGAACACCGGAGCATGCACAACACGGAAGAACCTGAAATAAATAAAAAACCAAGAAATCTGTTCCTTAATAGTAACATCTAAAGTATTGTAGAGTTATGACATAAGTCGCAATCATAAGTCATATGAGAAAACAGATGTAGTGTTGGCTCTTTTAAATAAATAATCTTTCTGTAAAACAATATAATGGAAAGGAGAGCATAGGATAGACGTTACCTTTGGAATTCGGAGAAAAGCTGGAAAGATGGGCGGATAGTTTCTGATATATATGATTCCAAAGAAGATGGGAATGGGAGACTCGAGTCCAAATCCCAAACTTGAGGAGAAGAGTTTTTACTATTCTTCCTCTGTAACAGTACTGTAATATTTCAGCAAGTTGAGAAAAATTATAATAGAATAAACAAATGAAACTTTAATGAAAATTAGCTCTTGCCTGAACGCAGATGACATGATAGTCCCAAAGAATGACTCCATCAGCTCTCTGGCTGGCCTTTTGGTGCCATAGTGGAACCTGTTTAATGTTTACCACTTTAGTTCATTACAAACTTAGTGATACAGTGCTAAAATATTATATAATTGTCAATTTAAAATTAAAGTAAGCAGTTAACTTGTAACTTAAAAAAATTACTCCGTGTTAGGGAATAATCATTAAAAACGAAGTCTTCTCCATTTAACAACCAATCATCTGCCTTATTCAGTTACATTGACTTTGAGGAACTAAATACTGAAGACATGCCAACTCAACTATTTCTGAAAGTAAACTTACTTACACTAGAACTTCTCGGCTTGGTTTTCTTGTACCTTTTTAAGACATATTAATGTGCCTAGATAAAGTAGAAGCAATCATCTATGCTTAAATATCTACAAAAACTAGCTTTCATTGGCCAAAGAACCCTTCTAGAGATTGGCATACATAATTCAACTCATTATTGGGATTAAATGGAGAGTCGGTGATCTAACATGTCCCAAAAACTTATTCAGCATTCGGTCAAGTTCCTGTTTCTATCCTCAAGGAGACAAATCATTATTAATGAGCTAACGTGCAGATAGACAAAGCTATACAACTTTACGAACCAAACGCAAGCTTAAAAGGGTTGATGTATAGCAGAAAGTAGTCTGGTCTGCCTAAAATTAACGGTAATATTAGAATATAGCTGAACATACCAAGACGCAACCTATGGTTCTATACCTGCTTTTTCTCGTTAGAGATGAAAACAACAAATAGATCGGATCCATCTGCCTCAGCTACCCCACTTGTACAGAGACTTTTGCAAAGCAAGTAAACATTCTCTTCACTAGAACACGAAATTAGTAACATTAAACTCAAATTTCCCAACAAAGCAAATTGTAAATAGGAAAGCAAAGAAAAAGATTGCATCGTTTACGGAAGAAACATATATGCTTCTTATGAGGATATATATCATGAAAGACTTCGTAGTACATTGAGTACTTGCAAATTGGATATAAAAAGCCCATTTTTCATATCATCGATATAAGAAATTCCTTGTATAACTTTAAGCTGAGCTTGTTGGTGTTATGGCCTAAAAATATTATAATTTTTTTAGTTCTTTAAAACCACCTTTTTTTTCAAGCCACTCAAATAAGAAGCTAAACAAATGCAGCTTATTTTTCTACTTTTTTCAGTATAGAATGATAAAAAAAAACACAAGCAAACAAGCCTTACGATTCATTTATTCTACGAATTAGAAACGAGTTAGAAACAGAAAATAAAATGAAAAATTAATTGCATGTCTTTACATAGTAAATTATAAGCCTGAATTGGATTAGTAAAGTTTTAATAAAAGCTAAGAAATTAAAAGGGAAGAGATAGGCACGAATGGGAAATTATAAGACTATTCGAGTATAATTTTTCTATTATAAAAATAAACCTGATCAAATAGTAGTAATAAGAATACGAGTGATACTGTAAAAAAGTAATAAATAAATTAATGAATAAGTAAAAAAAAAAAAACAGAAGGAGATTGAAAAGAGTACCAGTAAGATGGAGTGTGATGAAACTCGGGTAAGGGTATTTGCACACTCGAATTCGTCATTACTATTAAGTTCGGAATTATCTTTTTTTTTAATTCGACTATTATACAAATAGTAATATTGGAGAAGAATGGAAAATATATTTGTTTTTGTTTTTGTTTTCTTTAACCGGATTTAATTGATTAACTTCATAAATACAATAAAGGAAACCCTGATTGCTGACGTAATAAAAACTAATAAAAGTTGGCATATGCATTACCAGTATGACGTACTAGATTCACCGTGACACCCCAATTTTTTTTGTATTTGTAATTATTTTTCCGGTTATTTTTTTGTGAAAGAAATGTTTTATTTTAATGTCAACTGTTACATCAAAAAAATATTTGGGTAAAATGTAAATTACCCCCTGAAACTATGGGTCATTTGCAAATAAACCCCAAATTTTTTTCGCCCTAATTTCCCCCCCCCCCTCCCCCCCTTCATACCACCAAAAAGAAACACGTAAAAAAGAAACACAAAATAACAATATCAAATCAAGAACATATTTAAACAAAAAAATACCATTTAACCGTAGAACAAGATCATTGTATGATTGAAGATTTAACTATTCTGTATTTTTCAGACCAAAACGGCATCGTCTTTCAAAAAAAAAATTATTTATATTTTTTGCCACCTCGATTGGATTGCGGAATAGAGTTTTGTCTGACTTGTCTAGCCGCTATACCATGCTCCTCTGGTGACTCCCCATTAAAGGGAGTTTGGGTACCCAAATCCTGCATCAACACGACGACAACACGGCAATCTAAGGTAACTTTGGTTTAGAAATAAATCCGATAATATACATAGAATTTCAGCAAGAAGGGAGGCGACTCCAACAGTACCCAGACGACACATTAATAGAGACCCCAAGTTAGGTGGTACTATGGTTAAGTTCGAGGGTTGTACGAAGCCAATGAAGTTCGGGCCGAGGCTGTTGAATAGTATAAAGAAGCACCAAAATAAAAATAAAAATTAGTCGGTTTTCGTTTGTGAATTTGATTTGGTGCCTCCTTTCTCAAATACAGTATTACTTGTGATATGTTTATTTACAATGTTCTCGGTTAGAGGAATTTATTAGGTTAACTCAGTGTAGCAAACTTGAGAAATCAAGACTATAGTGCTACGCTAGAGAAAAATGTTCTTGTGACTTGTGAGTATTTGATGAAATATTCAGATAATTGTACGAATACAGCAATGAAGATCAGTATCATGTCGTAACCAACATTTTGGTGTGTCCTTTATTCGTTATGTTAGATATTTGGCGGTTTTAGTGACACGTATTAATGAGCACCTTAAGTTGAGGAATTGATCTTCGCGCTCCATAGAATTGGTTCAGAATTTAATTTACCTTGAGGTCTGGCCTTTTCTCCACTCGGCATGAATAAAATCAATAAAATTCATAAGCCATTTTATTTGCATTTAAATACAAAGCTGCTGGTTCTAAAGTTATAGTCGGATATAATTTGATAATGAGAAACATAAACACGAATACATAATAAAAATATATTACTTTTTATTACAAGCATGAATATTATATTTGTTGGCCCGCGTGCTAACCTTAGAGGGGGGTGAATAAGGTTTATGGCGATTTTCGCCTAATTAAAACCTAAGTGCAACTAACACCCCAACTTACGCAATTCTAAGCTTAAGCGTTAATAATCGTTAATAAATTCAAACGCAAGCAAGCAAGAATAAATATTTGCGGAAAATAAAAGTTTAAGGGAAGAAGATGACACCGTGATTTATAGAGGTTCGGCAAAACGCGCCTACGTCCTCTCCTCGGTACTACCGAGTATTTCACTAAAAATTCTTTTCCCGGATATTACAATCCTAATGAGCTAATCAACCGATTAAGCTCCCCCACACTTTATGAGTGTCCCGAATGAAAAGACCTAGAGCTTTTAAGCTTCACTTGCTTACAAAGCCTCTACCCGATCACTCGTTCACAAAAATGAGTTTATAAAATACTCGTTACAATTTTATCGAATATTGAAACAACACCCACAATCGATTGCTTCTAAAATAAGCTAATATGTGGTTTCGATGATGTTTGATCTTTGTTGGAGCTTGTATCTCTTTATCTTCAATTTCTCTCTTTCCGAAGTATTTCACCAAAATGGTGATTTTGGGTTTTTGTATATGAGAGAGGTTGAAGGATTGATTGATAGTGTAATTGGTGACTTTGGAGAGATGATTGGGCTGGTTTATATAACAGCAAAGTCTGTTTTTCTGGGTTATGACCGTTGAAAGGTTTTAACAGCTATTTTCCAGAAATTGCTGAAAAGCTGTTTTCGAAAACTGCAGAAAACGATCGGTCGTTTTCTACAGTCGATCGGTCGTTTTCAGACAGACGATCGGTCGTTTTCTGAAAACGATCGGTCGTTTTTATACTGGACTCACTGGAAGAAATTGGATCAAAAACGATCGGTCGTTTTTGTACAGTCGATCGGTCGACTGTAATCCTGGTCCCGTAAATCTTCGAATGCTCATAACTCCTTCGTTTTAGCTCCGATTTTGGTTCCGCTTGAACCCATGGCTTCGTTATCGAATGCTCTATCATTTAACGACCTGAAATATACTTTTTCTATTTTTGGACAAGACAAGAGTTATATCATCGAAATCGTAAAATCATTAAACGCATAATCAAAGTAATAATCAAAATCATTATTGAACTCTATGTTCAACAATCTCCCCCATTTTGATTATGACAAACTAATGATGATTTTACAAGATACAAGAAAAAAATCTCCTCCATTTTAACAAAACGCATTTACACCAAAATATATCATTTTTCTCCCCCTTTGGCATTATCAAAATGCAATAATAAAAAAAATATGGGGTTATGTGAAGGGTTTTTAAAGAAAAACCAAAACATGAAAAATGGAATAATGATGCATATACCCGACCCAACTAATCACATATATGTAAATATTATAGATTAGAGTATACCGAATATGTGATGTGGAGTCGAGTCCGCTCGCTAATGGCATTTGCATTGAGCGTTGCCGATTCCAAATAGGTGGTACCACTTGTTGGTATGCCTTCCACCTTTGTCGGTTAATGGCACTTCATCCTTGATGGTGGAGTCGATCTTCTTGACTTCCACGGCTTTTGTCGGCGTTGCCAACCATTTGTTGATTTTCTCCTTTTGGATGGAGATACCTACAACACAAATTTTGTCCTTTGGTACCCAATTTCTTTTGGGTCCGACATTGTTAGTGGCTCGGGTCTTTACTACCCATTTCAAATCGCTTCTACTAACATGGAAACGATAAGGGCATCTAGAAGAAATATGCTCATTTCTACTACAATGCACACAATGCTTAGACTTTTTAGTATAACGATAGTTATACGTAGTTTTGGAAAGGTTTTTCGGAGCATCCGATTTGGTTTGAAAACTTACACCTTTCCTATCATTAAAAGATTTTTGAAAAATCTTGGAAGTGCTCCTTTTGGTAAAAACAACCTCTAGTTTAGGCGGAGTAGAAGTTTTAGAAATATTAGAGGATTTAACGAAGCGGGGTTTGTTAGAAGTAGAACCAATGCAATCAAAACCTAAACCGCTCTTATCATTAACATCTTTTTGACAACTCAAAATGTTATCTAAAACGGTTTTACCTTTAGAAAACTTTGAAATTGTTAAATCGAGTTTTTCAATGGAAATGACAAGCTCATTGTTTTTAGTTTTCAATGATTCATTCTCGGTTTCTAAAACCTTGACCTTGTCATTTAAGCTAAAAGCATGAGAACTCAAAACCTTGTTTTTGCTTTTAACTTTATCGAAAGCATCTTTTAACTCTTCAAAATTTTCTAATAGATCACAATCTAAAGAAGATGGTTTTGAAAGAGTTTTAGTAAGTCTAGAGACTTCATTTTTAAGAAAATTGATCTCGGTTTGTAAAGACTTGTTGGCCCGTGTGCGGCTAAACCTTAGAGGGGGGGTGAATAAAGTTTTGGCGATTTTCGCCTAATTAAAATTCTAAACAACTAACCACCCAACTTATGCAAATTCTAAACTTAGGCGTTTAATAAACTTAATGAAATGCTAGAAATCATAAACGCAAGCAAGAATATAAGCAATAATAAAGTTGCGGAAAGTAAAGTTTAGGGAAAGAAGATGACACCAAGATTTATAGAGGTTCGGCAAACGCGCCTACGTCCTCTCCTCGGTACTACCGAGTAATTCACTATAATTCTTCTTTCGGATTTTACAAACCCTATCGAGCTCAATCGACCGATTGGCTCACCCTCTACCCGGGGTTCCTACTCTTGATACAAGTGCAAGAGGACACGACTACGAGTCTACGACTCCCCCTCAATTTATGAGTGCCCGAATGAAAAACCTAGAGCTTTTAAGCTTCACTTGCTTACAAAGCCTCTACCCGTTCACTCGCTCACAAAAATTGAGTTTATAAAACACTCGATACAAATTTAGTTACAAAAATGTAACTTCGCTCACTATTCTAATTGCTTCTTAAAAAGCTAATTGGTGAGTTGATGATGATCGAGCTTGAATCTCTTTCTCTTTGATTTTCTTCTTCCTCGAATATATATATACACCAAATTGGTGATATTGGGATTTTTAATGAAAGGTTAGAAGGAAGTTGATTGGAATGTTATTGGTAAGTTTGGAGAGAGATTTGAGGTGGTATATATCACAGAAAAGTCTGTTTTTCTGGGTTATGACCGTTGGAAGTATTTAACAGCTCTTTTCCAGAATAAGCTGAAAAGCTGTTTTCGAAAACTGCAGAAAACGATCGGTCGTTTCCTACAGTCGATCGGTCGTTTTACAGAAAACGATCGGTCGTTTTCTGAAAACGATCGGTCGTTTTTATACTGGACTCACTGGAAGAAATTGGATCAAAAACGATCGGTCGTTTTTGTACAGTCGATCGGTCGACTGTAATCCTGGTCCCGTAAATCTTCGAATGCTCATAACTCCTTCGTTTTAGCTCCGATTTTGGTTCCGCTTGAACCTATGGCTTCGTTATCGAATGCTCTATCATTTAAAGACCTGAAATATACGTTTTCTATTTTTGGACAAGACAAGAGTTATATCATCGAAATCGTAAAATCATTAAACGCATAATCAAAGTAGTAATCAAAATCATTATTGAACTCTATGTTCAACAATCTCCCCCATTTTGATTATGACAAACTAATGATGATTTTACAAGATACAAGAAAAATATCTCCTCCATTTTAACAAAACGCATTTACACCAAAATATATCATTTTTCTCCCCCTTTGGCATTATCAAAATGCAATAAAAATATGGGGTTATGTGAAGGGTTTTTAAAGAAAAACCAAAGCATGAAAAATGTAAATATGATGCATATACCCGACCCAACTAATCACATATATGTAGATATTATAGATTAGAGTATACCGCATATGTGATGTGGAGTCGAGTCCGCTCGCTAATGGCATTTGCATTGAGCGTTGCCGATTCCTAATAGGTGGTACCACTTGTTGGTATGCCTTCCACCTTTGTTGATCAACGGCACTTCATCCTTGATGGTGGAGTCGATCTTCTTGACTTCCACGGCTTTTGTCGGCGTTGCCAACCATTTGTTGATTTTCTCCTTTTGGATGGAGATACCTACAACACAAATTTTGTCCTTTGGTACCCAATTTCTTTTGGGTCCGACATTGTTAGTGGCTCGGGTCTTTACTACCCATTTCAAATCGCTTCTACTAACATGAAAGCGATTTGGGCATTTAGAAGAATTATGCTCATTTCTACTACAATGCACACAATGCTTAGACTTTTTAGTATAACGATAGTTATACGTAGTTTTGGAAAGGTTTTTCGGAGCATCCGATTTGGTTTGAAAACCTACACCTTTCCTATCATTAAAAGATTTTTGAAAAATTTTGGAAGTGCTCCTTTTGGTAAAAACAACCTCTTGTTTAGGTGGAATAGGAGTTTTTGAAATATTAGAGGCTTTAACGAAGCGGGGTTTGTTAGAAGTAGAGCCAATGCAATCAAAACCTAAACCGCTCTTATCATTGACATCTTTTTGACAACTCAAAATGTTATCTAAAACGGTTTTTCCTTTAGAAAACTTTGAGATTGTTAAATTAAGTTTTTCAATGGAAATGACAAGATCGTTGTTTTTAGTTTTCAACGATTCATTCTCGGTTTCTAAAACCTTGACCTTGTCATTTAAGTTAAAAGCATGAGAACTTAAAACCTTGTTTTTGCTTTTAACTTTATCGAAAGCATCTTTTAACTCTTCAAAATTTTCTAATAAATCGCAATCTAAAGAAGATGGTTTTGAAAGAGTTTTAGCAAGTCTAGACATCTCATTTTTAAGAAAATTGATCTCGGTTTGTAAAGACTCGTTTTGAATAATGAGATCATTGTTTTTTTCTTTCAAGTCTTCCTTTTCGTCATCTATATCACTTAAAGAAAATGACGATTTCGGAATAGACTCATTTTCATTTTTATCTCTTGTCAAGGATCTTATTTCTTCATTGAGAGAAGAATTTATCCTTTTAAGAGATTTGACCTTCTCTACAAGCTTAGGAAATTTTTCGGAATAAATTCCACACATATGAATAAGTTCATCATGAGAGAATTCTTTTACCTCATCGTTGTCACTTTCGCTTGAGTGGTCACTATCGCTTGAAGACGATTTGTTGGGCTCATTGATGTCTTCCATGGCCATATAGCAACCAAGATGCGCGACTTCATCTTGGTCGGAGCTATCGCTAGAGCTTGAAGCGGATATCTTCTTCTTGCCTTTGCTCTTGCGATTCATGACGCAATCTCTCGCCATGTGTCCTTCCTTGCCACAAGTATAGCAAACAAAATCGTTAGAATAAATTGAATTATTTGACGATTTACCTTTATGTTTGCGGTGGTCTTTTAGCTTGAGGATTTCCTTGACGATTCGAATGATTTCCATTGAATTTTTGTCGTCCTTGGATATCTCATCGCATTCGTCACAAGTCGTTCCTTTGAAAGCTATCTCCCTCTTTTTCGAGATTGGCTTGTGACTATTGAGGGTGATCTCGTGTGTAATGAGCGAACCCGTCAATGCATCAAGAGTGTATGTGTTCATGTCGTGCGCCTCTTGAATTGCGGTGACCTTTGGTTCCCATTCCTTCGGTAAGCTCCGAATCACTTTTGAAACCATCTCCTTACAAGACAAAGACTTACCAAGAGACATTAGTCCGTTAGTAATAGTGGTAAATCTAGCAAGCATATCGGAAATAGTTTCTCCCTCGCTCATCCTAAAAAGTTCGTAATCGTGCACTAGAATTTGGAGTTTGCACTCCTTAACTTGGTTAGTCCCTTCATGCATAACTACTAACTTATCCCACATAGCCTTAGCGGTTTTACAAGCGGAAATTTTGTTGTACTCGTTAGGAGAAACGGCACAAACAATAGCGTACATCGCTTTGGCGTTGGTAGAGTAGGCTTCTAGTTGAGCATTATCTAGGTCCTCTACGGGGATTTGGTTCTCGCTATTCTCGGATGTAGGTGCGGAATATCCTACTTTTATGGTCATCCAAAGTCTAACGTTATAGCTTTGTAAAAACATGCTCATCCTATCCTTCCAATATGAAAAATTTATTCCATCAAAATATGGAGGTGTATTGGGTGATGAGGCTATGCCGGATGCGAAATTAAGTATATTAGCCATCGGGATCTTAACTCTAGAATCGTTAAATTCCTATATGCAAGAGCCTCGGCTCTGATACCAATTGTTGGCCCGTGTGCGGCTAAACCTTAGAGGGGGGGTGAATAAAGTTTTGGCGATTTTCGCCTAATTAAAATTCTAAACAACTAACCACCCAACTTATGCAAATTCTAAACTTAGGCGTTTAATAAACTTAATGAAATGCTAGAAATCATAAACGCAAGCAAGAATATAAGCAATAATAAAGTTGCGGAAAGTAAAGTTTAGGGAAAGAAGATGACACCAAGATTTATAGAGGTTCGGCAAACGCGCCTACGTCCTCTCCTCGGTACTACCGAGTAATTCACTATAATTCTTCTTTCGGATTTTACAAACCCTATCGAGCTCAATCGACCGATTGGCTCACCCTCTACCCGGGGTTCCTACTCTTGATACAAGTGCAAGAGGACACGACTACGAGTCTACGACTCCCCCTCAATTTATGAGTGCCCGAATGAAAAACCTAGAGCTTTTAAGCTTCACTTGCTTACAAAGCCTCTACCCGTTCACTCGCTCACAAAAATTGAGTTTATAAAACACTCGATACAAATTTAGTTACAAAAATGTAACTTCGCTCACTATTCTAATTGCTTCTTAAAAAGCTAATTGGTGAGTTGATGATGATCGAGCTTGAATCTCTTTCTCTTTGATTTTCTTCTTCCTCGAATATATATATACACCAAATTGGTGATATTGGGATTTTTAATGAAAGGTTAGAAGGAAGTTGATTGGAATGTTATTGGTAAGTTTGGAGAGAGATTTGAGGTGGTATATATCACAGAAAAGTCTGTTTTTCTGGGTTATGACCGTTGGAAGTATTTAACAGCTCTTTTCCAGAATAAGCTGAAAAGCTGTTTTCGAAAACTGCAGAAAACGATCGGTCGTTTCCTACAGTCGATCGGTCGTTTTACAGAAAACGATCGGTCGTTTTCTGAAAACGATCGGTCGTTTTTATACTGGACTCACTGGAAGAAATTGGATCAAAAACGATCGGTCGTTTTTGTACAGTCGATCGGTCGACTGTAATCCTGGTCCCGTAAATCTTCGAATGCTCATAACTCCTTCGTTTTAGCTCCGATTTTGGTTCCGCTTGAACCTATGGCTTCGTTATCGAATGCTCTATCATTTAAAGACCTGAAATATACGTTTTCTATTTTTGGACAAGACAAGAGTTATATCATCGAAATCGTAAAATCATTAAACGCATAATCAAAGTAGTAATCAAAATCATTATTGAACTCTATGTTCAACAATCTCCCCCATTTTGATTATGACAAACTAATGATGATTTTACAAGATACAAGAAAAATATCTCCTCCATTTTAACAAAACGCATTTACACCAAAATATATCATTTTTCTCCCCCTTTGGCATTATCAAAATGCAATAAAAATATGGGGTTATGTGAAGGGTTTTTAAAGAAAAACCAAAGCATGAAAAATGTAAATATGATGCATATACCCGACCCAACTAATCACATATATGTAGATATTATAGATTAGAGTATACCGCATATGTGATGTGGAGTCGAGTCCGCTCGCTAATGGCATTTGCATTGAGCGTTGCCGATTCCTAATAGGTGGTACCACTTGTTGGTATGCCTTCCACCTTTGTTGATCAACGGCACTTCATCCTTGATGGTGGAGTCGATCTTCTTGACTTCCACGGCTTTTGTCGGCGTTGCCAACCATTTGTTGATTTTCTCCTTTTGGATGGAGATACCTACAACACAAATTTTGTCCTTTGGTACCCAATTTCTTTTGGGTCCGACATTGTTAGTGGCTCGGGTCTTTACTACCCATTTCAAATCGCTTCTACTAACATGAAAGCGATTTGGGCATTTAGAAGAATTATGCTCATTTCTACTACAATGCACACAATGCTTAGACTTTTTAGTATAACGATAGTTATACGTAGTTTTGGAAAGGTTTTTCGGAGCATCCGATTTGGTTTGAAAACCTACACCTTTCCTATCATTAAAAGATTTTTGAAAAATTTTGGAAGTGCTCCTTTTGGTAAAAACAACCTCTTGTTTAGGTGGAATAGGAGTTTTTGAAATATTAGAGGCTTTAACGAAGCGGGGTTTGTTAGAAGTAGAGCCAATGCAATCAAAACCTAAACCGCTCTTATCATTGACATCTTTTTGACAACTCAAAATGTTATCTAAAACGGTTTTTCCTTTAGAAAACTTTGAGATTGTTAAATTAAGTTTTTCAATGGAAATGACAAGATCGTTGTTTTTAGTTTTCAACGATTCATTCTCGGTTTCTAAAACCTTGACCTTGTCATTTAAGTTAAAAGCATGAGAACTTAAAACCTTGTTTTTGCTTTTAACTTTATCGAAAGCATCTTTTAACTCTTCAAAATTTTCTAATAAATCGCAATCTAAAGAAGATGGTTTTGAAAGAGTTTTAGCAAGTCTAGACATCTCATTTTTAAGAAAATTGATCTCGGTTTGTAAAGACTCGTTTTGAATAATGAGATCATTGTTTTTTTCTTTCAAGTCTTCCTTTTCGTCATCTATATCACTTAAAGAAAATGACGATTTCGGAATAGACTCATTTTCATTTTTATCTCTTGTCAAGGATCTTATTTCTTCATTGAGAGAAGAATTTATCCTTTTAAGAGATTTGACCTTCTCTACAAGCTTAGGAAATTTTTCGGAATAAATTCCACACATATGAATAAGTTCATCATGAGAGAATTCTTTTACCTCATCGTTGTCACTTTCGCTTGAGTGGTCACTATCGCTTGAAGACGATTTGTTGGGCTCATTGATGTCTTCCATGGCCATATAGCAACCAAGATGCGCGACTTCATCTTGGTCGGAGCTATCGCTAGAGCTTGAAGCGGATATCTTCTTCTTGCCTTTGCTCTTGCGATTCATGACGCAATCTCTCGCCATGTGTCCTTCCTTGCCACAAGTATAGCAAACAAAATCGTTAGAATAAATTGAATTATTTGACGATTTACCTTTATGTTTGCGGTGGTCTTTTAGCTTGAGGATTTCCTTGACGATTCGAATGATTTCCATTGAATTTTTGTCGTCCTTGGATATCTCATCGCATTCGTCACAAGTCGTTCCTTTGAAAGCTATCTCCCTCTTTTTCGAGATTGGCTTGTGACTATTGAGGGTGATCTCGTGTGTAATGAGCGAACCCGTCAATGCATCAAGAGTGTATGTGTTCATGTCGTGCGCCTCTTGAATTGCGGTGACCTTTGGTTCCCATTCCTTCGGTAAGCTCCGAATCACTTTTGAAACCATCTCCTTACAAGACAAAGACTTACCAAGAGACATTAGTCCGTTAGTAATAGTGGTAAATCTAGCAAGCATATCGGAAATAGTTTCTCCCTCGCTCATCCTAAAAAGTTCGTAATCGTGCACTAGAATTTGGAGTTTGCACTCCTTAACTTGGTTAGTCCCTTCATGCATAACTACTAACTTATCCCACATAGCCTTAGCGGTTTTACAAGCGGAAATTTTGTTGTACTCGTTAGGAGAAACGGCACAAACAATAGCGTACATCGCTTTGGCGTTGGTAGAGTAGGCTTCTAGTTGAGCATTATCTAGGTCCTCTACGGGGATTTGGTTCTCGCTATTCTCGGATGTAGGTGCGGAATATCCTACTTTTATGGTCATCCAAAGTCTAACGTTATAGCTTTGTAAAAACATGCTCATCCTATCCTTCCAATATGAAAAATTTATTCCATCAAAATATGGAGGTGTATTGGGTGATGAGGCTATGCCGGATGCGAAATTAAGTATATTAGCCATCGGGATCTTAACTCTAGAATCGTTAAATTCCTATATGCAAGAGCCTCGGCTCTGATACCAATTGTTGGCCCGTGTGCGGCTAAACCTTAGAGGGGGGGTGAATAAAGTTTTGGCGATTTTCGCCTAATTAAAATTCTAAACAACTAACCACCCAACTTATGCAAATTCTAAACTTAGGCGTTTAATAAACTTAATGAAATGCTAGAAATCATAAACGCAAGCAAGAATATAAGCAATAATAAAGTTGCGGAAAGTAAAGTTTAGGGAAAGAAGATGACACCAAGATTTATAGAGGTTCGGCAAACGCGCCTACGTCCTCTCCTCGGTACTACCGAGTAATTCACTATAATTCTTCTTTCGGATTTTACAAACCCTATCGAGCTCAATCGACCGATTGGCTCACCCTCTACCCGGGGTTCCTACTCTTGATACAAGTGCAAGAGGACACGACTACGAGTCTACGACTCCCCCTCAATTTATGAGTGCCCGAATGAAAAACCTAGAGCTTTTAAGCTTCACTTGCTTACAAAGCCTCTACCCGTTCACTCGCTCACAAAAATTGAGTTTATAAAACACTCGATACAAATTTAGTTACAAAAATGTAACTTCGCTCACTATTCTAATTGCTTCTTAAAAAGCTAATTGGTGAGTTGATGATGATCGAGCTTGAATCTCTTTCTCTTTGATTTTCTTCTTCCTCGAATATATATATACACCAAATTGGTGATATTGGGATTTTTAATGAAAGGTTAGAAGGAAGTTGATTGGAATGTTATTGGTAAGTTTGGAGAGAGATTTGAGGTGGTATATATCACAGAAAAGTCTGTTTTTCTGGGTTATGACCGTTGGAAGTATTTAACAGCTCTTTTCCAGAATAAGCTGAAAAGCTGTTTTCGAAAACTGCAGAAAACGATCGGTCGTTTCCTACAGTCGATCGGTCGTTTTACAGAAAACGATCGGTCGTTTTCTGAAAACGATCGGTCGTTTTTATACTGGACTCACTGGAAGAAATTGGATCAAAAACGATCGGTCGTTTTTGTACAGTCGATCGGTCGACTGTAATCCTGGTCCCGTAAATCTTCGAATGCTCATAACTCCTTCGTTTTAGCTCCGATTTTGGTTCCGCTTGAACCCATGGCTTCGTTATCGATTGCTCTATCATTTAAAGACCTGAAATATACATTTTCTATTTTTGGACAAGACAAGAGTTATATCATCGAAATCGTAAAATCATTAAACGCATAATCAAAGTAGTAATCAAAATCATTATTGAACTCTATGTTCAACAAGACTTATTATGAATGACGAGATCATTGGTTTTTTCTTTCAAGTCTTCCTTTTCGTCATCTATATCACTTAAAGAAAATGACGATGTTGGAATAGACTCATTTTCAATTTTATCTCTTTTTAAAGATCTTATTTCTTCATTGAGAGAAGAATTTATCTTTTTAAGAGATTTGACCTTCTCTACAAGCTTAGGAAATTTTTCGGAATAAATTCCACACATATGAATAAGTTCATCATGAGAGAATTCTTTTACCTCATCGTTGTCACTTTCGCTTGAGTGGTCACTTTCGCTTGAAGACGATTGGTTAGGCTCATTGTTGTCTTCCATGGCCATATAGCAACCAAGATGCGCGACTTCATCTTGGTCGGAGCTATCGCTAGAGCTTGAAGCGGATATCTTCTTCTTTCCTTTGCTCTTGCGATTCTTAAGACAATCTCTCGCCATGTGTCCTTCCTTGCCACATGTATAGCAAACAAAATCGTTAGAATAAATTGAATTATTTGACGATTTACCTTTATGTTTGCGTTGGCCTTTAAGCTTTAGTATTTCCTTGACGATTCGAAGGATTTCCATTGAATTTTCGTCGTCCTCGGATAGCTCATTTCTTTCGTCACAAGTCGTTCCTTTGAAAGCTATCTCCCTCTTTTTCGAGATTGGCTTGTGACTATTGAGGGTGATCTCGTGTGTAATGAGTGAACCCGTCAAAGCATCAAGAGAGTAGGTATTCATGTCGTGCGCCTCTTGAATTGCGGTGACCTTTGGTTTCCATTCCTTCGGTAAGCTCCGAATCACCTTAGAAACCATTTCCTTACAAGACAAACACTTACCAAGAGATGTTAATCCATTAGTAATAGTTGTAAATCTAGCAAGCATATCGGAAATAGTTTCTCCCTCGCTCATCTTAAAGAGTTCGTAGTCATGAACTAAAAGTTGGAGTTTGCAATCCTTAACTTGGTTAGTTCCCTCGTGCATAACTACTAACTTATCCCACATACCCTTAGCGGTTTTACAAGCGGAAATCTTGTTGTACTCGTTAGGAGAAACGGCACAAACAATAGCATACATCGCTTTGGCGTTCGTAGAGTAGGCTTCTAGTTGAGCATTATCTAGGTCCTCTACGGGGATTGGGTTCTCGCTATTCTCTGATGTAGGTGCGGTATATCCTACCTTAATGGTCATCCAAAGTTTAACATTATAGCTTTGTAGGAACATACTCATCCTATCCTTCCAATATGAATAATTTACCCCATCAAAATATGGTGGAGTATTGGGTGATGAAGCTATAGCGGAAGTGAAATTAAGGAAGTTAGCCATCGGGATCTTAACTCTTAAATCGTTAGATACCTATATGCAAGAGCCTCGGCTCTGATACCAATTGTTGGCCCGCGTGCTAACCTTAGAGGGGGGGGGGGGGGGTGAATAAGGTTTATGGCGATTTTCGCCTAATTAAAACCTAAGTGCAACTAACACCCCAACTTACGCAATTCTAAGCTTAAGCGTTAATAATCGTTAATAAATTCAAACGCAAGCAAGCAAGAATAAATATTTGCGGAAAATAAAAGTTTAAGGGAAGAAGATGACACCGTGATTTATAGAGGTTCGGCAAAACGCGCCTACGTCCTCTCCTCGGTACTACCGAGTATTTCACTAAAAATTCTTTTCCCGGATATTACAATCCTAATGAGCTAATCAACCGATTAAGCTCCCCCACACTTTATGAGTGTCCCGAATGAAAAGACCTAGAGCTTTTAAGCTTCACTTGCTTACAAAGCCTCTACCCGATCACTCGCTCACAAAAATGAGTTTATAAAATACTCGTTACAATTTTATCGAATATTGAAACAACACCCACAATCGATTGCTTCTAAAATAAGCTAATATGTGGTTTCGATGATGTTTGATCTTTGTTGGAGCTTGTATCTCTTTATCTTCAATTTCTCTCTTTCCGAAGTATTTCACCAAAATGGTGATTTTGGGTTTTTGTATATAAGAGAGGTTGAAGGATTGATTGATAGTGTAATTGGTGACTTTGGAGAGATGATTGGGCTGGTTTATATAACAGCAAAGTCTGTTTTTCTGGGTTATGACCGTTGAAAGGTTTTAACAGCTATTTTCCAGAAATTGCTGAAAAGCTGTTTTCGAAAACTGCAGAAAACGATCGGTCGTTTTCTACAGTCGATCGGTCGTTTTCAGACAGACGATCGGTCGTTTTCTGAAAACGATCGGTCGTTTTTATACTGGACTCACTGGAAGAAATTGGATCAAAAACGATCGGTCGTTTTTGTACAGTCGATCGGTCGACTGTAATCCTGGTCCCGTAAATCTTCGAATGCTCATAACTCCTTCGTTTTAGCTCCGATTTTGGTTCCGCTTGAACCCATGGCTTCGTTATCGAATGCTCTATCATTTAACGACCTGAAATATACTTTTTCTATTTTTGGACAAGACAAGAGTTATATCATCGAAATCGTAAAATCATTAAACGCATAATCAAAGTAATAATCAAAATCATTATTGAACTCTATGTTCAACAATATTGTTTACAATACTTCTCTTATTGGGTTTAGTTTATTATTGTAAAGTATAATATTCCAAGGAATGATGAAGATAAACTGCCCCCTTCTTATGATTTCCAGGTACTACACATTGCCTAAAATTTTAATATAATTGGGATAGCAGCAAACACATTCAAGTGCGTTCTGTTATCTGCATAAAATGAAGGGCCATGTTATTCCTGGCAATAAAGTTCTCTCCTTTTATTATTTCCAGCTTTTGATATCATCTCTGTTTGTTTGAGAGTATATGCTTTCCTTTTTTTATTTTGCTTTAAAAAATCGACTCCAAAACTTGGCTGATCAGCTTAAAAGTCGATGGTTTTTAGTAATTTGTCCAGAAAAGCAATAGGAACCATAAGCTAAATCGATGTGCTTTTTCGGTTTCAAATAATCCACAGGTCATTTTGTTGAAAAAAACAACCCTGCCTTTCGTTATTAAAAAGCTCGTTTCTTTTTTAGTAACTGGCCTACACTTTTTTGGTCTTGAAAAAGCACTATAGAGATCGACATCAGCGCTTTATCAGGGAAGATTTTTTTTCCGAACTTGTCCCCATTTGTGTTCCATTATCTCTATGTGATTTTTGGTACACGCCAGTTGTTTTTGCACAAGTATATGACATACCGGCTTACACTGTTTAATTGAAGTATAACATTGATTTTCAGCAATTATGGAAAATCATTCTTATAAAACAAACACATGTTTGATCACTAAGTAATAACCAGTTTTGTAAAGAAGAGGTTGATTTCGTACTATTGGGAGGAAAAGTTGTAATAAATTTGGGGGCATTTCTTTATGTTTGATTGAATGATTAGAGAGTTTTATCTGTTTGGTTTAGTACCCTGGGCCTCTGATATTGAATGTATATACAAATCAAGTTTCCGATCGCTGGTTCTGTATAATACTATTTACATGGCGAGTTGTTTGTATACAAGCTCCTAATGCCCGCTTCCGAGCTCAAAGCAAGGTTTGTTTTTTTCCAAATAAAAACCTGAAATCCGTTTAAAATACAATACATCGTCAAATTTCGGGATAAACATATTCGTTTTGTTGGTTTTCATTCATCTTTCTTCTTTCCTTTATATTTGACACACTACTTCTACTATAATTATGAATATATAATATATTGTATGACATTCATGAGACGTTAACTTTACTTTTTGAATAAAAATAGTTATCACTTTCCAGCATGCTTAACTCACCGAGAAAGAAAAAAGAATCAAATAACTTAGGTCCTAAATCCCTTTCAAGCCATATCCGGGATCATGAAGCTTCTCTCCTTTTTTATTCTCCCCTCTCAAATTATTTTCAATCAGTTGCAAATCAACCAGCATTTAATTAATTAGAAAATGACATTTAAAGACTCAGTACTACTTTTTGTAATTGTATGGTTTTAGTCAAAGTGAAGTTGTTAATTGTGAAAAAATTTAAAATGTCAATTCCGTAAGCCTAGAATGGTGCATTTTAACATTTGACCAAAAGTATTATTAAGGGACCCAAACTATGGTGCGAAGCAAAGGTACGGCCCTATGGAGATATATTATTATTGTAGGGACCTAATTGCCTGGATAAGCCATGTACATTTTTCATTTAGAAATCACATGTTATGTTTGTTTCGTGGTACACCTTTAATCTTTTGAAATTATTATATACAAATACGAACGTAATTTCTTGTTTGCGTGTGTGTGCTTTGGAAGTTATAAGAAGGCGATAACGATGATTGAACAACTAGGACACTTATTACATAAAAAAAAGTACATTATGTTGCTTTCATCCCTATGCTTTGTTAGTAGTTAAATAATAAGACCAAAGTGACAATTACATCAAAATAGGGAAAAAGTACTTTCCTTATGTTTGGGATTTATATAACCCGGTGAGACTTGTTTCGACAACTGAACCGCAATGAACTCGATCATCGATTTTCGAATGTGTAAGGTCAAGCAATTGTTATGTTGTTGTAAATTACACGTAAAAGTACTAAAGCACTATTTGAATCTTGAAGTATTGGAGATATAACTTCTAATACAGATCACGTGAGTGTGGTCAACTAGTTTTGCTAAAATAATAAAGAAAATTAGGCAGATGCATGTAATGAATCATAAGAATGTGACCATGTTTTTGTTCCAAAGTACCAATAAAAAGGTGACCATGTTAGTATGTTACATATATGTTTGATTGGTACTAATCTTGTGACTCATATCATTATTATAATTCTATGGTACATGACAAGTTTTCCATATCTGTCATGAATCCTATTTTACATGAAGTGGTGTGATATACACTTCTCATCCTCTTCATTTATACCATTTTTAAATCTTGATATGGGGTAATTCGCAAAAACTAAAAACAACTATGGGTTCAATTACAGAATTTGAAAGTTCATGTGGCTTATTTGCAAAACACCCAAATTTTATAAGGGTAAGTTAAAGAGTGTTACCTTTAATTGACATATTGAATATTTAAATATATCCCACAAAAATTATTGCTTGAAAATCAAATTGAAACGACATTCCTTTTTTTTCTCCAACTCATCACTATCTCTCCTCCATGATCAAAAAAGCTTTACTCTCAAGTCTCTCTCTCTCTCTCTCTCTCTCTCTCTCTCTCTCCCCCACTATGTATATACATACACTTTTCTCTGTATCTCTACATTCATAATTTAAAAGTCTCAAAAACCCTTAAAAGCTAGAGAGATAGATAAAAACAGCACAGCACCACGCAGTAGCAATTATTCAACTTATTTTTTATCTTTTTCTATTTCCCCACTCCTTACTCTCTCTCTACCTCTCTCTCTCTAGCCCTAAGCTCTTACCGGAGAGAGAATCTCGAAAATCTTCGCAGGTGCATGCGTTAATCGACTCGCATTACTAGTTCCTGACCGATCGTCGTATTGCAGTATGTGTTTCATTTAAATAAAATGGTTACTTTTTCTCAAGAGATTTTAAATGTGATTACTTGTTGATATAGCTGATTTGTAAACCGATGCATTCTGTTTTAATTCTTGTTAGCACATTCGGTTTTCTATTTGTCATCATTCGTTTTCAGTTTACTGATTCGTTATTTGTTAGGGGATTAGTCTCACAATGGTGGTGTTTTAGCACCGCACCCAAAGAATGTACTTATTTCCGGTCAAAACTTTTTGGAATGGCGCCTGTACATATCAGGTCCGGCGCCTTTTTATGCCGAAACTGTAGAATTTTTTTCAGCCTTTTTTTAACTTTGTTTGAAAAAAATCATACCGTACGTAAGAAAAAACCCTAGAAAAAAATCAAAATCTAAACCATGATCTAATCAAACAATGTATTGTCTTTTACATTAAACCGTCAAATAAAATAGGTTCTTCCTATCATGGAGGAAAACGACTTCGTTCTACAACAAAAAAAAAACTTTCGTGACCGACGCCTAAGCTATCTGGATCATCTGGCTCATGCCAAGACTGTCCCTGATGTCTATACAACCGATATCGGGGTAGTAATAATACTTTCACCGTTGTTACAATCTTTAAATGTCGGTGGTGAAAAGATAATATACTACGTAGTAAAGTTTTTCACATGTCATTTATTGCGATTTTGCAAAAATATTTAGGCTTTTACCGTTAAAGGAGTGTTGCAGATTTGCGATTTTGCAAAAATATTTAGGCTTTTACCGTTAAAGGAGTGTTGCAGATTTACGATAATATGCAGCAATGTCAAGTTAGGAAGTTGTGTATGTACACGATGTTGCGATGATAACAATGATGACATGATGTAATTCCGAGTGACAATTTTGCAGTTTTGGAGCCTTTTCATAGGAGGTCTCCCCACTAAAGTGATGAGTATTATAGGGCATACATGTATATTTTCTTAAGTATAAAGCACTGCTCAAATTTGACATGGCTGAAAGCAGCATTTTCTTGAATTTATTTGTGAGAGTGAGAAATGCGATATGAAAATAAGCACCTTTTTGTAATAAATTTTTTAAGGAAATATGCCTTGTTTTGGAATGAAATATAACACGGTTAGTTGGAAATGTCATTATAGTACTATGGTTGCCGGTTTTTAACATGGACATGTAAAGTATGGGATAGGAAACAATGCTGTTTACATATGTTACAGGAAATCAATCAATTGTCATATGGCTACTTGACTTGTACCCTAAGATATTGTAAAGAAGAAAAAAGAATGGTTAAAATATGATCAGTTTCTGTTTATTATGCGTTTTGAAACAGTAAATAAAATTCCTGAAAGCTAGTTTGTAGTATGGGTTTCGGAAGTGAAGAGTTTTTGCTGCGGAGACTGATTGCTGTGGTTGTAAAAATTTAATGGTAATGTGATATGTACTACCATTAATAACTCTTGGATTGATGGCATGGACTGATGGACATTAGGTGTTATCACTTCTTTCATTATGAGCTCGAAAATTTTCTTAGGAAAAATAGGGAAGACATAGTGAGAAAGTATCGCATGGAATTGGATTGTCTGCACGTAGTTCCTGTATTTAGAGCTTTGATAGTATGGCATTTGAAGGATTTCTAACTTTGTTTAGTATTGTGATATAGCTAAATAGTGTGGATGGTGAGTGCTCTTTCAAATGGTTTCTTAAAAAAACACATAATTATGTCATGTTACAGTAACTAAAGTTGATGTTAATGGCCAAAATTAGCTGTATACTTACTTTATTCTCCTTTATCTCTTTGTAAATTTTGCATCTATTTTCTCCATGTTTACAGGAATCTGATTTTACAGGAAGCTGTGGACTTGGTAAGGTCTTTAATCCGTGGCACTATTTGGAAGGAATATTATAAGAATAGGTGAACATTATGGCGACCTCCGGAAAAGCTCTGGAACCTGCATTCCAGGGAGCTGGGAACAGTCTGTATCCTTACTTGTAAAATTTTGCATGCTAAATGAATTACTTTCTTCTCTTTTTGAAGAAAGGTTACTGTATTCTATTTTAATACCCGGTTAGAAATAAAAATTTTAATGTAGAATAGGACTTACTACTGGTCAGCATTTTTTCTTTTGTTCAGTTTTTAAGTTTGTTTTGTTTAATAAGACTCCAAATAAAATTCTATTTATACACGTGTATTTTGACAATAAAGTTGACTCGCAAATCTCCCATCTGTGGATAACCTTGATATCAAGAGTTCAGGTGCGTGAAGGTTTTAGACGACTGTGATTTTGTTTTTCAACTTAAATGTCAAATTATGTGTTCATTGAGAATGCCCCAGTTAGAGATATATTCAGTTCACTTTCATGTGTTAAACTTAATCTTGTACTAGAGGCACCGAAATTTGGAGAATCGAGAATTTTTTGCCTGTTCTTTTGGCAAAATCTGAGTATGGTAATTTCTATTCCGGCGATTCATACATTGTTTTGCAGGTGATTGCTAACTACGTGGCCTTCCATATTTTGTAAAATTTTCTTGTTACTCATTCATCAAGTATTTACATAACAATTAATTTCCAAAAAAAAAAGTATTTACATAAAAGATTACAAAAAAAAAAAGTACTTACATATGACACATCCTTATTGGTATAACCTATGCGATATGGTATTCATTGCTGCAGACTACTTCAAAAGGAGGTGCTTATTTGTATGACATACACTTTTGGCTCGGAAAAGACACAAGTCAGGTGTGAATGCTGTTTCCTATTCCCTTTATTATTTTCGAAACTACCTTCTCATTGTTTTTCAATATTTTGATAGGATGAATCTGGAACAGCCGCTATTAAAGCAGTCGAACTTGATTCAGTTCTTGGGGGCCGAGCTGTACAACATAGAGAACTTCAAGGTCACGAGTCAGATAAATTCCTCTCTTATTTTAAGCCTTGCATAATACCGTTAGAAGGTGGTGTTGCCTCAGGATTTAAGAAGCACGAGGAAGAAAAATTTGAAACGAGGTTATACATCTGTAAAGGAAAACGAGTTGTCAGGTTGAAACAGGTACTCTATGTCATTTGGTTTTCAAACTAAAATATACTCCCCAACACTCACGGAAGTTTGTCTCGATATTTTATCAAGGCAGGTCGGTGAAAAACCACATTTCTTTCTAGACATTACAGAAAGATTAATCTCATTGGCTCTAAAGATTGTCTTTACGGTTTCATATTTTGCAAAGATGGGAAAAGAAGTAGGAACAAATGAAATTAAAAACTCAACTAGATACACTTTAAAGTATCTAACCCAAGATAAAGTTCTTTCTAAATGAAGCTGGTGTTTCATCATGGGATAAGTGGGTATCTTAATCTTATATGTTAACCAGGTTCCGTTCCTCCGTTCTTCGCTAAATCATGATGACGTGTTCATTTTGGACACGAAGGATAAGATTTTCCAATTTAATGGTGCGAACTCAAATATCCAAGAGCGAGCGAAGGCGTTGGAAGTAATTCAATTCTTAAAGGAAAAATATCATGGGGGAGTATGTGATGTTGCTATAGTTAGTAAGTTGCTTGCATTGAGTTTTCTTCAATTACAGATAGAAAGAGCATGAATCATGAGGGAGTATATGCTTGAAAGAAGATTTATTTTCTTTATTAATGTTAATGCTTGAACAGATGATGGAAAGTTGCAAACAGAGTCAGATTCTGGTGACTTTTGGGTTACATTTGGCGGTTTTGCCCCTATTGGGAAAAAGGTTGTTGACGAAGATGATGTAATTCCTGAGAGGACACCTTCTAAACTTTATAGGTATACTTATTTTTGCTTAATTATGCTGTTGCAGACCATAGGCTATATTTTACAGCAGCGTTGCTGTTATGATATCTTATAATAAAAAGGACATGTTTCAGAAATGTCTTGATTTTTTTCATTTTAAAAGAAAATTAGCGGTCACCTTATCAAGAAAATTTATGCAAGTAATCAGATAATCATTAATTTACGGTTTACCAGCAGAGAATTAAACTGTCGTAGTTCTAAGGAAAATAGTAATATTCATTTATAGGAAGAACCTAACATGCATATATAGATATATTTAACGTGCCACTCCTGGCACTCGGAAAAACTTCAATGGCATGTGCGCGTCATTCACCAATCAGTTAATTTACTAATGATGCTTTAATTAATTTGGAATCATGTAGTTACCACTAATGTTCTTGTTTGAGCTAGAGTTATCAACTGTGTTTGTTCTGTCTCAGTGAAATAAATCAAGTGATGCATGTTTCATTATGTACTGATATAAAAATATAAAATTAATCTATAGATACTTGCAATCTCATCCTTCTGCCTCAGCCCTGCTAAAGATGATTTTAAATTTTGCTGTTTGATAAGGTTTTGACTTATTAAATACCACTATGAAACTGTAAAATGATTAGCCATGAAAGAAATGGCATCATTAGCAATAGCTAGTTTGCAATATTTTTCTTCCTCTGCATTTGCTTATTAGATCTAACTTGCTTGAACTAGGGTTGAATTTATTAACACGAGTTGCTACTTGCTAAGTGCTGTCAGTTTTTGCAGCATTGACAATGGACAACTTAATCTAGTAGATGGTGAACTTTCCAAATCCATGTTGGAAAATAATAAGTCTTATGTATTGGATTGTGGTGCTGAGTTATATGTTTGGATTGGTCGGGTAACTCAACTGGAAGAAAGGAAAACTGCTTGCCAAGCTGCTGAGGTAGAATAAACATAGTATATTTACATAATAATAACTTTTGTAAACTTCCCCTATCTCATCTCTTTAGAGTCAATATTAGGACTTTATCGGACATGAAAATAGACCCAAGTCAACTCGTATCACGCGAATCATCCAAGGTTATGAGACTAATTCTTTCAAATCGAAGTTTGACTCTTGGCCATTGGGATCAGCACCTTCTGCTTCTGAGGAGGGAAGAGGAAAAGTAGCAGGTTAGTTTAGTTCCTTTCATTTTTTAGGTAATTTAGTTTTTTTCTTTTGTTGCTCTCTATTTTTTTTCCGGCTATTCTACATAAAATAGCCTCATATTGATCATAACTGCAATTGCCGCCTGTTCTCAACTTATTAACTAAAACACAGCCGGTTTGACAACTCGTCAACATTGTTTTTCAACACAGGCCATACTTATACAAATTATTGAACTTATAATAACGTTTCAACTCCATTGCCAATTTATAAATATAATTGAAAGCCGTTGATAGCATGGGTTCCAACCTGGCTGTGTTGTTTTAACATTTTAATCAAAACAAGTTGAATACAATGAAGAAGTTGAGGTTTTACCTTGTGAGCTCATTTTCTTAAAATCTCTTACTTTCCTGATAGCTTTGCTGAAACAACAAAGTGTAAGTGCAAAGGGTACAGCTAAAGGTACTCCTGTGAATGAAGAAGTACCACCTTTACTAGAAGGGGGTGGAAGAGTCGAGGTATGCCCATAGAGTTTCTTTTTTGGTTGTATTTAGAAGTTATTCATGGTGATATCCTACGACCACTTAAACTTACCATTTTCTAGGTGTGGCGCATTAATGGCAGTGCAAAGACTCCTGTGCCCACAGAGGATATTGGCAAGTTTTACAGCGGTGATTGCTACATTGTCCTTTACATCTACCATTCTGGTGATAAGAAAGAAGACTACTATCTGTGTTGTTGGTCAGGGAATGAAAGCATTGAGGTAATTCTCTACTTTCTTGATAAAAGAAATTAAAAAATTATGGGAAGTGTTGCGATACAAATAAAGTCTACATGGAGATTATGAGTTAAAATATAAACATCGTTTGAAACTCACTAATCATTTAACACCATTATGGCAATGAGAAAGCATATTCCCCTCTAGAAAGGTTGTAAAAAACAGGGTGTTTCATTTTCAGGATGATCGAAAGATGGCTGCTCGTTTAGCTAACACTATGTCCAACTCATTGAAAGGGAGACCTCTGCAGGTATCTTAGTGTCTCCAAAATCCCATTGCTTGAAATGCCTGTGAATTGATATTCCCGTCGCACAAATTGATTGTCCATTGCTTAGTTTTCAATTATAATTTACTTCGTGTAGGGTCGTATATATCAAGGGAAGGAGCCTCCGCAGTTTATTGCAATCTTTCAGCCTTTGGTGATTCTTAAGGTACCACTTCATGACATAACTAAGTTGTTGATTTGACATCTTATTGAAGAGAATCTTGAACCAATTGTGATTGTTAATAATTCTTTTTAAAATTAGGGTGGGATGAGCTCTGGTTATAAAAAATATGTTGCCGACAAAGGTTTAAATGATGAAACTTACACTGCGGACGGTGTTGCACTCCTTGGCATTTCTGGAACTTCTGTGTACAATAATAAAGTGGTGCAAGTTGATGCTGTATGTGGATAATGATATCTTAGATTTTGGAGCTATTTTTTCTGATGTCTATATTTATAAAGATTACAGTTAGAACTTATATATATATAGATTTCCTCTTTTTTTTGTTTAGCTTAATGGGTGAGATTTACTTCACAAGTCACGGACACATGATATCATTTTTCTCTTTTCGAAAGGAATAACTCTTATCTGAGGTGTTTTATCTGTGTTGGAGCTCTGTTATATAAATTACGTGTGTGTTTAAAATTATATTATTGATATCTTTGTTTTTCAAATTCAAATGTACCATGAACTCTTTGTTTTTCAAAGTTAAATGTATCATGAACTCCTGTTGTTTGTTCCTTCACCCAAGCATCATATAACAAAATTTTCATTCTATTTGCTATAAAGAATAAATTATTGTTGGCTCTGTGGAGTTAACTGAGAATATAATTCTTGACAAAAGTAAGTCTATATGATTGATGGATGACCTGCATGTCCCTTTAATTGCTTATTTTTTTCTTATTCAGGTTGCTACATCATTAAGTTCCGATGAATGCTTCCTTTTGCAATCTGGCTCTTCGCTGTTCACATGGCATGGAAATCAAAGTACAGTTGAGCAACAACAGTTAGCTTCAAAAATTGCAGAGTTTTTTAAGGTATTTAATCTTGTTAATAAATTGGTATCCGTGGTTTAGTGATTTCCAAGAGTTGGATAAAATAACTTACCAAAAAATACTTTTGATCAATTGATCAGAAAGAAGACTTTTTGGTTTAACTATAATTCCCTTATTCGGTTGAGATGGCCCTTCTTCAAATAGTCGACATGTATTTGTTAAAAATAGCATCTTACTTAAGAAGTTTGATGTTGCTGTTGTTTCAAATTCACAATTTGCCGAGACTGTTTTCTTTGGTACCTTATCTTACAGTACCGAGGCATCTTAAACTTTTTGCAATGTTGATTATAATATTTGGCCAAAATTTGAAGCACTTGATAAAGCATATCGACGTTGTATAAGAGTGTTTTTTGCTAGATTCAGCTCTTTTTATTTGAATTTTACAGCCAGGGGTAGCTGTGAAACATGCAAAAGAAGGAACTGAAAACTCAACATTTTGGTTTACTCTTGGAGGGAAACAAAGTTATACCAGCAAAAAAGTGAATTCTGAAATTCTTAGAGATCCTCATTTATTCACTTTTTCAATCAACAGACAAGGTATCAATTAAATTCTTGAATGCATTTGTTCCACTTCTTATATAAGATACAAACTTTTTGAATTTCTGTACGAATTAATTAAAAGCCATCTAACTGTTTCCAAATGGTGTTTCCTGCTGATATTTCATCCCCAGGAAAGTTTGAGGTGAGTTCTAGAAGGTTGTATTTGAATACTGAATTTGCTTATCAAGCGGTTCTATATTCAAATTACATCATTCTTTCTGCAGGTGGAAGAAGTTTATAACTTTTCACAAGATGATCTGTTGACTGAGGATACCTTAATACTTGATACGCATGCTGAGGTGTTTGTTTGGGTTGGTCAATGTGTGGACTCCAAAGAGAAACAAGATGCTTTTGAATTTGGCCAGGTACCGCTAAAGCATTTATTTGACCTGTCGTTAATTTAGGTAAGGAGTATTCTATTGACTTTTGAATATGTTTACAGAAATATGTAGATATGGCTGGATCTCTGGAAGGGTTATCTCCGTATGTGCCGCTATACAAAGTGACTGAAGGAAATGAACCATGCTTCTTCACCATATATTTTAAATGGGATCCTTCCAAAGCTACTGTATGTCCTGGCTCCTGCTTATAAAAAATCCCCTTTTTATCTATTTTCAAAGGGGAAAAGATTTCTATTTCTAACTACTTTGGTGTTTAAATAAGTTATGTAAAACTGTTTTCCAACTGTTGAAGTTAACTTGAGAAAGTTATTGTTGAGCTTGAATCTGGAGATGGGATACAAGCCATACAGCACCTTAACCCCATTTATGTAGACACCCCGTTATTAGATGGTAAATGTTTAAGAGCTTTGGGAAGTAACGTGGAGGCGTACCATTCTATATTTAGAAATAATTGAGGAAGCACCCCGAAACTTAACCCTATTCGGGAAGTATAAAGCAAAATGAAATCTTTTATAATAGTGGAGGTAAAACTAATCATTGAAAGAATCTTAGGAATACTTGTTAAAATACTGGTCAAATGTTAGTACCCGGCAATTACTTCAGTTTGAGGTCTGCCTGTAGGCTCACTATAAATTTATTACCAAGACATATTGCATAATGTTTTTCGTGTTTGTTTACTTCTTTACTAAATTGATTTTTCGTGTTGATTAGGTGCATGAAAACTCATTCCAGAAGAAAGTAATGCAACTCTTTGGGGACGGCCGAGCTGAAGTAAAAGTCCTTAGTTTAGACTCAAGTTCATTGTTTTGATATTATAATGTGTAACCTGATAATATAACTTATAGAACTTTAATGATGTTACAGAGTCAGGACAAGTCAAATGAATCGAATTCGGGTGGACCAACACAAAGAGCTTCAGCTTTGGCTGCGTTATCATCCGCATTTAATCCATCTTCTGGCACTAAAAGTCCTTCACCTTCGAGGATATCCAACACAGGTCAAGGGTCACAAAGAGCTGCAGCTGTGGCTGCTTTATCGCAAGTTTTAACTGCTGAAAAGAAACAATCACCAGACTCATCCCCTCCTCGTTCCATTACTATTTTACCAACTGAAATTACCCCTCCAGGTATTCACAACCAAACTAGTCCTCACTGAATTTCTTTTGCTTTCGAATAAGCCAGTATTGAACTTTAGGATCCTTTTGGAGATCATCATCATCAAACTACGCCTTTATCCCAAAAAATTGGGGTCGGCTATATGAAACCATTTGAGAGTTTATTCGTCCTCGCAACAATGAATTTTTCTCCGCCATACTTCAATAGTTTAATTATGAAATTATTCTACAGACACAGCATAGTTTTAACTTTTAATATTCAGTTTACAGTTGCTATGAATTTAAAACCGTAGTGGGATTTTTTCCTTCAAGAACGCTAATTGATGTTATTTTCATATTGGTTTAGAACCAAGTATAGTAAGTGATGCAAAACCCACCAGGGTTAACCTCGATTTTGCTCTTGTATGTGAAATCTGTAAGGGCTTATTTTAGACGGGTTCAATGAATTCAGTATGTGACTCTATATTGTTCAAGTATTTACGACCAAGGTGGATATTTTTCTTTTAATATCCATGGGTTTTTGGCATATTTTGACTGCTCTTTACAGCTGTAACGACGAGTGAAGACACACCATTAGAAATTGAGGATGCTGATGAAGTTTCTGAAGTGAAAGACGCTGAGATACTCGAGCCTGTTCCTGCGAGTAATGGTGATAACTCGGGACCAGAGGTAAATTTGGAGATGGATGAGAATGGAGCTGATACTAGTCAAAAGACTTATACATATGATCAGTTGAAGGCTCGTTCTGAGAGCCCAATTAGTGGAATCGATCTCAAAAGTAGAGAGGTTAGTTATCCAATTGGCTTCCCCCACCATAACTAGTGTTTGTATTACGGATTTATTTCATCACTTGTATCAGTGTATGACAATCTTTCTTTATATTTAGGCTTATCTGTCTGACAAGGAATTTCAAGCTGTTATGGGAATGGCAAAAGAAGCGTTTTACAAATTACCAAAATGGAAGCAAGATATGCTGAAGAAGAAGGCGGATCTCTTCTAGAAGTTACCACATTGATATATTGTTGATCTATTGCTACGGTGTCGGTATTTAGCATCAACTCGAAGCCGATTTTCTTCCATATTTCCATATCATCTATTGTTGTTTGAGTGTGTTTTTGAGGACTAGAAGCAGGTATCATTATTCAATTTTTCGGGCTTTGTTTGCCAATTTTTTCCCTGTTTTCTTTTCTTTTTTCCTTATTTAGTATGGTTGTTCTCTTTCGTTTTTAAGAAAAGGTGTAAAAGTAAGGGCAGATATGGCGTTCGTTCGTATGTCTAGAACAGAATGTACTGTTGTTTGTTGTCAACTGTTGTAATGGGCTATTTTTTTTTTGAGAAAAACACTAGTGTAATAGCCTTATTGGTTGTAACAAGAATATCAATCTGCTTTTTGGAAATGGTATATGTTAAAAAAAACATATTTTATAAGTACTCGACAGTTTTATCTGTTAGAAAGTTTTTTCCTTGGAAACTTGGTTACCTTTTTAGTGTGTGAATATCCATCAATCTAGAATTAGAAAAAAAAAACTAGGCATAGAAGAGGATTGAAGAAAAAAATCCGTCACTCTTTGTTGTCTTTATAAGGTCTCTATTGCCTTTTTATTAGCAGTGATTATTTGATGATTCATCTCTAGTGTACATAAGTTGTTTTAGACTTTTGTGTATGTATATATCATTTTTAAAGTTATGTAGGTGGCTTTGATTAGGCAACAAAATGCGTGATTATAAAGGAACCTTGCTCTTAATTATTATTACTAGGAGTAGAATGTAGCACCACCTCACTTGAATAGTGCAATGTGGTTGGCTATTTAGTACCCGTGATCTAGCTAATTTCACGTCATGGCATTTATTCTTCCACCTAACTATAATTGTGTAGGGGAAAAAATAATGCATGTTTTCAGAGGCAGCCAATCAATTCATATAATCTTTCTCATAACCCCATTTTGGATATTTTGTCCAGTTGTTCTTCATTTTTCTTCAAACGTTTCTTTCTAATACACCTGTGTAAGGACCATTCTAAATTAATTGGACCCGCCCTAATTGGGCACTTTAATGATAATCACTTCTATTTATCAAAATCGCTAACTACAACTACAGGAGTAGATTAATTATGTGTACTCTCTTTTCTTGCATTAAAAATTCGTTAGTAGCTTTCCACATTACTTGGGGTTTTTAAATCCCCATATGGATACTTCTATTTTTCTAGTATTATCGCATTTAAATCCCCATAGTTGTGCACAAGTGTTTTAAAAGACGTGTATAGACGTAAATTAGGCAGCGTCTAAACGGCAGTCGAAACCTAAAAACCTAAGATATTAGTAGGGATTAAGCAGATTAGGCGGTGATTAAGCGAATTAAATTAGACGCTAGACGGTGAATTCCGCATGAAGTCTGTCTTACGCCTTTTAGAAGATTGGAAGATTGGTCGTGTATTAGTGACTTGTCTCAGGTTTAAAGCTAAAAAATCTTCTTTTCTAGCCCAAATAATTAAAAGCACATACAGTTAATCTATAAAAAGATTTTTTTTTCATTCTTAGGAAAAAGTTATTCGTCTTACAAAACACAAAATAACTAAGACGAGATCTACTTTTCTTAAGTTATACTATACTCAACTAGTCAACTTCTTAAGACTTTTTTTTTTCCTTTTCCTTTTCCTTTTTTATTCAAAATATTCTTTTCGTTTTTATCTATTAAAATTTGAAACCCACCGAAAGAAATACATGATTTCATGTGAAGAATGCGATACCAATCTACTTTTTATGCACATAAAACATAGATGGAACTTTATTCTATGTTCTACTCCAATGAAATCAAAGATTTTTCGAAACTTTTTCCATGTCCACTCAAATGGAAGAGCGATAAGATATCCATCTCATATATTCCCCACAAAGCCACAATCACTCCTACAAAACAAACGCATTTTAATCAAAAAGGGTCCTCCACCATGCAAATATTCAAAATGAGAAAAATACGAGTAATTCGATTGTCTCATCGAATGACACGTCGTCTCATGCATTATGTGTGTCGGTTTGGCTTTTTGTTATGGTTTGATTTATGTGACCACTAAGCGATTTATGGGTTATAAGCATCCAAAGCTAAAAAAATTGACAATTATACTTTATTCTTATACCATCTTAAATTACGTATAACTTATAGTTATAAGTTGACTCAAGGTGATAAACATGATTAGAAACGTTCACATGCATAGAGGGTTATTGTAGTTTTATATATATGATGCTACAAGTTAGCCATACGTTTAGTTCTTAGCTTCTCGGATTGAGGCATTCAGCCTTGGTTTTTTTTATTACTTGTGCGAACACGAAAACGGGTTTATTCATACTATTTTTTGTACCATAATTAAGTAATATAAGTCATAATAATATCAAGAGAAACAAATAAACGTCATTGCAGTAAATTAAGACGTATAACCTTAGTTTAATTCTCTAAATTGACCTATTACATGTTTTTTTTTATATGCACGACTAACACTATCATAAACATGATGCACTGTAATTTATCATATGTCATCCATTAATAACCAAACACGTTAATAAACCTATAAAAACTATTATAAAATTAATTCAAAATTAAAATTAAAAAATCATATTGGTTGACACACACCTTAATTATACCGGATTCATATAATATATATATATATATATATATATATATATATATATATATATTTATTTTTATTTTTTTTGATAAGCATGTGTGTATGAAGTATGTATGTTTGTCTCTATCTTTTTCTTGGAGGGTTTGATAAATAAAAGAGCTTTGTTTTATTTGGGGAGGAAACATTTCTAATTACAAAATGACCAAGCGGGACTTATGGTGGGACTTAACCATCGGCACAACTAGCATTACTGAGTTTCAATTGCTACATATTTATTCCCATGCACTCTCACGGTCCACTATTGCACAACAACAAAATTTTTTTGGCTAAATCATTCAATCGTATATATTATAATGTGCAAGCACGTATACAATGACAAATTCTACCAGAGCAAATTAGAGTCATTTCCATTCAGTAAGTGAATTTGGACTAGCCATCTAGAGAGCATATATATATATACACGTGTAATTATACACATCCTTAAATCAATCAATTGTATGTGCTGACTAGTCGGTTTAAGTTAATTATATCCGTCGTTATCGTAAATGTTCAATCAACCAACATTGATAAACATTAATATTTAATTAATTAAAATTATACACATCCTTAAATCAGTCAATTGTATGCTGACTAGTCGGTTTAAGTTAATTATATCCGTCGTTATCGTAAATGTTCAATCAACCAACATTGATAAACATTAATATTTAATTAATTAAATATTAAGTCGGAGTTTGTTCGCACTTTGCAGTTTGGTAACTAAATAAACATAAAATTAATTAGTACCTTTCAACTGTGTACACGTTTTTTCCCCTCAGGATTAACTATGTACAAGTGTTACATATGATATGCTGACTTCAATCGTTGTCACTCAATTAATAATTAATTGGTATGATTGTACTTTCTATTCCATTAAGTTCACGTAGGCTTTGCTAAAAAACAGACATATGACACAACACAAATATCATTTCAACTATGTACACGTTTTTTGTTCAAGATTAACCATGTACAAGTGTTACATAAATATGATCTGCGGATTTCAATCGTTGTCACTAGCTAAATTAATAATTTAATTGGTATGATTGTACTTCCAATTCCATTAAGTTCACGTAGGCTTTGCTAAAAAACAGACATATACGACACGACACAAATATGTTCTTTATTTGTAACATATGAGTTTTATTGACATGCAAAGGCACAAACCAGACATCCTCCATGTGTCAATAATAAGTATATTTAAGTACATGATATGCATGTACGATAGTCCCTCCGTGATTTTCAAGTGTATTCTTTTTATTTCGGTAAATATTTAAAGTTGTCGTTAATTACATTTTAAAATTATAAATATAATATTAATTTAAATTAAATAATAATTATTATTAATTTTTGAAATGTATTTGTTGTAATATTTAAGAATACTATAGTACTTTTATTTTATTTTTCATTGGTAAATTATGAAAGTTGACACTTATTTTAGTACAACCAAATATGAAACATTTGACACTTATTTTGGGATGTATCAAAATTTTATATATATCGTACATCTTAGAGCATCTGCATCAATATCTCTATCAAACTTTACAAATTTGTGGATAAAAATTTACTTTTTAGATTTTAAAGATTCGTTTATATTTTATGTTAAATTTCAGACTCTCTTGTAAACTTTCTTTAACAATTATTATATTATTAATAGATTTAAAATTTAAAGTGATAATGTAAATAAATGAAGGAGACAAAAACTTGTAATAAAATATTGTTACGCTATTAAAGTGAGTTATGAGTTAATGTGAGATCAATTTTTTTTTTCAATCTTTTTTATTAAAAAAGATTTATTATAATTGGTGAGTGTGATGTAATTGATTTAACACTCGATCAACTAATTTAAAAATTATATAGGGGGGAAATTCCATTTCAATCAAATCACTACAACTGCACTTATTAATTAAACTCAATTATAATCACCAGGGGCAAACATATTTTATAATTTCGACCAGCAAAGCATGCATGTTTTACACTTATGACAACATTTCTAACTCTAAAGTTATAATTATAATGTATCAATTATCTCATTTATACTATAGTTGTTGAATGCGTGAATAAAACCAAATAATTAATGAATCTACTCAAAAAACGATTTGATTTTACTCCTAAACTTTTTCATCATTTTTCTTCATTATTTGTTATTTTTCTTTGTATGTATTTCTAAACGGTGATTTTTTTTTTTTTTGCTTTTATTACTAGTATTATTCTCAAATATAAGATTGTGATTCTTGTTAGGTACGGTAACAAATTTAAACAATCATGAATGGATAAAACTCAAACTTCTTTCAATGGATTTTTTTATTAAAAAATGATATTTTTTTTAAAAATTAAATATGTCGAGATAAACCTATCACGAGCCTATGAAATTCCGAAAAAAATCGGATCCCGACTTTTGTCAGGTCAAGGTTTGGTTTTTTTATACTCAAAAAGTATCAAGTGGCCGGACACTTACGGGTTGCGAGGTCCCGACCCTATATATCCCGCCCGTAGTTTTCTTTGTCATATCATCTAAAAGTAGTCTCGTTCTTCTTGAAATAACTATTCTAAATATCAACTGAGGAGGTATTTTAGTAAAACTGACCAACTGAGAACGTAACGATCTTGTTCTAACTAAATTTATCAGAGTTTTCTTAATTTAATTATACGACAATAATATCTTCGGGAGGAGGGAGCTTAGTATTTTTAGTCTTTAAAACTTATGTTTAACTAATGATTTTGAAGTTAAAAATAAGATAAATTTTTAAAAAATCAAAATCAAAACAACCGAAATTTTGTGTTTTCTTAAAATTTTGGCATTATTTTGGCATCATGTGAACTTTCGAAAACAAATTTGTTTTTGTATATATATATATATATTCCCAGTTACCATCAGTGGCGATATATTTCTTCTTTTGCTTTTACATGTTATCATCTTCTTTTTTCTTTTTTTTTTATCTGTGCCAAAATATGCATGTAGCTGGAAAAGTGAAAGCAGATGTAAAACAACAAATGGCAACGGTGTAGAAACATACAACCACGTGTTTTCAATAAATGCTCATATATGTTACTATATCTGTGCATTCACGTATGTATAATTGCCTCGCATTCTCTTCATGACCCACCTCTATCCTTTCTATGGTTGAACATTTTTTTATAAATTATCAGTAACTTTATCCCCTTTTTACTTCTAATCACATGTTTCTAATCTCTAAGACCAAGTAGTACTGTATATTGTCACCTTGAAGTATTTCCTATGACCTAGTAATCACTAATTTTATTTTTATTTACAAATAACGGTTTTTTTGTTACTTTGTTAATAAGACCAATGGTTTTTGTGATGAGTTTTTATAATATGTGACACGCACGCAATCACATTATTTTTCAGTGAATCTGCATATTAGTCTTTCTTGAAACAATCACCTAATTCACGCCTAGCCTATAGCCTTTTTCAATTTTATTATTCTAGATCTCGCGGGGCTTTGTTCCATTGTTGCTTTGTAATTAAATATGTAATATTAGCTTCGTTTCAATGAATAAGGCTAGTGTTCGATCGGTTTGGTATGTTCAAATTTAGATTATTAAATTTATCCAAACGCAACAAGATGGCGATGATTTTTTTATCTAAGAGTATGAGCGCCGGTTAGCTTACACTTTTTCTTATATTTAATTTAATTAAAATTATTTTTATATTTTTAGGATAACAGTTTAACTTTATACATTTTTCAGCTTGTTTATCAAATTTATTATCATAACTAAATATTACTATATTGTAATATACTTCTATCAATTTTTTTCAACCCAAATTAATTTACTAAAACAATATTCACATTAAATAAGTTACAAGTTTTCTCGTATTTAAAGTAAAAAATACATTTTTACAACTTATAAGTAAACGTTTTACTTTATACAAATTATCAGTTTTTTTTTATCAATTTCTCTATCAAAATTATACAACTCATCTTTTTGTTATTTTATTAATTTATATGTGAAAAGTAAAAATAAATGAGAGAGAATAAAAGAAAAGTAAGAGAGAGAAATTATTATTTTAATTATAAGGAACATCTTGATCTCTTGTATTTGAGAGATATTTGACTTCATGTAAATTTAAGGTAATTGATAGAAAAACTGATGCGTGTACAATTTTAGAACAATTTTCTTATATTTAAAATAAATGAGTCATATAAGGGGAAACTTATACACTTGATCTAAACTGTTGGTTTTTTATTGTCTTAAAATCCAATTTGAACCGCCAATACTACTGGCGTGCGATAATATAGGGGAAAAGAAGTTGATATATATAACAATTTAACAATTAATTATGAGCAAATTATTTCTTTATATAAAGGAAAAAAGATTAAAAAAAAAAGGTGTTTTAAAATTTCCGAAAATATACGATAAAATAATTCATCTCTCGAAATATTACTACGACCAAGGGAGGATGTTTTCAAAAAATATTTTTTTATAGTGTCAAATTATTATTTTTAGCGAAAATAGCGATTTAGCTCTTATATATTAATTTTTTAAAATTCAACCGCTCAATATACCGATTCTAGTTCCGTCACTTCAAATATGGCTATATAATCTTGGATAGTGGATGAGAAACGGAGAGATTGTTATATTGGTCAATGTTGTGTTCACATGTTTAAATAACCATGTGCACCTATCTTCACTCTGTTCTAAGAAACCACCGACGACTTATTTTGTTGCACATTTTGGTGGAAAAGAAAACATGGAAGTAACTTGATACGTTCTATAAACTAATTGAGCCTTACTAGAGGAGCTAGCTTGGAGGCTAGTGGGACTATGGTCTCGTGTTTTTTAAAAACAAATTTTTACAATACAATTTTTTAAAACGAAAATAACGATTTTTATAATATTGATTTTTTAAAATATTGACCCTTACTAATGATCTGCTGATAGGGAGTATTACTTAGTATGTATATGGTTAGAATTCACGTAGTGTTAGAATTCAAAACCTTTTTTTTCAATAATAGTAAATGATGGATTATGTATATGGTTATTTTAGTATGTCTTCCTCATTAATTTATTTTACTCATCGTTACTATTTAATTGATCATGATAAAACTTAGTGCAATTTTGATTGTTTAATAACTTATATCAAAATTGTCAGAATAAAAAATTTAAAAAATTAATAATATAAATATTAAATTTTATGATTACATTTTAAAAAAATTTGATAATTTTGATATAATTTATAACCCATTCAAATTTATATCTAATTTTGTAATTTATTATGATGGTTGCACTTATTGCACTTTGCACTGTCCCCCTTTTTTGTTAGTACTTCTTATAAATGCCGTAAGATAAATTATTCATGTTTCCGAAAACAAAGTACATAAACAACAGCTAGCATTACTTCAGTTTGGCAACTGCCCCAGCCTGATTAGCCTGTCACGAAATTAATAGTGCCACATTAACCTACCTCCTTTAATGGAATGGAATGCTTTTAGCCTTTTAGACTCACATGTTTATGTATCATTCATTCATTAATTATTAAAAAAAACATCCATATGCCATAGCATTGCGTAATCATTCATTCTTTTGCTTAATTTATTTTTCTTAAAATATTCGAAATATACCAAGGTAATTAAAATAGAAATCTTTCATACGTACAAATTTTCGTCACTTGTAATGCCTTCATATTTATGAAATAAAGGAAAAAAACAGAAAACTACTTGTGAAAGTTCCTTTTAATTTCATCATTATAATAATAAACATGAAGACAATCACTACCAGAGCCCCAAACATAAGATTCAGAGAGCAAAAGAATGAAATCTAATTAGAAATATACTACTAATGAAAAGTACCATATATTACATATTAATTATATATATAGACAGGTACTACCAGCGATAAAAAAAAACATTTAGCAAAAAGTAATCAATGACTGAATTACTCGAACAATCCCAAGTTCTTAAAAAAACTATATGGTCCCATGCATGGCCTCAATTTAAACACAGCTAGCATTCCTCAAGTTGTGAACAGTACAAGTGATGGTAACCGACAGATTTGATCACTTTCAACATGCATGGTTAAATTTGTTCTGTTCCAGTTATAGACACAAACCACATATATTCTCAGTCGAAGAAAATATAACTACAAAAAAAATGAATTGAAATGACTAATTTACCACTAAACAACTAAAACTTGGTCAATTCGTAAGTTTTTTCTCCCAAAATAGGACCAGCAAGGCAGCAATGAATGACAAAAAATTCAATTAATACAATGGAAACCATATACAAATATGTTTAAAAAAACTATGGGGCTCATTTCCGTATCTACTATATAACTTTATTCTACAATTTAATTAACAGTAGTCGCTATAAACCGAAGAATAATTTACCCGTACTAAAGAACAAATATGCTTTCTAATAACAGCATTAACATCTACCATACTACTATTACCGCGCCTAATCGCTGTAACTTTCGCTCCGGAGCTGATCCTACCGAGCGAAATCACATCAGGGACGGACTCTGTAAACACATTCACATTCGCACTCTTGAGTAGATGCTCGTTCCCCGCGAGCTGGTTAAAAATCACCAACTCACTCACCGGATTCTTCCTCTTACGCTGACTGACAGAGCGCACTATCTCTATCAGCATGGCATTCGCCAGCCTGCGAACGCCTCTAGCACCACCCATGACTATCACCGAGTTGACTCTTTTCTGACTCACCATTTCAATAACGTGGTGCTTCCCGTGTCTAGTACTTGTTACGGAGGAGTCTGTGCTCAGCTGCACAGACTCGCTGGGCCTAGGTCTGACCAGGCTGAGCGGGTCGCCCAGCAGCAAAACCTCTCCCACGTCGAGCAAAACCACGTGTTTGAAGTTTCTTCGAACCCGACCCAGTAGCATAGGGTAACAAGCCCACCGTCTCATGCCCATCGCCACGTGGTCTAGAAATCCAGATAAAGAATTCTCCGGGTCGAGCTCTTCCGCTAGGAAACTCACTATTGAACCATAACTCAGATGATTTGACTCAGCAAACCGATTCAACTCGTTTTCGGTTAAGTTGCCACTTGACATGTTCGGATCGGTAATATTCCCCGTTCTGCCCTTTTTCCCCCATATCGTCTCCTCCTCTTTTTTACCCAGTTTCACAAACTGAGTCGAATTTAGCCGCGATTTTTTTTTTATTTCTTCGGAAATCACTTGCTCAAAATCATCACGACTATCAGGAAGGATGAGAATGAGGTCCGACTTTGAGCTAAAATTAGAAAAGCGGTACAATTGAAGGAAAAGACGAAGGTGTTGAGGAGAGAGAGACTCGGAGACGTGTCCGACCACGAGGTCATGCATTCCTTTACTCCCCCTTAGGTGTAACACCCCCAATTTCTGAAGGGCGAAAAAGGAGGAGGAGGGTGTTTTGGTAATTTCAGATGAGTGGGATGATAAGAGGTGTCTACGTGGGGTGAGGTGATTGGAGGGGGAGGGGCCGAGAGCGAAGAGGAGAAGAGAGAGAAGGAAGAGGAGTAAACACACGAAGAGAGCAGATTGGGTTTTGGTTAAAAGAGGGGTTTGGTTGGATGCGGTGCGGCGTAGAGGAGTTACGGTGGACTTAAACGGAGATGATGAAGTGGCGGTGGTGAGAGGGAGGTGGTCTTCTGGGAAAAAGACTAAGAGGAAACCCATTCCCCAGTTCTCGCTTTTTCCCTTATTTGATATTATTCCCATCTCTCTTTACTCTCTCTCTGTTATGGGTGTTCTGCTTTAAGTGTGCTCTGTTTTAACTTTTAAGTGTCCTGTTCTCACACGGAGTTATCACTAATCATTAACTTAACCGCGTTCTATTAGTAGTTTAGTATTACAAGATGACGTTGTTGCTTTAATTATTTATATATAATTTTTATCGTTAAATATTTCGTTTTTTTTTAAATTATTGAAATATAAATTTTAAAATTTTGTTCGGACAGTTTAGCATTTGAACTATGTGGTTAAATTTTGAAAATTTCGATTTCGACAACTTATATATGAGTTATTTGTCGGTTAAAATTGCACGTAGTTTCGTATAGTCACACAAATTTGGAACGGAAGGATTACCACTTAAAAAGTTCGTTTTATGAATTTACCACTCGCCCCGTTCCCAATTAATTGTGCACTACGAAACTATGTGTAATTTTGACCGATCAATAACTTGAATCAAAATTGTCGGAATAAAATTTTTTAAAAATTAATCATGTAGTTCAAACATTATAATTTAGTTTTTAAAATTTTCATTTGAACAGTTTTGATATATGTTATAAGTCGATTAAAATTACATATAATTTCGTAAAATACAATTAACTGAGAAGGGGTATCATTTAGTGATATCCTAATTGTAATATCAATGAATATTTTGTTTATAAGTTATCCTCATAGCATGTTTGATGGACAGGACTCGATCATTGCGGAAGCCAACGAAGGCCGTCGCATATAGTTATTAGATTGGAAACGGAAATAGGAAATGAGAAATGGGAAACGAGAAACGGGAAAAAAATGAAAAAATTCTAAAAATTTTACATGAAATAATATGACGGGGAACACAAGTTATGGGCCATCGTTTAGCCGCAAGCGATTGGAACAGACGAACGGTACAATAACAAAAACCCTCGTCTTTGAAGCTAACTTTAATGAATTATTATTCAAGAAATAAATAAATTAATTCAATAAAATTTCAAAACATGCTTTTGATTTTAAAAAATGTAAATGGTTTAAAGATGGTTTTAAATTCCCTACAGGTATAGTTTAAGAATATATCTAATGAGTTCATCGACTTTAGAAGTCGTTTGTGGTTGTGGTCCTTGTAGAGAAGAAACTGTACGATGACTTAGTGATGTAAATGGAATGTACTATGTAGAGAAAAATTAGGCGTAAATCGGTACTTTGCTGTAGTGTACTATCGTTGCTACTATATTAGATTTGGACACAAAAGCTTAATTTCATTAAAAATTTAAAAGTCGTGACTGGTTAATTAGTATGTAAAATGAGTTGAAGACCTTACATAAGGATCAAAGTGATGGGATTTCTAATTATTGTTTGGCCTTGTGTATCAGGTCTGAAAACACACGAACAGGTCAACTGCGTGTGCAATATTCAGATGGAGTAATAGTTTTTTGGAGTGTGAATGATTATCAAAATGATGGTCCATTATTCTGGACCATATTTTGTTCAACTAGTTAAAATGACGTGACCAGACCTGATTCTAGAAAGATACAGTATTTTCTGTTTTGTAGTAATGGTTTCAAACTACACGAGAAAGTGAAGAAATGAATAAATTAGTCTCGTAGAATTATCAATTATATGTATATGAGTTCTCTACTTCTCTTAATTGGAAGAAACGGTTAAAATTTAAAAATATTCAATCTCCAAAATATTATATTCATGCATGATAGTATATCAATGAGAATGACGGAATTCCTATGATCAGATCAACCCCGAGCCTGAAGCGTCTATTAATGTTTGCTATTTAATGTTTATCCCATCGAGGTGATTATTAAATGCAAACTTCTTGGTTCAAAGAACAGTCGGATTTGTTTGTTATTTTGTTAACACATTTTCCATCAATAATCTGCATAATCGAAACCTCCCTAGTTTGCATAAACATCTACTATAGTTAATAGATTGGCGCATCTGATCATCAATCAGGATACTCGTTTTCTTTATAAAACTCGCGTTTTTCGTTTTTCGCTTTACGCTTCTCTTTATTTTTTGTCCACGTTCCTATTTAGTTTCCCGTTTCTGTTTCCTCCGCTGTTAACTATTGATGAAACCACAAGCTCAATAGTTGATCCAATATTGAACCCACTGACATTGGATAAACTTTACATAGATCAACCATGCATATTGAAAGTAACTAACACTGTAACACGTATTTTTCATATACAACACGCACTCCCTCTCGGCCTATCATACTAATTATGAGAGAGACGTAGTATGTATAAATGTAATGGACTAATGGGTAAAAAGCTTAAAATACCCCTATTTCCTTACAAAAGCAAGGGAATGTGACAAATTAAGAGTAATGTGAGGGAGTTGTGAATCTAGAATTATTAGATACGTTAGTTGACAATATCTTTTCAATAATTAAATGTTCAACATCAACTTGTGAATAACAGTATTAATTTTCTAATTTTGCCGGAACAACATCTTCATAAAGCTTACAGGTAGCAGTGAACAAACAAATAAATAAAAACACATCATAATTAATACCAAAAAAAACTAAAAAGTACTATACCAAGGGACTTGTTAATGTTTGTCACGTTCATAGTTAATCTGTTATAGATGGAAACGGGCCAACTAATAGGCCAGGCAATGAATCTCAAAATTTCATATTAAGAAGTTTTGATTTATCTGATAAAACTGTATTCAGAAAACAAATGAATTATGTGCATTGATGTTGCTTAATTTTACGGTAAACGAACTACGCCAAATTGTTGTACGCTATTCAACAATATACTAGTTAAACAGGTTCATATACCGTACATATGTTCTATCCAAGCGTTATGTACTAGAAGACGCGAGCTTAATCCCATATCAAAGCGTTAAATACTAGAAGGCACGAGCTTAATCCAGAACAAAATGATATTTTTACAATGTTGCTACTTATATAGCTGATGACCAAAGTATGGCTACACGAATCAAGTCGTTTAACAACAAAAAAACTTTAGGACTTGAATTTTGCTATAGCAACAAAACATAACAATTAAAACTTAACAGCAGCAGCGAAAGGTATAGCTATTTAGGGAAATAATGCAAATTACGAAGCAATAACAATTTTGAACATTAATTAATATCCGTTGCTAAAATGAGTGAACTATATATTTTTTGAAATCACCCACATAAAAATGATAGCAACATTCTATCAGTTTTTCACAATTCGTCCTCCGGTCATCCCACTTCGTCTCCGGACTAATGTTTTTTCTGCGTAGAGTTTCTACTTTTATACTTTGTATCAATTTATTTATCCTTTCTACAACTTTTTCCACATACATTTTTTTTGGGTCAAGATACATCGAGGAAAACGGATAAACAAACTTAAATACAAAGCCGAGATATCAAAGTACTTTTCCACATATGTTGAGGGGCTCGTTGATGGGAGGTCATCTTTCAATAATATTTGTGTTCATAGGTCACTACTCTCATAAGATTTTTAACTATATGTCACCTTATAAATGATAAAAAAATATATTATTTTCGTAACATTAAAAAAAAAAATTTACTTAATAATTCAAACAAACACTAAAAAAATTAAAAAAAAGCTAAAAAAACAACTTTTAAGTTAATTTTTTATACTTTGATATATTTTTTGTGTAGATTATAATATATTTTTTAAGTTTAAAAACAATTGTTAAACAATTTTTTACATTTTAATATTTTTTCTGTATATATTATAAGTTATTTTTTAAGTTTAAAAACAACTTTTAGCGGATGGGTTCACTGTTATAAATGTATTGGGCCAATATTGAGCTCAATTGGGCCTAAATAAATCAGGATCAACAAATGGGCCCAAGATCTTCACACCGATTGCGGAGGGGAGACAAATACTGAATTACTGATATTTTATATTTTGAGTTTCCACGTGGCAACTAGCGCACTTGATACAGTTTCAAAAGCGATGTAAAATGACATAATTACCCCGCCACTATCCTAGCCGTTGCAAGCTTTATCCCCATCCTTCTCCATTTAAACTGCAAATAACCCCATGACCTATATATGTTTTACAAATAACCACATTTACTCTGAAAACTTATAGTTTAACCCATAATATGCATACATTTTGCAATTAACCATCAAAACCTTGTCTATGTTTTTCCGTGTTGGATAGTTGTTTATTCAGTATATTTATTTCTCAATAAATATGCACATACAAGAATAGTTAGTAAACAACAAATCATACATGCCATAAAGCTCTAATCAAGACATAAATGTTTGTATCTTCTTACAACTTTTCTATGTGTGCCGTATTTCTTTCTTGTTTGTTATAAATTACAGCAAAATATAATATATAAGCTAAATTTCCGTAATGGAGAAACCACACATACTCAGAGCCGGCGCAAAATAAATATTTAGGTGGGTGAGTAATAAAAAATTATAGTATTGTTTAGTCAAAGAAGAACTAAAAAACACATAGTATGAATTATTATTTTTGTGGAAATTCTTTGCCCTTGAATGCTATGCACAATTCAATTAAACTATTGACACATCCTCTAAACCGGCCCTGTACATACTTAGGGTCTTTTAAATTAGATATTGGGTTTTTGTTTTCCCAAAACATAAACAGCTTGAGGGTATTAATTGTAAGTATCCACACTTCATGGAATTATTTCCAAATAGCTATAAATTTGGTGATTAAATGCAGTTTCCCCTAATACCCACCACAATTAAGGACTTTTAAGTAACTTCTTAATAGTTAACATTTCTCTCTTTCCTTTTTCGGTGACAAAATCAATCAAACTCCTCACTCTTCACTCACTCTCTCACTGTATCTATCTATATATATATATATACGTATATACTAGTTAGTTATGGAATCAACATCGTCGGAGGGGGTTATGAAGGCGGAAACGATCGGAGGAGAAGCGGTGAAGATGGTGGGGAACGATGAGGTGTACAGAGGAGTGAAGACGAAGAGAGCGGTGAAGAAGGAGAGGTTGGGGTGTACGGCGAAAGAGAGGATCAGTAAGATGCCACCTTGCGCCGCTGGTAAACGCAGCTCCATCTATCGTGGCGTCACTAGGTATGTATTTATCCCCTTCCACTTCCTCTCTCTTTCTCCCTCTCTCCCTCTCTATAGATATACTTGTAATCGTAGCTCAATCGGTGCCAATTGCTTGTGCCACATGTTGTGACATATAATAACCTTCTACTTTTACTTCTATTTATATATATATAGTACAATATATATAAATATATGTGTGATTGCTGGTAAATGTGGCATAAGCGTTCCGTGTGCACCCCGTTGTTGCAGATATATGATCTATAACAAATAAAGTTAATACTTATGAAGAAGTCACTATAATTATTGGATGAATGATGAATCTAATAAATTAGCAATCTTATATAAAGAAATATAGAATGTTTTAATGTTATTGAGATATACGGATATGGTAGTAGCAGTGATTTTACGGGGAACGCAAAGAAATATACTTAGAAGAGGATGTGCGGTTTTTGTTTATGAGAGATAATGAGAATGAGAGAGAAATCAGTTTTTTTTCCCTTTATAGTTATTGAATGTAATTAGGATATATGAGTGATTATGACAAAAATTAACTGTATTGGAGGAAAATTTGGGACAATCTTTCGCAGCCTCACCAATTTTTGGGTTGGCTTATTATGATATATGCACAATTGTATCCAACGAAGGAACTAGTGGAGACAGTTTTCTATGTACTTTGATTAAGAAGCTTAAAGAAAATTGGCGTTTCAGACTTGTCATATTATGAAAAAATAATCATATAGAAATCATATAAAAAATTAACGACTCCCATTTGAACTTCCCGGCTCCGTTTGAATAGGGGGGAATTTCATTTAGGTGTGCGATGTAACAACTTATTTAGCAGAAATATACGCTCATAATTCTTTTCTCCAACCAGGTCAAATACTATCCGACTTACTATTTTCAAACGCTATTGAAGCATTTTGGGTCGAGGATTATATTTGACGTTATATGTTACTAGTTGAATATAGTGTAAATAAGGAAAATGTTGTTCGAAAAATGACTTAGAACTATTCTTTGGTCAGAAAAGAAATTGAGAGTGGTTTGACTAAGGTAGGAATATTAAGGACATGCGTCTCCACTAAATAAGTTTCCCAACAAATTTTACCCAGGGCTAAAAGTTCCCTTTGAGTAATTCTTGATGATTAAGTGTTTGTTTAGTTCTATGCGAGTGAGTTACTATTTGTTTTGGTAGATGGTTAAAAAGCGGTGGAACCAGGATCTTCCCGTGGGGGATTGAAATTTGTAATTGTAAATTTTAGTATTCATGAGCTTGATTGCTACAATTGGAGATATTGGCCAAAATGGAAGTGGGAACCCAATTTTTTCTTCACCAGCTGTGGAGTCTGTGATCTCTTTGTGTTGACAACTAGCTTCTTCACTACGGTCAATTGTTTCCTGGTCTGTATCGTACCCAATTCTTAAACTAATGATTACTGATTGCCCGAACACTAGTTTTTGTCTAGATATCTAAAGTCGGTGATGACCATAAGCCATGGGGACGTATTTTTGTGCCAATTTGAATTACAGTGACAAGAATATTCATATGAGTGATGAAAAAAATGATACTTTTTAGCGGGGAATTATTGAGGAAGTTTTGTTCTGAAGAGATTCTTTGTTCTTTTTCTTCTTTATGTAATGATATGTAAGAGATCGACTAGAAGGCGCGTGAGTTCACATACAAAATATATGTCGTGTTCTTTTCAGAGAGGTCGTGAAAGAGCACTTCATTGCTACACTAAACCAAACTTTATGATACTAGTAACTGTTAGTTAACGGTAGTCTACTCTCATTTTTATCTTTGCGACCATACCCTTAGATGCTTAAATGCTTCTAAGGGGAAACATTGTAATTAGTTTCTGTTTAATTGGTTTAAATGTTGTTAGTATGGTTAGAGCAAACAACTAGAAGTTCTTAAAGAAAAGCATAATTATGGAATTATAAATTTGCTGCTGGAGTACTGTCCTGGTTGTATGTTCGAGTATCTAAAATTAATAAAACTGTTGATTTGTATAGCACTTCATCGTGATAAGAAGAGGTGTGTGTTAGGCTGTTAGCTGTAAAAAGTTTTGATTTAATGAATTTGAAGTAACGAGTGTTTAATCGTGATCCAAAAGCCTCACTTGGAATACCACTCAAATTCGTTCATGAATTTATTCATATCAATAACAAACTCGTTATTACCTTAGTGTAATCAGTAAATGCATACTTACAAGACCAGGCCCAGAACAAGAAAGACTTGTTAGAGGAATTCCTTTTTTTGGTTCTTGTATTGCTGAAAATATTATAAATCCGATTAGGAAACCAACAAGACCCGAGAAGACGCACATCCCAGTCAACGAAGGAAAAAGGGAAAAGAATGATTTTATCCCGCGCCAATTTATTCACATAGAAAAGAAAACACTCGTCCATGAAAGAGTCTTAAGGGTTTAAACTTTAAAACTTTTCTCAGGTGTACTAACTAGGTGTTCTTGCAATACATAGTGGTTAGAACCCTTGGAAGTTAAGTGCAATTTATGCATACACAGGATCCTTTTCGCAATTCTCAGAATTTTTAACTATGTATCCCGTTAAAGATTTGAGGGCCGAGACAAAAGGCTTGAGTGATTTTTAACTAGCCATGGTTGCAAGCCGTTTTCCAAGTTTTATGTAGTAATTCAATCTTATAATATAACTCTCGTTTCCATTTTTTCATCTTTTAATATATTTTGAAATCGAGTCTATTAAGCCATTGGAGATGATTTTTAAAATCCAGGCATGTCATTTACATGGAAAACATTACCTTGGTATTCATCTCAGGGTCCGACTTGATAGTAACTTTAAAACACTTCTGTCTAAGCACAATACTAGGGATTTCCTTCAATGAAAGTTAAATTAATCTTTCCAAGATCTGGTGTCTGGATCCGAATTATCAATCATGTTACCATTGTACTTCTTTCTAAATCCCTGACATTATCTCTCTATTGGTTAAATAGGCATAGATGGACTGGTCGTTATGAAGCCCATTTGTGGGATAAGAGTACTTGGAACCAAAACCAGAACAAGAAGGGAAAGCAAGGTCTCTGTATCTCTTGCTCTTTGCTTTACCCTTCCATAAATGTTTCCTTATCTATTGGTTAACCAAGAAAATATTCCTTTCATATTTTTTTTATTGAATTCTAATCTCAAGTATTTTGATACTACATGCAAATACTGACTTGAATTGGAAATCCACTTCTGCAGTTTATTTGGGTAAGTTGATAGCTTCATCTATTCCTGATTTTGTACTCCTCAGTATGTTGGAGCTTTTTTTAAAGAATGCCATTTACAGGTGCATATGACGACGAGGAAGCTGCAGCAAGAGCATATGATCTTGCAGCCTTAAAATACTGGGGGCCGGGAACACTTATCAATTTTCCAGTGAGCTATTTCTGCTTGAATCCTTTAAAATAATTTTTTGAATTTTTCAATTGCCAAAAAAGCTAAAACTTTTTTTAAACTTAATAGTCACTTTAAAAGACAAAATCAATACAAAATTAGTCGACTTGTTAAATTGTAGCACAGTATCTGAAATTTGGTGATACTTCTTAAACATGGATCGATAAACTCCTTACACTGAATATAACAGTATCAGGTGTCATCGTAATAAAGTTACTGAATTGAATCTGTTGATCTATTTTTGTAATGTTTGTACACAACATTGTGGATCAGGTCTCAGATTACAGTAGGGATTTAGAAGAGATGCAAAATGTTTCAAGGGAGGATTACCTTGCATCTTTAAGAAGGTGGTTTTTTATATCGTATTTAAGTCCCCCCATGTTTCTAAACAGTTTGTTCATAATATATACCATGAATCTGCAGAAAGAGCAGTGGTTTTTCAAGAGGAGTTGCCAAGTATCGTGGGCTTTCCAGGTATGCTTGTTCACATATAATTGAATTTGATAAACAGTTTTACGGAGCGAGAACCTGGGAATTTTCTCGTTTTCCTGAGTTGAATGGGTACTTTGAGCATAGTTCCCTATCCATACTTATGTGGCTCTCAATTTAGATGATGGAACACAATAAGTAAAATGACAATTGTCTAACAAGTAGAGTTTTACTTCTTATCCATGGAATACCACATTTGAGTTACATTCACAATCAATTTCTGGTTTTTTGTTGTCAAAGAGCATGATTAAGGAAAGTCCAGCTGTTCTCATGTATGTTTGTTGTCTAGACTGTCTAGTACTCTAGTTATACTGTACATGCACTACACATATATTGGTGAAGTGCACCGCTTCTGTTTACTGGTCCGTGCCTTGAATGATTAATTCAAACTTGTTTTAGTGATGAATTTACTGGGCCAGCCTGTTTCATCACATATATGGTTCTCACCTAATATCTTTCCTTTGTGTTGCATGTCAATTATGATTGTTGCTTAGCCGCTGGGATCCATCAGGTGGACGTACACCTGGACCTAATTATTTCAATAGCATACATTTTGGTCAGTTCCAAACTTCCAATAAGATTAAACCTCAATCAGTTTTTAGATTAATATGATTTGATTGCTGATGAACCTCAGACCTCTCATTGAAAGTGTATCCTTATAAATGCACAGGTGAAGATGCAGGTGCGGAAAGTGAATACGCTAGTGGCTTTTGTATCGATAGAAAGATTGATCTCACACCTTACATAAAATGGTGGGGATCCAGCCGTATACGAGCAGCAGATTCGTTCTCTAAATGTACAGATGAAACAAAATCTGGCCATTCCGATGATATCGAGAGTGAGCTTAAACCATTGGAACGGGCTATACATGCTACTCAGCCTTACCAAATGCCCCGTCTTGGCATTGCACAAGAAGGGGAAAAGAGAGAGACTAAGCTATCCGCAATGAGTATATTGTCACAGTCAGCTGCATTCAAGAGCTTGCAAGAAAAAGCGTCAAAGAAGCAAGATAATCCATGCGAAAATGAAGGAAACGAAAATAAGATTGCAGTGAACAAAATGGAATATGGAAAAGCTGCTGAGAAATTAAACGAGGGGGAGTTACATTTGCAGAGAAATATGTACCCTATTCCTCTCAGTTCTTTATTGTCTGCACCGCTTATGACTAGTTACAATACTATCGATCACTTAAATGACCCAATTCTTTGGACTACTCTGGGTCCTGTTATTCCGCCTGGACTTTCTCACTCTACTGAGGTTTGTACTTCTGTTGCACAAAGATGTTGGTTTTAGGTTTATTTTGGTGAAACAATTTCTCAAAGTAAAACAATTAAGGAAAAGAAAATGTTGTTCTTGCATCTATATGATATTTTGTAACAAAAAATGTTCTCTGTGTAACAGTTTACCCACTACCAAAGGCCGCTCGGTGTTTCGTGAAGTAGTAAACAAGCACAAGAAGAAAAATCTGTTGTGTTCTTCTTCACAAACATAAAAAAAAAAAAAAAAACTTGCCAATATATATTTGGATATTAGGCAAATTTGCGTAGTGATATCCTAATCTTGAATGCAACTTTTTAGTTATCAAATTCAATCTTTTTTATCAGGTTACAAAGACAGAGACCAGTTCAAATTACACCTTCTTCCAGCAGAAAGAATAACAGTTTCCTACTTTAGTTGGATTTTGTTTTGAGAGCATGTATTTGGGCACGTATACATCAGGTTTTACTGTCACCTATTTTTTCCCATTTCGTATTGTTGATCAGGTTGTATAATAGTGAAATGCTGAGAGATAAGTGATAACACGTTAATTAGTGTTGTATATTACTTGTAGCAATTTTATTCCCCTACAGAAAAATTAACAAGACAGCGGTGTGTAACATATTTTCTTTTTGATTAATTTTATACGGTGACAGAAGTTGCGCTATGGCTTCCTTACCTTTTCATTTAATAATTTACAAAGCGCTAGCAATAAATGTTTTGAGTCCATATGAATAATTAGAAAAAAAACCATTTGATTGCCTATATTACACTGGAGGGTGTGCGGTAATTACATTATAATTTACAATTTCCTTTGAAAGCTAGCCTTGGAACATGCACATTTGCAAGCTTATGTATATTGACATTTGATATAAACATAATACATGCTTGTATCATGATATAATCTAGCTACATTACTTAAAAAAAAGTGTCATTATGCGTTGATCTACTTGACTGTTGGATATAATTTCCTATTTGCATGATTGAGACATCAAAAGAGTCGCTATTTCAGTAGCCTCTGCCCTTTTCCTCTTCCTTTCTCTTTCTTCTCCATCATCCAACCTCACTCCAAACAACATTGGCCTCGCATCTCCCATAACAATATCTTCCTTTCTTGCGTAAATGGCCACCAAATCAACGAGTTCTTTGCACTTCGTCTTCATGTTTGAAAGCTCGGAGGTTAGCACCACTTTCTCCCTCTTAAGTCGTTTGTTCTCGTCGATAAGGGTGTTGTACTCGTACGAGGATGTAGTTGAAGATGATCTTTGATCGTCGTCAGCTTGATCTTTTGGCGTAGGAAGATGTGGTACTTGTGGTGCCTTGTTTGCCAATGTCTTTCTGCGACGGATTTGGCAGATGAGATCCTTTTCTCCTTTGCGAAACTTTTCATTGAAGAATTCCCAACGGCTTGTCGCGACCTTTCGGAAACCCTAAGAATTGAGTAATGTTAAGCTTTATGATTGAATTTGAAGTACCATCTACTTGAAAGTTAGCACAGATATGTCTTTACGACAGGAGATGATACCAACACGGCGAAACGCCAAATTTTTTAGAAAAAATAGGACACAAAAGGGTTATGACATGACAAGTAATAAATACTAAATAGGTTATTTATATATAGTTGTATACATATTTAGTTTACCAAAAACAATAAAAATATAAATGTATTAATTGCAAGGACAAGTATTAGTAATCACTCCAATTGTTATTTTAGTTCTTTAGAAAAATTATTAGATTTGAAAGTTAATAGATTTTTATATTACACAATTTGTGTTTTTCATATATTTAAAGTGTTCATGACGTTACAAAACGTGTCCATTGCGTATCTCGGAAGTGTTTACATAAATAACATATGAGTGAGTCATGGAGGGAATTCAAGCGTCCGACCTATGATGCACGGTGGCTTCATATTTTTTTTTTTGAGAGTCGATATAGACATGCATGAGAGACGACAAATGATGTGTCTGACACAGAATATTATTCGGGTGGACACAAACAATTAAATGGTGGTCATGAGCAAAAGAACTTTCTTCATTCTATATTTTGTCATGCATATTATAAATTTATTGCATTTTGTAATGATCCACGAAGAGAAACAACAGAAAATTGGCATTCCAATATATTTTTATTAGGATTTCATGATTGGAACAAATAGTGCGTTTGTATGGGAAAAGGCAAAAAAAGAAACCGAAAACAAAATAGAAACTTCTTAAAGAAATGTGTTCGTAAGACAGTGACATAGGAGTATATAAGAAGATATGATTTCCCTAATGTGGCTAAGTGGGAAAGCAAACTAACACATAAGACCATATCGTGACTAGTAGTAGTCGCACCAATAGTCAATGATTTTTAATTGATAGGCCATATTTGACTGGTTTCATTAGTTTAATTATTTACCAATCCTAAAGGCACACGTTTGAGAAGCCGAATGGAGTAGTTTTTTATCTTCCAAATTAATTACTAAAATTACATTAGTTAGGAAATTAGTATTTCATATCGATCAAGTTATGGTCTTATGGATGGTTTGAGATGAAACTGACTACCCTTTTAAGTCAAGGAAAACCTATTCATAAATGAATTGATGTTAATTACCGCATATTCATCTACTATAAAGTTTTCTGTATAGTCCATGTACTTTACTTATTTCTTAGAGCCGAGAAAAGGATTATCCGCATATCATACCCCATTTCTCTTCACCCTTTCGTGCATCTTAACTTATTTTATTCAAAAAATTTTTCTAAAAAACTTGAATTTTTTTTACAATTACTATAATACATGTATCAATACATTCCAATAATTATTTTTAAAAGAAAATCCACACAAAATTTATTTTGGAATAAATGTATAAATTAGTGTAAATTAAACATTGAATATTAAAAAAATTGTCTAAAACAATATTATGTTCAAATGCTTTAAAATTTGAATACAATATAATATAAAAGTTTATAAAGTTGCGGTATAAGTTGTGAAAATTTAAATTTTAAGTGAAAATAAACAATGGTGCACAGAAGGGAGTAGAGAATAGAGATAGAAGATTTAGACTCCTTTAAAATCACCAACATATACAAAAAATTACAAATTTACAGACACTTATGGCATACATGTGTATCTTTTAACTAAGATTTATCAAAATAAATAAGTCATGATATAAGATTCCTTCTTAATGGTACCTATTTTTAGGTTAAAATTATGGATATCCTTTTTGTTTAATCAAAGAGCTATTGTTATATACTACTCTGTATATATCTATTTACAATTTTGACCGGTAAATATATTGTGTTTAAATTATTGAAATATAAATTTTTAAAATTTGTTTATATAGTTTAACATTTGAACTATATGATTAACTTTTAAAAAATTCGATTTTCATAACTTAGATATGAGTTATTTATAAATATAGAGTTCTAATATTTTAAGATGGAGGTACTACCGTACTTAAAGACACATCACAGAAAAAGGTTACATGCATGTGTAACCGTCACACATAATAGAACATTTTTAATAATTCATCTACATGTAATTTACAAGTCACACTTTCCTCTTATCTCAGCAAATATATTTATAAATATGAATATATATACACACACATATAACAAAGTTATAAGATGATAAAAAAATCTTAATAAAATATTGATTATGCATGTCAAATAAGAAACTTCAGTCATTTAATTTAGATTTTAAAAGAACCAGATGTTAAAGAAAATTTAAGAAGAGATAATACGTTGTTTCACCCAAAAATTAGTCCTCGCCCATCTTTTTCTCTCTTATCGAGACCAATTTGTTGAGTATGTAAAAAATTGCTACTTTGTTCGACCATTTGCGATGTGTTTTTCAATTCCCAAAGATAGTAAGGGGATTCATCTATACCCTTGGCAGAAAAGTTCGTTACTTTTTTTTAAGTTCCATGACCAATATTGGCCAAACTAAGGGAAAATGCATCCTGATTAACCTTTATCGTTTCTATAATTATTTTCTTTTGTTATAATTGAATCGATGATAATTTAAATTCATCAAAATTAGATAAATCAAGCTTACATAGGTATTAAGCTGTCGGACGAAGCTGGAAAAGTTACTATGCTTGAAAAGCGTGGGGAGAAGGTCCCTCGCAAACTCCGCGGGTTGCCACACTACAAACGCCCCTCCATCATCATTCCACGATATTACAGAGTCCGTAGACGGATCCTCGATCAGCATGTAAGTCTTCATCAGAAAAGGCGGTGGTGAAGATTTCCTAACATACTCCAATACCATCATTTTTTCTTGATCACTTGAATATTCCATCTAATATAATCTAGTAGTCTTATTTCTAGTTCTCTATTCTATTTCTTTCTTATTCTAGAGATAGTTAATTATATAGATATATGTATTATGTATATATTTATTTTATTTTTAGGAGGAGAAGAGAAGGAGGGCGGTTAAGAACTCCCAACCCCAGCAGTAGAAACCTGACACGGCTATTCCTCCGCTTTTATTCATGAATATTTAATGCCACCTTATATAGCTACTTCTTTAGCTTTACTTGCCTTGTGTCTCTCTCTTTTTTTCAGAACCAAATGAGGTACAATATACGTGTTTTTATAGTCCAAAACAGCTGCCTTAACTTCATCAAAACAAATATTGATTAAGATATATTAGAGTATTGTTGTATTTAGCTAGTCAAAAGGCTAGCATGTCCAAAATGTTTACAATGTTGCACTAAAACTGGATCAATTAACTTTAAATTGCACATGAACACCAAGTTTTTTTTTAAACACATTGTTAATGATGAACAAGATCTAAATGACTAAACATAAACGAAAATACATATCTGCAAAAGCTCCTAAACTCTAAAATCTCACCTAAAACATCATTCCTAAGTAAATCAAACGATATCAACCATAATAAAGTATAAGTAAAAATATAACACATCTCAAAAAATTACACAGAGCAATGAAATATCGACCAATAAGTGCTTCATGACATGCTTAGTAATTAATTTTGGATCGAAAGAAAAGTGAAAAATAACATTTTCGTAACAAAATATTGTTTTTAGTGCAGAATTGGATTTTATTTGAATATTTAAAAGCTAGTAGCAAGGGTTATTTTATATTTGATTACAAGCTAGAAACAAAAAAAAGTCATTTTATGCCTACTTCTTTTTCATGTTTGCTTTGCGTAGCCAATGGCCCAATTTCAGTGTAATACTATACAAATATACAAATATGTTCTCAGTCTCATCCATTTTTCCCTGGTACTAATTTAGGATTGCAACGCATATATGTGCCTTATTTAGTTATTTTGCATACATTTAATACAATATGTCAACGTGCCAATCATTTATTTAGCTTAATGTGTCAATCACTCTTAATATTTTTTTACCAATATTTTAAAAAAAATACAGAACGCGTAAAACCATAATTAATTAATTACAAATTCTACATGTCTGCATGCAGGATACTTACAGAAGGAATTACTAGATTCTAAGACTTGAGTATTCTGCAAATTAAAATATTGGTAAAAAAATTGCCTTCGTTTTACTTGCAATACGGATTTGACTTTTATGTGCCTGGTTTTTTTCTTCATAAATACGTACGTGCTGGGTTTCATAGACTTAGATGTACAAAGACTTGACAAGTTGATAATTTTGAATCCACAAATTGAATTAATATCATATGATCATATCAAATGTGTGTAGACGGTTAACATAGACTAGTTCAAGCAGGTATAAAAGTCACATAATATTAAATTAAAACAATTAAGAACGTAACACTGGAAGAATAGTACCAGTACAATCATTACCAATCACAACTCCATTATGATTTTACTTTCCAGGAGGTCCATTATTTACTACTAGTACTATATATTACATAACAATATATATAGAGTGAACAATCATCTAATATTAGGACTAAAATGGTCAAAAGGGTTCTGTTTGGATAATTATGATCAATTATTAAGCCTGTCAAAATATAAACATTGCACAACTGGTTGTATATACCACGCCAACATGAAAGCTGTATTGATGACGAATAAATGATCTCATAATCTGGTATTAATTTGAGCGTAATACTGTTAGTTGAAGTTATGATGCAGAAATAATACGTATGAATATTGGCATGATCCAGAACGATGGATCTAATTAAAGGTAAACTTGCATGCATTTAAAAATTCCAGGTTTATAATCAATCAACCTTTATTTAGGAGTTAAGGTAGTTCCAATTTAGCAAAGGCGAAAGGAAACTTTTGAAATTACAACTCCATCTCTCTTGTTTTTTGAGAAAAAAATTAATACACTTAATTTCTATCTCTATTATTCTCCACCACTTAATGATTTTAATATATTTTATTTGATTATTCAACAAAATAAAATCCTAAATATAATATTTATGTAACCCTAGTTGAGACAACCATAAACTTAAATATTAATTAAAAATATTTAAAATTTTAATGATTTTAATATATTTTATTTGACGATTCAACAAAATAAAAACCTAAATATAATATTATACAACATTATTTGAGACTACCCTAAACTTAAATATTAATTAAAAATATTAAATATATGGCCGAATAGCATACTCTTAAATTTCGGGATGAAAATGAAATTCTAAATTTACATTAAGGACTGGTGTGTTGAGAGTCTGATTGAGTCTATCTGGTTCATTAACATTATTGTTATTTTCCAGGACCATATCAGATTGGCTATTGGTCTTAGAATAGATGTGTTAGTCTGGATCTGATATTCACATTTTGAAGTAATAACATTAGAAAATTTATACTTCCATTGAATACTAAATAGAACGCAGTCAGCCAACAAATTTGATCAGTGGATATAGATATTTTACCAACAGACCATTACACACGTCTTGCCCCACTTCTAAAGTTTTCTCCTTTATTGTACTTTTATTTCTTCTTTTTACACAGATTACTAATATGATACATAGTTAGGTGAGACAATGCTTTTCGAATAGCAAGACCAATAATTAAATTAAATTGCCGAACGTGTAAATAGAGACCTTGTTTTCTTCTCATGCACGAGTGTAGTCTTACAATTCCTTCAAAAATATGATCATATAATCCTTAGAGTTTTCTTGTGTTATTATATATTATAGTATATACTTTTGACTATCTGTTCTTCTAACTCTATCATATCAAAGAATGTGAAACTTCTGAAGTAAGTATGAGAAACTAGTATATTTGACTGTAAGTGTAAATTGATATTAATTTGAGTTATTTTATTTAATACTGCACTTCGGACCTCCTCTTCTGTTTCGATATGCATATCTTTGTGAGTAAGATTATTTTGTCAAAAAAATTGGGTGCTATTCCATTCCACAACACGTGAATGGGTACAACTACCAACAACACAAGTTTGAATTATTTGTCACATTAATAGCACTCTTCATAACAATATTCAACTGTATGATGTATACAGTATTTAACTTCAAGGGCTAAAATTCTTTGCATAAAAAACGATGATAAGATTGGTTTAGTCTTATAAGAAGGTATAACAGGAAATTGTCATATCTGTACTTTATGTTGAAGAGATGAAACCTGTAATATTTGCCAAATCAACTGAAGAGAAATTGTCTAAATGATCCTAACTTACTCGCCAATCACTTCTTCAAACTAGCTCTGAAATTACCAGGTTTTCTTTAAAATATTTATAGAAGACAAATCAGGTTTGTTTCAAGGTTGCAACCCGTTATACCTTCATATTTGAACTATATATTTTGCCATCATATATAGATGTTTCTCAGTTGATACTAATGTTTTGATAAAAATTGAAACAATGGGACAAAAAAATGTTAAAAGGTGAAACCTCAGGGAATATCTTTTTTTTTTTTAGTTTCCCTGTAAATTATTAGTTTTACGTACCAAAGTCAATTTACGTATGGGGTGGGGGTAAGCATTGAAATTAAATCTATTAATTACATGGGGCACATCCATATGACGGGTGGGTGGTCAACCATATAATTTTAAAAAAATATATACGGTATTCTCGCAACCCATTCAATATTTTTTTTTGTAACTTTTCTCAAAATTATATATTGTTAGTGTAATATCATATCATAATTTTGTATGTGCTGATAATATGTAAGTAATACTTAAAAAATTAAAATATGCAATTGATTATTAAATACATTTTACACCAACTTATCATATTGACATGTATGTAACACACATCTATAAAAAAATTAAACAAAAATAATAATTAGAGTAGTGGTGAGTGCAAACAAAATTTATAAAAGAATTTTTTATGGATTGTATTTTAATTGAAGTGAGTATACTGAAATTGTGTAATAAATATTTAATTGTTCGTATATATCTATTATTTAATATACGTTTAGTTTTTTCAGGTTTTTTCATATATTTTCTTACCTTTGTGTCTTAATCTTTTGACTTGTTATACCTTTATTTCTTAAATTTAACTTTTGTATCTTTTTTCTTTCTATTTTATTTTATTTTTAGTCAATTTTAAAACGCTGAAACTTTCGACACATGACTGCACGTGACATTACTGTTGTGGTTTTTTTTGGAGTTTGAAAATAAAATCGAAATTGAGCGAAAATAAAAAAAAATAGAAATAAAATACATTTTAATCAAGAAATCAAGGTAAAAAATGAAGAAAATATGGTAAAAAGGTAAAAAAATCCGGCTTCTCGGTGTTTATACTTTGAAAAATATTATGCGTTTTTATTAATTTTGACAAGCACGCATTTGGTGCTGTTTCCGCCATGATCAAGTAACATCCAGTTTTTATGCACACGTTTAGACATTTCAAGAAAGTTAAGCCGAAGAAGATTTTAATTTGGTGGGATAGCTCAATTTAGCTGATTTGGTCTAAATACTGGTGCAATGCAACGCCCCATTCTAACCGCAATTGCTATAATATATATTACTAATATACTATGCATAGCCATATATATTAATATAATATTTATAACATGTGTATATGTCCAACATGGCAACGTCGGAAAATTTAGATGGAGAAATAAACACAAATTAATAGGCGTCCACAATATACTCTTCAATTTTATATCACAGAAAAACAGCACCCTTTTCATTGTCTTTTAGTAGAAAACTATGCATGAATTTCAAAATATCCCACGATTTTTTCCTGGTTCCACCATTTTGTCCAACCATGACTTCATGCTAACAAATAGTCTCTTTTCCCACTAATCCACTAAGCTGTCATGATTTTTAACTACTTGGTTTAGTTGACGTATAAATGTTTTACGTATTCATTTACTTCAGAAGATAGAACTCAAGAAATCTCTGAAATGACATTATGGCAAATGCTGTCACTCAAATAAATTAAAAAGACATCAGCGACATCTTTTCATGTAAATACACACAAGTATACTTGACAAACAGTTTTCTTGAGTTTCCAATCTTAGTCGAAAACAATATCTGCTAAGAAACTAAGAGTGTGTGTTACAATCTAAAGTCTACATTAGTAATTGAGTCTGATTTTAGTACTCTATACGCAATCCAAATTAAATATATATTATGATGAATTTGCACTAGTGTTAGTTACAACCTTGGTCAATTTACAGTGTCATATAAAATATGTAAATTCGTTCAAGGACCAAAATTTGTGTGATCTGACAGCACCTGAATATATATATACGGAATACGCAACAGAGAGATGCATGATCCAGCAGCTCATGACTACTCAATAATAATGCATAATATCGAAAGTCTATAATTAAAGGGTTTTACACTTATTTACCATATATATATATATATATCATTTTGTATGTATAGAAGAATATGTATATATCATTTTGTATGTATAGAAGAAATCATATTCTTGAGTTTCTGTATGAACTGGACTAGGAAGGATTAAATATTTGGTGATGCGGAACTTTGCAGCAATACGACTTTTACTATAGTGAATATTATATTTGAAATGTTGGTTGGTGTCTTTGACAAAAATGATTGGAACCTTTTGTTTTGGTCGGTAGTGATTGGAGAGTCAAATCTACACAATGTTTTTGTTCCCAATTTCAAATAAAACAGAGAAAATAATAATAAGCATTACAATTACTTAAAATGTTCATGCAAGTATTCTGTTTCTTGTTATTCTGAAGTATATATGCAAACCCAAAATCAGCTTTCAGTTTCGAATAATCCTGAACTCAATCAATACATGTAACTTGCAGGTGGAAATAGCTATCTGGATTCTGGGGTATAAATTAGAATTAACAGAATAGCACAAGTAATTTTGGCATTTTCTTTTAAAAGATTAACTCTGTCAGACACCATCTTTAGCTGACACAGACACTACGAACGATCCTCAACAGCTATGAAACCCCCCAAACAGAAATTACCAAAGCTATTAAGTATTAAGCGTTCTGATCAATTTATACGTGTTCTGATCCTCAACAGCTATGGAACCGTTTGTCCTGATCATGTTTTACCATAACTTGGTTTACTGTGTCCTAGGTAATCAAGGATACAGAGGTACAATTTATAGAAAAATCGTATAATTTTGGCAATTCCATTTCTTTCATTTCGAAATAGAGCACAGCATCAGTAATCCTAATGTACACATGCATCTACCTCTGGAGAAGTCATGGTGCATGAGTTGTGGAATCGGGGAGATCATCAAGGATGAAAGGACCGAGTTTACCAGTCCTGAACAAAGTTAGAAACTTCTTTGATACCATGGTCCGAGCCTCACTTGCCTTGTGTGGTATTTTCATAGCCTTTTGAAGAGCTTCAAATTGCTGTTCCATCAGATTCTCTAAATCGGTTTCATCTTCTAAATTACCATCAAATTCGGAGAGAGACGTGAACAGTACTTGCTGTACTGCTGTCACAAGATCCTGGACAAGAAACAGAAAAGATTTTGTCATGTAAAATCTAAAGGATGAAGGAAAAGAAATTTCGACCAGTCAAATAATAAAATGTAAAGATGAAGTAACCTCTACGGCCAACATAGTGATACGCATCACTACATTTTATTAAGCTATATAACCAGACCTACTGTTTTCATCAAGTGATTCCTTTTATTCAAATTTACTCCATTAAATATTTCTCAATACAATATTTCAACATGTCAGAAGTCACAATATTGTGTGATTTTATATACTGCAACCGAATTTTAAGAACCGAGAGAACAATACAGAGAATGTAAAAGTTACTTGCAGTTTCCAATGTAAAACCAAAATGTATCGAGAAAGAATGGAGTCTTTTGAAGTTTACTCATTTTACTTTAATCCAATTATTTTCAGCAGAAGCACAGAAGTACCTTTTAGTAAGACATCAATAAATAATATCATAAATTAAAATGATACTCCTATACATTAATATTATACTCGTTTTTGTCACCAGATTCACTAACGAGTTTCTCCATTCTTTTGTCGATTAAGTTCTTCCAGTGGAGTGGAGTGGTTCGACTATTCAGAACTGCCAGCAAGTACTGCGAAATGCGCTCTTCGCCAACAACCGAGTCTTTTACGGACCCTGTTTTATGCATAAAAAAAAACAAGTCAACAAAAGTGTAGTTCATCATTGACTCAAAAATATACCTCCAAGTATACTGGTCTTTACCTCATGAAGACCTGCATAACCAGACATGACTTTCCAAAATTTACTAAACTCTAGAGTTCTGTTTAACTGATTTTTAGGTCCTTTCTCTTTTATTTTTCCTGGTTTCAAATATCCCTAACCTGATTCTTGAGAAATCATTTGAATTCACACTTGTCTCTTTTTCTGCTCTAAATTTTATTTCGGAATCATTGACTATGTAGGTTTCTAAAACTAAGCTATCACAAAGAAATTCTTGAAAAAAGTATTCTCTTAAGCCATCTGTTCAATGAATTATGCAATGTCTCTAGTTTGCCAACCAAAATACCATTCATGACAAAACTTGACCCGAGTTGTGCTCAAGTTGGGCCATATATAATTTCTTTTACGGGCAGCAATGGAAGGGATAAACATGTGGAAACATGGGGAGAAAACACATCATAATGTCCTCGTGAAAATTTACAACTCGCTCCATTCACTTCCTTCATTAAGGATGTCATCAAAGTAGAAAATTTTGTTATGAATAATATACTACGACGCAGTACTTTCATGTTCTGCAGATCTATATTTTGGCTTTTGGGGGGTGATAGCAACAAGTTAAAAAGATTCTATTTTACACCCTTGCATCTCCGTGGTTCGGCATGGGACAAAGATACAAGCGAGGAAAAATAAATTTCGTGTAAAAAATAGGTTTCAATAAACAAACAGAGCGTGTGTGATCAAGAAAATTGGATGTCAATGCAAAATTTAAAGGCGAAAAAGTGATTAGTGGTAGTCATTACGTGTTGGATTTTAGGAGTTCATACCAGCTAAAGCTAATTTTAACCCTGTTTCTACGTCTGGGATACTAGGTACCAATACTCCAGGTGTGTCCAATACATATATACTGGGCCTGTGGGCAATCTGCAAAAGTTCAGAAACCAAATGAAACACTTACAATTTTATGCACTATTGTTTATAGTTTCTGGTGAATATTCAAACACAGTTTTATATAAATGAGACACAAGAGTATTTAGTGAAAGAACAAATTGTTGAGTAAGACGAACACAATTGTTACACACCAACAATGAATATAAAAAAATCATGTTCGATCATTCCATATTATTACTTTATTTTTTCCCATTTTTTCGTTCAATAAGTAAACAACAAACCAAAAAAGTTCACCTTGAAACCAGCAATATCTTGAGTAACACCAGGCAATGGGCCCACAGTAGCTCGTTTCCTTCTGCCCTGCGCTAAGAAACATAGTGAAGATGGGAATTCTAAACACTTGATGCTAATTAATCTGAATCCTTATACTGTTATTGCAATGTAGAAAGCTTACTCGGAAAACGATGTGATGCAATCTGGTGAATAGAATTGATTAAAGCCGATTTTCCAACATTAGGAACGCCTACCACCATAACCAGCAGGGTAGGTTCTTTAATAATCGCCTCTTTCAACTTGAACTCAACATGATCTAGAAGCTTCTCACCAGAATAAAAGATTCAATAAGTTAAGAAACATTAAGATTCAATGAAATAGCAAAGTACTAGAAATTTTCAAACTGAGAGGAAGACATGGCTAGATAGGGTAAAAACCAGATAAAATGCTCATCTACATTAAAAAACTCCCAAAAAAACAATGAATATCCTGAACGAATACAAGATAATACAATATCAGATACATAGGTTTGAGTATCATTGAGTCATCCAGTCATTGACCAATCTAATACATCTTCGACTTGTATGTGTGTGTGTGTGTGTGTACATACATAGCCATATTATGACCAATTTTTCGAAAATACTTTTAGTATGCCGAATTTGCATGATATGATACATGTAGACATGCAAATAGCTGGTCATCCAAATAAGGAGATTAAAATGCACAGTAACAATGAATAACAAACAATGTTACCAATTTGCATGCCCTGAACTAGTGTCCTCATGGAACCAGCTTAAACTATAATAAACTGGGATCAAATATGTACATTAAGGTTTTCAAACAATATGCACGTGAGCAAAGTATGTAAGAAGACTTCATTTTTCACTTGTAATTAACGTAATACGATTAAAGTATTAAACTAATCAATGTTGTGCGAACATTATCAGAAATTAAAGCCCAAAGGACAATGGACCTTTTTAACAGAACTTCTGCTATGGGCATTTATTGGGAGACAGTCTTGCTTGCGAGCTTCGAAATAGCTAGTCCAGTGCTGCCAAAGAAAAATAATATTAGTAACTAGACCACCAGGGGGATAATAATACCCCTACGGCCCTACTTACAAAACTTTGCAATCCTAATGCTTAGGCAGTGTTTGCAATTCCTGAACAATAAAGATAAGTTATGACAATCCCTCAGACGACAAAATCCGACCTAATCAATCAAGCAACTCTTGAGCAAGGAGATTTGGCCACAGATTTCCAAGTAAGTGGATATCTCACCCTGTTTGTAAGAGTTTTGAGAAAGTAACACAATGTTTAACTGAATTTTGCTTGTGATTAAAAGAGAAATGAAAACATCAATCTTAGATTTGTATTTTAAAATAAAAATAAAAACAGTTATCAAAACCAGTAAAACCTTTGCAGTGTATAAGAAAACTTCTCTTTAGCTGTTCGAGCATAGTCTAACAATAATATTTTTTGTGGAACCAGTTTCTTTGAAGCCTACTATCCCAACCAGGAAAGCAAAATGATAATATATGAAAGTAGGACAAACAACAAATCACACAAGTGATGACCCCCAGAAGGACATTTTTCCGGTTTTCCCTGAGTCCGCTCTTCTTCACTATAAACAAGACAAACATTACTCACACTTAAACCCTTTCTCTCGGATGCAAAACTGATCAGTAATCAACCAGATTGAAAATGCGTTAGAAATTAATGAAGGATCGAACATTCATTCCAAAAAAAAAGGAAAACCTTCACGATCACTCTCCCATGTGGTTTAAATTTCTTTACCTAACTTACGACTGTATTCAGTGACGGAACGAGGAGGCCGATTTCTATATAATATTTTTTCCATGCCCTATTTGAGTTAAAAATTGGTGTGTGTGTGTGTGTGTCTCCATCTAGTTTCTACCGTGACTGTATGTAGTTTTTTTATCACTCGGATAGTGTTATTTTTTTGTGTATGTGCTGTTTGTGGCTTAATTATCTGATCTTTATTTACTATGCATAAATCGAAGTATTAGTTATCATAATTTAAATAAAAGGGATTGACACCATTTCACTATACAATTACTACATTACTTCTTAGAACAAATAAATATTTAATTAGATAGGTCATTTGTCCTAGACTCCTAGCTAATCCTCCGGATACTTAGTTATTCAGTGTCATTGCCTATCAAGTTTTTCATGTAATTTAAAACATAACCAGTTTGAAATTAATGAATAACTTGTCATAAATTTAATTTTTGTAATTAAAACATAATCTCTAGATCCAGAACAAGCTTGCAAATTTATGAATAACAAAGAAAGGCCAATAAAGGTGTGTAATTTCCTAAACTCAAATTTCACTCCTCAAAAAAATTAGTAAAATACTCTAAAATTTTCAAATAAGTAACTGACTGTTAAAGCCACATATAACTTATAGACGATGTGGTATAATTACTCTAACACTCCCCTCGCTCGTGGCCTGACTTGACGAGCGGACATATTAAATGGATGGAGGTGAGCCCAACATCGCTAGACCCACTCTGATACCATGTTAAAGCCTCATAGACCTTACCATTAAAAGGTCTCGTAATGGTAATGATGGATATCTCTTTATAAACCACATGCTCGATTATTATCTAGACGATGTGGGATAATTACTCTAACACTTACTTATATTAATTTTTTCATCTTCCATAATGGAAACAGTAAATACAGCAAATTTAAATAAGAGTGAACATGGATATTATATATACACATATGTACACATACTTGTAGAACATTAGGATTGGCCAAATCGGTTTTATTGAGAGCGATTATTCGCCTCTTCCCTGCCAACATAGGCTGAAGGTCTTCGTTTGCCGAAGTAATCGGTATCTGTAATTTCACATTATTAGCTGCGTCTACATGCACAAATACATACATACATATATACATACATATATATATATATAAATAAGATACATACGCGAGAGTCACGGACTTCGATGACGAGATCGGAGAGCTTAAGGCGGTGACGGATGGCACGTGTGGCGGAGGCCATGTGACCGGGAAACCAGTTTATAGGCCCACCACCACCTAACCCTAACCCGATTCCATTTTTCACCATTTTCATCTTCTTCATCTCTCTCTCTCTAGAAATAATACAGTCTTTAGCTCAAAACCCCCTGGTAGTTCTTAAACCCTGCCAAAGTTAAAAATAAGGGATTGTCTCCGTGTTTTGATTGTGAGTCAATCGGTTCTACAGTTTTTAGAATGTTACATTTTGGTCTAGCTAGAAAGAAAAAAGACTATAGGATTTAGACTTTTTTTAATCAAACCAAAAACATAAAAAGGCAAAGCAAACCTGAAACTAAAGCTGAATTCCGGTTTGGTTTCGGTTTATATATCTCGAAACGAAAAATAATCTAACCAAACTGAAAATCAAAAATCTTAAGAAACTGAACAAACGGTAATAATGTTGAACATGTCTATGGTATTTTTTTGGTAATTTTATGGTGGATATTGAGTTTGTTTAGATGCTTTGTTTATTTTGTGCAATGTTTTTACAGATAAAACATGTTTGGTTTGTTGTAAATGTGGTTACTATTTAAAAAAGAAGTGCAGAGTAATTTGTAACTAGGGTATCATAATAATTAAAGAAAGCCAAAAAGAATCGGATGTTTCGGTTTGGTTCTTTTGACAATAAAAAATGTCACAACAAAACTGACGCGTAACCGCTCAACTTGACTCCTGGAACGCGTAACAAAACTGTCACAATCGGACTGGAACGCGTAACAAGCCTCTAGATGAAATCATGAAAATCATATAAATTGACTCCTGTGCTGGTGGGTGGTATTTCGTGCATACCTTTGTTGTTATTTTCTCACAGAGTTTAATGGTTGGGTATCATTATGCAATTTATGCTCAGGAAATTCCAACAAATGAGGGTTAATTATCATTTAGAAGGGGAAAAAAAAGGTTTACACGGTCGTTTTTAGGCTTATTTATTAAGTTATTTTCGGTCTGGACCGGTTCTTTAAAGTCACCGAGGCTTCAATTTCTTTCATAAGTAAGCTTAAGCCTAACCCAATTCAAAAAAATAACATTTCTGTGTAAGCCCATGTCGTAGAAGTCCTATTCTAGCTTCTTAATTATATTGATGTCGCCTAACCAGTTAATAGTTATGATAAGGATAAATTAACAAAACATACTACTTTTGAAACTAAATTACAAAAAACATACCCTTACAACTTTAACTATCAAAAACATACCAAACAATTTTAATGATGTTTATTCTCTTCTTTCTCTATCTCTCATTTACTCTCTCTCTCATCCCTTATTATCTCTCTCCTCCATTCTTCTCTCTCTCACCAATTTTTCTCTACATCTCTCTCATCTTAGTCTCTGTCTCCTCCATTGTTGTTTATATTTTTATTTTATATCTCACTCTATCTCTCTCCCCTCCTCCACCACGAAAACTCGTCACTAACTATATATGAAAAATATATGAAATTGGTGAGATTGTTTTCTATCCCGTAATATATGAAAAATAAATGAAATTGGTGATATTGTTTTCTGTTTATTGAGTTTTGAGACTATTGTAAAACTTGTGAGTTTAAAGTTGAAGGAGAAGAATTTATATGTATAGTATTGAGAGAAATTTATATGTAGAGTATGAAGTTTTAAAATTAGGGTATGAAGTTTTGAAATTAGGGTATGAAGTTTTAAAATTAGGGTATGAAGTTTTGAAATTAGGGTATGAAGTTTTAAAATTAGGGTATGAAGTTTTGAAATGAGGGTATGAAGTTTTGAAATCAGGGTATGAAGTTTTAAAATGAGGGTATGAAGTTTTGAAATCAGGGTATGAAGTTTTAAAATGAGGGTATGAAGTTTTGAAATTAGGGTATGAAGTTTTGAAATCAGGGTATGAAGTTTTAAAATTAGGGTATGAACTCTTTTTTAGATATTTGATTGTGATTCAGAACATTTAGGGTATGACATTTTAAAATTAGGGTATGACATTTTAAAATTAGCATATGAATATTTTGTGAGTTTTTAGTCATTTTGAGAGAGATAGATGAGTGATTAGCATGTGTTAAAAAGATGTGTGATTATCGTGTGTTAGAGAGAGATGTACGATTAGAGAGAGAGAGTTGCGGTTAGAGAGAGAAATGTTAGATTATGGTTTGATTAGAATTAGAGAAATAATAAGTATATATAGGTATGTTTTTTGTAAGTTAAAGTTTTGAAGGTATGTTTTTTGTAATATAATAGAGGTAGGGTATGTTTTTATTAATTGCCCCTTATGATAATAATAGTTTATGATAAAAATAACAGTAAACGTACTACGTATTATCTATCTGTGAATAATCTCTTTTTCGGCTTGTACCATGTACATTTGCCTTTTACCATCTTTATTGTTTTTCGAAAGGGTCTTTTACCATTGTTAAGACATTAACTTGTTATGGCAACATCTTTGTTTTTCAGATATGGGCACATTAATTAAAATTGTATCTCAATACTCCCTCATAAAAGTTATATCTTTTTTATCAAAAAAATTAATACTAATGAAGTTTAGATTAACTAGCATCTACTACTAAATATAAACTATACGAACCTCATCACATGGTCAATTATACGACCAAACCTAATCATAGTTTTGTGTATTTGACCTGTATAAATATCTACAAATATCCTGGAGTTGGCAAAAGTGACAAGTATCTCTTTAAATATCTGATCCTGAAACTTATATTATTAGTGTTCTCTCTTTAGATACTTACTTATTCGACACATGTAAAATTATGTGATTTATTTAATTAAATTGCATCACGTCGTACATTAGTAAGCTACTGGTAGAGACTAAGAGACACATTACAACTCTTAGCTGGGGTATCATGACAGAAATGTAAATCTTGTCTGTAGTAACTAGCACCGGCGGTTCGGAACTTTATGCGACCCGGTGCAAATTATCAAAAAATACCTTATTTTTAATACTCGTCTTAAAATATTTGTAATTTACATACGACAAAAATAAATTTTGGAAAAATGTTACTTTCTTGAAACAATAGAAGTCTAAAATATGTGTTGAAATATATATGCGTTAAATGTTAACAGTTGTGATTTTTTACAAAACGTTTTTTTCTTCTTTTAATTGGTTATTGTTTTCTAGCATGTTTAGGAAATTAAAGTCGGATTAGTATTACTCATGAATATAGTTTATCGTAATAATATTAAATAATATGTTTCACCTTATGTAATTTTCATAAACATAAATAATTGACTAGACTTGTTCTATAACTATAAAGCGCCTATATGTTGTAACCCAAGTATAAATTGAAAAAAAAAACATGACACTTGAAGAGATCCAACCAGAGACCTTTAAATCCTAAGATTGTTTCTACCATTTGTTCACTGTCACTTTTAGTATTAATTTTGGAAAAAGAATAATATGTCCAAACTCTTTGCACTAATTTTTCATATTAATACTTGTTTTAATTTATATGTGTCCCTTCATTTTTTAGGTCTGGTTCTCCCGCACGGTCTGCACGGGCACGGACCGCCCCTGGTAACTAGCTACACTAGGGTACCTTTGGTAACATATTTTTTTAGTGGATTTTTGAATTTTAGATTTTAAAAATATGTGGGTGTTTGACAAGTCAAATTATTTAGTTTATGAAAATCTGATTTTTAAACGGAAAAATCTAAAAATTCCATATTTTTAAAATTTAGTTTTTCAGTCGATTCTCAAAACAGATTTTTAAAATATGATTTTGGACCAAAAAATTTGTTACCGGCTACACTGAATTGTAAATTGTGAACTGTGATCACGTCGTAACAAACTACTCCCTCCGTTCTCATTTAATTGTCCACTACGAAAATACGTGCAATTTTGACCTGCTTATAATTAACTTGTATCAAAATTGTCGAAATGATTTTTTTTATAAATATAATAATAAAATTTAACATTTGAATTATATGATCAACTTTTGAAAATTTTTATTCCGACAATTTTGATATAAATTCTTGGCCGGTCAAAATTGCACTTGGTTTCGTAGTGGACACTTAAATCGGAACAGAAGGAGTATCACGCAAAATCATGTACGTATCATAAATTTATATATATATATATATATAATTTTTCAAGTTGATATATAAGTTGATGTACATATAACATCCCCGTATATGAACATATATATCACAAGATTCACAACCATATGTTCTGCAAAAAAAAGTGTTTAATGTCCCTATAACATTTTCAAATCTTGATTTAAAGTGTTTTTTAAAAAAATATATACAATTTGATGTTTATGTTGATGTATATATAATTTACCTGCATATGACATATATATCACAAGATTCACAACCATATACTCTCATGTATTCTAATTATTGTGTATTATAACCAGACTTTTACAATCTACCACTTCGTGAAAAATTGAAGTGTTATAACATTGTGCTATAAATGTTGCTATATATGTGGAGTATATTTGTTCTGTCTCTTTCATATATACATACATACACTGTTGGGTATACCGTGGCAAACATTTTAAAAAGCTCTTAAAATCAAGACGAATTAAATTACACAAGGTTTTAACATTCTAAAACCGTAATTAAAGTTTGTGTGTTCACTTTAATTTATTCAGTTTTTGTTAATGAGTTCTTCTGTTCAGTTAAAACCGAATTATAACTGGAATCGTAACGACACTTCTAAACTCAGTCAATAGTTTCTTTCACATTATATGATTAAATATATTTATGAATAAAAATATTTAGCCTGTAGGATGTGATGAGAAGCATTACTTCAAAAGTGGAGTATATGTTTGTTTAGTATAGACAGCAAGGCTACGTTACAGCTATAAAAATGTATTACCTAAAATAGTTTTATCATCCGTTTGCTTGCTGAGATGTTTAATTTCTTGTGAGAAAAAGGAACGGGAAAAGTTAACTTTTTCCAAAAGTTATTATACATAGACATCCTTTTCTTTCCGTCATATATATTCTCCAAAAACTCTTCCACAACCTGCACAGCTAAAATAATTGCAAACACTTTGGGTTTATTTATTTATTTTCTTTTGGAAAAAAAAAAAAAAAACTTAGGGTCGTTTAAAGATTTGGGGCCAAAGTTATTGTTTCATTTGACCGGTAACCTACTATATTGTGCCATATTACGTACTATCATGTTTCTTCTTTTTCATTCAATGCCGGCCATGATAATTGAAATGTTCATATAGTAGAAACGTTAAAAATATTAAAAGATATAGTCACACTCCTACTAGTGTTCTTGATACCAAAGATGGACCAAAAGGTTTTTTTTTCTAGCTCTTTTTTCATACTCTCATAACTCATAGGTCATAAGAAGTTAAAGTATATTTCAAACGACAAAAGAAAGTCGTCTTAGAGAGAATAATCTGGCGAGCCTGATTTTCTTTTCAACCTCGACTTAATCAATTCGTGTCGGCTCCGATCTTCTGAGGTGTCCGAAGTGGATACGTCTCCTTCAATGGCGAGGTGTTCTTCTATCCTGCACAAGAAACGAACATGGGCCCGGGGTTGGTACCAGGTTTTCCCTCTCCAACGATCAAGTCAATATCGGTATAGACTGAAGGTAGGAATATAGTTAAGGGTGAGGGATCGGGCCGGTTACGAGTCGTGGTGTCAGGTGTCACGATTGGAATTCTAGTGGTATGAGTTGTTTAAGCTTTATCTCTCCTCTCTCTCTTTTTCTGTCCCCTTCTAAGTAGAGTTAGAGGGGGTATTTATAGTATGATCAAAGGTGTATTAACCCTTGTATCACTGTACTGTAAAACACTGATCCAACGGCGTTTAGGTCATTTATGACTCTGACAAGAGTACTGTTCTTTTTCGGGGTCCACAGGAGATGGCATGTGATTGGGCCACGTCGATGAAACGCTTAAAGGGTCCCCCAAGGGAGCAACAACATTAATTGGGAAAGCGTACTTGATACGCTTCCTAGGTCGGCATCGTCACAGACCGGTCCATTCAGATCCGGGGTGATACGTGGCCTATGGTTGACAGACCCGGATAACATGCTGTGGTGATGGTATTGCCCCGGACAAAGAGGTGTCGACATTCCCTCGCCATAATCTAGTGACAGACAACACTATACCAAGAGTATCCAACAAATTAATTAGTCTATTTTCGTTAATTTTGATTTTCAGAAATGTTAAGCTTTCCATATTGATTCCTATAATATAAATTAACATACACGTTATCTCAATTATTTCGGTATACAGTGTTGGATCATAGATGTATGAAACATTTCCCTTTAGCAAAGTCCAAGTAAATAACGTTTAATAACTAATCATTTTCATAATTTACACATCGATCCAAACCAAACACATTATACAATACATATATCATTAGCCGGCCAAGAGGAAAACATCCGATACACATCACTAAATTATAAAACTCTATAACGTAATATATTTTATATTCTAAGTAAAAATATACTAAGCTCAGGTCCACCATTCCCGTCCGGATTCATCATGTAGAAAGCCTCAGAGTCACGACTACCCACAACTCGTTCAAACTTAGCCCTCATATACATAAACTCACCTTCGGCCTCGCTCCTTTTCCCATCACCAATGACAGGTATGACCCCTGCCCCAACCGAAACACTCTTGACAGTGCTAAGCACATGCCAATCTGACTCCGTGCATGTGCGCGACGAAGCATAACCACTCTTCCTCCCGTTACAGTACATGCTCCAAGTAGGCTCCTCGAAAAGCTTGATCACGTGCTTGGCACGTGCATCGGATTCCAAGGCGATCCGGACCATCCCGGAGGACATTTCTCTGACTAGGTTAGCCGTGGTGACCGCTAGTTGAATGATCAGGACTGGGTCGGATCTTGGGTCGGGTTGTACAGCGAAGCTGACTTGGCCATGTCGATTGCCAAATAAGGTACCTGAGAGAGGATACCAGAAATTATAAATCAGGGAAGTGACTAGGTGAAAACAGTACTCCGGATTCCCTTCCATTGTAGATAAAACATAATGATTAAATATAATCTTTTTTAGGTATTTTGATTGAACTCTCCCATCATGAAATAAAACCATATAAAATATCATTTCCTTGGTTGTATTTGAGTTTCTTGGATTCATGCTGAAGGAAAGATGCCGAATTTGAATAAAAAATTATACAAGCAAAAAAATTTTACCGGTAGCAAAGTATTAATTTTCACAAATTATATTTCATGACTAAAAATAAAAATGAAGTCGATTATAGGGACTATAGTGGCACTGATAGTCACCACTTAGCTTCCCTTGCTACCATACCTGTGACCTTGCGACGAAGGGTGGGGGAGGGGAGGATGTGGCGGCGCGTAGGGATATAGAGAGGGATTGAGAATGTGGTGAGGATGGAGCGGAGGAGGGTAGAGAAGCCGAAACGGGTCCTTTGGAAGAATGATTTGTGGGTCGAGTCATAAGTAGAGGGGACTATGATTTGGTTGTTGCATGAGGTGGTACTAGTGGTTCTTGGGAGGGCTAGGAGTCCGTATTGCATTTTATATTTTTATGTATGTATAGAGAGGGGAGTGAGAATGCAAGTGTTAAGAATTAACTCGCTGTAATTAAATTGTAGTAGAGGGAAATAATGAAGTTGCTTATTGATGGAGGGAATATATATAGTGGGGGTATAGGTTTGTGGTGATTAAATTACCACCAGTCTTGCCACCTTACACTGTATTATTATAATTTGAAATACTAAACATTTATATTTCTTTCTTAATTATAACGTGAAGAGTTACTCAATCATTGTTGTGTTTGGATTTATGTGTAATTTTGATCGATCAAATAATTTGTATATATATTGTCAAATTAAGAATATTTATGTGTAATTTTGATCGATCAATAACTTGTATATATATTGTCAAATGAAATTCTTAAAAAACTAATCTTATTATTTAAGATTTGAACTATATTTTAGGAAATTTTCTTTTCCGCAATTTAGCCCGGTTTCACTTTTCAATCTTTTCAGCAATTTACCTATACATAACTCTTTTTAGACATCATCACTCCGCTCTCATTTAAATTACAGAAATTGAAAATCAATCCTTTTGGTAGATTTCTGGCGAGGGGATGTCGGCACCCCCTCGTCCGGGCCGATATCAACTCCACAGCAGGCGATCCGGGCCTGTCAATCATGGGTGACGCGTCACCCCGGATCTTGAGGGGTCGGACCGTGTCTAGGCCGGCCCGGAGAAGCTTGTCGAGCACACTTCCCCAATTAATGATGCTGCTCCCTTGGGGGACCCTTTACGTGTTTCATCGACGTGGCCCAATCACAGGTCAGCCCCTGTGGGCCCCGGGAAAGGACAGTACCATTGTCAGAGTCATAAATGACCTGAAACCGTTGGATCAACATTAGACAGTGCAGTGATCCAAGGGCTAATACACCTCTGATCAGACTATAAATACCCCCACTAATACCAATTAGTGAGGGGGAGAGAAAAAGACAGAGAGGAGAGATAAAGCGAAAACAACCCGGACCACCAGAATATCAACCGTGACACCTAACGCCACGACTTGTAACCGGATCAATCCCTCACCTTTAACTATATTCCTACCTTAAGTCTATACCGATACTGACTTGATCGTTGGAGAGGAAAAATCTGGTACCAACCCCGGGCCCCTGTTCGTTTCTTGTGCAGGATAGAAGAACATCTCGTCATTTGAAGGAGACATCAACCGCCTCGGACACCTTGGAAGATCGGAGCCGACGCGAATAAAGTATATAAGCCGAGCTTGGGAATAAAATCAGGCTCGCCAATTGGCGCCGTCTGTGGGAAACTACGCGCTAGCTCCGACAATCCGTTTTTAAGGAACAATGACAGATAATGATCAGTATGAGAGCCCGCCCCCACGGCAAGTCCCGGCATTTGGAATGCCGAGGACCCTCTCTTTTGGCACGTCGGGAACTGCGCCTGAGGGGCAGCCTGCTCCACTCAATGCGGTCCAGGGGACGCCCCGGTCGCGTGACGAGCTGACTCGCATGATGTTAGAGATCCATGAGAAGGAACTCATTGCCTTAGCGGCTCAAAAGGCGTTGATAGCCTCGATGATGGCATCTGAGCCCGGACCCGTTTCTCGTGGCGAAGCGCAGCGAGAGTCCGTTCGCATCCCCGCCAAGAGCGTGATGTCGCGGTTGGGACCCTCGAGACGACCCCCCTTAGAGGTTCCTGAGGAGCCGGCTAGGGGAGCGGAGTCAAGGCATTCCCACGAGGGGAGTTCGCGTCGTATAAACGACCAAAGCGTACACTCACGAATCAGTCGACCAGGTGATAGTCACGATTCACGGCCTGCTTCGAGTCATGCGCGGACTGAAAGGCCTCCCCGGAGGAGGAGGCGGGGTCGTCGCGTTGGCCGAGATGAAGTCGCGAACGAGGCAGCGCTAAAAATCATTGCCTCAACCCGCAGTACCCCATTCTCAGACGAGATAGAGTACAGTACGCCCCCCGGAAATTTTACTGCCCCCGTTCTCCAAGTGTTCAAAGCAGATTCTGACCCGGAAGCCCACCTCCGGCACTATCGATACCAGATGAACCACTGGTCCCACCTCGATAGCCTTATGTGTAAATGCTTCCCCGCCAGCCTGGGGAGGCTCGCAAGTAAATGGTTCCAGTCTCTGCCTGCCAACTCCATCCACTGTTGGGATGATCTGGCCTATGATTTTGCACACCGGTTCATTAACTTGAAGGAAAGGGTTGCCCAACCGGAGCAGCTATACCAAGTGAGGGCCCAACCCAAAGAGACCCTCGAGAGTTACGATAATCGGTTCTGGCAGAAGCACGCTGAATGTGCCGAATGCCCCGATTCTACTGCTATAGCTGCTTTCAGGCAGAACATGATCGTGGGAAGCAGGATCTGCAACGAAATGATAGCAACCCCTCCTGGCTCAGTTTCCCAGCTCCGGTCACTAATAAAACAGCATGTCGATATCGAGAAAGACATGAGATCTGCTGGAGCAACGCGTTCAGTCGCCAGCATCGATCAGCCTCGGGGAGGAGCCGTCTCAAGGAGCACCCGGCGAGATCGCCCCATAGCGGAAAGGTTGGAGAGACCGCGAACGAAGGAGAACCCGCAACCGGCCGCTAAGCGTAGGAGAGAGGATACCCGTCGGGCTGGCCCTTCAAACCCAGGAAATGCCTACTCCACCACATTTCGCCTTCCACTGACCGATCTGCTCTTTGAGATCGAGAACGAACCATTCTTTTCCTGCCCCCCCCCCCCCTCTCAGGAACGAGCCGGCCCGGGGGCCCAATGACAAATTTTGTGACTATCACAGAGGCCGCGGCCACTATACCAATGAGTGTCATGGTCTAAAGGCAAGGCTAGAAGGATGGGTCTGAGACGGCTTGATGGATAAATACATCAAGACACGAAGGGACCCCGATCGAGACCGAGAAGGAGACGACGAAAGGCAACCAAACCTCCCCCCACCGGTGATGACTTGCCTGGTTATCCATTCCGGGCCAAAGAAGCCGAAGCCAAATGGGGCGGAGAGAACCGAGGCCCGTGAGGCCACAATGAAAAAGCACGTCTGCCTCGCCGAAAGCTCAAAACCCCGAAAGAGGTGCAAACAAGGTACCAAGCCAGATCTAAGCTTCACCGACTTCGACCTGGTGGGGGTAGACCTGCCCCACTACGACGCCCTTGTTATCACGGCCCAAGTGGGCCATTGCTCAGTTGGACGAATCCTCGTCGATCAGGGGGCGTCGGTGAACATTCTCTTTGGTGACCTCTACCGAAAGATGGGGCTGACGGAGGGGCAGTTAGATACCAGCGCCCCTCCTCTGTATGGATTCAACTCTGAGGCCGTTCAGCCTAGAGGGAACATAACCTTGCCTGTTAAGACAGGAACCAAGGTTATGAGCGTGGAGTTCACAGTGGTGGACGTCCCCTCCGTTTACAACGTCATACTAGGGCGCGTGTGGCTTCACGAGATAGAAGGCGTCTCCTCCACTCTACACCAAAAGGTCAAGTACCCCACTGCGAATGGAGTCGAGACCATATCGGGAAACCAAAAGGTCTCGAGAAGCTGTGCCATGGCCATATACTCCGGCAATAACCCGGTTCCGGCCCAGAGCGCTATGAACATAGAAGCTGAGGATCCCAAGCTACTGCGGGAACTGAACAAGAAGATGGGTCCGGAAGCCGAAGAAAAGGTAGAAGGAGGACTGCTGAAGGTCCAGATCCCGGGGTACGACGAGGACCACTTTTTTATGGTGGGCGCGGGGCTGAGCGAGCCCGAGGTTTCAGATCTCGTTAAGCTACTGCTCGAATACCTCGATAACTTCGCATGGTCTCCATGCGAAATGCCGGGTATCAGTCCCAACCTCGCCTGCCATAAGTTGAACGTCAACCCGGATGTGAAGCCTGTGATGCAAAAGGGGCGCCGCGTTAGTCCGGAGCATGCCGATGCCATAAACGAGGAAGTACAAAAGCTTCTGCTAGCTGGAGCCATCAGGGAAATCTTTTACCCTAGATGGCTCGCTAACCCCGTGGTGGTCCCTAAAAAGAACGGAAAGCTGCGTGTGTGCATCGATTACACGAGCCTTAACCGGGCCTGTCCTAAGGATCCCTTCCCTCTGCCTAAAATTGATCAGATAGTGGACTCCACCGCCGGAGCCGCCAGAATGAGCTTCCTGGATGCCTGCTCCGGATATCACCAAATACCCATGTCGGAGGCTGACCAAGAAAAAACCGCCTTCATAACCCCAAGGGGGAATTACTGTTACAAGGTGATGCCATTCGGGCTTAAGAACGCCGGGGCGACGTATCAGAGAATGGTCACCAAGATATTCGCTAAGAGCATAGGCCGGAGCATGGAGGTCTATATCGACGACATGGTTGTAAAAAGCGCCCAGGAGGATGACCACCTGTCCGACCTGAGAGAGGTGTTCGAAACGATACGAAAGCATGACCTGAAGCTGAACGCCTCTAAGTGCGCCTTCGGAGTTGGTGCCGGGAAGTTCCTAGGGTTCATGGTAACCCATCGCGTTATAGAGGCGAACCCGGTCCAAATCTCTGCGTTGAAGAACTTGAGAACCCCTGAAAAGAGGAAGGACGTACAAAAGTTAGCCGGAATGGCCGCTTCCCTCAACCGGTTTATAGCCCGGTTCGGAGATCGATGCAAACCATTCTTTACGGCTCTGAAGGCTCAGAAGAAGTTCGAATGGAATGACGAATGCCGGAGTGCATTCACGGAGCTGGCGAACTACCTCGGAAGCACGCCTCTACTGGCCAAGCCGGACACCGGCGACGTCCTTGCCTTGTACCTTGCCGTGTCCGAGATAGCCGTTAGCGCCGTTCTCATCAAAGAGGTCGGCAGGGAGCAAAGGCCAATCTATTACGTGAGCAAAACCCTCCTCGACGCCGAGGCTAGGTATATGCCCCTAGAAAAGCTCGTCCTGGCACTCGTCATGGCATCGCGAAAACTGGCCCACTACTTCTCGGCACACAGTATCGTGGTATATATGGATCAGCCCATTCGGGAAATACTCCAGAAGGGAGACCTGTCTCGGCGTATGACGAAGTGGGCATGCCACCTGAATGCGTACGACATCTGGTACGAGCCGCGAACGTCCGTCAAGGGGCAGGCCCTGGCCGACTTTGTGGCAGAATTCACCGGAACGACTATGTCCCCCGGCATCGAGGAACGTGCCCAAGAAACGTGGACCTTGCACGCCGACGGAGCTGCCAATAAAAAGGGATCTGGCCTCGGGGTGGTACTCCAATCCCCACAGGGTGATGTAATTGAGAAGTCAATCCAGCTTGGCTTCCGAGCCACCAATAACGAGGCGGAGTACGAAGCCGTGATCGCAGGCCTGAAAATGGCCCGAAGCCTCGGCATCAAGAAGATACTGGTACATACTGATTCCCAGTTAGTCAGTAGCCAGATCAGTGGCGAGTTTCAGACAAAGGATGAAAGGATGGCAAGCTACGTGGCCATCGCCTCCGGAATACTCCAAGGCTTCGAGTATCGGGAAATCGTCAACATAAACAGGAATGAGAACACCCACGCCGATGCACTAGCGACCCTAGCCTCGGCCATGAGTGATAAAAAGGAGCGAGTCATCACCATAGAATACGTCCCTTCGCCTAGCATCGAAGCTAAGGCACGAGTTAACGTAGTGACTGACCTCCCGTCGGAGCCGAGCTGGATGGACCCCATCATCGAATACCACCGCACCGGAGACCTCCCCGAAGATAAGAAAGATGCTGAAAAGATAAGAAGAAAGGCACTGGGGTTCTGGTTGGCTCCCTGCGATAAACTTTATAAAAGGTCGTTCTCCGGGCCCTACTTGCTCTGCGTCCATCCCGATATGGTAGTGAGGGTCATGGAGGAAATTCACGAAGGAACGTGTGGGAGACACACCGGGGGCAGGTCGCTAGCCAACCGTGCCTTAACTCACGGATATTGGTGGCCCCTCATGCAAAAGGATTCTAAAACATTCGTGCTCAAATGTGAGAAGTGCCAGAAATACGCCCCCATACCTAGAGCCCCGGCCCAAAAGATGAGCAGCGTGACTTCGCCTTGGCCCTTTGCCCAATGGGGCATGGACATCGTCGGACCATTCCCTCGGGCCCCGGGAGGCAAAAAGTTCCTCCTCATGGTCACCGACTACTTCTCGAAGTGGGTCGAAGCCGTGGCATTAGCAAAGATAACGGAGGCCGAGGTGATCAGGTTCCTCTGGAGGGATGTAATCACGAGATTCGGAATCCCCTACTCGATAGTGGCAGATAATGGGGGCCAGTTCACCGGAGCCAAGTTAAAAGCGATGTATGTGAAGTACCGCATCAGAAGCTATTATTCCACCCCTTCGTATCCCCAAAGCAACGGCCAAGCTGAAGTGTCGAATAAGACCGTCCTCGACGGAATAAAAAATAGGCTAGACGAGTCCAAAGGACGATGGGCTGATGAGCTGCAGCACGTCCTTTGGGCCTACCGAACGACGAGAAGACGGGGCACCCAGCAAACGCCCTATAGCCTAACCTACGGGATGGAAGATGTCATCCCATTAGAAATCGGACTCCCCTCTCTCAGAACCGACATGGTGGAGAACGGCCTGAACGAAAAAATGATGCTGAAGAACGAAGGGAAGTCGCGGCCATCCGTAACGCCGAATACAAGAACGAGCTGGGGCGTTCCTATAACAAAAGAGTGAACGCCAGACGCTTCCAAAACGAAGACCTCGTGCTACGGAAAGTAAACAACAACACGAGGGTACAGTCCGACGGCAAGCTAGGCCCCAACTGGGAAGGCCCCTATCGAATCCTCGGTGCGGTGGGCAACGGGGCCTACCTGTTAGGTCGCCTCCCCGACGACGTCCCGATGGATCGACCTTGGAACGTCAATAACCTAAGGAAGTACTATCAATAGGGCTCGACCTTCGCGTTTTGATGTAAATAAGAATATGATGTAAATGTGCCCGAGGGCTTTATGAATAAAACTGTTGTTATTTCGAAATCACCCCGGCTTATATTTATTTGAATTTTTCAGTTTATTTAAATTCTACAAGTGTTTCAGAACACCCGAGCCTATACGGCACCCCAGTTTATATTTATTTGAATTTTTCAGTTCATTTAAATTCCACAAGTGTTTCAGAACACCCGGGCCTATACGGCACCCCGGTTTATATTTATTTGAATTTTTCAGTTCATTTAAATTCCACAAGTGTTTCAGAACACCCGAGCCTATACGGCACCCCAGTTTATATTTATTTGAATTTTTCAGTTCATTTAAATTCCATAAGTGTTTCAGAACACCCGAGCCTATACGGCACCCCAGTTTATACTTATTTGAATTTTCCAAATTCATTTCAATTCTATTAGTGTTTCAGAACACCTGGGCCTATACGGCACCCCGGTTTAAAATGAGCTATATAAAATGAGTGCCCCAATGCCGAAGCATACCGGCCCACTCATTGGGGGCACGTACACAATGGAACGTACACAACGGAAGTAAAAAAAAACAGAAGAATAAAAGACAAGTCCAAAATTGTTTTTTCATTTCATTCGATAAGAAGCTATTACAAGCTAAAGTGCAGAAAGAAGATTACATCGAAAACAAAATAAAGAACTTCAAAAAAAAAAAAAAAAAAAACCTAGGCTGCCCCCTCATCATCATCAGCTTCATCATCCGAGAGGGCTCGAGGGGTTAAGGGGACCACCTCGGGAATGGGAGCAGAGAGAACGGGAACGATGATGTTTTCCATGTTCCACATCGGATGATCCGGTCCCGCCCTCATGAAAGCCGCTGCCTCAGACCAGCCATCAACATAGAAGGAATTAAAGTCCTTCTGTGTTGATAGTTCCAAGGCGGCGCTCATATCCGCCTCGGCGGCTTGAACGGCAGCCTTCACTCTCTCAGCCACTCCTGCCTCAGCAGCCTCGACTGCAGCCTTCACCTTGTCGGCCAAGCTTGCTTCAGCCTCCTTCAGAGCTGTTACCGCAGCTTGTTCACGCTCCTCGGCCTCAGCACCGGCCTTCGCGGCCTCAGCTCTCCGAGCTTCCAAAGATTCAACAAGGCCCTCGGCCCTCTCTGCCCTTATTTGGGCCCCCTCCGCCCTCTTCAGAGCGTCTTCGACCTGCTTAGCACTGGCCTCGGCCTTCGAAATCCACGACCTCACCAGTTGCCCTTGCTGGTAGACATATTGGTTCATCGTTAAGTAGGCCTATAAAAGAAGAGGAACACTTAGCAAAAATTTAAGAAATAAACAAAGAACACTCAAGAATGGTATAACGAAAACAACATTTTACCTGCGGGATCATGGCCATGGCCGACTTCATGGCAGAAGCAAGGTCGCGGCCGCGATGGTCGGCCTCGACGGTTTGCTGCTGAAGCGCGGCCAGAGCAAGCAGGCCAGCAGAGGGATGGCCCTCCATGATGCTCCGAACCCCAGTCGTCGCCTTGACCTCCTCCGGGGTCTGAATAGGCATCCTTGGCAACGAGGAGCCAGGGCCTGAGCTTGAACCCGAAGCGCTAGGCATTGGGCCCTTCGCCTGAGTGGTTGGCACCTCTCGCTCTTCGGCGACGACCTCCGGCTCCCTAGGCTCTAGGATGGGTGAGGCATCCTCCCTCGCCTCAGGTTCCCTGGTCCGGGCCTTCTTTGACTCACGAGGGGCCTTAGCCTCCTCCCTTTTCCTCTTGTCGGCTTCGGCCTTTCGAGCGGCTCGTTCACGCCTCGCCTGCCCCAACAAGCCTCCCAACCTCTCTAAGGCTTTTGCCTTAGCATTAGCAGGGGCCACTTCCACAACCTCCTCATCCCTTGCCTCGACGACCTCCTCCTCAATAGCCTCGGGCTCTACAACCTCCTCTTCCTCACCACCACCCCCCGCGTCGGCAGCAGTATCTTCCGCCTCCTCGTCCTCCTCATCGGAACGAACCACCTACATCGTTCAGAACAATAAGAAAGAAGTTAGAAAAATTAGCAAAATTTAGCTAAGTGTAAAACTGAAATAAAAAAAAAACGGAGAAGGGCAACGTACCCTGGTCCGCGAGGTGCCCAAGCCCGGGCCGGTGGGTTCGGCCTCAGCAGGGCTATCTTCCAAGGGAAGAGGGCTCACTACCTCAGGCTCCCTAGACCTCAGGGGAAGAACCTCTGGAAGAGGTTTCCCATGTTGGTCTATATATATACGGGTACCGTCCGGCCCCACCCTGTAGTGGAGGACGGTACCGTCCGACCGGGTCTCGAAGTGAACCCCGGCCGATGCAGGTGCGAAAGAGGCCCCAGTCGATGCAGGAGCGGAGGAGGCCACCGTCGCCGCCTTCGCCTTGCTGCCCGTCTTCATCTTTGGCTTCGACGCCTTCTTAGCCACAGGCTCCACCACGGCCACTGTATCTTCAACCACCTTGGGAGGGAGGGTCGACTCCAGACCCTTCTCCTTCTCCCATCTTTCCCTGGAGTATCCCACGGGACAGAAGGTCCTATGGGGCCATTTGAAGTTGTTCCCCTTGCAGGAGGTGGGGGAGCCACAGATTAGCAGACGCTCCGCGTCGCGAGCCCCTACGTCGTTTCCGTCTCGATCCCACCAGTTTAGGGCCACCTCCAACGCCTCTATGTTGGGTTCACCCAGGCCCCTAAGCTTAGAGGCCACTGTGAATTTGTTTTCCTTATTGCTCAGCACCCTCCCCGGCCTGGGCGGAAGAATTAAGTCGTCCCGGTTGAGCCAACGACCCTCCACCACGACCACGTCTTGTGTGTAACCCCGATTCGAATCGGAGTTACCCGTGATCAGCTGATTATGGGACCGGCACCTCCGGTAGGGCTGCCGGCTCTTGGATTGAGAGCTTGGCTCGGTCTGCAAAAATTCGTAGCAGGCCAAGAGCTCTTTAAGCCCCAATGGCTCCGGGATGTCCGGGCCCAACGCGACACTCAGTGCCTCTATTCCAGCGCAGATGCGATGCGCCTGCAGAGGCCACTGGCACGGAAGAGTTTGCGTCCAGGCGCAGAACTCCGCCAGCAGCTCCGGAATGGGGAGGTGGGTGCCCCCGTATAGAAGAGTAGAGAGGGAGAGAGTTACCATGCTCTTGGGATCAGCCACGATCCCGTTCACCTCGTCCGAGGACGCACAGGTCCGAAGTCGGAACTCCTCCCCTATGCCGCACAGTTGACGAAACTCGTCTAGGTCAGGCCCGTGCTGCCTGACCATAATGCTGTTGTCATTTACTGCTACGGACATGGCCGGATCGATGACCATCGCCCGGAATGGCATGGCGTTTGCCATTACCTCAAGGCGCCGTGGTTTCGGGGCAACCATCGGGCCTTTTCCGGCTCCGTGTTTGATAACCATGACGGCTAGTTGTTTGGTGAAATCTGCTAAGTGTGAAGGAAGAGAGAGAATGGTCTGCTGTGTGAAAATTTTAGAAAGAGAGTGGGAAAGTGAAAATGAGATTTCACTGAGGGTATTTATAGACCCCCACCAGAAGATGAAAAGACATTTACCAGAAGGTGAAAAGACAGCGGCGGCTCATTACACGAACTCCCACAAATAAATGCTGCCACTCAATCGACGCAGTACACGTGTACAGCAAATAGAGGTCAACCGCCAAGTGTCACTCACCAGCCGTTTTAACATTGATGGCGTTGATGGAATCGAAGGGACAGAGGCGGCGCCTCATAAATGCACGATGGGCGTGCTCCACGTGTCACAAATTCCAAAATACGAGAACACGTGTCGGACTACGCCGAGACGTCTCCACACCGTCAAGCGTAAGAACACGATGACCGGAGCCCCCGTAACGACTAAGAATCCCTGAAGACCCCGTCCTTAACGACGACTCCGGACAGGGAGCTGTTGGCGAGGGGATGTCGGCACCCCCTCGTCTGGGCCGATATCAACTCCACAGCAGGCGATCCGGGCCTGTCAATCATGGGTGACGCGTCACCCCGGATCTTGAGGGGCCGGACCGTGTCTAGGCCGGCCCGGAGAAGCTTGTCGAGCACACTTCCCCAATTAATGATGCTGCTCCCTTGGGGGACCCTTTACGTGTTTCATCGACGTGGCCCAATCACAGGCCAGCCCCTGTGGGCCCCGGGAAAGGACAGTACCATTGTCAGAGTCATAAATGACCTGAAACCGTTGGATCAACATTAGACAGTGCAGTGATTCAAGGGCTAATACACATCTGATCAGACTATAAATACCCCCACTAATACCAATTAGTGAGGGGGAGAGAAAAAGACAGAGAGGAGAGATAAAGCGAAAACAACCCGGACCACCAGAATATCAACCGTGACACCTGACGCCACGACTTGTAACCGGATCAATCCCTCACCCTTAACTATATTCCTACCTTAAGTCTATACCGATACTGACTTGATCGTTGGAGGGGAAAAACCTGGTACCAACCCCGGGCCCCTGTTCGTTTCTTGTGCAGGATAGAAGAACATCTCGTCATTTGAAGGAGACATCAACCGCCTCGGACACCTTGAAAGATCGGAGCCGACGCGAATAAAGTATATAAGCCGAGCTTGGGAATAAAATTAGGCTCGCCAATTTCCATAGGAGACGTCCCGTTTTGTCAATAAGCAGAGATGCATTGTCGTAAATATTACCGTTTTTCTATTATATGGGGAGCTGTATGTACATCATCCTATTGCGAATTAAGGTCGACTGTTTTGTTGTTATATTGGGTAGGCTTAATTTCCAGAGGTCCGCGAGTGTGGAATTTCAGTCAATAAATTTGCTATAGGGTCTATACTTTTGATTCACATGAGTTCAAAACGTTACTTTATCACGTGATTGCGAGCATAGGTCTCGGAACTCGAGCAGTGAAGATGAGTGCATGAGCTGTAAGAGTGAGTTTGGACATCCGGATAAAGAAAACTGGACATACTTAGCAACATGACCTATATGAGAGCAGCCGAGCAGGAGCTTATATAGGTTAAAACTCGTTTTCATGGGGTTGATTGAAGGAACCCGGTGTACTTATTTTTTGTTTATGCACTGTTTTTCACTAGATGTATGCTATGAAATAAGCTTGTTCTCTACCTAAACTTTCAGCGTAACGAAGAGTTAACAATCGGGCTCTCTTTAATCTTGCGTTATCTCCCTTTGCCTCCTTTCTTTTAGCAGATATATAAATAATAATTCATGATGGTTTATAAAGCCGATCATAAATTTTTTGTATAGTTGATTTTATCATGAAGTGAAAACACCATCATAGATTATTGTGTGAAACCAGCTTTTTATATCATTTATCTGGATACTTTCTATTCCATGATGACGAGCGTGCACCATTCTATATTTTTGGACCACAGTTTTATGATTCTTAGTTTGATTATAATAGATGATCAAGGACATTGTAGTAAGTGACAATTATTAGCTAGTGTGCATATGCATATATGATACTGATATACATTCAATATTGGTATATGTTATTCTAAAAAGGAAAATCACTTGATAAAAAGTATGGATACCAATATATGTTGTGTTGCTATTTTATCGCTATAGTTGCTAAATTAACAACAAAATAATAACAATTTATTTTACGCGACAAAACAGTACCACAACGTTTGTCCTTTCTTATATAAATAGAGAAGGAAACATGTAGATTAGTAGTCGATCAAAATGTGAGAAGATATATTACACGAATCCCACATTTAACAACTACTAAAATAATTCTAAAAGTTTTTTTTTTATGTTAAATTAAGTACTGGGTAAAACAAACATTTAGCAAGTTTGGCGTATCTCTTTATCCAGGTCTTCGTAGTCGCTTAGCTCCCGGTCTAAAAATGGCTAGCTAAGCATTGATTTGTTGGTTTTCTACAAAGCTTGTGTTGAGAACTTTGAGATAGTATGAAAGTTGGCTTAAAGGACGTCCCAAGACTCCCAATTACAATAAGGAGATTGGTCTGATCAATGAGAATAATATTTTGCTTGTTCTCTTATCAGAATTTTAGTCAATTTCCATTCACATATATATTTTGGTAAACTGCTCATATAGTCATGTTGCTGAAATTTTCATTTATTCCTTTTCCAGTAGCTGAAGGGCTACTAAATAAATTTGACTTGAAACTTGAAAATGACCTTAAACAGGCTTGCTAGTGAGGTCGATGAGTGATTAATTAATGAGCAGTATGTTTGTATGTATTACTTGTGTATAGTATTATAGTATGTCATTATGAAGGAGGTTACTCTGAAGTCGGAACTCATGATAGAATTAGATAAAAAGTTAGAATAAAAAATACAGATCAATCAAAAAGAGGCGTACATATTTTATGATACCATCTTAAAGTATCAAATTGACATTGCTAATTAACTACAAGAAAATATTGGGCGGTTCCAAACCAAGAAAAAGATACGATAAAAAAATGGTAGTGTGACCATTTATATTGGTGGCCTACCTATTTAACGGTGAGATTAGTGACACAATTTGCCACAGGGCTACATCGAACCCTCTAATATACGTAACGATCCTTTTCATGTATTTGTTTTGTAGTAACATTTTGCATGAACATATCCGCTTTCAATCGCTCTCAAAATAAAATAAATCGGAAACCGTTATTAAAAATTGAAACGTGATGGTGAATGCCAAGTAAAGATAAATGTATAAAAAATTTATGCATTTATCTTTTGGTTGGACTAGCTGGCTTGGACATAGCAAAATATTTTTCAGTTTAAATGATAAAAACCATTTCAAACTATAGAAGAGAATTGTAAATTGTAACAATGCAGAGAAACACGACTACTGAATTTTCTCTTTTTGGTATGGCAATATCAAGAAAACTTAAAAAGGTTAATTCCAAAGTGTCACACGTAGAGAGAACTGTAAGTGTAAGCTACGTCTTTATTGCCATGGTAATCATCTCCATACCGATTTTAAAGAAAACTTTTATTGGCAATTCATTTCCAATACTCCTTATGAACACTTGCATATATGGTTTCGATGTCAAGAGACATCATAATTTAGTCTCCAACTAATAACTAATAAGCGTGTACGTATTTTTCTGTTGGTCCATTACAAAATTAAAGAGAAAAAAAAACATATCTTCATATACAATGGCGGATATGAACATCCTCGGAATTAAAAACTAAAGAACAAACGCAATTATCGAATAATTCAAAACTTTACCGTCATCTAGCAGAAAAAAAGGCCGGCAACTTTGGCACACCTCAATGGTAGGATACATATCATTTGAAAGCGATGTTTAAAAGTAAAAATTACTAACAGATGCTGATGAATATATGGACTCGTAACGTAGATTTTGACAACTATATTTTGGGGACATGAGTTACTTTGAAAGGGCTTTAACAGATAAGTACATTTGCCCAACTTATAAAACTTGGGGTTTGTTCAAAAAACTAAAATTATTATACAACACTTACTGAGATTCAAGAATATACGTCTAAAACTAATAACTGGTCCAATTTATTAAACTTGATCAGAGTTTAGTTCAAGACCTTATAAGCGGGAAAAAACGGGTCATGATTATAGTCCATCGCTGTAAATATGACCAAAGAAAAAAGAGAAAATTAAAATTGTATTGGAGAAAAGAATTAAAGGAATCAACACTTAAGAACGCATTAGCGACATTGCTGCCATACTAGTGTGGTGCTGTAATAGCCGAGGATTTGTACAAACTCTAAAGTTAACTCGCGTATATCGTCACCACAATTTTACTACCTCCAGCCCATAGTATAACTAACATTTTATGTGCCTATGCCGATCATCCCGTTTCTGATAGGTTTAATGGTCTTTCTCACCAGACGTCCCAGGTACTTACAACTTAGTTCTGCCATAGGACAACTTAAGACTTTTTTACGAAGAACTGGTTATCAGCCAATGTATGTAGTGTATGGTCCTAACGAACAAGATAATTACCCCACGTACAACAACCTAACTAAGGCTGTTTTGTCGTCTCACACCACACAACCTTTTTCAATTCTGCCATAGGTGCACTTCGACTTTTTACAAAGAACTGATATCAGCCAATGTATGTAGTGTCTGCTCCTAACGAACAAGATAATCACCCCACGTACAACCACCTAACTAAGGCTGTTTTGTCGTCTCACACCACACAACCTTTTTCAGTTCTGCCATAGGCGCACTTCGACTTTTTGCAAAGAACTGGTTATCAGCCAATGTATGTAGTGTCTGCTCTTAATGAACAAGATACTCACCCCATCTACAACGACCAAATTAAGGCTGTTTTGTCGTCTCCCACCACACAAACTTTTCCTTCTTCTTCATTTGAGTCCGGTTCTTGCAAAGGTCCCATAATCTCACACGAACTTGCAGTGGTAGCAAAATAATTTCCGAAACATCCCTCTTCGCCGTAATGTTACTAGTCTTTGGAAGAACACTATAACCTCGATTTTCCTATAATCTCTTCCTTCGTTGATCACAATATGGCCATATACTCAAATTGAGACCTCCTGGAGGTGCACTTCGATGGTTTGACGAAGAACTGGTAACAGACATTTGTAGTGTTTACTGTAAATGGATAGGATAATCCTCACATACGACTTCAAACAATTATATCATAGAAGAAAACAAGTATGAAGGGCGCGACTGCTAAGATCCGATCTAGATGTACTTTATAGTGAGTGAACAAACGACATTATCACGACCTATCAAGCTTGATCTAAAAGTTTGTACCCTATCAAACAAATCAAGGTAAATAAAAGCGACAGCCAAAGTTTCTAATTTTTATTCTCATCAATTAACTGGAGTGGCTAAAATCCTAACTGTACATCCCCCATATTTCTGATACCTCATCACCCAGTCACCCACAAGTGTAATAAGCATAGAATCACATCACATTTCTTAATCAAGTTTAAATTAAAGGTTCGTACCGAATCAAATAAATGAAGGAATAAAATCGACAGTCGCACACTTCAACTAGTAACTATAAATGCTTAATTATAGAAAGCTAGAAAATTCGTAAACACTGGGAACTTGTGAAGTTTTCATTTTATAAATTGATTAATCATCCCAGGATAACAAACACATCCAAATCAGTTCTAACTTCAGATAGATCTCACAAAATTGCATATATTTCCATACACTTACTTTCCTGTTCTCTAATCAAACAGAATCTGAGGTATACGATATTTGTAAATACTACTAGAATACATATAACAACCATACACTTACCTTCCAAAATGAATCCTTAAATTTCATCATAGTTCTGCCTTTTTTACTTACTATTACAATGGAAAATGCAATCATGCCAAGTTATATATCACATGACCTCGAGGTCTAATATGTCTGTTCCGCCACCCTTTTCCACCAAGCCAAGTTCTGTTTCTACCTGAAAAACGCTTCAAAGTCACCGGCGCACCGATTTATATGTCCGCGAGCTCCTCTTACCGTTGACTCAATTTGACATTATTTGAAGGGTAAAAAAACATATTAGACCCGAGACACAATGGATATGTCACACAAAAAAATGTGCTCCCTCAATTTCAAAAACTCATATCTACTGGACAGTAAAAGATGTCATAGAAGAACGGTTAGCAGCTACTCTGGTGGGAGAACTGAGAGGAGATAGTGACTTCAAGGATCATAACAGAAATTGTTAGGATGTTGAATGTCGATATAAAAGAGGAAAGAGAAACGAGGAAGAGGGCGGAGGAGCTAGGGAAGGCAAATCAAAAGGCGGTGATCAAAGGAGGAATTCTAAAATGGAATTAGATTCTCTCATAAATGATAAAACTAAATTGTTTTCATACCCCACAAAAATTAGTAGCTCCAATTCCTTTTATCTTCTTTCTTCCAATCACCTTTGAGGCGTATGTGGAAATGTTAACAATCTACGCTTTCAAAAAACATAAGTATGTGGAGTATGTGCTTGCCGAATGGTTCATCGGAAAACACATGAGAGGTTTCAATTGCTAGATCAGAAAGAGATCAACGTGGTTGACAAAATATGTGTGGATCTGTAAGTTTAAAACCTCTCTCATTGGAAACTTAAAGCGTAAGGAAATCATCAAAACGTTTCCCACATTTTTATAAAAAGAACTTATCTAAGTATTTTGCAAATCCTGAAATAAACTTTTAATCCACTAGCAAAATCCAATAGTATAGATTTGCCTATAATCATAAAAGTCAAAGACAAGCTTTAGTGAAGTGGAAATTTAACAAGCAACAGAGGCATACATAAATCTAAGTAAGGTGCTCAGTCAAGTTATACATAGGATTTCGCTGGCTTGTTTCCAGCATACGATATTTATTCTCTATTTTTATTTTTTACTTCTACGAATTGTTTCTTTAATGTAATCGGATCATTCTACCCCGAGGGCAAATCACATAGCTGTTTTAGGTTGATATCAATCAGAAAAAAATTATCTTCATTGGCCATGTTAGTTTTTCGCATTATTGGTAAAAGTAAAGTATGGAATTATAGTAAAAAAAAATGTCGGTTTTGGAAAAAATATGAAGCCTTACGCTAATATTGAATCGATAATTGTAATCTGTATTTTACATGATTAGAATATCGATTCCGGAAGAACTTTAAGGCATACAAAGATGTTTGGACTTATAAGGCTACCCAATAAAGTAAAGCCCAAAATGATCCTACAAATTAGTGAGAAATGAGAGTGTGATTTGAGAAATTTTGATTTTACAGATTGGGAATGAAAACTGTCATCCCATTCAATTATTGAAGCCATAAAATAAAATAAAAAATTAAGGGACCCATGCCTATAGAGCAGAAGCTGAAAGGTACTTGTGTGGCCAGGATCAGGAAAGTTTTGTTCAAGATAAATTGTTGTTTTATTGGCAGTTATCACTTTTATTTCAAAAAAGATAAAATGCACATGTCACTACACTTCTAGTCCTAAAAATATAGAAAGATAACGTCTTCTGCATTATTGAAGAAACAAAAGAAAGTAACCTCTGAAGACGGACTCCATGGCAGGCCATAGAGAACAATCCAAAGTGGTGGTGCTGATGGTCCCTTTACCGTTCCAGAGCCACCTCAACCAGCTCCTCCAACTCGCGTGCATCATCGCCACTTACGACCTCGAAGTTCACTATGCCAGCTCAGCAAATCAAGTTCGCCAAGCCAAGCTCCGTTTTAATAACAAAAACCACCTCGCGTACAACAAAATCCGTTTTCATGAACTTTCCACCCCTTCGTTCCTCTCGCCTCCCCCAGACCCGACCTCATCCGACAAATTCCCTTGCCACCTTCTCTCGTCCTTTGAAGCAGTCATTCACCTTCGCCAGCCCGTGGGGGAGCTCCTCCATAAATTATCTGGCACTACAAGAAGAGTCGTCGTCGTTCATGATGTTCACGTAACTAACTTGGTCCAAGATGTAGCTACGATACAAAATGCAGAAGCGTATGCTTTTCACCCAATATGTGCTTTTAGTAGTATCTTCGAATGTTGCCAAATCTTTGGAATTCCTACCCCATGTAAAGAACCTGAAGGACTCCCATCCATAGAAGGAATTTGCCCTCCAGAAATTCTTAATTTCTTTAGTAAGCAAATTGAATATATGGAAATCCCATCTGGAGATATATTAAACTCGTGCAGAGCAATCGAAGAGACTTACATTGATATATATAAGGATAAAATGAGCAAAAATAAGAAACTATGGGCTATAGGACCATTATTCCTGCAAATTGAAGAGGACAAAAGCTCGGGTAACAGTGATAAATGTTTGGAATGGCTAGATAAACAAAACCATAAAACTGTTTTGTACATTTCCTTTGGGACGACGACGACGATGAGTAAAGAAGAAATAAGAGAGCTTGCAATGGGGTTGGAACAAAGCAAACAGAAGTTTGTTTGGGTGTTGAGAGATGCAGATAGAGGAAACATATTCGAAGCGGAAGAGAATAGATCTTTGCTACCCGAAGGATTTGAAGAGAGGATGAGCGGGCTGGGAATAGTTGAGAGAGGTTGGGTTCCCCAGGCCGAGATTCTGGGGCACCCTTCCGTAGGAGGGTTTATGAGCCACTGTGGATGGAACTCGTGTATGGAGAGTATAGCAATGGGAGTGCCAATTGCCACTTGGCCAATGCATTCTGACCAGCCAAAAAACGCGTTTTTCGTAACAAATGAATTGAAGATCGGGTTCATGGTTAGACTGTGGGAGGATCGAAAAAAGCTGGTCGATTCGGAAACATTTGCAGAAGTTATAAAGAAGCTAATGGCGTCAGAAGAAGGAGAAGAAATGAGGAAGAGGGCGAAGGATTTGGGCGTTTCTACTCAGAAGGCTGTAAGGGAAGGTGGAGTTTCTAAAATGGAGTTGAACTCTTTCATTAATCATATAAGTAGGTAGGCTGATGGTTCGCTCGTTTGATTGCTTGTTTGTTTCTTTGTTTTTATTTGCTTTTTTGCCTTTTTGGGATTTAGATTCCTGAATTCAAGATGTTGTTGGTGAGTGAGATCCTAGCGATCATCATAGACCACTATATGACTATGTATCAACCTTTCCATTTTTTCAAAAATTGCACATGCGATTCATCAAGTATTGATACATTAGTTCTAAAACATAAGCTCCAAACATGCATATACAGCTTTGTTAAGAAAACACGTCTAAGTAAACCCACTAATGTATGGATTAGACAAACACAAAAATATTTCCGAATCGGAAACGAAGAAATGGGTGAACAAAAACCACTTAGACGGAAAGAGAATGACACGTAAACACACAGTATGCCCTCCCCAAGGTTTGAGCCTACAAATTCCATGATTGAAAAATGAGATGGTACAATTTAATCAAAATCTACTTCTTGATAAGCAGACACAAGATGAAGTGAACGATAGAAAACCAAAAGATCAAACCAAACGGAAACATGATACTCCTCTTCGCTACTAAAATGCTCTAGTAAAAAGCAAGTATTTTTCTATCTCCTGTTCGGTCAGACTGGCATATCTTCACAATCTAAAATAATTCGCGTTTATCATGAACTTTACATGCCGATTTCAAAATAAAAAAATAAAATTAACCATGAGCCTAAAGCAATAATATCTCTAGCACAATCTAGACGGATAATACAACAAAAAGACTTTCATTATTTTTATCCAGGGCTCAAATGTACAAAAGAAAGGCTAAGTTTACAATTATTCAAATTTAAAGAATGCAAAAAGAATTTTTTAAACCGCAGAAATAAATCAGAATTCCTATTTGGAGAATTATATTTCCAATCCAATTTTTAAAGATCAATTACAATGTTAAAGGAAAATTGCCAACAAATAAAAAAAATGTATATTATTGCATCCCAAAATCGTGAGTACATCGATCGTGAATCGTACCTCTAGGGAAGAAGAGGTAGCTCCACCTGGTTAAATGAGAAGAAACTGACACTCCCATGCTCAACATGACACAACTTCAACGGAATATTATTGCACCGTCTTTCAACGTCTTCAATCTCATCTTTGGACGGGGGCTCACCTCTAAATAGTAAAGAAATACAAATCATCATTAAAAGCTTAATGGAGTATAATTATAAGTTATAACCCTTCAAAATAATTTCACAGAACATGTTTTGTTACCTGATCACACAGAGCACAAAACTCGGATCTCCAGGACAAGACTTTCTAAAATTACTATTGGGCGGGTAAACATTGAATACAGGCTTGATTTCGTTAATGCTTATATTATCGAACATAATGTGAATGATTCTTAGTTCTTCGGCATTTTGAATAGGAATCATCGTCTTCTCTAAATGGCTTTCAACAGATACAGACTTGTCCCTATGACTTTTAAAGGACCATGAGATACCATGTCTTCCAACAATGTATCCCAAAGACCTCAATTTCCTATACACTTCAAAGTAGTCATAACAACACCCACATTTCCCTTCTGCAATCTTCTTGTATATGGCTTCTAACAAAACTGAAGATTCATTAGCACTGGAGAGATCGAGCTCCCCTCTTTCAGCCAAGAACCTAAGCAAATAGAAAATTTTAATTTGGAATAGCAAATGTCGCATGTTAAGCAAAATTTATTGGATTAAGTCATAAGTGAGTAACCACCCATGGGTACCCAACAAGACTACTTAGTACAAGTTCAGACACCTTCAGCAAGTGATTGTAATAACAAAACAATAAACAAATTTTTCCCCAGATAAGCTTCGGTTTGATTAATTTTCGTGTTTTAATACATGAGCATAAAAAAACATGAGTCTTATGTTACGGTAAATGCCAGTAGAGTATCTTAAAACACATTCCAAGGGTTTAGCTCCATTGTATAAAAGTATCCGGTCAAATTTTGTTAACCGATTATAAAGTGAAACAAAAGCAATGTTAGAAACTTAGTAACTTTTCAGAAGTTCTATTACTATCAGGTTATTCACCAAGCCTTTTCTGATAGCAATGTAAAATTTGGAAAAAAAACGCATGACAATACTCACAAAGTCTCTTCAATCGAATAGTATGTCTTTCCCCCACGGACAATTCCCATTGTTCTCCACATGCTACCTCTCTTCTCAACAACCTCGGCCATCTCCATTTCATCATCCCATCTTGCTTTTGAGATATTTTTCCTGACATTTCCACCAAAAATAAAGCAATTACGATAGAATTCTCGTCTAATGGACAAAATGTTGGGCTTGTTTGGTTGCATAATAAATGTGATGTTTATTTCTACGTAAAAAGTATGCATAACGCATCACGCAAAAGCATACTAACTTATACTTTTGAGGCAGAAAAATATGCTTCACTTTGAGTATCTATATAAACTTTATAGCTATACACTGAAAACCCTCAAATAGGTGAATTATTTTTGGATACGTCTATACTATTGAAAGCTTCAGAAGAAAAGGTACATTTTATCTATACTGTCTGGTAAGAAAAACAGGAAAAGTCAGGTTTTAATCTAGTCAACCACATAAAGCTTTTAAACAAAAGCTATGATTAAAAACTCAATCAAAACAAAGACATAGTTAAACATAACCATACGAGCCAGTAATGTTCAGTTTCAATTTTTAATAGAACCTAATTTGTAACTTTGGTATATTCTCAAAAGTGGAGTACTCTTCATCACCATCCACGTCATCAACATAATCAGTTGCACCTTCAGATGAAACATCCCAATTCTCACCTTCCATTTCTTTAACCAATATTCGTTCTGTTCAAAGGCCTCTTCTACCTAAAACAAAAACAAAAAACATCGAAAAAATTCATAAAACGTACATGACCCCAAATAATAAATAAGAATATCAGTCTTAAGCTATCCTACCTACTTCAATCTCTAAATAGTGGTGATGATTGGTGTACATTGGACAGAGGCTATTTTCTCGGCGAAGAAGGTTGTACTTGCATATATATTATTTATATATAATAGAGAGAGTGGGGTGGCGGTCGTGTAGTAAAAAGATTTGAGCTTTTGCGGGAAGAAAGGTTAGTGAGGAGCAATAGACATGATCTGTAATTAGCCAGAAGTAAATTTACTAGTCCTATTAAAAAAAGGAGTTTTATCTTTAATCTTAATCGAAAAGCTATAGTCTACTATCACTCCGTAGATTTATTTAAACGTGAATAGTTCGAAACTGGAATATTATGTACATTCAATACCAATACGGATATACCGAAAACAAATCTGCCAAAATTTATTTCAGTTAGCTAAATACTGTTAAATTAAGTCAAAATAATGTCAAATTATCTTGGATACCATATGCTATTTTTTACAGTATTTCATCACTTTAACATAATTTGATATATACATACAAAACCACACGAGCAGATTAATATACTAACATAGATACAAAGAGGTAATATCTATAAATCTAATATTAATTAGTTGCAGTCCAAAACAAAATAAATTACTGTCGAATTAAACACAACATAGTGTCAAATTAAGAACCTCACCTGGCGAATAAATTCTCCGACGCGGCGGAGGCGGTAGGGTGGTACCACGGTGGTCACGGCGGTGCGTGGTTTGGAGTCGGCGCGTGGGTTTTGATTACCGCAGGAGATTAGAGAGAGAGAGAGCTTTGGTTAAGATTAGTCATTATTCTAAGTAGTACTTTATCTATAATTAGCTGCTTCGACAACCATAAGTTTCGAAATAGTTATATTAAAGTCCTTGTACTTTCCTTATTGAACAATTGTAGTCTTTTACGGGGGTTTTCATCCGCTTTGTTTTAAATCAATAAAAATAAAGAGTGGGTTTTCTCCGCTATTAATTAAAAAAAAGAACAAGTGCTCCAGTAGCACGCCCTTTTATTTATATTTTACAGCAATTATTTTTGTATATTGGTTTTTTTACGGCTTTTAACAATGTATTAATTTTTTTTTTATCAATTACTATACTATTCTTATTCATTTTCTTTTTAAAAGGGGCAGATTCCCTTCTCATTTTAGTGGGAAGCCTTCCTCGTCTCTCCCCTGTTTCTTCCCGAGCGACATTCTCTCGGATCTCTTCCTTCTCTTTCCTTCTCCATTGCGAATGGCTACCTTTCCACACAAGACTCCTCCATGGGGGAGCGCCTCTTCCATTGTGCTTACTCTATCCTTCCGGTATTGTTACATGAATCTCTTCTCCAAAGGCCAATACCAAGTTTGTTATCAGGAAGTTCAAACTCTACTTAGTAAGTAAAATTTATAGACATCACTGTGAAAACGCTCGTTGCTTTGGAAATGTACCTTTACGAATACTATACTACCACCAAGTAAAGACTCCTCTTACACTTCTTTCACGGTTCACACATTATCATATAGAGTGAAAGTGTAATATGGTAAACTTGTTAACACTAGTTAACTTTACAAGTGTTAACAAGTTTAATTTAATTTTGTTTCATTTCTGTGAGGTCCGAGTGTAAGAGCTGAGTGTAAGAGGAGTGAAGTGAACGTACCATCCAGCTCTTTAGCAAAAAATTCTCTATTCATCATATGCTGTTCCGAACAAAAAATTACTACTATTTTCTAGATATGACTTAAACTCTGGTTGAAGCTATTAATTTTACTTTGTTTTTTATGGAACTAACGCATGCCTATGATTTTCTGAAACTATAATAGAAACTACCCAACTCTTGAACTTGTTCCCTTTCCAATCAAATATTTTAATTATAGTAAAACAAAATATGGCCAGGCACAAAGATCACGGTACATACAGCTTAAACCACCACCAAAATCGACGGCATCTTAGAGGGATACGGCACCATCATCCAATCCAATTCACAGCACAAGCAATGTAACAAAAATAGAAGCTTATTTTTCAGGTGCAAAGCGGGAAAAAATAGAGGGGAATACTGCAAGAGAAGTAAATTAGGGAGAACTTGACCACTTTTGGTGTGGGGAAATGCAGCACACCAACATAATTAAGAGTTAATATCAAAAGACACAGCACGGTGATCTCTCCTCAATAGAAATAAATTAGCAAGACGACTCTCAATGATAACTAAGCACTAAGACCGTTTCTACAACCTTTGATCTGCTCCTGCAAAGATCAGTTGCTTTTCACAAACTTTGAGCCACCTTTTCATATAAGTCACGGGGCCAGTTCCTATTCAGGTTGTTTGCCAGGAAATTTGCAATCTGCACGAAAGAAGAAGTTAGCTAATCACAGTAGGTGTAAAATGTGATCAACACTTGACCAAAAGGCACTAAAATAAAATTCAAAATACCATTCCCAAGCTTTACTATAAGGAATCCTCTCTTCGGTAAATAACAATATAATCAATGCCACAATCAAGAAAGAATGCTAATACATGTTAAACTTGTAAATCATTTGCGGTTCGTGATAAGTACCGAAACCTGATTCACCATTACGGTGTAGAAGCTCAACACACGAAGTGGAAGTTATCATCATCCATGAATGGAAAAGGTATCATTACGTGTGTTGGTTTCACTATACTTGACTATGAAAGAAACAAGGCAAGATTCTATAAATAGGTAAGCAATATAACGGAAAAAAGGAAACGAAGAAGAAAGATACACGGCTGTAAAGTCTACCTTGGTTCTCAAACCACGAAGTGATCCATCTGTATCATTTAGGTTGTCCAAGCACTGAAGAGCAACCTTAAGAAGGTCGGGCACACAAGCTTGAACATGGGGAGATAATGTAAGGAACACATCACTTGCCATGTCAGGTGTACGAGGGTCTAATGGAAGGAAGGGAATTTGAGCAACTTCTTTTATTGCATCTAAATACCGGCCTGCTCTTGCCAGGTTATGTATGGATAATACTGCCTCAAGCTGCCTCAACACAGTTTCTTGTCCCAAAACATGTTCTCTCTCCTGTAAACTGCTAAAAGAAAATATAGGTTTGTGTTAAGAATAGTTGGCTGTGGGTGTTGAAATATGTAATATTGTGTACAACATCAGAATCTAAAGAATTATGAAAATGAACTATTAGAAGCATCAGGGACAAAAGGCCAGTCCAGTTATACCTTACAAAAGTGGTCATCCAAAATGAACCACGTGCAGCTTCAATAATATCAATAAAGATATGACAGGGAGCTATAAATTAAAAAATAAAGCACATGCCGTGAAAACATTGCCTATATGTCTGGTAGAATAGAAATGTAATAGCGAGTACCTGGCTGGAGGACGATACTTGTGCATCCGCAGAATATCATTCCCTGAATGAATTAGCCCTGCAGTCCGACTTTCACCGTCCAATCTACCACGTGATAATGCACATATGGCTTCAGAAAGGCATTTATTTATGGTGTCCAACGCCATTGCAAATGCCTCAACTCTCTTCTGAATTTCTATCGACTGGATCCATTCAAAGAGAAGAACCACCATTTACGCGGTAAGTGTTACATTGAAACAAAAGTTAAGGATGCTCAAAAAGAAGTATAAAAAATAAACTAGAGTGAAATAAGAAAAGCCTACACATGACACGTAATAACAAATCTCATGTTCTTAAGAGGAGATAAAATCATAGTAATTTAAACAGAGAGTCCCAATGACAACAAAGAAAGAAGTTAAGCACCGAGTTTCTTTTTCTTCCGCAAGATTTATAATTCTATGAAACCAAAATTACAACAGCAAAAAGGTTATGGAAAAGGTAGAAACAAAGCTTCCTTTTTATCATATTTGGCAAAAGGAAAAGAGGCCACAAGGATATGACCAGTCCATTAAAGTTTGGGGGTTTTGAGAATGTGAAGTGAGAAAATGTGTTTTCAAGTTTCACTCAAACATTAACAAGGGTCTCAACTAGAATCTCAGATAGGATCTAAGACCTAAGTTATTAATATATTCAAGCATAAAAGTGCTGAAAAGATGACAAGGAAAGAAATTTACTTGGTCATAAAGGCCAGCCTCCAAACACTGCCTAGCAGCTTCAAGAAGGAATTGTTGTCTAGTTTTCCCATCAACCAAAAACCTCCCAAGTTCGCTTTCTTCTCCAGAGCCACTTGGGCCAAGCAAGAACTGAATCCCACCATCTCTCAACAAAAGTTCTGTAAGGAGCTGCTTCATCATCAAACCCCTCTGTCTTTGCTGATCATCATTACCTCTACCACCCCACGACATCTCCCCACCCCCCAACGCACTTCCAGCTTGTGCAAAATATTCCAAACTCATTGATAAATTACCATTTCGTAGATAGGAAGATCCGTACTGTCTTATTATACTAGACGCCTCTGCAAGAGCATCCATTACACCAAGTTTCTGCCCAGGGCCAGCACTAACGGAAAAGGCTCCATGGTCTGCCATGGCAATAGATATATGCACAGCGTCTACGTAATATCCTTCTTCACCAACATCCTTTGACAAATATAAAACTGCTGGTAGCAACTGGATACTTAAAAGCAAGACGTAAGGGTATACCAAAGGGTCCTTTCCGTTTTTCGTATAGTGAGAGGGCTCAAATTTATTAAGGTAGGCTTGCAAATCATCCAAAGTGTAAGAAGAATATCCTTCGTTTGAGAGGAAAGTATTGGATCCTTGGGAAGAGTCTCTTATGGCGGACAATTTGAACCATAGGAAATCTTCTATAGTGTTGAAAAGTGTGGGAAATTCTCGGAGTAGACGGTCAACATGCCTACGAGAACCGGATATAATTGTGTATAATAGTAATTTTTTCTTGTCATATGCAGCCCGACCAACGCGGTCACCCATTCGCAGCAATTTTTCGCATTCTTCTGAAGCAGTAGCTGCTGTCTCTGGCGACACCATTCCACCACTAGCAATCCATTCGGAAAGCTGGGAGAAAGAGAAACTATAAGAAGCAAAAGACGACTATATACGTAACCATCAACCAATTACGAATAAACAGTACCTGAGGAGCAAAATGGTGTGAAGTACGAGAGGATATAGCGATGTTCCTCGCCTCCTCGTAATAGCCAGTCCTCAAGCAGAAGTAAATCTTTTGTTGAACACAAAAACAGAGATCAATCAAAAACGAAAAATTATTTGTATATAATAATATGACAAATAAATACCCCAAAAATACATGCAACTATTGTACATTCCTCGAGAATCCTCTTTTTTTTTCTTGCTCTTTTATCCTTCCCACATCAAGATCAAGTAGGAAGAGAAAATATCTGCAAACGCATTGTCTTATATGAAAGTAGCTTTAGAACTCGAGGTATGCATGTACTGTCAGTTTGCTACTAAATGTCCACGAATATATTGTCCAGTCCTTACATGTTCGCTATAAATATCTTATTTAGCAGATCTGGAGAGAGTAAATGGAGCCATATTAAAGAAGGAAATAAGTGAATTACAGAAGGAATTGAAAGGAAAAACACCTCAGCATGTATACCAACCCATTAACCAATGTATCATATCTATTATGAAAACCATACAAACACCATAGCCACTGTTATAACTTGGTACTGGTGAAGGTAAATATGCGACCGGTAAAACTTATATTTCGAGGTGGAACTTAGACAAGACACCACTTTTCATAGCCAAGTGACTAGGAAAACAAAAGGTATAATATTACAGAAATACAAGCACTTGCGTGATATGGGAATATAGCAAAAAAGCAAATTGAGAATAATGAAAATACAAGTGATTTCATACGCTTATGTCACTATTGGAGAATAATGAACAAATTATAGATTATATCACCACGTCTGTCACCAAAAAAAGAGAAGAAAATAACAATGTTTGGTTGAAACACAGCAAGAAAAGTAATTAAATATCGGAAGGTAAGTACCTGTTGCCATGTAGTATCAACTGGAGGCTGTCGACAAGTATCACCCGCATCAAAGTCTAAAACCCCATAATCCCTCAAACGGATCTGCATAGAAAGAAAGGAGATAAAATAAGTATGTACTCAAACAACATGCCTTTTCCATATAAATAGATAATACACTATTTTAGCAGCATCGAAATTAAAAAAACAGCAGACAAACCCTGAGAAACGCACGTATCTTCTGCAAGTTACCAACTGTGCCTCCAAGAGCAGCCTACAGAGAGACCGGAAGCATCAGCATCAACATACTTAATACCCTTTACACGTATATAATAGTTGCAAGCATACCTGTGCTGGATGGCTATGGATTGTGTCAAGGATATATTTCTCGTGTCCCCATTCCAAATGGCGCCTTGCACCAATCACAAAAGACATTTTCTTTGAAACGTTCCATTGAATATTTGATACCTCCCCCATTAGCGACTATAAAATAAGTGAATACAGTTATCATTTCGCTACTCGCAGACAAGTGGGATACATATGAAATTTGGTATAAAAAAAAAACTACCTGAATTAAGTGCCATATTTTCTGCATGGTAACTGATTTTCCACTAGAAGCATCAAGGCCACAACTCTCGTAAGCGCTCTTGAAAGAATTAGCAGGCTAATGGAAATAAAAACACAGTTAGTCTTGAGACCAAAACCTGGAACTTAAAATGTCACAAATTCCAAAACCTAAGAACCTAGAAATGGATATTGACATTACGGGATAATTACTGTTTACATATACAAACTATTTGCTTTTAACAAAATGCATACCGAATTACATGTTTTCTCAAAAAATATACCAAACTCTTTAAAACAGATCATTCAACGTATTGATGTCACCTAAGAGCCAAAAAATGTCAAATTAAAGAGGAGATTACTATTTTACCCCTCCCCAAACATCTATATATTTCTCCATTCTAAATATCTATTATCTCTTAGTTCTTCGTTCTTTTTTCTTTCTCCTTCCATGGTCACTGTTAACTGCCAAATCAAGCAAAGAAACCGAGATTCACTTAGGGTGTGTTTGGCCCGGAAAACTTATGGGAAAATGAAAATAATTTCCTGAGATAACATTTTTTTTGTTGGCCTCATAAGAAAATTAATGGAAAAGAAAATAAAAGAAAGTGTGAGAAAAGTTTGTGTAAAATGTGGGAAACCAATTTCCTTCCAAAATTGGGAGGAAAAAGAAAACAAGTGGGAAAATTCTCACCCCCCTTCTCTCTCTCACCTCTCCCCAGATCTCTCTCTCTCTCTACATCTATACATATAATTAGTATGCACCAACTGAAACATACATGTTTGAAGCGTTAGCTGCTTTACATAAACAATTCAATAATTTATTATCCAATAATATATCATACTCATTCTCCGGCCCTCGTTATTCAACCACTATTTTATTTTCCTGTGTAAAAACGCAATTAGACAATCTGGGGCTTAACAAAACTAACTCAAAACAAATAAGCCTTATTTTAGATATATGTCATTTTTCTAGAAAACAAGCATTATTATTTATAATAATTCACTTGCTATGAATATTTGATTTAATTTTCATTTTCTCGTTACTTTTACAACCTTCCAAACACATGACCAGAAAATGATTCCATGCTACTTTTCCTTTCTTTTCCTTTTCTTTTCCTTTCTCCTGTCCTTTTCCGGGTTCCAAACACACCCTTAAAGGTTTTTTATACCTGGAAATAGACAATTTTTAAAACCCCACAATTTTCCAAAATTTTGGAAAGTTATCAAATTTGTGTACCTTAATGTTTAATCTGAATAAAACAAAATTAATTCTATGTAAGAAACTTCGCTAATCCGACTATCTACCATGTGAATCTGAGAAGGGGAGTTTTATAGTTTAATTTTCGTAATTGTCGAAGATTTATGAGGCTAAGAGGATGTGAATCTGGGATGGGGAGCAGATGGTTTTGATTTTAATCAGATTTATGTTTATAGATACACACACACACACACATATACAGATAAAGAGTAGTTTTCAATCAATTTTCTGCCCTAGTTAGATCGGAGAGATGATTACGGAGGAGAGAGATTAAGAAAATTAGAGTGAAAACAAAAAGGAAGAATATACGCCTGTTTTGTTGATAATGTTCCTTGATCCCACCCATATTCTGGTGCAAAAGACATTTACCCCTCTTTTTGTCTGTTAGGTGACATCAGTATGTCGAATGATTAGTTTTAAAGAGTTTGGTATGTTTTTTGAGAAAACATGTAATTGGGTATGCATTTTGTTAAAAGCAGATAGTATGCATATGTAAACAGTAATTATCCCTTGACATTACTAGTGATCGCTTGTCAATAATAGGTCATTCACTGACTAAACGTATAATTTCTTAAATGCAGGTGGATGGCAAGAAGGCCTTACTTTAAAGGGTAGCCCGCGCTGTCTTGCATTATTGAGATTCTTAACAACTATAGCATAAGCTGCAGCTTTTTTCTCAAGGGCAGGCTTGTCCCCAAGAGGTACAATTTCCATGCTAGATTGACCAGATGACAGCTGGCGGTTTGGGGTGAAAGCTACAATTGAACCGGGTGTAGTCCTCACACTACTTGAATCAATTAGATTGGTTTTAGGTAAATTGGAAATCCGGCTCATACTCTGAAGAAAGTCTCTTTTCTCCTTTTGCCAGTCGTCCTATTAAAAAGAGTCCCAGACAGCTTTCAACAAAAAAATAATACGGAGTAATAAAGCTGGAGATCTAAGTTTAATGAAACGAAGTGAACGAAAGTAACCTCCAAAACACTCATCATATGATCATTAAAACTCCTAAGGTTGTCCTTTTGAGCTTCCTGAATGGCTGAAACCATTGCCATCTCATGTACCTACAGTGATGTGAACGTATAAACAACATATACGGCTATCTTTGAACCAGATAAAGAAAAGGCATTTGATGTGAGCTTAAATGACTAGATCATTGAATTATGAAATCTAAAAAAAAAAGGTAGTAATTATAGCACAAGATGTACCACCGCAACTCTACAGGCACCGGTTAAAACATTACTAATAAAACAGACTGGCGATAGACAGAAGTAACTCTAGACTTCAGGACAAACAAAAGTTGAAAATTGAAAAGGCGTATTGTGAACAGAACTGTAACAAGAAATACAACTATATGAATACAAGGAAGCAACTACAGCTATAAATGATAGAACCCAGCAGAAGGAAAAAAAGATAAACAAAAGCATAGGCGGGGTTACCTGCTGCAAATACTCTTCCACGCTTGTTGCCTCAGCAGGAAAAACATCCTCAAAAGTAGTCTACAGTTATGAAGAAAGAGCAACGCACAAACAGAACCAACTATTAGTGCAAGAAGCAAATGAAATTGGAATAACTAACTTGAAAAATGTCTGGACAAAAACCGTTTTCCGTATATGACTTAAAGGAGAAAGATACTAGTGCGTGATATTTCCATGGATCCTCAGAACTCCAACCCTAACTGATAGGAGTACTTGTTTAAAAAACATGATTTTAAGTCTTACTGAATAAAGACACTACGCAACCAAGAATTCTATAGACTAGATAGCGTACATATTGTTATTGGTAAGCTATCCCATGTAGGCATAAGGACACATTGCAAACAAAACAATACATTCACTTCATGCAAAATTAGAATGAAGATAGAAAATCATTTCTTGTTGTACTCGTTCTCCACAGATCTCAAAGAGACAATTATCCCATGAAAAATTTATTCCAAAGTCAGCGGTTAAAGAGATAAAGATAACCTGGAGTTCTAACAAAAATTACTCTAAAAACTTAAACTTCTGTATATTCTAGAGTAAGGACGTAACAACTACATTTGTATATCTTTCAAAAAATGCAGAAATAATGCATTATGACAAATTTGCTTTTTCACATCAGATATGAGAAATAATGCACTGAATATAAAAGAGCATATAATGGAGACAGATGTTAAGCTGTGTTATAATATTATTCATCAACTGTAAGAAGTAAATAATTTTACCTTCAACTCAAACGATTTAAGGTCTCGAGCAAGCTGCTCTGCATTTAACCCTTCACGTGCTAGTAACCTGAATACAGTAACAAACAATTTATCCTTTTATAGCTTGGACTACTCCAAGATCCAACGACAACCCATATATGGAGGCAAAGGGATTGAGAAAGTGGCTAAGCTTCATAGCTTAGCTTTATTATCCTGCTAACATACATATCTGTTCATACCATTAAAAAAAATAACTACCTCTAGATTAGGTGCACAGATTTTTGGTAGGAATTAGTGACAGCTTTTGTGAAAAATCATTATAATCAGGCGGGGTAAATACTTCCAATACATTTCCCTATGAGAATGACAAATCCTTATTCTTACAAAAATATATTTAAGTACAAAACAGGATTATTTCAATATTGTTAGCGAGCAAAGGCTCAAACAAACTTAAACACAATTGTATTTCATTCTACACCAATTTGAGAAATAGTGGCTCAGCTAGTCCTAACTTTAAATAAATAAATGAATGAAGTTAGCTTGAAGCCCCGATCGTTTTGCCAGTTTATGTTCCATCTTTCTAGGTTTCTGCCTACAAATGCTAAAAAATTTAATCATGAAACCCTAGTTGTTTCTCTCAGCCCCAAATAAAGCAGCTTAAAATCTTCAGTTTTACATCCAAAGATGCCCTCAACATAGTTTTAAATGTACACCTGCAACTAGTACAAGTTTCAATTCAAAAAAACCTTAATTTATCTTCTCAGCCTAAAAAAATCCATCTATTCCTTCAAATAACACATTCAAAACCTGTCTTTGGAAACATAAATTATATCAATAGCTGCAAGTATTAGAAGTTCCAAGCCAAAGAACCGAACTTTTTCCCCCTCAACCTCAATAAAACCAGCTTAATTACTAAAAGGGAAAAAAGCAATTTAGTACCATGTACTATTCACTTTTACCAATTTAGTACCTAACCTTTAAGTTTTACCAATTTACTACCCAACCTACCAATTTTCGTCCAATTAAGTGTCTAATAGCATAAGTGGATGAAATTGTAGTCACTATATCTCACATTTAGTAATATATTTTTGACGGATATATTCTAGTCACTAAACACTAGTCCCCTAGTTAGACTAAAATTGGTAGCGTGGCGCCCTAATTGGTAAAACTTAAACGTCGGGTACTAAATTGGTAAAAGCCAATAAGACGGGGTACTGAATGGCTTTTTCCCCATTACTTAAAATAAGCATCCAAACATGCCCTTAAGATAGATTAATAAAATAAACCTAGTAGCAGCAATGGATTGAGTAGGAGCTTCGGTCCTTAGGGTTTTTGCCTTGAGCTTTTTCGATAAAGCCTCCAATTGGTCCAAATTCCTCTGTGCATATGCCAAATAATAAACTAAATTCAAATAATATTACACATGACACAAATATACATAAATAAATAAATAAATATGTATATATACCTGAAGAGGGGGGAACTGGGCGGAGGGAGCAGCTTGTTCTAGAAGCTTCGATGAAGAGTGGAGGAGATCGCTCCACCCACCCATCTCTGTATCGCCACCCATTCTCTTTCTCTCTATATATCTATCTATCTATCTATATATATATATATATATATATATATATATATATATATATATGTATGTATGTGTATATATGTAATTATGTATATATCGCTCGTGCTTTTGTGTTATGTAACTATGAGAGGGAGCTGATTTGGAAAAGCCCTAACCTTTGAGCGGTAAAGTGAGAGAGAGGTGGGTTTTAGGGAACGTGCTGATATAGCAGTACTAGTGGTTAATTTTTTGAAACCTTAACAAAACATGCGTCAAAGTATCAAAATTAATAATTTAGGTACCAAGTTTTGATGTTTTTTCATAAACAGACATTTCTGGATAAATCGATCTCATTATTGAGATAAGTTGTTAGGTTGGTGTACAAATCCAAAACTTAATTCTCATAATCGTTTCGTTATTTCACTATTTTTGTCATCATTTTTTCTCTATAAATTCAATGATAAAATTTGTTGATGTTTCTACCTTTTTCTGTTATTAGAGGGAAAAATGAACCGGAAAAAAAAAGCCTTTATTTTGCTCGTTTGTGAAAAAATAACAAAGTTTGATACTTAAATTATTAATGTTGATAGTTTATTACATTTTATGTTAATGTCGGATAGCTCTGGGTGTACTAAATGTATTTTTTCATTAAAAATAATGGTTTTTATCGAACAAATTTTACTCGGAAACCTTACCCGGTGATAAGGTAAGTGATGTAATCCAACTATGCGCAGTATTTTAGTTCAATCATAATAAAACTGTTATGTTTTATTGATACAAACATGTCAACGGGGTGAATTTTTTGAGAAATCATCAAAACTCTAGTTATTAAGTCGTAGATCGATTTAAGTTTTTTGTCCAAATATGACATGAACTTTTAAATTAAAATAAGATGGTCAGAATCACATTTACTTAAAAAAAATGTATTCAAAGATCGAGGGTGGTGGGTGGATGCACTTGCGAGTGCACGCACCGGGGTGGGGGTGGGGGAGGGTGTGGGAGTGGGGGGTGTTTGACGAAGAGTCAATGAATTTGTCCGTTGCCCGTAGGGGTAAGGCCCAATATTGTTATGAGGTTCTCAAATAAAAAGTTGTTATTCTAGAGGTTGAGAAGTGTGTCAGGTCCAATAATTTGAGAAGTTTAGATTTAGTGTCCAAGCTTCTGATTATGATAATTTAGTGCCCAACATTTATGTTTGTCGAAATTACTGTATGACTGTTTAATAATAGTAATACACTATGTAGCAATTGGAGTCCAATGCTTACCGAAAAAATAGTAATTGGATGTTTAATTAAGATGAGTAGACAAGTTGACGGAATTTTTTTTCTCATAAGATTTTAACAAATATTTTTATTATGTGAAATTGCTATTTAATCCTTTTGTATGTTAACCCCAATTCTCATTAGATTTTAACAAATATTTTTATTTTAACAGTAGTTCTTTTCTCAAGTTACCCCAATTCGAAGGGGAAGGGGGAGAGGGTGGGGGAATGGGGGAGAGAGAGAAAGGCAGGGGGTCTCAATAGGACAGTACGAATTGTTGTAACAACGGAGCTGACTTTGAATAAGTATCATATCTGGACTTCTATTAATTATTTAACCTGAATTGGAATCGATTGCTAAAATCCTCTAGAATGTTTTTAGGGGCCTTTTCTCCATTCACCGTTTGTGGAATCTGCTTCCCGAATATGAGACCATCGTTTTAGCAACATGATCGGATAAAAAGAGATTGGTAAGACTTTATAGAATTGCTGCTGTTGGAATCATCTCTATAGCGTTTCAAAAAAAAAAAAAAAATCATTTCTATATGATGAAATATAAAACCTGCATATTTCCAGCTTTGCTTCAATTAAAAAAAAGGAATGCACATTAATGGATCACTGTGATACCATCTTGAGAGACAGCTATTTCATAACATGGCAAATTATCCATTGAAACAGGGAAAGGGGTGGAGGACTGCAGATTTTTATGACTACTAAAACTGCTAAATCCTTACCATTGCATTGATTTTATTTTGATGGTCAAGATTTTATTACAAAGATGTGAAATAAACTTAATTTTGTTAGTCTGTTTCCTTTCCTTTTGAGGCCAAGTCTGCCTAAACTGGAAAAAAAGATTAGAGAAATAATATTATGATCCAATACAAATATATAATCTAACCCACTGAATTGTTTTTCAAGAGATTTTCAATCCGATTACTACAAAAATAATCAATTTCCAATTTAATATCAAAGAAGCCCTAAAAAACTTCCAACTAGAAAATATAGATGGTTTTTTCTCCTAGAAACACAGATGAAATAATATTTTTTAATCAACGATCAAACCCATTTAAATTGAAGAGTTTGATAAAAAAAAAACTCAGACCAGATCAATCACTAAGAAGATTTATTTCTCTTTTATTTGTTTTTCAAATTTGATATTATTTGGATGAGGAATTCTATGGGCAGATTTTTTTAATAAAAACTTCTACCATGGAACTTATATCGTAAAGAATAAGGGATGAATATAGAGGTCCCAAACATATCCTAAACTATTACATAAGAATTCTATTTTTGTATGCAACTGCAAAGATAGAGATGAATTTAACCATTTCGAGAAACAAATATATACTGCAAATAAGTGATTCTAGTCTAGCGTTAGAAGAAAAATATAAGTAACTTCAATTTATATATGATTGCAGAACTATTCAAACGATTTACCCTAATAATATTTGATTTAATTTGTGAATCTAACCACCCATGCTTTTCCAAATCTAATTAATGAAAGGTTGGGATGGAGAAAAATATGATAGGGAGGAGATGTTTCTCCGCTTTTTTTCTGTCAATATCTAACCTTATATATATACTTTTTATGTATTTTCCTTTCTTTGGTATCCTTTATTTTATTTTATAAAATTAATGGGTGATGATAATCTAATCTAACGGTTGACAAAGTGCAATTTTGGTAGTCCTAGTGTGGAGCAGTCCTCTACCCTCCCATTGAAACACCCCCTAACATCCACACACTTGAGTCATCTGAGATGAATGATCACAAAGCTAAACACTAGAAAAAGTCAGGCACCTTGAGTATCCTACAGAATACAGATTAAATGAACAGATCTGGTGATTTCAAACCGACAACTTCTCAGAAACAACCATATGTTTAGTACGACGTGACAAATCATGTAATCTTCTACCAAAGCTGTACCTCACTCTTAAGCCAAATTTTGACCACGCTCCTTTAGTGCACGGACAAGATGTACAATGCGATACTTCAATTTTTCATTTACAGCCTGAAGCTTCTCAATCTCTACTGAAGCCTGTTTATCAACAAGAAAAACAGTTGTAATGCTTATGGTTTCTATTAATTTTTATTAATACAACACGATGTCATGAGGAAGGGTAAAGAGCTCTACCTCTTGCCGTTCTGAAGCATGAATGGCTTGAGTATTCTTTAGATCTGATTGTAGTTCACAAACCATCTTCAGCAGTTCAGCAATTTTAGCATCTGCATACATTAAAATTATTAAAAAAAATTGGGCAGAGCTTGATGAAATAACATGATGATTATAGTGACTGATGACTTGCCTTCTTTAGCACCAAGGTTAGATTCGAGCCTTGTCAAGCGATCCTTCAGTTCAAATGGACATTGTTAGTGAAACTATATTTTAATTAAATCTTTAACAGACATGATTAAGGTATACACCTAGACATTGTGAAAAGAATCACATCCCAATTCAATTATATTCTCACAGGAAACTCTGATGCAACTATATACATATCTCCACCCAGATATATCTGAAAGCTAAATTGACATATATCAAAAATATAGTCACGGTCCAGCTTATAACCAATTTACAAATGTAGGGCATAAATAAAATACATAACAAGTTCATGAATAAATTCGAAAGATTCGTCTGTAAAGAGAAACATGCTATCCTCTTTCTGATTTTTTTTGCATTGTCATACCGTCAATCTTTGCATGTAAACTCAAGATTATCACTGGCCATGAGACAAATAGATTATAAAGGATATTTGCAAACCAAGTCGAATGCCATTAAATAAGGATATTATTGCTAAAATAACAGGACGAGGTTTTCCAGTTTCAACTCCCCGGACACAATTTATATCTACCCTCCATGAAAATATGCTATAAACTGAAAAACTCCAAAGGAAAGTTGTATTTTGGGTAATTAACTAAGAGTTAAATTACGATACTCATTTCCCTACCCTGAAACTAAGTAGCAATAAGTAAATAATTTCAACCAAATCTCCTATTTTAACTAAGCATATATTCCTTATCTTCGTTGTATACTAAGAATTCAACCAAGGTGTTTTTAATCAAAGAGGATCCAAGGCTTTTACACCGGCCTCATGGTCCCAAAAACCTTAAGCTCAAGTAAAGAGTGCTCTACCACTAAGCAGCCTATTTGTATTCCTTATCTTCGTTGTATACTAAGAATTCAACCAAGGCACTTTTAATCAAAGAGTATCTATGGCTTTTACACCGACCTAATGGTCCCAAAAACCTTAAGCTCAAGTAAAGAGGGCTCTACCACTAAGCAACCTATTTGTCTAACCCAACTAAATTTCTTCTTCTAAACAAAATTTAGGGTGACATCTAGAAGAAACACTCACCGTCACTAACCAATACTACGTTTTGGTCATACTCCTAGCTTCACTCACATTATGAAAACAATTTAGACACCAAAAAAAGACGCCACACATACAATGAAACAGTTGAGCTTGATAACCAGATACTTTTCAGCTCAAGCAACAGTGGCAGCGCTTACCAAAGCATACTATCCATATATATCCCCACTTAAGGAAGTTGTTGACCCTTTGGCCTTGTTTCGTTGTAGCTTTTAAGCTGAGTTATTCTTTTTGGATCTCTGCCTAAAGGCTGCATTGCCTTTTGTTAACCAGCTTAAAAGCTAAGGTTTTCTGGATCTTTTTTTGCCTCAAATAGCTAGAACCCTTGTGAACCTAGTTATTTTTACTATAAAAAAAGACCCAGATTCTTTTGCTAAACTATGTAACCAAACAAGCCCTTAGTCTTGACTCTCGTCTACCTTGACTGGCATAACAATTCCTGGTTAAATGGAAATTAGCAGGAGGGGCGGTAACAATATTACTGGAAACTAAAACAATCTGAAGTCTTCTATAGCAATTATCAAAGCTTTAGATATAAACAGTCGTTGTCTTTTCAGAAGCTGCAAGGAAACTCTCCTACTAATGAGAGATTTCGATACAATCAGACAAAGGATATGCAAGTGATCAATCTCACAATCAAAAGCTAGTAGTCACTATTAAACTATATTTCAAACTTAACACAACTAGTTAAAGGCAGACATCAGTTTTTTTTTTACCTTTATTTAGCTTTTTGCGTAAAATAACAAGGGCTTTTTGGCTAAACAGATTTCTTAGTTTATTAAAGAGCAAGCTTTGGGGGTAAAAACAAAGCTAAAAAAGCAGAAAAAGATAAAAGGTAGGATTTCCCGGCCTTTTCTTCACTTCTTTAGGTTTTCGAAATAATTCTTTCCCGTATGACTTAACTATCCTAGACCGATCACCGTATCCACTTTTATTAATCAGAAAAGGGAAAACCTAATCCGAAAACAATTATAATAAATTTACTAAGTATTTAAAATCGTTCCTAACCACTTATTGACTCCTAAGTCTCAACTGCTCACAGTAACAATATTAAAAAGCACAATATCGAGTGCATAAGTAAATTAATTGTGTAAAATAGGTCCATAGTTAACTGCTAAACGATAAAAGAACGGAAAATCACATAATCATTGGTTTATATAGTACTGTAATAGATTAGGAACTAAAAATAATAACTATAATGATGGAAAGGTGTTTGATTAATAAGTAACACTTTTCTCGTAGGATTTAAACATCCGTGGCCGATCACCTTATCTGTTTTTTATTAATTAGAAAAGCGAAAAAAGTAAAAAGTTAATCCGAAAACAACTATAATAAATTAACTATGTTAAATCGTTGCCAAACACTCCATTACGTCTTTTTCAAAGCCAGCTATTTTCACTCTCAAGTCTCAACTATATCTTCTCATATTAACAATAATAAAAACACAGTATCAAGATTCCATTGCATAAATAAATTAATTGCACAAAATAGGGCCATAGTTAACTGCTAATTTAATAAAACAATAAGAGAACGGAAAATCACATAATCATTGGTAAAAGCGGTATAGATTAGGAACTAAATAATTATAATAATTATAATGATCGAAAGGTGTTTATTTAAGTTCTGAGTGAATATAATAACCTTGCTTCTGAAGCTAATCAATATTGAGTGCATAAATAATTTAATTGCGCAAAATAGGTTCATAGTTAACTGCTACCTTAATAAAATGATAAGAGAACGAAAAATCACATAGTTATTTGTTTATAAAGGTATTATAGATTAGGAACTAAATATAACAATTATAATGATCGAAAGGTGTTTATTTAAGTTCTGAGTGAATATAATAACCTATGCTTCTGAAGCTAATCAACATCAAGTGCATAAATAAATTAATTACGCAAAATACGTCCATAGTTAACTGCTACCTTAATACAACGATAAGAGAACGAAAAATCACATGGTTATTGGTTAATAAAGGTATTATAGATTAGGAACTAAATATAATAATTATAATGATCGAAATGTGTTTATTTAAGTTCTGAGTGAATATAATAACCTATGCTTCTGAAGCTAATCAACATCGAGTGCATAAATAAATTAAGTACGCAAAATACGTCCATAGTTAACTGCTACCTTAATACAACGATAAGAGAACGAAAAATCACATAGTTATTGGTTAATAAAGGTATTATAGATTAGGAACTAAATATAATAATTATAATGATCGAAAGGTGTTTATTTAAGTTCTGAGTGAATATAATAACCTTGCTTCTGAAGCTAATCAATATCGAGTGCATAAATAATTTAATTGCGCAAAATAGGTTCATAGTTAACTGCTACCTTAATAAAACGATAAGAGAACGAAAAATCACATAGTTATTTGTTTATAAAGGTATTATATATTAGGAACTAAATATAATAATTATAATGATCGAAAGGTGTTTATTTAAGTTCTGAGTGAATATAATAACCTATGCTTCTGAAGCTAATCAACATCAAGTGCATAAATAAATTAATTACGCAAAATACGTCCATAGTTAACTGCTACCTTAATAAAACGATAAGAGAACGAAAAATCACATAGTCAATGGTTTATAAAGGTATTATAGATTAGGAACTAAATATAATAATTATAATGATCGAAAGGTGTTTATTTAAGTTCTGAGTGAATATAATAACCTTGCTTCTGAAGCTAATCAATATCGAGTGCATAAATAATTTAATTGCGCAAAATAGGTTCATAGTTAACTGCTACCTTAATAAAACGATAAGAGAACGAAAAATCACATAGTTATTTGTTTATAAAGGTATTATATATTAGGAACTAAATATAATAATTATAATGATCGAAAGGTGTTTATTTAAGTTCTGAGTGAATATAATAACCTATGCTTCTGAAGCTAATCAACATCAAGTGCATAAATAAATTAATTACGCAAAATACGTCCATAGTTAACTGCTACCTTAATAAAACGATAAGAGAACGAAAAATCACATAGTCAATGGTTTATAAAGGTATTATAGATTAGGAACTAAATATAATAATTATAATGATCGAAAGGTGTTTATTTAAGTTCTGAGTGAATATAATAACCTATGCTTCTCAAGCTAAACAATATCGAGTGCATAAATAATTTAATTGCGCAAAATAGGTACATATTTAACTGCTACCTTAATAAGACGATAAGAGAACGAAAAATCACATAATAATTGGTTTATAGAGTATTAGGAAGTTAATATAATAAGTATAATGATCGAAAGGTGTTTGTGAAAATTTACCTCTGCTTCTGAAGCTCTCTCATGAAACGGTTTCAAAGCTGATAAGAGATCGCACAATTCCGACGCCATGTTTACACTGTATCGTCTATGGAGAGAGAGAGAGAGAGAGAGAGAGAGAGATTTAATTATTTACAGCAAAGTGGAGTTTTAGTTTGTGTATAATTCGCTGCTCGCGAAGCTTGTTCTAATTACAGTTTTGACCCATGAATCTATTTTAAGTGACATTTAACCCCGTCTGATATATTTTACTGTATTTTAGAAAACTTGTGTCGGTCTCGTTCTTCTTCCAATTATATATTCAGGAGTAATAAATTATTAACTTATTTTCAAATAAAAACAAATTTTGAACTTCCATTAATAACAAAGAACCCTGATAAATTATTTTTGACTTTTACAATAATGCTAACAGACATTGGTATTTAAATTGGTTATAATATTGTACCATATTGATACGGGTGTATCCGTTTGGTAGGAAGCTCTTCGTTACCATATTCCTTGTTGGCTAACGAAATATTTACTACCCCATCCGGTACTAATTAATTGTCCATTACGAAATTATGTGCAATTTTAATCGGAAAATAATACTAGACTGTACATACGTTGTTTATGAGTAGTGTTTACACTTATTTACCTTTTTATTTACCTTTTTATCTCTCTATAATTGGTGCTTTTACACTTATTTTGATAACGACTTGCGGTAAACAAGGTAAGAAGTTGTCCGAGGTTTTAATCTTTGCGCCGTAAAAGCAAACTTATGATGGATTTATCCATCAACAACTCGATAAAGCAATGGTTGAATCCGATGCAAAAGTTGTAGTCGACTCGATTAATTCAAGAGAAAACCAGCGCATTTTTAATTTATGTACGGAAATCAACAACTTGAGAGGATCTTTCACGTACTTTAATGTGAGCTACCGTTCGAGGTCAGCCAACGAAGCCGCTTATTGGATTGCTACAACTGCGAAGCAAGGAGCTCTTCCGAGAAATCGTTCTTATTTAATTCCACCTCAGTTGCAGAGTATTATCAGGAATGATTTCCAGAAAAAATGGCGTTGGTTAGTGGTAGAGTTGTTGTAATCTTTGTCGGTTTTTGTTCCTTTTTTCAATTGTAACATGACCCCCAAAAAAAAAACTTGGTAATGTTGTTGTCATTCCAAGAGAAGTGGTTGACTTGTATAATCAAAAGTCAAACCCACTATTCTTTACCTTAAACACGCACCAGCCTACATTCAGCTGCCGTGAGCTGGCCGTAGGCCCTACTACGTAACGCCTCAGATTTTATATTTTACTACCAAATTCATTTTTACGTGTTTTGATATGATACTACATGCCTTCCATCTGATTGTTATTTGCAAAACTACTGTAATTTTGATCGTTCAATAACTTGCATCAAAATTGTCGGAATGAAATTTTTTAAAAGTTTATCATATAGTTCAAATGTTAAATTTTATAATTAGATTTTAAAAATATTCATTTCGACAATTTTGATACAAGTTATAAGACAATTAAAATTATACGTAATAATTAAATGAGAACAGACGGAGTAGATCATATATTCATTAATATCCTTTTTGATTTAAAAACCATGCTCAGTTGCTTATATCCATTAATATTAGTATGATCAAATTTTGAGAAATTGAAGAGCGGATTTTATAACCAGTATTCTCTAATGCCTCAAATGTAAGTAGATTATTCTAATTATAAATTTATTGATCTCTAAGTGCAAAGTTTATTTTTCTTCAAACATTACACGAGTGCTAAAATTACGACAGCAAAAAAAAACTTTTAGTTTGTGTTATGAATTTAATTTATTGCCTTAGAAACAATACTATTGTACAAATTTGCTCTTTAAATATAAACATTAAAAAGAATTAGAAAATTATGTATTAAATTCAAGATTTTATTTACTGTTATGTACCACGTTGTTGTCCCAATTCCGTGAACCTTTCCAACGAAACCACGAATTTAATTTCTCCCTTAAAACGAATATAAATCCAGTTTCTCAAAAAAGAAATTAAAGCCTCTTACCTTTCCAAAAAAAAAAGAATTCAATTAGAAAGTGATTCGAGAATAATTTACATAATTAATTTGGAATTTAATATAAGTGAAGTTGCAGGGAAAAGGAAACAACAAACTCCCCGCTAGTAAAAAAAAGGTCGATAAATAAAATAAAGGCTCCTTCCCCAAACCCCCCAATTCTCTCTCTCTAAATCTCTACATACTTCAAAATACAAACAGAGTAATAATATAATAAAATAGAAAAATGTCCGGAGGGTACCCTTACAACTACGGCCCCCCTCCCCCTAATCAACAACCTCCCTACGGTGCCACGTCATCACCCTCCGCCCCTTATCCCGCCCCTTCCGCCCCTTATCCCGCCACGTCAGCACCCTCCGCCCCTTACGGTTCAGCTCCATATGGTGCCACTTCAGCACCCTCCGCTCCCTACGGTTCAGCTCCTTCCGCTCCTTACGGTACCACATCAGCACCATCCAAACCCCCCAAAGAAAACAAACCCTCCGCCCCCGCATACGGTTCAGGTCCACAGTCATACGGTTCAGGTCCACAGCCATACGGATCCTCCCCCCAGCCCTACAGTGCCCCTCCACAGGGATACGGATCAGGGGGTCCACAGGGGTACCCTTCAGGGGGGTACGGGGGTTCAGGGGGTTATGGGGCGGTGTTGGGTGGATTGGTGCCGTCTGGGTTTGCGCCAGGGACGGATCCGAGCATAGTGGCGTGCTTCCAGCTAGCGGATCAGGATGGGAGTGGGATGATTGACGATTACGAGCTCCAGAGGGCGCTTTCGTCTTATAATCAGAGCTTCTCTATCAGGACTGTTCATCTCCTTATGTATACCTTCACCAATTCCAACTCTCGCAAGATCGGTATATATCTCTTTGCTTTGGTTTTATTCTTCCGATTGAGTTCAGCTTAATTAGTTGTTTTTGTTTGTTTGAGACTTGCTTTTGGTAGTTTTGCTTAGAAAGATGAGTTTTTATATGGTTTTTTAGCATGAAAAGAGCGAACCTTTAAACTGGATGATCCCAACATATGTGTATATATATATATAATATTTATATCTTATCTATCTATCTTTTTTATTTTGAAACAGGTCTATATATCTATCTATCTACTTGAGTTCTACTTTTATTTTGAAAATTAGATTGCATCTGCTGGAATTACTTTTCTGCTCTTTTTTAATCCTTTTCGTTAGCTGAGCTCAAGAGACTTGCTTTTGGTTGTTTTACTAAGAAGCTGTGTTTTTTATATACATACAACATACATATATATCTGCTTCTATTATGCTATCTGTTAGAGTTCTACTTTTATTTTCAGAAGTTGACTGCGTAAGCCGGGATTACTTTTTTTGCTATTTTGAATCCTTTTTGTTTGCCCAAGAGACTTGCTTTTGGTTGGTTTTCTTAAAAAACTATGTTTTTTATATGGTTTTAGCATGAAAAGAGGGAAGATTTTTGCTTCGATTATGCTATCTGCTTGTTTCTATTTAAATTTTGGAATTTGGATTGTCCCTGGCAGTTTCTCTTTATTTTTTTGCTTAGATTAGATTGCATCTGCCGGAATTACTTTTCTGCTATTTTTAATCCTTTTTGTTTGCTTAAGAGACTTGCTTTTGGTTTGTTTGCTTAAAAAATGTGTTTTTTATATGGTTTTTAGCATGAAAAGAGTAAACCTTTAAGCTGGATGATCCCGACTTTTTTTGGTGTACCTTTCTGCTTCTATTATGCTATCTGCTTGTTTCTACTTAAATTTTGGAATTTGGATTGGCTATTGCTTATTCTTTCTTAAGAAAGATTCATTCTGGTCTCAAAAACTGTCTCTTTCTGCTATCCTAAAAGGACTTGATTTGTACCTGTATTTTGGTAGTTAGATTATGTCGGACGAAATTTTATGTTTTTTTAAATCTTACTATTAGTTTGTTCTTTGTTCGCTTAAAAGACTGGTTTTCGTTGATCAGCTAAAAAAATTTGCCTTTTGGTATTTTGGCTTGAAAAGATGGAAGCTTTAAGCTTGATGATCTCGACCCTTTCTTTAGGATAACAAATTATAATTTATAAGCTTAAACAGTGTATCCAAAGAAGCATCAGATTGCCATTTCTTTTAAGTTTGTTGTGTGTTCTTGTTTATAACTAACTGGGTAATATTTGAAACACAAAAGGTAATAACTGTTTTCTACTTCTACTATACAGGTTGATTAGCATGTTTAGCAGAGCACCATACATCATCTTGCTTATTAGACTTGCAAATTAAATAGTTATATTCACTTTGCACCTATAAGTACATCATTTCACTTCTACCAAGAGACAATGTGCTCATAATCTTCGCCCCCTAGGCACTCTGGTGATTAAATGTATTTGTCGGCATGGACTGTAATCTTATTTAATAAGTTTGTCGTGGACTTGTGATTCTTAGTGTGTGTTTGTCGGTGTTCTTGCATGATAGGATATATATAAATATCTATGTACTTGTCTTTTTATCAAAGATCAAACATATAAGGTAAATATGCGGTTTGAAGCTGTAAACGTGTCTGTGTATGTCTTTGTTTATAGAATAATTTACATGTAGATATGTATTTGTCTTTATTGAAAAGATTAAAGCATGTAAGAAAAAGTTTTGGTTTTTAAAATTCTGAAAATTGCACCTTTTGGATGAGATTAGGCTACAGTGTTTTATTTTTGATGTATTCGAAATGTGTTAATGTGTTGGATACAAGACATGCTTAATGCACAGGTTATTGCTAATTTATATAGATATTTGCCTTAACTTGCAATTGATCTGTTGGATCTTTGACCACTATTGACTTTGTCCTTCTACCAATCCAATTACTTAAAATAACAAGTGAATGTATTTTCTCTTTGTATTTATCTCATCATCTGCATGACCTTTGACCATGCCTTCCTCTAAAAAAGTTTCATTTTAAGATTGTGGTAGGTGGTCGCATCTAGTAGAAGGATTTAGATTATTTCTACTGTCTTTCTTATTCTCTATGAATATTCTCAAGTACTCTGTCCTCAAAATCACGAGAATTGGTCATGAAAGTAATATTTTTTTTGCAAAATAACATGTTCTAGTAATTATTTTCGCATACCTTTTACTATGCCTTCCTCTAAAAAAGTTTCATTTTAAGATTGTGGCAGGTAGCATCTAGTAGAAGGATTTAGATTATTTCTACTGTCTTTCTTATTCTCTCTGAATGTTCTCAAGTATTCTAACCTCAAAATCACAATAATTGGTCATGAAAATAATAAATTAATTGACAAAACATATTATCGTATTATTTTCTAAGTTGTGTTTGGAATTCATCGTGAATTAAATCTATCTACTGTTCTTCCTCAATGAGTAGCAATAGTTAGATTTGTTAATTTTGCTGTCTTGTGTTGTATTTGAGGGTGCTGATGGTGTTTGTTTTTTCTTTTTTTGGTGAACTAATGCGTAAATAGGGCCAAAGGAATTCACTGCTCTGTATTACAGTCTTCAGAACTGGAGGGTATGTCTAATTACATTTCTTTTCATCTGTATTGGTTAAAATTACTAAGTTTTTCAATAACAGAAACTTCTTTACAACTCATTGATCTGAGTTTTTTTCAGTCAATCTTCGAGAGGTTCGATAGGGATCGAAGTGGCAAGATAGATGTGGGGGAGCTGAGAGAGGCACTGCTGAGCCTTGGATTTTCGGTTTCACCGGTTATTTTGGATTTGCTGGTCTCTAAGTTTGACAAAAGTGGTGGAAAGTGCAGAGCCATAGAGTATGACAATTTCATTGAGTGCTGCCTCACTGTCAAGGTAATTTGCTCACTAAATTCAGTTTTTGTTAATATGAGTCGAGTTACCAGTTTATCCTAAATTGTACAATATTTAACTTAAATGTAAGGTTGAGCTTATTCGTCATTCTTCTAGATAACCTTTGAAATCTCAATAGTATGTCGGCCTATTTAGACTTTTGATTGTCTTCCCTAAATTGGATTAGTGTGATGGTCTATCGAGTTGTATGTAACAACTTATGGTACAAGTTTAAAAGTTTATGTTATATTACGGTCCAAGGTGGTATGTGATTATATTGTTCATTCATTTTGAGGGAAAGAGTAAATTCTTTACTTGATTGGTAGAGCAATGTAGGTTGTTTCTTGTTTAACCTACAGCAGTATGGGGAACTTTTTCTGCTGTCCATTCGTTTTGTGTCGGCTTGAAAGTTTTGAACCATGTAGCCTGAAACATTTTTTAGACATGAAAAAAACTGGTTGCATATAACCACCCTTTTTTTAATTTTTAAAAATAAGAGCTATCTTGGGGTGCTTCGAGTCGGTATAAAAAAATGACCGGCCACTACAGCATTTTATTCGATTGGTACCACGTCAATTATGTTGTTGCAATATAAATGGAAAGATGCTGGGTAAACTTTATCTTGCATTTGATAATTGTACTGCTTGTTCCTGATCGCATTCAAAATATTTTTATTTGTTTTGCAGGGGCTAACAGAGAAATTTAAGGAGAAGGATACTGCATATTCTGGGTCGGCAACTTTCACTTATGAATCTTTTATGCTGACTGTGTTGCCATTCCTCATTGCGTAGTGTGAGAAGCTCCGTTTGAGATTTTGGTGGTGTGATAAGTGTGACCCCGACTTTTGTAACTACTACACCTTAAGTTTGGTGTACAATATAAAAAAGGATTATGGGTGTTTACAAAACTCAGTGGTTAGTTTGTTTTCGAGATTGTTAAATTATTTGCTGTCTTTTACCTGAATTATTAAATGAGAGAATATGAAGAAAGTATGGTAAGTAGTTTGAAGTTTTGGTCTGATTTTGTGTGGTGTGGTACGAGTAAAAGCCAAGTTTCATTGTTACATTTACTAAAGTCATGTTTCGCAGATAGCCAAATTTCCTTTTATTGTTCTCCACTATGATCTCAAGGAAGGGATTAACCGACACAAAAAAGTTCATGCAAGGACTACTAGATAGCATCTGTAGTCATCAATCTACATTCGTATACTGATGACTGCATATACGATTTAGTAGACCATTGCTGCGCTGATTTGTCTATAGACTCTGTACTAGTCTTTCCATCTTATCTGGAAAGAAAATATGCCAACCATACAGTACATGTATGCAGTGATATGATAATCAGCCGGGACCTTTTAAAAAATAAATAGAGGGATTACATCTACCGATTTTGATAGCTAAACTTTACAAAAATTCATTTTACTGTGTTTCATTTCAGGCTTTTTAGCACTACCTCCCCCCACAATGAGAAAAGTTTCAATTGAATTTCCCCCCACAATGAGAAAAGTTTCAATTGAATTTCAGTCTCTCCTGTTATATCCAGTTCCGCCATGGGTGATATTGTTACTCTGTAGCACGAGCAAAGTTTTGCCGATTAACCTTTATACATGTACTCCCAAGTCTGATCGTCCCAAAACTTTTGTTCACTTTCAGTATTATAATAAATAACATATACAATATGTTTATGCACTGGACAATAGATATGACAGGAGGGAGTAATATTTTGCATGCACTGCTCACTCACTGAGAAATTATTTGGTCTTTCTTTGAGAGTACTTCAACACACTATACACTAGAAAATGTATAAAAACAAAGCGATTAAACCGACCGAGCCAATCCAAACTGATCAGAAACCAAAACAAAGCGATCAAACCAAACTGTAATCATTGTATTTTGTGTGGTGGATTAAGAAAGGACAAGCTCTTGATTCTTAAAGGACTACAATCCCTCTCCTACACAGTTGCACTGCCACTTTGTGATCAAGAAAGCCATCTTTTTAATTGAGATATTCCACCTTCCTTACCTGTCGCAATACTCTCGTCGATCTGCTATGACTTTAACATTTTATAATTTTGTGAATGGATTAATTTTCTAAACCCAAAGCTTGTCTACATGGGGGAAAAACAAAACACATGAAAAAAGAGACTCATTATTAGAGTGTGGTTGCCATAAGATGATAAGCTGCTGATACAGAGAACAGGTCTGAGAGACCGACACTTGGAAAAATAAGTGTTGTGCCGAACATCAATAACACAACAATATTTGACAACTAAGACACCAATGCTAAGAAATCTTAAATTGTTTTGTCTACAACTACAAGTGCCGATTGATAGAAAGTAAAATTCTACAGGCCAAACTGAGAGAATCAAATAACTTAACAATTTAGCTATCTCAATTAATGGAATCCAGTAGTTAAAACTTGGTGGCTTGAAGGTCTTGTATATCTAGTGATATGCCACAAATTTCAAATAACTTCATTATTCATAGCTGTGTATTTTAGAATAAATCATCCCTTTCGATGAAGAAGAAAAAAAACTATAGGCTCTCGTGGCCATCACTTGTATGTTTGAAGCAAAAATCCACCAAGTCCAAGAATAGGGGATGAACATAGAAATGAGATGAGTTTCCCAAGCATATGCATTTTAAAGAAAACTTAAAACGACCACATATAATGATAGCAGCTCTCTCATTCCATCTTATAGTTACCCCTCCAAATAAAAAGAGCACATCCAGCTATATTTCACTAGGATCTTTGATGCATTCTCTCAACCAATCTTCGGATTAGCATCTTGTATGGTATAGTATGCCAGTATGACATTTATATACAGCTTTTCACCATCGAGAAGGCGAGTATCCATACGTTTTCCAAGATTCTTGGGAGTAACGTCCATTATTTCTCCGGTTCTTAGATGGAGAGCCGTAAAAATCATACGATCTTGTCGAATCTTGGTTCCTGTTTTCCTTCCGAACATTCCTTAATTCTTCCTGAAGATCATACTCCGACCTCTGCAACAGAACACGTCGTTACACAAGTAAACACCAAATTTGTGAGCAACCAATAAGAATCATGATTGGGCTAAGGTCTCCTAGTAAAAATAAAAGCTGGGCACTAGGAGTCGTTTTATTTTGAAGAAAAATATAAACAAAAATGGTCATGTAAGACTTTAGAAAAAGTTATCAGTTTACTACTGCAGCAAATTGGAGCAAATTTACCAATGCACTGCTTCACCCAGCCTGAGTGAACCATATTGCTTCTATCTCGGTCTTTGACCTTAACTTATCACTCCAATAACCGCTGTCAGAGCATAATAATTTTTTCACCGAGTTACAACACATTTTGATGAGATTAGATAAGTATACTTCAAACAGAGGTTACAACGTTTTGATCATGTGAAGATAGTTAAGTCAACCTTAGGTGTTAATTTTTAGCTCCATAAGATTTGGGAAATGGGTATCCCAAAGTCAATAATTTAGTTTCCGAAATTCTCATGAAAAATGACAGTAATTTTTCACAAAGAATTATTGCTACAGCAAACCATATAATTTGATCCTTCATTTTTCACTTTATTAAAAAGTATCAGGGTAAAATTCTTTAACCACCCATTTCTGATACATACAGCGAGTTCCCTTTTTTCCTAAAACTTCGACTTTATAAAAGCTTCATGAACATCCTAGTTCAGAAACAAATCTAAACAGCGTCTAGAAACTCAAAGATCTATAACCTTCTGGGATAAGTACCTTATTCGGATCTGAAAGTACTGCATAGGCTTCTCCAATCAATTTAAAAAGTTTGTCAGCATCTTTCTGGATTTCCTCACATAAATCTTTCCAAAGTCTCCCGTCGTCTCCAGTATCACCCCTTGCAAGGAATTGGCCAGCCTACGGTATAGTTATATTAATTAAAAACAAAGCCGGGATAAAGAACCGCACAGAATGAGACTAAAAAATAAGTTAAGACCTTGTCCGGATGATGCCTTAGGGCAGCTCTCCGGTATGCTTTTTTCAACTCGGATGCTTCGTCGGTTGATTTAACTCCCCTGAAATAAGAAGCCATAAGGAAGATTCATAAGATAATAATGCGTAGTTATTTCAATTGACTAGTAGTTGGTAATGCTTTGAGCTTTGACAAAAATAATAACACAAACATGACAATTATACTGCGTACACAGCAAGTATCGACCAGTAAGAGGAAATTTGAAACAGCAGTTTTCTTCATAATTTGGGAAGCTGCTAATCTCAATGAATGTATAAATATTTATCTGACTGTGCTTAGAAACTGTAACACTCGTTTCTCGTTAGTGAGTTGTTGTTTTGTGCAATTGCATAATTTGGGAAAGAAGTTAATATGATGAAGTCCGAAATGATAAAGTGGAAGTGGAACAAGAGAATCAAATAGAAAAAATAAAGAAGCATCAGAAACATGTACTAGTAACTAGAGGAAATGACTGTTGCATAATAATTATAAACTCTCTTGAAAAATAGAAGGAAATTAAAAAGAACATCACTTTAAAAGGCTAAAAAAGCAAATGATAAGACTTACAAAATGAGGTAGTGATCCAGTGGAAGTCCCTTCTTAGCCTTTTCTTCAATGGATGAAAGACGGATATGAGCTTGTCTTAATTCATCAGCATTGTTATTAGATGAGGTGTCATCCCCAGCAGATCTGTTAATCTTGTCTTTTTGAGATTGCTCTTTCAAAAGAGAGATTAATATCTGAAGGTCATTGGTTGCACTACCATAGTCTCTAATTTTCTCATGTAGGGTTGCTCTTCTAGAAACTGCCTGTTTAGGGATCAATAAGGCAAGAAACAGTCATGTTCAAAAGCACAATCTCAAAGAAGAATGATACTAAATAAATACCGACTCATACATTTAACAAGACACTTCCATTGAGAAAGTATATAACAAGTTGGAAGAGAATCTAAATTAAGTTACATCTCGAAGTGCAATACAAGTTGGTTTCTAATTAGTTACAATCTCTGGCAGAAGCTCAGTTTGAAGTACGTTCCCGTATCCGGTACCAGTAAACTATTAGCTAATCACTTGATTTTGGTATTAAGAATTCAGTCTAAACTTATCTTAAAAGGAGAGTTGCAGCAATAGCTTTTTTAATCTGTATCTGTATTAACAAAATTGATCTGACTATATAATGTACCAACTACCAACCCAAGCACTTTGCAAACCACTTGTCACTGAAAAATATTTGAGGAAAATTTCTATAAACCAAGTTATATCTAGGAATTTAAAAGCTCCTATTATGAATGTATATAAGCTGGTTTCTTCTTCCTAGCTAGTTATTACAATCTCAGGCAGAATTCAGTTTCTATAGCAAAATATACTCCGGTATTCAGTTAAGAGTAAACTATTTCTTGGTCATTCAAATTCAGTTCCTCGTAGTATAAGAATTTCATTTAAACTTAACTTGCAGCAGAGAGTTGTTACAATCACTGCACTATTGTAATCTTTATCGAATTCAATGCATAGGTCAATTCATCATTATATATATAGACATGAAAGACGATTTAAGTGCATTAAATGATGAGTTTGGATCTAACTGGGTGTACAATAGAAGGCAAACCTTAGAGTAAGTTCCATCAAGAGCTATGGCTATGCTGCAATCTGAGATTGCGTCAGATAATTGGCTCAATGCCTGCTGTGCAGCAGCTCGGTTGCAAAAACAAACAGCAGCAAACGGACGAGATTCGATCCTGCCTGACACTGCAGCAGAATAATGCTCCACTGCTTCTGTATGCTTCCCACTCTGAAATGCTCTATTTCCTGCATTCTGAAATATTAAAGATAATGTGGTAAATTTTTATACATCAAATTACAAAAATAAAAGAAAGCCTTAGAATTAGAAATCTCAATTAAGCGTAATTACTATTTTTTCCTGACGCGGGGGGTTAGACAACCCCTTCTATGCAGTCAGCAATACTGCTGTTTGGACTGTAACAGTTCATTGTTTTGAACAGATGGATAAGAAAATAGGATTGAAACTGAAAACAAGATTGGAATTAGCTTATCTCTCCTCTGTCCACTACCTTTTCATCTCCCCCCAAAGAAACAAACTTCTGTAAAAAAAAACTGTTCTCCTTCTTTTCCTATCTAACCTTTCACCCTAATCATCATTCCCATGTATGTTTTCTCAAATCTATCTTCAATTTCCCATTTAAGTCAATAAAAACCTAAAGTTTCCCATCCTCTGCATTGAAACTTTGTGACATTAAATTACCACATGGTCTAAAAGTTTACGAAAGCATATTTTTAATAATTTCAGTTCTGGAAATATTGTAAGAATTTAGTAAAAGATTCTAGTTAGTTGAGTTTTCTTTTGTTTTATCGAAATATGAATTGAGGATAAAAGGCACATGACTATATGAGCCATGAGGATTAGCCCGTTAATTGGGAATGGAAATGTGAGATGGGCATTGAGAGAGGATTTTGAAGAGATGGACAAAGTAGTTTCAGTAATTTTTGAACTTTGCCTCCTTCCATCATAGCCAACGGATCCATCACTTAAGATCCAGGAGACCCAAAAAAATGAGGCTGAGGTCCCGCTTCCATTTGCTTATTTCCACTGTCCACTATCTACCCAACCAAATATAGATATTTCTCACAAGGGAAACGAGCAGGTAACTTTCAGTTTTCTTTGGCATAGCAAAAACAAGTCACTCCCAAAGAAACAATCTAGCATACTAGCTCAACGCCAGACAAAAGAATAGAATAAAAGGTCATTTACCTTGTGGTGTAAAAGTTCACGAACAGTGGCAGCAATTGGAAATGACAAGTCCTCGGTGTTGCTCCTACAAACAAACAAAAAAATAAAAAATTAATCAGACTGATCAAATGCAGGACAGCCTGTCCTAGAAACCAATCAATATTGAACCACAAATCAAATATCACAACAGGAAGAAACACGGAAATTTGACCTTTTAGTAAAATAGCAATAAACAAGATAAAAAATCCTTAGATATAAAAATGTCTTCAGTTCCACAAGCATAAAAGATAACCACTCTTTCAATTTCTTTTCAAAACCAACTTCTCAATTTCTATTCCAAACTAAAAATTACCTTTCATCAGAAGACGCCAAAGCCTCTTGCTTCTCCAAAAGTTCAAGAGCTAACTCGAGCTTTCCTAGATGAAAGTAGGATTTGGACATTAAACGCCACCTCCACAGCTTTATTGTTGAATACTTTGACTTTGTATCATTGATGTTAACTGAGTTGTTATCACCAGCTATAATGGCAAAATTCTTTTCAGCAAGATCAAGAGTCGTTTCACAAAGCTGAATTGCCTCTTTATACCTCTGGAGCTGTTAATATCACCAAAAATAAAGATAATGATGAGACCAAGACGAACAATGTCTAAAGAAATGCACAAAGAGGGTTGACTTCAATTTATACACTGAGGGTATCATGAGGTTTCGAATCCTACAAAAATTAGCAATTAATACGCGAACTCTATATTTTGGACAATTTTATCACACTTCATGTACCAGATTGAAAAAAATTCACAGTTTGGCACGCTGAATATTATTTAGGAAAATCATATACTGATATGCATAATCCATATTATTCTATCATGCTTTCTGTATTTTGAACAATATTTTCATCAACCACTTGCCATTTATTCCCCAATCTACGACCTTTTTCTCTATGTAGGGTACACTGAACATAATTGAGATAAATTGTTAGGTTGGTGTACAAATCCGAAACTTGATGACAAGTTAGTGTATAAAAGTATAATTAATCCCTAAGAAATTATCTTCAATGTGAAATCAAATTAAAGTCATTATGGACGAACCATGAAAAGGGCCTCTCCTTTGAGTTCGAGTAATTTCTCGGAATAAGAACTTGTTGAGAATACACTAGAAATGCTTTCTAAAGCACTATTAGCAGCAGCTAAGGTCTTCTGTCTCAAAAGTTCAGCACAATGACTCAAACAGCTAGCCAAATTCTGTGATAATCAATAAAACCACCTGGTTAGGTACTAATTAGTAATGTTACGTACAAAAAAGTTGAACTGGTATGAAACTAAAATTGTGATATCGGGTACCTGAGCCTTTTGTAGGCCACTAGCGGCTTCAATTGCACTTCTACGATCTAAACATATATAGCCATTTGATTCTAGGCACTTGTTAAAATATTGACATGCCTCTGCAATTTCCCCCAGTGCAAGATGGCAACTGCAAAACAGTAAAATTTATGAACAACGATGCAATATAAGAAGCAATATAATGTGTGACAAAAGAAAACAGAAGAGGAAATCGATAATGATAATGCACTACAGTCAAATATATTTACAGTTAAAAGATAAAAAGACGTAACTACAATACAGAGCAAATTTGCAGTTTAAACCTTACTCTGCACGTTATAACTATTCGAGTTAAGGAAAGTGGTGAAGATATATTGACATTTAATATTGTCTCTCCCCCAAAGGAGATACACAAAAGTGACAATCTATATATTTACATATAATATTTTCTCTCCCCATAGCAACCTACGCTTTTAGCTGATGATGATACTTGATGAAACAAAATAATGTCCATGCAGGCAGACATCGATAAGTCTCACCGACCCCTAACATAGAAAAACAGCACTTACGTTTCGTTGGCCCTTGGCCAATATAAAGGACTCATGCGTAAAGGGACATCCAGAAGATATCAACTATATCATCTTCCTCACTCCGCCGGCATAATCATATTAAATGAAAGAGTGGTCGACAATTTAACAAACTGACATGTAGATTATTAAGAAAAACTTACTCTTTTAAAAGACAAAAGGGGAAGTTAAAAACATTATCCCTTTTAACAATGTAGTTAGAATTAATCCAAGAGAGAAAATGATGATTTGATATAAAGAGACCAGGAAGGAAGAGGAGTCAACATCTCTCCTATATAGCAAGCATAGGAAAGCACCACGATGACCCCTTCTTTGTAGCATACCCTTTTATATGTTGCAGAACCGCATGAAATCACTTAAACAATATCTTAGATTATATGTTTAAGGCATATATATACATGTCAGAAATGTTGTATAAAAAAATTGATTGGTCTAGTTACCAACTCCACAACATACAAAAGATAAGAACAAAATTATATTAAAAACTTCATCAGTTACCTCTAGTTTCTTAGATATAACATTTAAGACAACTCACAAGAATTAAGTAGAACAAACTACACGGAATATCCAAAAAATGTAGTTAAAACATCCAAAAAATGTGGTTGTTCAACAAAATGTAGAACTTTTGGCATTACCCAGAACTAAACTAAATATTGCATACACAAAAGAAACATTAAACAAACTTTTCTCATTATACAGAGAACTGGATCCAGGCATGCATAAACCAGAGAAGTAGAGACCATAAAACAAACTCTTACTTGGCAGCTCTAAGTTGCACTTTCTGAAAGCTAGGATCCAAAGAATCAGCCATCACACAGTCACTTAGGGCTTCCCTCATTCTTCCACAGAGCATACGTGCAGCAGCGCGGTTACTATAACACAACACTAAAGGCTCAATAGAGCCTTCTGGTGATCCCTTATTCACAAAGGAATCAATACCCTTTGTGTAATATTCTTCAGCTTTGGATGATTGACCCTTCTCATAAGCTTGATTGCCCCTGAAAAGACAACTTTCTTTTGTAAAAGGCTATAATAATCTCATTTCATATTCAACAAAGACCATTAAATAAGGTGAAGTGCATGATATACATAATATTAATGCATATAACATAAAATGGGTAAAAGGCTAAATAGTTCATAATGAAAAAAGACCATTGTATAAAGTGAAATGTACGATATGCATACTACTAATGTATATAACATAAAATGGAAAAATAAAGTGATCTGAATACCTAATTCTCCACTTCTCACACGCGTTCTGAGCTTCAACATTATTCTTCACTTTCATAAAACCAGTTGGCTGGTGGTTACTATGTTTTTCATCGCCTTTAGCACTATTCTTCACTCTCCATACAGTAGCTGGTCGTTGAGAATTAATTGTACTTCGCTCTTTGTTTTGATCAGTATAAAGATGTGAGTAACTACTATCAGCTTGACAGCTTGGATCAATATTATTTGGACTAGAACCAACCTTTGTTCTATATTTCCTCATGCTTCTACGTTTTGTAGCTGAGACATTATCTTCATTGGACATCGAAAAGGATCCGGAGTTTCTCTCCGTACCATCATCCTTTCTTGAGGTACACTCTTTTTCTTCCTTTGAGACTGATTTTTTGGAAAAAGTATCAGCTGCCGCACCATCATCGTTATTATTAGTGCTGACTTGTCCAGTTCCCGAGCTTCTGCCTACAGTTTCAGCTTGTTCGAAAGGATATTCAGCAGCAAATCTTTCCCAAAAGTTCTTGGAAAAATCCACATTTCCCTGTCCGAGTTTACTCTCTTCTTTATTGGTATCAGCTCTTTCATTTGTGGAAGAAGCACACTGATCATCCTGATATGGAGAGAAATCCATAGGGGAAAAGTGCCCAGGAGACTCAGCCTTTTGCTGCGATCCTTCATTATTTTTGCTAGGCTGTTGTTGAATTGGATCAACCTTTCTGGACTTGTGACTTAACTTTTTCCATTTCTTATTTTTAACTGACCTACTCTTTTCACTGTAATCAGGATGTTTACTAAAAGTAGTAGCTAAGTTTTCTGCAAATGAACTTGACGCGTCTCTGCTCGGAGTGCTAAAGCTGGAATTATTTTTACCTTCTACTCTCCCTATGGAAAATGCTTCTACATTGAACAAATCTGCTGAAAAGTAAGACTGGCTAAAATTTTCCTTCGATTTTGTATAATCATTCACTTGATCTTCAAATTGGGCAAAACTTTGACCTTGCCCTGCTTGAGAGGTGAACGATTTCGGTATAGAGATACCAACAAAAGCATTATCGGAGCTCCTTTCTTTGGCAATAGTTGGAGGTTTTTCCTTGAAAGTTTCAAAAAGGTGACCAAATTTTATAGGTTTTTCGGAAACTGCCACACCACTCTTTCCACTACTCTCAAACACAAAAACGGGATCAGTAAGAGCACAAGGATTAACAAGAGACTTTTTCACGTCACCCAATTTATCCTTTTCATTAGATTCAGTGACGTTTAACCTACTCATATGGTCCGATAGTTTGTCTGTGGTGTTCACTCCAGGTGCACAAACGTTTTTTCCAAACACAAAATTCTGCTTGTTATTAACAAACGAAGTATGACTCCTACAGTCCTTAGCATTCAATTTGTTTATATCATCACCGAGATTTTCACAATCCGTGGATGAAGAATTTACCTTTTTACTACTGCCGAATACAAAGACATCATCAACTTTCTCTTTTTGAGGTTCTGCACAATTTTCGAACACCTTTAGATCCTCATTTCCATTGCTTTGAGTACTGACTTTCTTAAAGAATGAGCCTAGTTTACAAGGATTTCTCCGATCAGGTTCAGTTTTTCTCGTATTAAAAAAACTATTTCCAGTGCTAAACACAAAACCCCCACTAAATGACTTCCCAGGTTCATCTTTCTTATTCGGTTCATTACACTTGGAATTCAAGTTCGCAAAACAAGTATTGCTTTGTTTTGTTTCCACATTCAAACTAGGGTTCTCCAAAACGCTACCACTTTTTCCAAACACAAACCCATTACTCAAACCGGTAACAAAATCAGTTTTTTTCGAAACCGAAACAAAACCATCATTCTTTTGTTTCATCTCTACATTCAAACTAGGGTTCTCCAAACCACTCCCACTTGCACCAAACACAAATCCGTTCGATAAACCACTAACCAAGCCCGGTTTTTTTACATTCGAACCACTGTTTAAACCACTCGAAACAAACCCATCATTCTTTATTCCCATCTCCAGATTCAAATTAGGTTTCTCCAAACTTGTACCAAACACAAACCCACTTGACAAACCACTATCCAGTTCCGTTTTCTTCAAATTCTCACAATTATTCAAATCACTCGAAACAAACCCATTACTACTTTTTCCCATCTCCACATTCAAATTAGGGTTCTTCAAACTTGTACCAAACACAAACCCACTTGATAAACCACTACCCAATTCCGTTTTCTTCAAATTACTTCGATCATTCCTCTCTTTCATTTCATTTTCCTTATTGGGTTTATTAAAACCACACTCGCTCGTACCAAAAACAAAAGAACCGCTAATCGGAACATTATTTAAATCACTCGAAACAAATCCATTACTACTTTTTCCCATCTCCATATTCAAATTAGGTTTATTCAAACTTGTACCAAACACAAACCCACTTGATAAACCACTAACCACTTCCGTTTTCTTCAAATTCTCAAAATTACTTCGATCATCCGACACAAACCCATACTTTTGATCACCCGAAACAAACTCATCATTGCTTTTTTTCATTTCATTTTCTTTATTGGGTAAATTCAAACCACGATCAGTCGTACCAAAAACAAAAGAACCGCTAATCGGACCATTCATTGCTCGATACGGACAGTCCGAATTAGGGTTTTTCACCACGTGTCGTCTTTTGGGGAGCCTGTGCTTGGTTCGGGGCTTGTACAAACTAGGGTTTTGTTGCTGACGTGTCGATTGGGTTTCGAAATCGACGAAACCCGGTGGCATCACTGAGTGATATATAGGAGCTGATGAGATAGAGAGATAGATACAGATATAAGTGTATATATCTATATTAATATATGTGTAGACGAGGTTGAAACTATTAATTATAAATAAAGCTGATACTTTGAAAAATTACACACATGTATTATTATTCAAAAAACTGCAAAAAAAAAACAGTTTTAAATTCAAAAAAAAAAACTGCAAAAAAACCGATTCCTCCCAAAAAACAAAACCAGTACGTCTCCTTATTCTATTATACTACACATAATTTTTCTCCACCCACTCTCTCTCCCTCTCTAAAGTATATTTATGAATATGTACCAATTTATTAATTAATAATCACAGGTACTTGTTTTATCATTATATATTATATATATGTTGGTTCCTTCCCTCTCTCAAACCAGGTAAATACCATTTCTCTCCATTTATTCTACTTTTTACTTCATATTTTTATCTCATTTATTATTCAAATTAAAATATAGAATCCAGCGTATTTTGTTATTACACGTATGTATGCATATATTTTTTTGGATTCACACCCATCGGGTGGGCACGTCCGCTAGTATATATATATATATATATATACATAGAGAGAGACCTTTGGGTTTCGTTAGATTACTGTTTGAAAACTTTTTTAAAAGCGGCGGTGCATTTGCCTCTATTCATTGCTCGATAGATATAATAATAAAAGACGACGTGCTCTGAAATGTATTTATATCTCCCTAAAATTTATTCGATACAATTTGTTAACTAATAATGATAAAAAAAAGGAAAAATTATCAAAAGATACAACTATTTTAAATTAATTATCAAAAAATTACACCCCAACATTTTATTCCCAAAACATACAACTAATTAAAAATATAAATACTAAAGAGTTTATATTTTTTTAACATCTCTCTCTCAACATACAACTAAATTAATTACTAAATAATTATAAATACTAAATTAAAATTATCTCCACCACCTTCCGTCGCACATCCCTCCATATCCGATCCCGTCACCACCTCCTCAAATGTCAATCCTCCATCTTTCCCACACTCCTACTTTAACACCAATCTTCACCGTCCGATCAAAACTCTTTCCCCCAATAAAATTTTCATCTAAATCCATCTCCTTGTAAAATCCTCGTCTAAACCCATCTCCGTACCAATTATACAAGAACTTCATTTTCATTTTTTCCATATGAATTAGTATTTTGTTTTTCTTCGATCGGAACGATGCTCATTTTTTGAGCATAATTGGTAAGTAATTAAATAATTATGAATTTATCGCTTTACTTTTCCACCCTAGCCATACACAATATATTTTGTATTCATTATTCATACATAATATACCGTTTATAGATGCTATTAAATACAGGCATACACAATACACAATTATACATACTATTAAATACAGGCATACACAATATATGGTTTATACATTATTTTTAATACAGTCATACACAATACATTGTTATACACACTTTTTTATACAGCCATACACAATACATATTTTATACATGCTATACACATTTTATACATGCTTTTTTAATACGGGCATACACAATACCCTATTTATACACGCTCTTTAATACATGCATACACAATACATATTTTATACATGCTCTTTAATACAGCCATACACAATACACAATTATGCATGTTATTAAATACAGGCATACACAATATATTGTTTATATATTATTTTTAATACAGTCATACACAATACATTGTTATACACACTTTTTTATACACACATACACAATACATATTTTATACATGCTATTTAATTCAGGCATACACAATACACAGTTTATACATGTTTTTTTTAATACGGGCATACACAATACATTATTTATGCATGCTCTTTAATACACACATACACAATACACAGTTTATACATGTTTTTTAATACGAACATACAAAACACACTATTTATACATGTTCTTTAATACATGCATACACAATACATATTTTATACATGCTCTTTAATACAGGCATACACAATACACAATTATACATGCTATTAAATACAGGCATACACAATATATTGTTTATACATTATTTTTAATACAAACATACACAATACATTGTTATACACACTTTTTTATACAGCCATACACAATACATATTTTATACATGCTATTTAATACAGGCATACACAATACATATTTTATACATGCTCTTTAATACAGGCATACACAATACACAATTATACATGCTATTAAATACATGCATACACAATATATTGTTTATATATTATTTTTAATACAGGCATACACAATACATTGTTATACACACTTTTTTATATAGTCATACACAATACATATTTTATACATGCTCTTTAATATAGCCATACACAATACATATTTTATATATTTTTGTGAAATTGGATTTTTTTTTATTTTTTTATTTTTTTTTTGCCATTTTTTTGGAGTTTTTTCGGGTTCCCGACTTTTTAAAGGTTTTTTCAGCACTTTTTTGGTTTTTTCGGGTTCTCGATTTTTGTGAACTTTTTTCATTCATTTTGTGATTTTGGATTTTTCTTTGTTTTTTGTAGTTTTTTTAACCATTTTTTGGGCTTTTTCGGGTTCCCGACTTTTTAAAAGGCTTTTCCAGCCTTTTTTGGGTTTTTTCGGATTCTCAACTTTTTTGAAATTTTTTCAATTTTTTTGTGAATTTGGATTTTTATTGATTTTTTTTTATTTTTTAACATTTTTTTGGATTTTTTCGGGTTCCCGACTTTTTTAAAGGTTTTTCCAGCATTTTTTGCGTTTTTTCGGATTCTCGACTTTTTTGAACTTTTTTTATTTTTTTTTGTAATTTTATTTTTTCCGGTTTAAAAGTCATTTTAACATTAAATAAGATAGTATTTTGGGGGGAAAAATGATGATTTAGAAAGAGAGAGGAGAAAGAGAAATTTTTTGGTAGGTGAAGAGAAATATATATATATTTTTCTATTTGAGTCAATTGTATGTTTTGGGAATAATTTGTTTGGGTTGTATGTTTTGGTAATATTTCATAACACGTTGTATGTTTTGGGAATTGACCTTAAAAAAAATTACTCAAAAAAAAAAAACTTAACCTAAGATCGGAGATCTATGGCCAAAGATTTATTCACATGTTCCATTTGGTTAGATTCTTTGTTATATTATACTCAACAAATATAGAAAAAGTTGTGAGGTATGGGTTGAGAATTTTATATGTGAAATAATAATGGTAACATTATATATTAGTATTTGGCAGCTTGTTTTATTCAATTTCATATTTGTAATTTATGTGCAAACTAAATGTATTCTCAGAATCAAAGTGTATCAAAATCTCATAAGGGTTATTCACTTAACTAATAGTAACATAACAAGTTCCGTTCATAATTAATTGTCATTTATGAAATTACGTACAATTTTGATCTGCTTATAACACGTATCAAAATTGTCGAAATGAAAATTTTCAAAATGAAATCATATAATTTAATGTTTGAACTATATGATTAGCTTTTGAAAATTTTCATTCCGACAATTTTGATACAAGTTATTGGCCAGTTAAAATTGCATGTAATTTCGTAATGGACAATTAATTGAGAACGGAGCGAGTTTACTAACAACTCTCTTAGTTATTCTAAAAAGATTAACAAGGGCAAAATTTGTAATTACTTTGATGTTTGTCATTTCCAATTAATATACATATAATTTATTTTTAGTAAATGATCTGAAACTATAAACCATATATAAATATTATTTTTATAATTTATTAATGGTAGTGTATCGTATCCTAAATTTAAAATTTTGTTTTGTGGTGTTCCTATGGTGCTGTGCCAGACACATGTCCGTGAGTCACTGCTATACATATCGATCTTCACTGTTACATAGTAATTGTATTAATTAACATTCCCCTAGAATTGCAATTTTTTTGGTTTTTTTGAGTTGAGTTTGCACGAAAACTTGAAAAGCCTAACAAAGACCTTAGTGTTTTTAAACAACCTCTAACCGGAGGTTTTGATAAGTTTACAGACGAGGTGTTGAACAAAATTATTATCGAGTTGGCCCCGCAGGGAGTGGAACCTCCTTAGTCGCTAGCGTAAATTAGGTAACAACTTGTTTTCACTACGCAAAATGCAATGACCAGTGATTTGTAATCCATTCAATTAGTGAGAAATTTAGCGTTCACTTTATGACATTTATTTGATTTTTGTTATTTAATTATCATTTCCTCTACAACTTAATTTATTGTTCTTATGGTGTAGTTTTCTTTCATCACATTGTAACATTGCATTAAACAGTCATAAATGTTTAAGATTCAAGGACCGCTTGCATAAATGTCTGGAAATTGTTTCGATTGTCGCCATTGGATCACTGGAAAAGGCCTTTCGAGCATGTTCTTTCTGCTCAGTTAGTATGTAAGGAAGTGAATATTGAGTTGAGACAAAATAACGCTGAATGAGGGATTCCCAAGTTGTACCTTAAATATCACAACTTTGTTGCGGTAATACCGTATTGCCCCAAATAGCAGGTGTTTGTATAATACAACAGGTCAATGAATTAACTATGTTATAAGTATGGCCAAATTTCTAACAAAATTTGGTCTGTAAACAATTGAAGGAGAAAGGATAAAAATGCTTGAAATTCCCCCAGATATAGATGGATGGGAAAAATACTAGGCAATAACACAAGATCAGTAATCCCGATATAGCTACTTTAGATTCTAATTTTCTTGAATTTAGATCTGTTATCTGCGCAATAGCTTCAGTACATCTCCCACTAAATGAATTGAACCAGTAACAAGAACCTACAATCACATAAAGCAGAAGCCATCGTCAGTGCACGGACAGGATCCTAGTTATATTGACACATAATAAACGAGTAACAGAAACACAAATTAAATTGATTAAAAAATCTTCAGCTACTAATAAAAAACAACGGTAACAAATTAAATTGTTGCAAGCAATTTATGATTGTTGAACCTAAGTTCCAAAAATAAAAATAAAAAATTGGAAACAGACCGACTGGTAAAAGGAAAGAAAGGGGCGTTACGGATTTTTCTTTTCCATTGTTCAATAAATGAAGTGAAACAATGTGGAAACATCAATGGAGAAACAATACCTGGATCCTGAGTGAAGGGTTTTCTCTAACACAATCTCTTAACCAATTTATCGTCAGTGGTAATGAAGGAATTACTACACTTGAAGGAAAATGACGGTTTGAATGATTATGAGATTCATCTTCACAGAGGAACTCACGAGGCGGAAAATCTAATGGGCCATACTCCTTGAAGCCTTTATGGGGTGCATCTGTTTTTACACAGATTGAAAACATAACACATGTAAGAAATATATAATGATTGATAATTAAAGAAAATGGAAAAATGAAAAGAAAAGAAAAACCGGTTACCTTTCCCATGAATAATCTTCTCCCATATTCTCTGGAGATTGAACTGCCAAGACAGGTCTCGGGGAGGAATATTCAAAGGAGCGATTGTGGTACCAGAAGTAACCTTGCTGTAAGTTGACATACTCGGAACAAAAATAGCTTTCGAGAAACGAGTACCTGTGCGAGTTATCACAACAACAGAATTAATTATTAAATTTAGCCAGCTTATAAGTAAAAAGTTGGGGATTTTCGCTTCTAAGCTTTTCTGATAGTCAGAGAACCCATCATAGTCAGTCAGCTCAACAACGATAATGGCATGAAAATGTATTTTCCTTTAGCCACAAACTGTACATGTTTGTTTCACCAACAAAATAACAAGATAGCGCCACATTCTCAAAAATCTTTTGCAAATTTACCTGATGAGGCACATGTATTCACAAGCTGTGGAAGAAGAATTTGAGGGTCCCTCACATCCATGCAATTAAATAAAAGAATCTGCACTTTAAAACAATGAATAAAAGTGGAAGCAAACCGAATAAAATATGTTATCAAATGAACTAACACAAACAATGGATCGTAGATGTTACCTGCTTTGATATTCTCGTGGCATTTTTTTCATTTTCTCGGTGGACATAACCATTTACCCTAAAATCCTCTGGATTTTCACCCTTAAGATTGAAAGACGGGGAAAGTAGATTTTTATTTATTTTCACTGCACTAGAAAACCACTTGGCACAAACTTCCATGCTCTCAGGACTGTGGGCTCCATCCAAGTAAAATATGAGATCCCCACTAGGCCTTTGTATGGATTCTGAATAACTGTTATTTCCCACCACTGAATCATGCACAACTTGAGCCCTTCCAGAAAGATGCGCATTTGAAAGGCCTCTTAGAAAAGCCTTGGGCAAAATATTCTCATGATTCTCCTGATATACAAGAGAATCTTAAGCCACATAAGAGAAAAACAGCAAAGTATTCAGTTCATTGCCCATGGTATAGCAGAATCAATATACCCAAAAAAAAAAGTAAAGCAAATTCATGAATAGAAAAATATACTCCAACAAATATAGTTCTTGGACATTTCAACCATCCTATAACATTCTAATCATGGAATAAAGACTAAAATTATCTTAAAGTGCCCAACTCCAAACAAGACCTCTCTGTAACAAAAAACTTATTCAAAAACTGCAAGCTAAGAAAAATAGAAGTCGAAATCTCAACCAAATAAATCTATATACAAATAATGGAGCAGCCTATAAAAAAAGAAGCCATAGTCAACTCACGCTAAACACAAACCGCATTTTAAGTCGTTTATCACAATTAAGCTCTAACCAGGTTTGCACATTCCAGAAAAAAGAAGGCATTCAGCATCAGATTTCACAGTTTAAATAAATTTCTTTCTCAAGAAAACTATACCTGGTATGTAAAGTACATTTTTATATTTTTTAACTCACATTTTGGAGAAGCTTTTCCCAATTTCCCGTAGTGTGAAGCCAGCTTTTGCAAAGGGAAACAGCTAAACCGGCATTAATGAACTGGTGATCGCCACATAAACTTAGTCTGTGGTCACCCAATATTTTAGGCTCAAGAGGCGCCACTATCTCCAAAGGAACCTGCAATTTATAAAAAATATCAAACTCAAGAGTAAAGATTGTATACTATGAGAACTTAAAAGTATACCTGATGATTACGAACATACACGAAATGACAAGCATGGTCCTCCAAATATTATATTAAGTAAACAAAACATAAATTAACCTATTTTCCAATAGTTCTAAGAATTCTAAAAAAGTGTTTAGCCACAAACATATGACCACAGATTTATAAGATTGTTCTAAAAGCCTAAATTAAAGGGAGAGGGGCAATAATGCATTAATTGGCTTGAAAACTCTGATTAAATTCACAATAATAACATGTAATATGATCTTCATATAAGTCGTTAGGAATTAGGAGTACATTACCGCACACTCACGTGCCTTCTCCTGCAATACATCCATTGCTTCAGATAGCTGTGGTACAGTGAAGGCAGGAACTTGGGCCTCCAAGAGAAGGATAGATTAGCCAAATTTATAGAAAATTTCAATTTAAGTATACTAAACACAAATCTTCGAAATAATTAACCCACTGTTAAAATTTAATGCTAATCTGTGTTTGATGGAGATGGTTGTACCTTGAAAATCCCAGCTTTCTGTGCAGCAATTAATCCAAGAGTATCTCCTATATGTTATTAATGGAATAAAGCTTAAGTACAAAATTCAAACTTTTGTAAACACGGGGAAGCAATCAGCATAAAGTAAATATTTCAAATGTTTGGATGATTAAGCACATATAACAATGGAGAGAAACCAGGATATCTTCGTGGAGAAATAAAGATGACGAAATGTTTAGCTAACTCACCCAATGTTTCCACGTGATCCATACCCAAAGAAGTTATGCCACACACAACAGGCTCCTGGATCTGCAAAAAATACCAAAATACCCAGAACAAAAGATATCCTTAACTCAAAACAGGAAATCAAAAAAGTGGTCCATTTTAAACTGTCATTCTCAAAGTAAAAGATGCTAGATAACTAGTATTGGGAACAAACATTCTAGGTAGGATAAGTTACATTACCACATTTGTAGAGTCGTATTTGCCTCCAAGACCAACCTCAATGATAGCAACTTCTACCTGAAAAGAATAAGACGTTGCACTCTAATAAAAACAAATATAAGATTTGCGTAAAAATGCTACTTCTTAGCTTAATAAGGGAAATTCCTCAAAGAAGTGAATCCCTAATACTATTGAAAGAACGTAACTGAAACGGACCTTTTCAGATATGAATATCTTAAATGCCAAAGCGGTAAGGAACTGAAAAAGTGGAGGCATTGGCAAGTCGTCTGAAACATGTTCCTGGAAATAAAAAAGAACCAGAATCCAGTTATCCTTAAGTTGGGGAGAAACCATGAAATTAAATGGTAGCCAGACACGGGAAAATAATTTTACCTGTAATTGGTTCCAGCACTCCCAGAAATACAGTAAAAATTTATCTTCAGAAATGTCTAACCTGAGCATTAGAAATAGTCTCAAATTATCAAGATATGAGGACTAGTAGCATACTAATTACCAAGTAATCAAAACAAAATATTCTGGACTCGTTAAAATTTTTTTGTAAGAAGACGATAAACTGAACGTGCACTGACCCATCAAGACGAAATCTTTCTCTCACGTCGATTAAGTGAGGGGACGTAAAGAGTCCAGTTTTCAATCCACACTCTCGTAAGATTGCCTCACAGAATGTACACGTTGAGCCCTAAATTGTTAAATTCATAAACACACACAGGAATTTAGGAAACTCGCACACATATCAAATTGCATATGATATACATTGAGATTATCATAAGTTAGTAACCCAACCTATGGGTTTTAACACAAATCCGGTGCACGTGAATAGAAATTAGTGTGCTATCACTATTTTTGTAGGTTGGTCTACAAAATAGAAATCAGATGATACTTCAGTGTACAAAACAAAAATTATTCCTAACTTGAACAGAGAGATCGCCAAAGATGGGGTTAGCCTTTTTCTTTTTTCATTACTATATTTTTTCCCGTCACAAAGCCTTACACAAATCTAGTGGTAAAGAGCCTAATCCAACTGCACAATCAAAGGCCAAACTATACCTTTCCTTTAGTTCCAGCTACATGAATGACTTTGAGGCCAGCTAAATGTTCCTCCAAGCCTAGAATCTGAAAGATATCATTCATTTTTCCATCACTTTATATAAAGAGGTACAAAATAGCACCAAACTGGATTCAATAACATAACTAAAGGATTTATTTCAAAAATTGAATAAACAAACAAGTGAAAACAGTTGATAATACCATATCACTGCTAAGTTGAAAAAATAGAATAAAGAAGCAAAAGATAATTTGTTTAATAAAAACGTCGTGATCCTAACTACAGATACAGCATAAATTTAGTCATTACAGAACTTAAAGTTGTGGGATTACCTTAACGTACATTGACATCCTATCCAGTTTTCCATATTTTCCCTTAACGGGGGTTCTATCACTGCGTTTTTGGCGAGTAATCAAAGAGGAGAGAGCTTCCATGGCAGCTTCATAGGCAGATGAAAGAGGTAGTTGTTCCGAGTTTTCATTAATGGCCATATTGCTTTCGAGGTTTTGTATTTTCTCAGTTGACACTTTTGTGTGTTTAAACCCTGCTGCCAAATCAAGTTTGAGTATTAAGAAATTAAATTAAAAAAAATCCTAGAAACTAGAAATAATTGCTTAGCATGTCATGTTCACAAATATATGATTACAAAGCTAGAGTTCGCGTTAGATTTAAACAACTAAGGGAAACAAGACAGATCTTGCTCTCATAGTTTTCTCCTAACAATATTCAACGAGAATAAGTACATAAGATCAAAGGAACCCCAAGACTTCAAAGTTTGATTCTCCGTAACCTAAGAACTTTAAAGAAAATTGATTTTGATTTTCTCCACCTAATTTCAAAAGCAACTTCTCATCACAAAGGTCGGGAGACTTAAACTAAATTGTAGATTTAGTGCTAATAAGTCCAGTAATTCAACTAAGAAGTTATTTGAAAACTTAATTTCAAAGGTGTGTCCCTTTGCATTAAAGCCAAGAAACTCGTGATCGGACAATAAAGGCGGTCAACAAGAATATGATCATAAGTTACAACACTTAAAATGCTTTAGGAGTGGTATAATAAAGTCACAAATTCTTATGAGAAGCAAATAACAAAAACGTTTTCTTAACAACACAAGAACATAAAAATCGTTTCTCATTATCAATCTATGTAGTAAGCATATATTTGTGGTGTACCTTTATGATTCCTATTAGGTCGAGTATGAATCTTATTAATTTTTGTCAGATCCAAGGAATTCGATAAACATGAACTTCTCCATTTTACTTTGTATGAGTAATGGTGCTCTTTGTTGGTAGAGTTAATCACACCAAAGATTCCCCGAGTTAGATTACCGCTTGTCTGAATGAGCATCTGTTGACTTAAGTCCTGAAATAAGAAATAACAATTTCGAATTCGACAAACTAAGGTGATTGCAAAATGAAGTAAGAAATAACTCAATAAGTAAACCCCAAATATGTACAAAGAGACTGAAAACTATGAAGTAATAGGGTATGTTTGGGTATGTCTTGTTGCTCTACTACAATATCTATTTAAAACCTCCCTAGGTCAAACTGTGGGCATGTCATCCAATATTATTTAAAGTTAGTATTATTTCGTTGAAAGTTTGCTCTCTTCATTGGGGAATAGATACTACAAAACTTTGCCAGGGGAAACCCTTTCCTCATAAACCCGATTCTCGTATTATAAACCTGATTCCGTGAAACTTCATTATTACTATTTAGCTGGCAAAATAGTAAATAATTAAGGGTTCGTCGATATTTTCTATATACTCTTAAACCGATTACTAATCAACTAAAATCATTATTTATTCAATTATCACTGATTCCTTTTCCCTCTAGATTTTAAAGGCAAAATTTACGTATTGTTTGGATTCCTGCAATTCGTTCATTGCCAAAATGAAAACAAAAACAAACAAAGAGATTGAACTGATAACCTACCAAACAGGTAGCTAATAGAGTACTCGCAAGTAACAAAAACTCCAAAAGGGATAGCAGTTGAAAATTTAATAAATCTAGTAACAAATACTTCAATTTAGTGCTACTCCCCTGCTAAAGACTTGATCTTTAGGTAATTGGTTGTTTCCAAACTGCCTGGTGCATTTAGAGTTATTGCTTTCATAAACTTTAAAGCATGGTCTCTATTACCGAAATAATGCCAACATGCTGAATAACACAAATGCTTTGTAATTGTTCAGTTTTCCGCAATTCTTTCCATTGCCAGAATAAGAAGAAACACAGACAAAGATACTGATTACAAAACAAGTAGCTGAGAGAGTATGTAACTAGCACATGATAAACAAAAATTCTAAAAGAAGAAGCAGTTCATATGTTTTTTAAGATATAGTAACTAAAACTACAATTTGGTATTGCTGCGACGTTAAAGACTCGATCTTAAGGTAATTGAAAATTTCCCTACTGCCCTGGTGCATTATAGTTATGAATTTGTAAACATAGTAGCCAAACAAACCTAATGTGCTGCATTTTTCGGTTTTTTATTGCCAGAATTAAAAGTAAAACAAACAAAAAGACTATTAAGTATGTTGCTAACAGACTGAACAGAGCATGTTGTTATTTGAGTATATATATATACTCGAATAGGAGAAGTAACTCAAAGATTAATAAATTCAGTAATAAAAATAAATGACATAAAAAAAATACAGATAATTAGTTAGCTATCTCGTTACCCGCGAAAGAGATTTGTCAGAGGCGCCATAACAAGAAAGGTAAAGCTAAGTACTTCTATTTTTATCTCTCTCTCTCTCTGTATATATATATATATATTTTACATATATAGAGAAAATTTGTATGTACGGAATATGTACTTATCTATCTATCTAAAGTGTGCGTGTCTGAGTGTTTTATTTGATTGCGGCGTGGATAACGGCTGACCAACCAACGGTATCTACTTATGTAACAGTACTAGTGTAAGTAAGGTATTAAATATTTTTGCAATATTATTTTTTATAGCACCTTCTCTATAGTTATTAATAACTGCTCCAATATTTCCCTATGTGTCGATTTTAAATCGTCTTTTTGATGGTCAGCGTTGCAAAAGTAAAAGTTTGTTCTATTACTATTATTGTTCGAGTGCATAACGAACTAAAGGAGTCGGTATAGCACCTATACGAATCAGACAATGGAACTAGGAGAGCAACACAATCAATGAGCAAAAAAATAATGAAAAACAACACTGTTTTAGTCCGTTTTTTTTTATAAAAAAAAACAATCTTTAATTGCACAACGAGACCTCGTTCTACAGTTAAATGGTTTTTGTTATTTTAAATATGACATTGATATGCTCATTTCGAGGGTAAGTTATGTTGTGATTACACCGATACATATTGATATATATTGAGAGTGCCCTAGCCATGCCAGCAGAGGCGGGGTAATAATTCGAATTCGAAGAGGAATCAATATAGTGCACTAATGATATTCCTGATGAATTGATATAGTGGAGTAATGATTTATGGCTCCATATTTATTGTTGTTTAGTCATGAATGTCGTGCTACTTCTGAACGTGATTTCAAAATTCTATTATGTAGCAGCTTGTTTGGTCGAGTACCTAAGATTCGCTTGCATAGTCAATGAGCAGGTTGATGGATTTTCGAAAAGCTTTCGTTTAACTTTGATAGGAGAATCTGCTCGAAAGGTTGAATGAGCGTGTTCAGGGTATAGCCTAATCGTGGAAAACATGATATACCCTGGGCGTTGTTTGTTCGTAATTTGTTACGGACAAGTTTGTTGTCGAGAAGACAAATTACAACCTTGAAGAAAAGTTTGTTTTCAAGAAGACTAGAAGAGAGGAATGATGCAGACCAAGTTGATTTATCGTTTTGCTAGTGTTTTTTCAGTGATTTAGTGTTGATAAAAGATTGAGACTATATTATTGTTAGGGCTAATGTGTTTCGCACTCGTTTTTAATCATTATGTATGATAAAGCAAATCTATGAAAGTGTTGTTTTCTCTCCAATTTCTTGAACTTGATTCATTGTTTTCTAATATGTTTGTCCTACCAAAACAAACGTTATGAAGAAATACTATCTCATTAAGCAGATTAATTCCTCATTCGACTGTAAATCTGTGACAAACGAACCTGTCTGTTACACTAATCAACTACAATTGTTACTAAAACACACCATATGTATAATTTTACACTGATTTACATCATTAAAAGCTAACAACTTGCTAGTTTCACTAAACATCTAACTTGGCATAAGAAAATGCTGCAAGTACCTAAGAGCATCCTCTATGCTAACATACCTCCAACTCAATATATTCAACACACCAACACCAACTGTCTCAACCACCACCCTCCTCCCTCTACAACCCATATCTCCTCCCTCCTTCATCCCCAACCGTAAACCCGCCACCATCCCACACCCTGCCGCTCCAGAACAACACCCCGCCCCTGGCAACTCCTCCGAAAACCAACCGTCACTCCCCATCACAAACCTCCCTTTCCCCATGCAATCTACCATTGTGAAAACCCCTTCATACCCTTCTAAAACCACGTTCCACGTCCCTTTCAACCCTTCCTCCGCCTCGTCATACACCCAAAACTCCGCGTTTTTTTCAACATCAATATCATCAAATTGAAAAATCTCATTTTTATCTATAACAAGATCCGTCCCCTTTTTCACCACGGTGAAAACATGTGCTCCGTTGTGGTGCACAGTTACAGTGAAAATAAGGTTTTCCAGAGATAGAGACGGTTTTCGAGGCTTTTGGTGGCGGAGTTTGAAGGAGGTGCTTCCAAGCATGTATAGGCGACGATACGGTACGGATGCAGCCAGGTGGAGAGGAGAGAGAGAAGGGAAGTGGGTGATGCAGAATGGTACCCATAAGTGGTCTGAGGACATGGAAATGGACCATGATTTAGATACACATGAGGCCATTGCTAAGGTTTTTGGGTCAAGGTGAGGTGCTATAAGAACAAGAACTTGCCATGGTGGTGAATCATCATTGCTTGTTTTCGTAGACATTTTTTGCTTATTAAAATAATCACGAGGGATATATTGCGGAGGTTTTTTATGTTTATATATTACGAGGTGACATTGATACGTGTTGGGTTGTCATGAATTTAGTAAGAAATGTGACTCCACGTGTCCATAGGTACTTTTGGAGGTTGAACGCTTTGTGACACGTATACAAGTTCTGCTTCTTTTTGGCCCACTGCAAACGAACTCCGTCACTCTGTTTTCTTCATTTAGTAAGATGAGCATATCCTAACTATATCTTCAAGATTTGATGGATAATCAACAATTTAATTACTGGTAGAATGTTGCAGACAGAAAAGGAAATTATTAGTAATATAATTTTGAGGTAATGCCCAAAACATACTTAGACTTAAAAGTTTATTCCCAAAACATGGTAGGGCAGGGCTAAACTCTACAGAAATTTAAGACCATATTGCTAAACATCATAAAAGCAGGGCTAAACATGATAAAGTTTATTCCTAATTATGGGGCGATTGCTTTAAAGGGATAAAGCAGGGCTTATTTTGGAAAAATGTTCAGAAATGTAGGACCATATTGCTCAATGATTAAACTCCTTCAGGTTCAGGCTATAAAAAGAAAACACTCCAGCTTTTAACTGGCCAATCAAATACAAGGATTCTAAATTTTCTATCGCATTTCTCTATCCCTTTTCGTGTCCCCTTACTTATTTTATCCAAAAAAATTTTTTAAAAAATTTGAAAAAAATTGTACAATTACTATAATACATGTATCAATACATTCCAATAATTATTTTTAAAAGAAAATTCACACAAAATTTATTTTGAAATAAATGTATAAATTAGTGTAAATTAAACATTAAATATTAAAAAAATTGTCTAAAACAATATTATGTTCAAATGTTTTAAAATTTGAATACAATATAATATAAAAGTTTATAAATTTGCGGTATAAGTTGTAAAAATTTAAAATTTGAGTGAAAATAAACAAAGGGGCACGGAAGGAGGTAGATAATAGGGGGTAGAAGATTTGGATTCAAATATAACATCTTCTAAGCAAATAAACCAGTTTTAAATACTGCAACCAAACAATCCTCCTAACAATAATGTGGCTATTTGTATCTTGGACCAGTTTCCTTTGCCCAAAAAAAAAAGGTGAGCAAATAAACCAGTTTTAAATACTGCAACCAAACAATCCTCCTAACAATAATGTGAGCTATTTGTATCTTGGACCAGTTTCCTTTGCCCAAAAAAAAAAAGGTGCACAGTATGCCAGTATGAGCAACTATTTTTGCATAGAAGTCACCCGAATATAGACGATAATGCGGATGGATCTCTATAGACAACATAAACAAGTCATCATTTCATTCAAATTCTAAAATCTGTTTTTTTACATTTTCCTGGACATTTTACAGGTTTTAAGTAGAAAAGAAAAGACAGTTAAGCTGAACAACAAGGCTAGATACAAGAGTTGAAGGAACCTTGCTCTATTATACAGAAAATTACAAGCAACAACTACTATGCCGAGCAAAGAAGATACTTGGGTCACTAGTCACCGAACTAAAGGCTGAGCTGACAGTTTAACGGGGCTGCTGAATGCGGCGAGGGGTGCACCTGGGACTAACAAGCTTTGCAGGTTTGGCCCAATACTTAGTTGGGTCCTGAAATTTGGGGCTAAAACCATTGAAAGACTTTGACAAGGTCAGTGTCCTTGCCATTGCCTCAACATCCACAGCAAAACCTGATTTATAAAAACCAAATACAAATTAGCACGACAAATGTAATTATATAGTTTCAATTGACCATAGTACCAAAATATCTTGATATTAAGTTCTACTTCAGTGTTAAAAGACAACAATCCTTAGATAATATGAAAAGTATTACAGAAAGAGGAGGAACTAAGTGTCTCTGTGGGAACACGGGCGAGAACCACCATTTCAATAAAAATTTACGGAACTTTGCTTTTCTCATCGTTTATTTTCATTAAGATAGTTATTTCCATAACACATGAATTCCTGACCCTCCCCCAATCTAATCACGGTTCCGCCACCGATTACGAGGTAGAAAATGTGGTTTTTAACAGTAAAGAGTAAGAAAAACTTAGATGCTACCAAGACAAGCATAAGAACTCACGACGAACAAAATTCACCTAGATGCATATCATCATAAAAAACTTGCATCGTTAACTATTGAAATTGATATGGGCTCACACTTATATTTGCTCCAGTTTTAAGGTCTGATTTTTCAAATATATGAGATACACTAGTCACTCAATGGTGATTACTAATCAAAATACCGTAAAAAACTTGCATCGTTAACTATTGAAATTGATATGGTGGGCTCACACTTATATTTGCTCCAGTTTTAAGGTCTGATTTTTCAAATATATGATCGCTTCCTCTATATCAGAGATACACTAGTCACTCAATGGTGATTACTAATCAAAATACCGTAAGTCATATATGGAGAAACAACAGTTCCCCACCATTTCTAGATCGAAACTTTGAAAACTGTAAGCCAGTGAAAAACATGGCTAGAGTAACATCATTAAAAAACAGTCTAATTTGTGGTCTAATTATTTCTATATAGATCCATCAAGTAAAAGAAACACTAGACGATGATTATTAACTAAAATCATGTCATAGTTCCTAACCATTTCTGGGAAGACCTTTAAAACGTATTAATGACTGAAAAAACATGGCTACCAGCATATAAAGTTTGATTTGTGGCCTAATCTTACTCATTTCCTAATTCCTACATGTAAACAGTAATATAGAACATGAATACTGACGAAATCAAGTCATATACATAGAGAGAACAGTTCCTCACCGTTTCCAGGTAGACCTTTGAAGCCAGAAAAAGAGAAGTTGGTTTCTCCGGATTCAGAGGACCGAAGGAACTCCTCGAACTGTTCTTCCATGTTCAGATAATCTTCATCAACACCAAGATCAATTGAATCTGGCAACAAATCAACAACATTTTCTCCGTCATATCCATCCTCGTAATCCCCATAGAAACTGTTCTCCCCCTGATGCTGACTCAGCCAATAGTCACGAAACCAAGCGGCAGTGTTGATCAGTTCCCACCATTCCGGAGAAAAATCCTCTACTTCGCGAACAGCAGCTGGGATAAAGAGAGGAGCATTCGGGTTCAAACCAGACCTACCACCAGAAACTAATGCCATCCTTTGTAACAAACGGCCTCCAAATTTCAAAGTTTAGCCTGAAAGAGTTGCAAATACATGATTAAATCAACCTCAATCTGCAAATCCAAGACAGATTCTACTTCAAGCGCTTGTATTTAATTTATATATATCATGGATTCAATACTCGTTGTTTTTCCTATACAAACATTATAATCGGCAATACAAATGCATTCTGATATTTATCATTTTTACTCGACAATAAACTCCAACATTTTCAGAAGAATCCAACTTTTTTTTTTAGTTACAATCAAATAAAATTAAAATCGATTTCAGCTCCTTATCAAGAAATGATTCGAAAATAAAATGTTATCGTTCCTAAATTTGTTATAAGCAACAGATGAGATCAATCACTTGTAGAAACATGTAAGACCATATCAATTAATTTAGAAATAATCTTGAAAACTATAAGAAAATTGACATGAATTTTAACAAAGTCAAAGATAAGGTATTGATCTTCAAGATAATGATATAATTTTTTTAGTCATCAGTAAAAATGTAAAATCAACCTCAAATCCCTAGCATATATTTTGTATATATCATCAATTTAATTAATTTAAAAAAAAATTCAGATTTACAGTCCATAAAAACGATCAGAATTTCATAAGCAAACAAAAGTATAACCCACAATAAAGCACTTTAAAGTATCTAAAGTTGTATAAAACCATCGGATCGAACCAAATCAATTCATCGAAAAATTCATATCAATCGATCAATTACTAAGGAAACTGACGAATCATTGAATTAAAATAGAATAAATTGAAATTACAAAATGAATCTTGAAATTTAACTGACCTTAGATATTAGAAAATAGAGATGAAGAAAATATCTAGATATGGATGAGAATTTTTACTCTTGAGAAAAATCAGCTTTGAGAATTGTATCTAGATATTACAGAATAGGTTCGCTATTTATAGAACTGGGGGTAAGGGATTATAAAATCAGCAATTCGGCCCATTGATTTGGTTAAACTACAATAATAGTCCTCATACCTCTAAATATTTCTATTTGGTCTCCCTAATACAATTGCAATTCTGCTGGGTTTTAAATTACAAATCGATCACCAAGGTATTAATTATTACTATAAATTTATATAAATGTTCCTCCACTTAAATATTAAGAGGAGATGCCAAAATGCAATTTAGAGTAAAAGACTAATAATAATATTGAGCTAAATATACCGATCCGTTTATATGATTGAAGAACAATATTGTGTAATACGATGGTTTAGAAACTTAACGCTCATTCATTTCAAAACTTGCAAGAATAATTTAGACATCGTTGTTGTAAGCACCTACACTTTTAAAGATTTGTTCACCTCACTAAGAACTTGGTTCTTAATACTTATCATTAAACCATGTACATATAGATTTTCTAACAAAAATAAAATAAAACTATATATGTATAATGATGGTGAATATTTAGTCGGAATATAAAATGTAGTGTCTCGCCATAGAATGACAAAATCAAATAGGTTCTCTAACATTATTATGTATTTAAACATCTATATGAATAAGGTTAATGTCTACATAGGTCAGTCAAGTACTAGTAAAAATGAAATTTTGACCCAAAAAAATTCGTTGTTAAAAATAAAACGAACCGTTGGTGAACAAACTCGTGTTCTATGCATCGATTATTCAGTTGTGGTCGTTATTCATTGTATCCACATAAAAAAAACTTTAATTAACAAAGATGATAATGAATAATGCGATATTCGACCCATTTCATATTACTTATTCCCGAATATCAACAAAACCAACTAGAAAAATATAAATGCTTTAAATATTTAAGAAGTGTTGAACCAAAAACTAATATTTTTCTAAATTTTAACCCATACTATGGGGACCTCCAGTGTGATCAACCACGTTGATAACATCGGGGCTACCGAATTAAATTATGCAAGTGTCAACTGGGACCCATCAGCATAATTGATTGGGGTGGGTATGATTGTTATATTGAGGTGAAATCGGATAAGGGGTGCCAGACTATACAGTGGGTATAGTCTGAAAAACTATCCCAGTATCACCATTGGATCTTTACAGTCTGTGGACCCCACTGTTGATCCAATGGTGATACAGATGAGAGTTTTTCAGACTATACCCACTGTATAGTCTGGCTCCCCCTCTCTGGTGAAATCGGACCGCTAATATTCATTGCTTTTTGTTAATTATCTTTATGTGGCTCCATAATTGGATATTTAAATACAGATAATGCGCGTAAGCCACATGGGATGTTGGCTTTAGACCCTTTTGTGACGGGTTCAATACACAGTTTGCAATTAATTAAAAGTAAAATTAGACATTTGGACAATCATGACATAGCATATTCTCGTATTAAAATGTACAAAAAGAAAAGATAAGGATGTGGGACTATATATGCTTGTTGACAAGGAAAGATAAATAAAGTTTAAATTTTACTTTTTACATTTCACCTCCTTCGAGAAAACAACTCATGACTAGTCAGTATATTGGTGGATATCGGTAGACTTTATGTAGTATGATTTTTATATACAGTTATATTCACATTAACGATATAAATAACAAACAGGTGGAGTATTCATTAAGAAAAAACTTGAAATCTATGAGCTGATCTCGTTTGCTTGTAAAAGTAAAAGTAGAAAAATGGATGCAGGGGATCTAATAAAATGTTCTGAACCGTTGGATCTAGATCCAATGATTTATATCTGACTCCAACACCATTGAAACCCAACACTTATTCATAAACTCAAAAATAACTATACTAAATTAGTGTTTGTGCACCGTTGGATCTACATCCAACGATCCACATCATTTTATTGGAGTCTCCGATAAATTTTTTCCTACAAAAATATACTTTTTAGATAGAGGTAGAAAATTATATTTTTAGTAAATAGTCTCTCCGTTCCCATTTAATTATCCATTACGAAACTACGTGCAATTTTGACTTGTTTATAACTTGCATCAAAATTTTCCAAATGATTTTTTTTTTAAATCTAATCATAAAATTTAACATTTAAACTATATGATCAACCTTTTGAAAATTTTCATTTCGACAATTTTGATATAAGTTCTTCGCCGGTCAAAATTGCACGTAGTTTCGTAATGGACAGTTAAATAGGAACGGAGTGAGTATGTAATTGTTGATAGATGAATTGTGTAAAAATATATTTTTAAATAAAAATACTGTTTGGTAATTCATTGCACTTTTACTTTCTGTTTTTCATTTTCAAAGAGGATAATAGCTTAATCATATGACAAATTAAATAAATCACAACAAAGTTATGTGGGTAGGGATACAAATGTACCAAGTTAAATAAATCTTGTTTGTGATCCTTTGTTAAAAATAAAAATTGTAGGTGTTCGGTTCGTTCGTTAACCTGATTTATTTTATTTATAAACTTAAAAATGGTTATATTTATTTCAAATTTAAAAAAATATATCATTAGTAAAAACTTGATATTGTACATGTATACTCAAAAATTCATTAGTCATTACTATTTGTCCTCCCTCCTTTCCATTTCAAACTGAAAATTCATTATTGATTTCGATATTTTTTTAACTTTATCACTACTATAAGTCAGGTCACAAAAGATAAAGAATTTTTATAAAATTTAATTATTAGGCTTTGAAAGATGATTTTATAAAAATATATGAGTATGTATTTTTTATTGTAATAACTCTAGCCTGTACGGTTACGGGTATAAGTATCGTTCTCATATATAGCGATACGACAACAGCAAAAACCATTTATTTATATATATATATGTATATATATATATGATTCATGAGGCTACCAAATCATCAAGTATCTCTCTCCCGCTCTCACTCACTCACTCGCTCTCACACACACATACACATATTTACACACATCTTTGGTTTCTCATTCCCTTAGATAATCTATGTATGTATGCCGTTTTTTCATCTGCTCGACTGTTTCATTCACATGCTAGAGGGTGGATACAACTGTAGACCTTCATATGTTAAGAGCATTAATAAAGTTTTTTAGTTATTACCTCAATTATCATTAGGCAACTGCTTTTCATAAAGAAGTCTTTTTCAGTCCCCTCACTCTTTCCTCCAAAACTAAGTGCTAGTGCATTGTTAGTAATTTACCTTCAGATTCTATCTCCTTTCAGAGCTCTGTGGTATGCAGAGTGGGGAAATCATTTTTCATACTTATGACTCTAGGTGTGGTCTGATTTGCTCCAAAAGGAATGCTTCAATTATAAAATTGTAGGCTGTTTGTGTGTTAAACTAGATATAAAAAGATGCTCCGGTTTCTTCATTTTAATTGAAGCCTTAAATGGATGTAGGCAACAAGATGAAGAGCTCGACGAACTCAGTGCTAGCGTCGAAAGAATTGGAGGTGTTGGACTCACTATTCATGAAGAGCTACTTTCACAGGTTCATAAATCTTTTTAGTCGAAAAATTACACGGAGATTAATTTGCCAAAAGAATGTCATGGGATGTGTAAGCGGTTATATGGTTCGAAGTTAGAACTGTTTAACCTTGTTTTTTTCGACTCTAACAACTTAGAAATTCCTTATCAACGTTAGATAAATATAAAAACATGCGAGAACAGTTTGACGATGTAGTTAGAACTTTATTGGAATGTTTTATAAAAATGCTAAAAGAATATATGTTGTAGGACCCTTAAAGGCTTAAACACTCCTAGTTAAGTCACTTTGTTATTATGAGTTGAAATTCTCTTCCTTATGATTAACCTTTATTACGTATTTCCTGGCACACAGGAGAGAATTATAGATGACTTAGGTATGGAAATGGAGAGTACATCAAACCGCCTTGATTTCGTTCAGGTAATCAATTTCTTGCCGATGATGAAATTTTGTGTTTTTTTCGTTGTCTTTGAAACCTTTTCTTTTTTTAAGAACCAACCTCTAAAGAGAGGGTTCGTCTTTGAAATCTGAATGAACTTTTTGATCTTTGATTAAGCTGCTAAACAATACAACTCTTGATTGTTCCATTTTTAGGAAGTTCCTACTATATGTTTATCCATCTATACAGGTTACAGTTAACCTCACATTTGTTCTTAATTTAACCTGTCTTTTGTATAGTTTTTCCACGACTTTTGCAATCTAGATTCATTGTTCACAAGGGAAGATATTATATTTTGGCCATGTAGATGAATCACTTAGATTTTCAAAAGCATATGCCCAACAATTTTGGAGAGAGTGGTAAATAGTAACTCTATATAAAGGCTCAACAATCAAAGTACCAAAAACACTTTTTTAGTATTTGATTTTTGAAATGATTAAAACCAAGCCGCGACAGAAAAAAATTCAAGGAAACAACTCTTGGAAAAGCACGGCCTAAACTGCTAGAGAAATGATTTACGTGCAGGTATTTTGCTTTCTTTTCGTGTTTTTACTTTATTTTCTGAGATAAAGTTTGTCTGCAGAAAAAAGTGGGGATGGTCATGAAGAAGGCTGGAGCTAAGGGACAGTTCACGATGATACTATTCTTGGTGGTTCTGTTCTTTGTTCTGTTTGTTTTGGTTTTCTTAACTTAGAGAGGAGGGAATTTGCCGGATGTGTACGCTAATGAGGTGTTCTATTTCTATGAATAATAGGAGACTTCGTGTAAATCATCTCGTCTTTTGCCACTTTTACTTGTGATCTGTATTACAGTATACATATTCAGTGGTTTTAAATATAGCTATATCCTCATTATGTTTTTATGGTCTGATTATTCGTTTGCGTATCCGTTTTATACTTATGTGTTATTAAATTAGCGAGATGCTTACCTTTCATCATAAGGTAGAACTAAGGCAACACAGATCGATAATGAACACTTTTATTCACCAATGTGACCTTTCTAGACAGTTCGATTGACTATATACTTCCATTGATGATGATAAGTAAGATTTCCAAGTAAAATAATTTAAAACGTGTTAGTTTCATAGAAGTAGTGCAATGCAAGTATAACACTGCTCAGTTATGCTTGCTCTTCTATTACAAAAAAAAAGTATGGCGTTGATCTTAAATATTCAAAGCATAAACTTGTCATTGGAGTACTCCGTTAGTAAACATGCCATTGAAATACTGCAGACTATGCAAAGGCCATTGGAGTGAAATACTGCAGACTATGCAAAGGCCATTGGAGTACTCCGTTTGTAAACTGGACATTGTAATACTGTCGACTACGGAAAGGTGAAATGTGAAATGTTGGAAACAAATAATATGATAGGAATATCTAACTTCAGGAATGGTGACAAACAGATAACATGAGATGGCCACTTGGACCAACCTGGATATGAGTTTCAATACCAGTTTCCCTCTTTGGCATTAGAGAGGTATAAAATAGAAGCATTGACGATACAGTTCCTATTCAATTATACACAAGGATGACTCCCTTCAAGCAATTCGTAATAAAAATTTCATGTTCAGTGTTACGTACAATTGAATCTTACATTAGTTATGAAACAATTCTATATGCACAACAGACTATCTGACATGAAAAAATTGTTACATTCATTCTCGGCAATTTTTAGTGCACAAGTGACAAAATAAATGGCAAATATTGGTCGCGATTTTTTTTTTGCATAGCAGCCTCTCTTCTAACTACTTCTTTGTGTCCAAAATCAGTGCCGGGATTAAACATCTCATTTCCATAGTTAACAGTTCTCTCATCTCCTAGTTAATTCTTCTCTTCACAATATACTTGCAAATCCAAGGAACTTGTGCCATTAAATGCATCACCTGTTCAAATAGTAAAAGCGTGACATGAGCACAAAAACAGAAAAAAAAAATGCAACAAGAGCTTGTTTGTTGACGGAGTCGTTTTAAGCAAAAATCAGAGCTTAAAAGATGTAACCAAACAAGGCCTAATCAAACAGATAGAAAGGAAAGGAATTTACTTCTTTCAATAGCATGTCCGTATATCTCGGTGATCTTTAGTGACCAGTACAAAACGATCAAATGCCACAGTCACCAGCATCACACATGAAATAATGAAGATCTTCAACATAAAAAATACACATCAATTCTGCAAAACTCCATTAATTTCGCGTATCAACAAGTCGGACTGGTCGACTAGCCGTTGACTTCTATGTATGATGGTAGTACACAACTTATGCTTCGGTTCTGGTACATAGGAACTTAGTTCAATACGGGGATTCACTATCTTGTATCTATCACAAATCTCCCTCACTGGATGAACATGGTTCCACCAAAAGTCTGAGAGAGCTTCTTTAAGGACGCCCCAATATTCTTCATCTCGATATAATCTAAATAAACTGCTCCCGTTAGGGGTCCAAACATAAAAATCCACCCAGTCACGGTCCAAAATCTCCATTAATCCTTGAGCTTGTGGTATATAATAGAGAGGGATCCGTTTCCATGGTGTTGCTTGTGTCATATCCCCACCAAAAAACGGACACTTTATTTCAAGTACTCCTCTCAAGCCTGAGTCGTCTTCGGACTCTATGACAATGCCATCTGGAGAAGCCGCTAGCCAATCCTCGTTTTCTGGGTAATTTTCCTTCTGATAGACTTGAAATCGAGGGAAAGCTACCGAATTTCCTGTTGTAGCAGAACCACAAATTGTAAACAGTAGATAGAAAATAAAGTAAATTTCTGGGTTAATTACAGTTTTGTGTACAAACATATCATCAGATTTCAATTTTGAACGCCAACATACATAAATAGCAATCAATACAAGTAAAGTAACCTTTTTCGAAAAATTATATTGCACGAAATAGAAAGAAAAAAATATACATTGAGGGTACTAAATAGTTTCAAAGAAGTAATATGTTATATACACTTCCTATCATTTTTTTATTATCTTGTATGTAATTGTATCACTTTTTTTTTAAAATATTAGCCACCAGTCTATGGTTTATTACTTTATTTTCTATCTACTGTACAAAGGGGACTGGAATTGTTAGGTTGGTGTATAAGTTGCTAGTTTTTGTAAGTTGGTGTACAAAATCAAAATATAATGATGCTTTAGCGTACAAAACTGTAACTAACTTTAATGTTTTATAGCTTGCCAAATCACTAATTTGAACTAATTATACTGCAAACACATCGCAGTGAATGAGAAATTCTTTTTAATGACTTACTGAGGCTAACTAGGTTCTCGCTTGATCACTTTGTAATTTGCCGGAACGGAAATAAATATAGAACAAATAAACCCACGTAAGTATTTATGGAACTTGCCAGCTCCCTATTTTTAACGAAGAATACCGCATTAATGAGCTTTTTATGATTTCTTGCCACTTTTTGGTTCCTAACCTGCTTACCAGTGATCACTTTGTAACTTTCGATATTGAAAATTGGGATTTATATCAAATAAATCCAAACAATTTTATTTTTATGGTAAATGCCAGATCACTATTTCGAACAAACTATACTGAAAATACATGGCGGTGAACAATTATTTCTATGATTAGCTGACACTACCTAGTTGCCCCCCTGATTACCTGTGATGAGTTTGTAACGTGCGAGTGCTTCTTCTTCTTTGATGTTAGTCCAACAAGTGGCTAAATTGCCAGTGAATGGCTCGACTGCGCCAATCTTTTCTAACCAAAGTCGGACTCTTCGTTTGCGCCAGAGCCCAATTGCTCCCCCAAATGTGCTAGCTGTTAGTTTAAATCTTCTAAGATCTTGCCAGTTTTTAAACCAATGTTGAAGGCCCGGTGCTTTGAGGACAGAATATGTTTCGGAGTTGATAATTTTATTGGGTGTTTCTTTAACAAAATCAGTATCTTGGTCATCCACTAGTGTAGAATTAAGGCTGTAGTAGCTCCTTCTAATTATCGCAAGGATATTTCTTTGATTTAAATGTGGAAAACAGATGAACCAGGCCGAAGACAATAGTGATTTTTCCACTGCCAAAGAAGCAGGGGGTTATTTAACTCTAACTTCCAATAATATCAGCGGAATGATTTTAGTTTATATATAGTAAAAGAATAGCTCGTGGAACATCAAAAGGAAGTTACTTGAAATTTAACGGATCATCAAATGCATAAACGTAAGGAACCCCAAATAGGGACCAGATATGCATACAAATATTATAAAAAGGAAAGTAGTATAGAAGAAAAAACACGAGGCATGCGATGTTAACTAATGGTCGATAATTTCACAGACGTTTGTTTATCTTGATAGATAGATGTACAGATTCTACAAAAAAATCGAATCATGCATGCATTATTCACGAGTAAAATCTCCCTAATATTGTTTCACATGATATATAGATGCAAACTACATGCGAGAAGACATGAAAATCAGGACGTTTATTCACTTACAAGAAAAGAGATTAATAAAACATATGTAATGGTACGCAAACAAAATAGCATTGGATACGTACCATGAAATCTAGTACACAGCATACAACAGAGAGCTGGAGTAGAAGAAACATGAAGACCACCACTGAGAAATCAAACAAAATATGAACAGGTATATTTCCACAATTTTGGAAAATCTGTTTACAATGTAGAAAACACCCTTCAATTGAGCAATTTAATCACTTTTGACAGGAACATAGAAATGGAAATTGTGTTAACCACACGATTTTAGTATGTACAAGTTCATCCACTCTGTACGTAAGTACAAGTTTATCAACTTTGTAATCAGTTAGCATAAATTGAAGAGAATTAGTTAGTGCAACAACATACTTGAAATTTGAACATCTCTGAACCCTTTTTAGTAGTAGTAAACATCACAATTCGTAACCAACAGAAGTGAATAAATGAGAAAGTTCCGCTTCTCATTCAAATTTCAATACATGAGAGTGCTCTCATATAGGTTGGTTCTCCTACCAAGCTCATGGTTGAGGTAGCAGTATGATATGTAATAGACCCCCCTCTATATGACATCAAAATTCTGTTTTTTTAATGTCTAGCAAACTCCTTTTACATTTTTACTTTTATACGATAAAAATATATAGTCAACTGAATGCCCATTTAACAAAAATCCCTGAACATCATCCACTTTGGGGAAAACCAGCAAAATAGCAGGAACCACATGAACCAAGCAGAGATATACACGTACACACATACACATAACAATTTATGCATATGTCCTCTATTTAGACTCCATTTTAACAATCCTCTGTAATTTTCCTTTAATTTTGTTCCTCGATAAGCATGTGCTTATTGATAATAGAAGTGCTCAAGTGCATGATCATGTCTTTTTTATCGGTCTTTTCGCAAACAAAAAATGATATTTTTTGTGCACTTTAACTTGAGTATAAAAATTATTTCTCATATCCTAAAAGGGCATTTTACTTATTCATACTTTCGACTTCAAGAAAAAATCTTTTTATTTTCTACAAGCATCTCCAATTCATACTTCTGTATGAAAGAAACACATTTCACCTACTTAACAATTGAATTAACTTTTTTTGTTATAACTTGCATTTAGTTTTATGTATTGACTAACTGTTTCATAAATGAATGTTAAAAATCAATAAAAATTTATTTTTTAATATATTTTTATACCGAACAAAGGGTGGGCGCTTGCACCCCATTGCCATACAGTAGATTCGTCCCTGTCACTACCCAAATACAAAAATTATCCTTTCTTCAGTTCCCTAGTAAGTTCACATATAACTCATATAGTCGTATACCCATATAGTTTTTACCAAAAATCTACTATCTTTCCAACTCCACCAAATTAAAGACACTTATGCAATAATAAGAAGTACTATTTTCCTGTGTGGTAAAAATTAGATTTTTAATCTTCTACTTATTATGAGCATATATATATATAGTTCAGTGAAGCATTTCATCAAACAAGTTAAGTGCAACTTTTATTCCACCTCATAGGAAAATTTTAATAAATAGAAACAAAATAGTAAATTAAAAGATACAAACCTCAGGAAAACAGAGGAGAGAGAATGTAAATAGTGTTAGGCGACTCCCTCTTTTGAGTTATAGTTGAATATAAAAGTTTATATTTAAACCCCTCATTAACCTCAACTACTTCTTTGTGACCACACATTATCGGGGTCCGGCCGATGTTTTTTTTAGGCTTAAATTTTTGCATTATAATATTTTTTTACATCTTTTTTTACTTTATTTAGAAAAATGCATATCATATTTTTATTTTATATTGCACAAAATACATCATCAAATAAACTAGTCTCTTTTGAATTGTACATGTTCAAAAAAACGACTTCGTTCTGAAAGGAAAAAAAATAGCACATATTCAAATAAAGAACGGGCTCTTATGCTATCAGGATGGCTTGACTTATAATAGGGCCGACACTATAAGTTATCATACATGTGTTTGGTTTTTGTGTGTAGTCATGCGAAAACAAACCGAATATGAAACAACATGACTTTGTTTAGTATACGAATCGAGTTTGGGTAAGATACATATTTCGCGATAGCACGAACCACAAGGATGACATATTCTTTTTAAAGATTGGTCATGACAATTTATTTGTTGATATTGTTTACACATGTCAAAACCCTGCATGCACATGCACACGCACACCCATATTGTACTGATCATGGCTGATGGTTCAGTCACTGCTAATAAATATTTAAATTTTGCTAAATGACGATATTCAAAATTCTTTTGATTTAAAGTTATTACCGTGATATAAATAATAAAATAAAGTAATTAATTCAGGGAAAAATCACATGCCTACCTAATCTATTGTCGTATGAATTTTAGTTTCTAACAAAAGACCGAATCTGTAACTTTATAAACATGGAGTATCTCCACCTTTCATTTCGCAAGTTTTGTGACCAAACAGAAGTTTTGTAGAAGCAATAGAAACCAACACTGAAAATAAACCTTGAAAAATAGAAATTATAAACCCTAATCAATTAATCGAAGTTTCTCGAAACCCAAATCTCTCTCTCTCTCTCAGGTTCGATTCTTACTTCTCTTTTTTATATTATAGTAATTGATAATCATAGTTTATATTCCATATTACTGTGTGATATGTATTGTTATTTACTGTTTTGCTCTCTTTTACTGCTCAATTTCAATTATAAGAATACACACATTGAGTTTTTATTTTATTTTAATATTATATGTATATACATCTTTTTTGTGTGATAAAGTTACATGGTTTCTTCTTGAATAGGCATTTTCAGGTATAAAAATATTCATAAAAATTGAAGTAGCCGTTAGATTATCTGATATGCCGATTTGTGTTATTAAAGCTAACATTTTGGTACTTCTATTTCTTAGAAATTAAATATAAAAAAATTGAGGACTGTGGTATTTGTGTCACTATTTGACTGCATATACTTTTAGAAATATCATAATTTGTATGAGTATATATCGAGACTATGGTGTGGAATAGCTGCTTGTTTTTTAGATAATTGGTTGTGTCTTTTTCAGCGAATTAGAGACTTATTTGTGGCCAAGGGTGTTTCTAGTTATAGCTTTTAGCTAGTAAGCTGGATTTTTTGAGATCGAGAAAAAAGATGGTTTGGTGCGGTTTTTAAGATTTTAGCCTTTTCATGTCGAAGAATTGGATGCAGGGGCGGAGGCAGGATTAGTATTCTGGGTTTTGCTAAATACATAATATTAGTTTACGGGGCTGCAAGACACACCTTTTTATATATAATTTCCTTGTATAAAACAGCAATGGGTGTATATTACACATCTTTTCCCATTTGCAACCATGAGGCTCCGCCCCAGATCGGATGAGCTGATCAATGAAATGTAGTTTAGAATTTGGATTATAAGCAAAAGTTAGAATTTGGATTATAAGCGAAAGGATGCTAAAAAATGGAGCCTCAAGGCTGCAACCATACAAGGCCTGAGAAAGAAACTGGATTTGTTCAGCTTAAAACTTGTATATTTCTCGGGGAATAAATTCTGAAATTTTAGCTTTTTAGCTAGGCACCTAGTTGCAGTACATCATATGAGTGAAAAAAACTCAGCTTAAAAGTGTCTCAAAAGTCATTTTAGTATTCCGTCTGAGATATAATGTCCTCAAATTTTCTGATGCAAAATCCGAGGAATAAGGGCATAAGTTTGCCTGTGTTTTATCTTCACTTGTATGCATTTTCCCCCTCTTCTTTTATGATAAGTAAGCACGTAGAAAGCAATGCTTTTTTAGCTGTACGGAATTGGGTTATATATGTAACTGTGCGGAATGTTTTATATACTATGTAATATACGTCTGTCCTGTTTTTGCTTTAATTTATAAGTGAGAAAGGATCATGTAATTTATAATGCATATTGTTTAAATACAACTATACTGGATTAATATTTGCATGTTTTTATGAGAGAGGACAAAATTATAGAGTGGTGCTTATTTTTGGGTATCTGAATATGTTGATGGCAGTCATGATTTTATTTTCGATATATACATCGATTGTAAAATAAATTAAATAGAAATAGTTTACAATTGAAAATTTATGGAATTGGTGGTTATTTAGATACACTGTATGAAAAATTAATCGTGTGCATACGTTGTCACATGTATAGGAGTTTCCTGAGTTGTAAGTTGTAATCCTCACATACAGAGGTTAAAGGTGCGAAAGAAATGGTTTTATATATCAATAACATTTGATGTTGCGCATGCTCAGAACTCCGATATACTTAATAACAGTATGAACAACACGACAGTCTCTATCTACGTTGAATATATATATAAAAATCACAAGATTACAATTCCTGAATCGAAGATAGAAAATTTTCCAGAGACTCCGTGACGTAATTGGATTCCTTTAAAATCTGTAATTTCAAGGTTCGATTTATCATAATTATAAGAGTAAAAGAAAATCCTTGTCTTATTCATTTTTGCCCTTTGGAGTAAGAATGAATCACAAGTATAAAAAATCTTAGAGTATAAATGCAATTTACAACAAAACTAAAAGAAGGCGTCACTGACAATTATATGTGTTTTTTTTAATCTTTAATGTGTTTTTTTATCATTTTATTGTATTAGCAGGACATGCGAGAAGCTTAATTTACCAAGTGTATAATTGAATTTAACTGCATAATTGTTGATTGTATTTCGAATTTGGCAGTATACTTTCTAAATTTGAATATATATATTTTTCTCGATTGTGGCAATATTGACCTAATTGAAATAAATGCCGTGTATTTTTGTTTTTGCTAAATAAGTTGGGCAGCAAGTTGTAATTAATTGAAATACCCAAAAAATAAAGTACAAAATGAAAACATGTGAAAGAAATAGGCTAAAAAAAGCAAAAATAAAAACATATAGCGTAAGATGAAATAGATCCCAAATCTTAAGGAGTTTTATATTTATTTAACAGCAACTTCTTGTCAATACTTTGTAGGTTTACAAAAAAAAAAGAAAAGAAAAAAAAGAAACAAATTAACAGATTCGCCAAGGGTTTAATTTCTTCAAAAATTGCTGTTTCTCGAGCTGATACTTCGCTGGTTAAAACATTCAAATTGTTAGTTACTTTATTTTCCCATTAGTTTTTAACTGTTCTCATATTCGTTCTCAGGCTAATTAGTTTTTTGCTGATAATATCAGTACTGATATACTTTAACGTGATTTTTAGTTTTCGTTATCGCATTTCACTATTTTCTAAAAATGTTTGCTGCCACCTTTAATCTTATTTGTTCAAGTTCATTGCTGTTTGCTTGGTATCTCTTAAATTAACCTTACAATTTACTCAATTGCGTAATATGATTCCATAGTTTATATTGGTTTATTTGTTGTCAGTTAGTTCATAATCGGCAGGTTAAGATATAACCACAAATAAAAGTAATTAGACATTAGGTTTATTAATTTAGGGCTCGTTTGGCATCAAAATTTATGGTTAAAAAGCAGCTTTTAAAAAGCAATGAGAAAAAAGCTTGCTTAAAAAAAGTTGCAGTGTAGTGTTTGTCCCCACTATAATTTTTTTACTGTAACTTATTTGTATTGATACCTATTTTTAACTTAAAAGTGAGTTGTAGACATACAAACACATTCTATTAATAAGTTTCTATTTTTGGAAAATTTAATGTGAAAAAGCTTAAACAATCCACAAATTCCTAACTCCTCTGCTTTTGAGCTTTTTTAGCTTCTTGACCCAAAAGATAGTTTTTTAAAAGCTTAAAAAGATGACATATCAAACACATGGATTTTTTAATCAAAAAGCTAAAAAAACTAAGAAAAAAAGCTGTTGTCAAACATGCACTTAGGTGTAATGGTTTAGAAACTTCATTTTTGCAAATAACTCTTAAACCCCTATGTGGTTTCGTTTATTCGTACCATTGATTAGTAGTGGGTGGCAAATGAAGTGAAAACTTTATTTAGTTTAGTAGTTACTAATAGGGTAGAATTTATTATCTGGAAGAGTTCAGAAGAAACACACTGGAATGGAATAGAGTGTATTAAGTATTATGTTAAAGCACCAATGAGGCAACGAGAAACGAGAACAAAGGCAGATGCACAATTTTGTGAAAGCGATTGAGGAGGCACCAACTCCTCAGAGCAATTCAGGGAAAAAAAAGGAATTAGCTTTAAGTCCATGCTCTAAGTATTTGATATAAATCTGAAAGACAGGAAAGATAATGTCTTTCAGATTTTTACCGAATGCATACCAATAGCATCTCAATTACCCATCAAAGCAGCAATCGTAAATATTAGACCTTGTTTGTCAATCCAATTGGACGTAGCGATATTAGTATTAAATTTATACCTACCTCCAACTCTGTCCGCTGAATGCTCTATTGATAAAACACCAATGGTTGTGATTTTTCATATCACCAAAAAAAAGGGAAAAGGGAAGCCAGTCGGACTCTTGTATATGTACATACATGCAGACTCCAACATGTATGTAAAAGTTATCTCATTTTTTGTTGTTGATGATTTGTAGTATTTGAAAGTTTTGTGAAATGGGGTTCTCTTCGGAAGCCCTCCGAGCTGCTGTGGTGTACCGCAATTTGATGAAAGCCGTTAAGGAACACGTAGGAAAACAAAAACAAAAAAGCCATTTCACGGATTTCATATCTCAAGAGTTTAGGAAAAACTGCAAAGAAATGGACTCGGTTCAACAGAAGCTTAAGCTTGCTCGTGATTACACCATTCTCCTCAAAAGTGTCCATAATCACAAGGTAGACTGTGATGTAGATAGAGTTACTAAACTTTTATATGTTCCTTTATATCAGATTTTGTCATTAGAGTTAGAAAATAAGTAGTTACAACAGCGCAGCCCTTAAATACAGATTGACTTTGACGTGTGCTCCTTATATATGTAAACATTTTCGATGGAAAGAAATCACATAGGTTTTTTTTTGAGGTTGAAGTAGCTACGACAAGTGTTCAAACGGGCCTTATGGTTCCATTTTTTTTTCTGCTTGACCTTTACTATTGGTAAGAATTTGGATTAGTTTTGTGTCCTTATTTGATATTGTAAGAGTGTCCAGTTATAGGATCCCTGTTATCCTGATTTATTATTTATGACCCCTTTCGACCCTAATGCCTTCCATCAATATTCTTATACTGTTGATTATTTAAGATTTGTATAACCGAAACTGCATTATGTAAATTTTGTACTCCTTTAGATCTGACTCTGATATTACACCATTCTGCAGGAGTTACTGTTTTCTTACAACATTGCTGTAGATAGATCTGATGAAATGCGTAAAGTATTGGGAAAATCTGCGGCCAGTGTAGGTCTTCAGCTTCCGCAAGTATATCAATCTTGAAATGGGTAAGTTGTAGTTTCTACTTATTAACAGAAAGCTCATTTTCTCATTCCTTTGTCACTTATCGGCATATTTCATGGCTTCTTCCTGTGCATATTCAATCATAGCAAGGATCATAGAAAAAAATAATTTTGACTTTCCACAAAGCATTTTGTTTCCGCTAGCTGCAGTGATGGTAAAGCACTGATTTTGTTTTTATCTACCACTTTATCATGAAATTGATTGCCAGGAGATGCATTACGATTGAATAGTGCCTCTGACTCGCATAAAATGCGAAAACAGGCATTGGGGAACAATCTTACATAATTCCTGTTTTGTACTTGTCTGTTGTTTTGTGCTGTGTTGTGCTATTAAAAACTCTCACTTTAGTTGGGCAGAGCTTTATTCCTACCTGCTTCGTAAAGTTTTCTAGGAATTAACCTGTAAAGAAATGCTATATTAATAGAGGTGATGAAAGAATTTTGATAGAATCATAGCTTTGGGTCGTTAAGTTTGAAGATTTGGTACATACATGTTCTACACTAGAAAATACCCGGTCCTTCACATAGTTTACTAGTTTAGATTGTACAAATTTCTTAACTGGTTAACGAAATGGTCCTCTTAGAGATAACACGGGATAGCATAAGTGGAATATGCCTCTCAATCCAGTGGAACATGAGCAAGTAAACTAAAGCAGATACATGAATTAACATTTAGCTTCATGGTCACATGACTCACATTTAATTCTAGTCTATTATGCCCAGTGTTCTAAAAAGCGAGCCTAAGCGCCTTGATTATTAAGTGGGATTAAACGTGATTAGGCATATTAAGCGGGATGCGGCGATGATTAAACAGGATTAGGCTCTAAGCAACCTATGTCCGGTTTGAACCTGCGCCTTTTATGTCATTAATTATGGCCGTCAAATTTTTTGAGTCTTTTTCGTTTTCATGACTGAAGTGTTTACTTATTTGTTTTAGATGCCTTCTTTCTTTCTTGTTTTCTTGTTTAATTTTCGATTGGTTGATTGTAAACAGAGGGAATTATTTTATTTTACATAGGAGTGGATTGAGATAAAACCGTGAAAAAGTTTTAGTATTTTTTATTTGAGCAATGAGTTAAAACCGTGAAAAAGGTTTAGTATTTTTTTAGTTGAGTTTGCTGCTCAAAGATTCACTTACTTAAAAAGACCTACGAGTAACTCTTATTCCTCTCTTATGTATTGGATACGTGACAAGGGATTGGGGTCCTAAATTGTAAACCTGTTTTGTTCAAAACCCTTTAGCATTAAGTTATAAGTAGTACTATTACAATTACTTTTATTTATCATCGCCTGAGTTTAGTTGTTGTTCACTGGATAGTGATAAGAGGGTTAGTAACATATAGGTGATGTATATTTATAATAATCTAGTAGAATTCATCTCAAATGATGATTTGAAAATGAAGGAAACGAGTGTTGCCCCACTTATATTGATGGTGTAAATGGGTGGGGAAATTTTGATTGCTTGAAAAGAAGATATAGTGCATGTTTGGCAACTGCTTTTTTTCTTAATATTTTTAGCTTCTTGATTAAAAAATCCATGGTGTTTGCTGTGTTAGCTTTTTTAGCTTTTGGGTCAAAAAAGCTCAACAGCAGAAAACTATGAATTTGCGGGGGGTTTTTTAGCGTTTTTACAATGATTTTTTCCAAAAATCGAAACTTTCTAATAGAACTTGTTTATACATTTACAGCTCACCTATAAGTTAAAATAGGTGACAAGTGACTTATCAATAAAGAATAAGTTTCAAGTCACTTATAAGTAAAAAAACTACGGTGGTGCCAACCACTACAATGCAACTTTTTTGAAGCTAACTTTTTTCTTATTGCTTTTATTGAAGTAGCTTTTTGACCCTAATGGGCCCATACACTGTTTTGTTGCTCTTCAAAATCATTGATAAGTGAAAAGCTTGAAATTATCCCACACTGAGAACTCGTACAAAGTACTATGCTTTTACAGAACTTATGGAACCGATTCCCCCATCGCGACTCTTTACCTTAAATAGATGAATTTCATATGTTGGTCCTATACACACTTCGTTTCATTTCATTTTCCATCTTTAAATCCTAAAATCGACTAATTTGTCTTTATATATTTCCATTTGCCAGGGAAGCCAAATACTTTTTGTGACTTAGATTGATTCTCTTGTTCGTTGCGGAGCACGGCTTCAATCGATGGTGTAGGAGCTAGCGAAAGGCTTATGGTGTTGGGTGACCAATTCGTTATAGTTGACTTAAAGGTCTTAATTTTGTTTTGGGTTTTCATTTTTTGCATTTCTTGGTACTCGTTGCGGTTTTCATGTTTGCCAACAGATTACCCTTCTTTTTTAGAAGTGCAGAATAAGAGTAGACGAATCCTGTAAAATCCTGTAATGCAAATGAAACAAATGTAATGCAACATACAACTTAAATCTTACATCTGGTTTAGAAATTTGGTGGTATATGCTACGGCAGAGTACTGCATACTAGTAAGTAGATTGTGATATCATTAACAAGCAGGCATAGCGCCACTCTCCGCTCAAAAATACATCTAAAGCAAGCGGTGAAGAATAATGCTTTGCCGAATGCGTAGATATTACAATTGCTTGTTAAGACTCCTCTGACTAATTTACTGTCCTTTTCTTTCCAATTTATTTGAGTTCGCTAGAACAAATTTAACATTAGTTTTATTATTGTGATAATCAAGGTGTCAGTGACTGAACTATGATGGTGAGTTGGTTATACTGGATCATCTGCTCAAATTAACCAAAGTCTTGATACTCAAAATTTCCTCATTGTTTTCCTTCTTTATCATGATTCAAGAGAACAGATATTGTCCATGTCTGATGTCCTGAAACGTACCAGCACGAGCCATGAGGAGATAGGCTTTCTCACTTTCTCTTTCACAATTTTAATATAATTTGCTAAAATTGTGATATACGAGTTTTCATGACATTCGCTTAGAAAGTGGACACATGAGAGTCGTTTAAGAGGGCAGTGGCGGGAAGAAGAAGAAAAAAGAGTTTGAGCTAGAATAAAAAGGAAATTAAAATTTGCTGTGTGTTTCTGATACTTGAAACATTTTATCCAGACTGAAAATTTGAATATACAGCACCCTCACGACTATCCACAAGAGGCTGGTTTTGTAGTCTGGTTTCGTGCTAAAACTACCTGCACATGTTTATTATTTATGAACTGCGGACTCGATGGTTCTAATCCGGAGTTCCAAATGGTGCACGTGCAACCAAACAAGAATTATATCTATAAGAGTACTTAAACCTCATTTACTTTGATCAAAAGTTTGGTATTTTATGCAAAACATATAACTTATTGTACTTCGAAGTGAATTCTTTAAACGTTATGATTGGCAACCAAATACCAACATCCATCTCAAAGGTATTACAGGAGTAGTCCCATAGTTTGGAGTTTAAGCTACTTTCTTATCGGTCTTAATACTATACTTAGATGATAGATTCCAGTACATTCCCTCCAATCTAATATCGGATTTATGATCCGAGCATGCCAATCCTTACAAGAAGATTATTCTTGCACTGAAGAGAAGAAAATAACCGCCAATTTAATATAATTAACCTGTATGTGATGGATCTCATGTTAACTCCCGACTCCCGTTTTACCAAAACTTGTTTATTGTTATTTTTTGACGATTGTTGCTTAATTTATCAGTTCTTTAATTTCTACGCATTACAGGTTTAGAGTATCAGAAAGAAGGGTTTTATAAGAACCAACAAACTTTTACATATCCTATTAAATATAGTAATATTCTTTTTATGGTGCACAACTCTGAGAAAAAAAGTCTAGTGTCAAAATTTCATTCTTATTAGTACTTGACTGACCTATATAGACATTAACCTTATTCATATAGTTGTTTAAATACATAATAGTGTTAGAGAACCTATTTGATTTTGTCATTTTATGGCGAGACACTACATTTTATATTCCGACTAAATATTCACCATCATTATACATATATAGTTTTATTTTATTTTTGTTAGAAAATCTATATGTACATGGTTTAATGATAAGTATTAAGAACCAAGTTCTTAGTGAGGTGAACAAATCTTTAAAAGTGTAGGTGCTTACAACAACGATGTCTAAATTATTCTTGCAAGTTTTGAAATGAATGAGCGTTAATTTTCTAAACCATCGTATTACACAATATTGTTCTTCAATCATATAAACGGATCGGTATATTTAGCTCAATATTATTATTAGTCTTTTACTCTAAATTGCATTTTGGCATCTCCTCTTAATATTTAAGTGGAGGAACATTTATATAAATTTATAGTAATAATTAATACCTTGGTGATCGATTTGTAATTTAAAACTCAGCAGAATTGCAATTGTATTAGGGAGACTAAATAGAAATATTTAGAGGTATGAGGACTATTATTGTAGTTTAACCAAATCAATGGGCCGAATTGCTGATTTTATAATCCTTTACCCCCAGTTCTATAAATAGCGAACCGATTCTGTAATATCTAGATACAATTCTCAAAGCTGATTTTTCTCAAGAGTAAAAATTCTCATCCATATCTAGATATTTTCTTCATCTCTATTTTAAAAACCTTCATGAAGGAATTTAATGCCTAATATTTGAAGAAAAAAAAGAGGTTGAAATAATGGGGATTAAAAATTGGAGCATTGTAGTACAAGGGCCGATTGTAAATTATTTTTTTATGAAAAAAGATAATTTACGAACTATCCATAAAAGATGAGGGGCTATGTGTATTTTATCAAAGAAAAAGTAAAAAGAAGCAGGTATTTAAAGTTAAAACGGGGATCATTTTTGTAACTCTATGAAATGAATCCGATCCTTTGTACAAACGAATAGTGGGGAAAATTGGCAACTTATTAGAAAAATCATTTTCACAATTACTCTCTCACTGACGAGCATATCGATGTGAGTTTTTCCAAACAAATCTAGTTATATATTACTGTCTTTACATATATTTGAATAGATACACTTGTAGATTTGGATTTGCAGGTTTATATTTGCCGCTTTGAGAAAGTTTGTCAAGTTTTTTTTTGTTTTTTTTGAAAAAAACAATGATGTGAAGCAGATACAAAAACCTAGTTTAGATCAAGTCGTGTCGTTATGTAAATTAACTTTGAACAATAATTTGAAGACAACTGCAAAACCGAGTAAATATATTTTCGCTCCTCCTATGCTCCTTTATACTTCACACATCATATTTTGCGGTAGAGTTGCAATATGGTAAACTTTTTTCAAGTGTTAATGAGTTTGATTTAATTTGGTTTTGATCCTGCCACCTAGGATAGAGTGTGGTCTGGAAAACCCTAGAAACATAGTCGTGTCCTTGTACAAAATGAGCGATAAAAAAAAGCAGAGCCTTTAATATGCCTTATAAACAAAGGTCTTACCAGATATTCACATATTCGTAATTTAGACACAAAATCAACTCGAGTTAGTTCTTAATTACGAGTTCTTGAGAAGTGGCTGAAAATGTACTCTTAAGCATATACGTATATCAGAGATGTGAAAATGAGCAGTCGAGGTAGAATTATTCTAGAAACCTTACAAAAAAAGATTTAAAATCAAGTTCTAGCATAATTGTCATTTATTAAACATAAGTTGTTCATTTATTTTGTCGGTTATAGCTTTGTGCAACTAGGGCCTAGATTTCAATAGTTAAGGAGACATTGTTTGTGTTTACTTAAACTTGAATTCCATAAGAAATACTTGTCCCTACAAAAAAGGCTTTAGAATCAAGTTCTAGCATCCTTATCATTTATTAAACATAAGTTGTTCATTAATTTCGTCGGTTATAGCTCTGTGCAACTAGAGGATGTTTTAAGATTTTGATAGTTTAAGAGGCTTCTGTTTGAATTAGATTCCATAAGAAATAAATTTCCATTAAATTACTTTACCAAGAACTTTGGCGTTAGTGATTTTATTGTCAGATGGAAACTTTTGGTATGGTTATTTGTAGTGTGACTAAAAATTTAAACCACTTCTTCTGCAAAATTTCTAAAAGGTGATTCTCTGTTGCATTTAAGGATGACAGTAATTGATAATGTAACGTCTCGGAAATTTGTGTGTTTACTATTGACGTTTATTATTTTTATAGTGATAATAATGTGTTGTTTATATGTGAAAATATATTATATAGTAATGAAATAGACGTGTAATAGTTTTTGGGGATGCTTATAATTTAAAATAACTTATGGGCTAGGCTAGTAATAAAATCTAAAACCTAATTCATATACCTGTATACACAGCAACACATACACACATACATATACACATACGGTGTACATATATACATACAAATACATATACAAAACAAAGAGATAGAGAGAGAAAGAGAAGAACGACAGGGAGGGACAGTAGTTCACCGGAGAGGTCCTGACCTAGACGGAGCCTACTCCAGTAAACAAATCAGAGCGGTGATCGGTGTGATGGTGGTGGTTTCGTCTTTTCAAGGCAGCCGCTTCGGGAGTTGACTCTCGGGTCATCGGATGTCCGTTTTCTGCAATCGAATATGTTTTCTTAATCTATTCTTCGAGGCCCATTTAACTGTGTAAGCCGTTTACTTTAATTTTCATTTTTATAAAACGTCAAATTTTAAGGTAGAGCCTAATCCGAATTGCAATTAATTAAATTGATCCGTAGATGTATTTATTTTCTTTGTGGGCAGTTTAAGGGTTGTTTAGTGGCTGTCCAGATCTTGTTATATCGTTTGGTGGATATTCAGCTCAAGTTTGGGATATTTTGACAAACGAGCTCTTGTTTGTTTCGGTAAGGGGGAAGAAACCGATCCTACTTTAATAGGTTTTATTTGTGTGGTTGTTTGTTTGTGTGTTTGTGTGTTTGTGTGTTTGCGTACTTGTGTAGAATATAACATGGGCATGCTTGTATCTTGTGATATTAGATTCTATGTGAATTAACGTTAAGTGTGAATTGTGATTATTAATTCTTATAAAAATTGAAATTTGATCTATAACATTTTAAGTGCTCAGTTGGGATCTTGTGTAACTAAAGAGTTGAAACTGTGGACTGCTATATATATATATATGTGATTAAAAGTTACCAGTTTATACTATGTTTTATTTATTTAATTATGGTGATTGAGCGATAATGGTTTTCGTGGTTTCATATATATATATATATGTGTGTGTGTATATGTATATGTATATGTATTTATATATTGATTTTGGGATTATAGTACCAGTGGAGGTGTGGGGTACCATTGCACTTTGGGTTCCTGAGCAGTGGCTCTAAAGGTGGGTACATTCGTACCCGTGTGGGGTACCATTGCACTTTGGGTCCCTGAGCAGTGGCTCTAAAGATGGGTACATTCGTACCCGTGTCGGGTACCATTGCAATTTGGGTCCCTGAGCAGTGGCTCTAAAGGTGGGTACATTTGTACCATTGTGTGTAGTGTACCATTGCATTATGGGTCCTTGAGCAGTGACTCTAAAGGTGGGTACTTTAGTACTAGCGCGCGTGTGTGGGGTACCAATGCACTGGGTCTCTGAGCAATAGTGGCTCTAAATGTGGGTACGTGTGATGCAATCCCGAATGTATTTTACTATTGTGTTTTATTTTAAAATAATTATTATTTAGTTCTTTGGATTATATGTTGCTTTGTTTAACATTGTGTTTGGTATAGCATTTTGGATATCATGTGTCATATGAATAATGTGTTGATAATAGTGATGTCGTGATAGAATTGCATGTTTAGGATTGTGTGTGCGTGCCAGTGCTATTAAAATAAGATTGTTTTCTTACCTCCTTTCTTTGTTTCCTGTACGTTTTGTTTTCTATCGACGTACAGGTACCGACTTAAACGTGACGAAGTTTAGAGTGATTGGTAGTGGCTCAGTTATCGGATTACACTTGATCGCACGCACGTTAGACTTTTTATTCATGTTGGGATTATTTATTTAGTTGAGCCATGTTGGCCTAATAAGTGTTTATCGCGAGTTTGTTCGTTATTTGCTTACAAATACTTTATTCGTACCTTATTTATTTTGACCATATGTTTTGGATCTTGATGGTTAGCTGGGTTGGATGTGACATTTTATTGTCGGATTGGTTTTAGAAATATCGCGTTGACGAGTTTTAATTATCTATATCATGTTATTTGAACAGGTTGATTTTTTTTGGAAACAAATAGATACGCAAAGGTCATGCCGAAATTTCTATAAATCATTTTATTAAAATTGCTATTCTTTTCGTATCGTCAGATTTGAGCGTTGTTGGCGACCCTTAGGCCAATAGCGACTCAAATATGACTATCGGCATGTCCTGAAGGATTCGTTTGGTTTTTATTTAGTGTGTTGTCGAATGTTTTCGCATGTTTTGATATTTAAACCTTTTTCTTTTAAATAATATTCACTACTCGGGTTTACCCAAATTCGGGACATGACAGCTAACCTCAACATAGTTGTTTTTTCGCCAATTGTAGGATCATCATGATTTCCAGCAGAAGGATTTAGCTTATTTTTGCAGATAAAATGAGCAAAAATTGCAGGCTTTGGTGGCCGGAGAACCTATCAATAGCTGACACACCAAATTCTGTTTTCCTCTTTGGGTGGATTGTTTCATCCTCCTCATATTCTCTCGACATTGTAGTAGCTTTTGAATGCAGTGAAGCTACATTTATCTCAATCCAATCTGATCTACAGGTATATGCTCCGAGTACCTGCTTGAGATCTTTTTTTTATTTTATCTTTCTAGGTAAAGTCATTGTGTTTTTCCTTTCGTTAAAACATAAAACCATGTGCAAAACTTATAGAAATACAAGACAATTGTGGCAACTTTGTCCATGGGCCTGTAGCTAGCAACACTGTGGGTACAAAGAAAAGTCTTCTCCAAATTGTTGCATAGTTTTTTTAAGGAGACATCTTTATTCCCATATGCCTTTCAAGGAATTTTGCAACTCATCGCATATTTATATACTCATCCGTTCCAAAACAACTGTCCACTTTCATTATTATATACCTGACATATATTCAAGACATGGGACATAAGATATGGGACGGGGGTGTATTAATCAAGTCCGAAAGTATGACTCCTTTTAGTCTCCATTTTTGTTACTTGCCCAATTTTTAATTCAAAATAAAGAAGATTTTAAGTTCCAAAATAATGCTCAAATTTTTATGCATTATTTGAGCATTTAATCATAAAATAGAGACTTGGTAATTTTTTAATTTAAAAAAGAAATGACAAAAAGGTGAAGTATATCGTGAATCTTATAATGGGTCATGTGGACCAATAGTATATACATTAATCATTAAGTTTGTCAACAATAGATTCCACAAGTTTATTAAAATATCGACACAGTCAGAACGTCTTGCAATATAAGGTAGTATAATCAAGGAGGCATAAAAGGCAGCATATTAAGAGGGTAGACAATCCGAAGTCCGGACTCATATTAGTACCCCCTTTTTTGACCAAACTTGTAATTATTGAACTAGACTTCCTATTCCTATCAAATCTTTCTCGCATCTACTTTTTATCCCTATTCGCCATCTGGGTAAACTCTCCACAATCTATTGGCCTATGTCATGTTCTTCAATTTTGATTTGTCTTTCAGAATTGCTTTGCTTTAGTCTGACATTCGCTAGTATGTCACTTTCTTAGGAAATTCTCAAGGAGATAAATCGACAGATGCCCGAGTCATTACAAGACAAATGCACTCTCTCTTTGCTTGGCCATTGTGCAGTTAATCTGAGCAAAACACCCCCATTTCCGACAGCTGCTAATGAAGAACTTAATAAGATGAACTCTACTAATGGTAATTTGTTGTTTCAACATTGTCAAGAATTATGTGGTGATAAAGGTACATGGTGGAATTGCAAACATTGCACTATTGACGGATTGTTTGAAATTAACAAGCCGGTCTCTGTAGAAAGAAATAACTGGATCCAGCTTTTATACAATAACCATGGAATTATCGATAGAAAAATCAAGTCGGTCCCTACAGTACATCACATGCATTACAATGGAATGATATTTTCCCTCATCGATCTCCACGTATGTAAGTCTTGACTGTCTACTTGCAAGCTCAATTTTGATAAATATCTGTCTTTTATTGTCTTTCTTTTTTTACAAAATTCAGGTAATACTTTATGAAATTCCCATATTTGGCAGTCATCATTTCACAATGGAGTTTTCGCCTTCTAAGCAAGTAAAGCCTCTTAACGTCCCCGTGTGGGTTGAATCACTTCATCAGACTGAGCTATTCCTTGATTTGGTATTGCTATCTGTCGATATTCATTATATCATGTACTCAAACAATTCTATCTGATATTTGGTTTAATGCTTGAATTTTCATTTTCAGGACACTGTTGTACTGACAATCAGTTGTGCTCATGCTGCGAGATCATGCGTTTAATGCTTGAATTTTTATTTTCAGGACACTGTTGTACTGACAATCAATTGTGCTCATGCTGCGAGATCATGCTTTGGAACAAGTGTGGGCCCTAAAAGAGTTAACCGGTTTCCAATTATTTCAATGTAATATCATCTAGATTTGGATGTCCTTTAATATGCCATATATACATTTATTAACTCTAATTCCTCATAATTTGACTATTCAGGTGTGCTACTTTGACATGGCAACTGGTGGCGATGTTCATAGCTTCCGTGTCCACTTTATTCTATACAGTTCTACAGGTTCTTCATGCAATTATGGGTTATGGATCAAAATCGTGGATGTATCTTACATTAGGAAAACTTTTCAACAATACCAAGAAAATTATTCGAATTCGTTGTTGTCAAATTATATACTGGCCAGCCGTCCTTGGACATAATGGTCTCAGGTATGCATTATGTTTTTTTAATAGAAAGTTATATTCCTGGACTTTGAGGTGTGATATTGCTCTAAGTTATTCATATGGTAGCTTGTGGTGCTTATCTAGATTTCATTTTCAATGTGATTTCGGGTTGCGGGAGAGATTGTCTTTGTTTTGAGGCTTCAGCCTCTCTATAGTTTTGGGTTCATTGTCTTGGTTTAGTACATTGTAGCTTTGTTCCATACTCTATGTCACAATTAGATTTAAGTTATTCAATGTGAAATCTCAATCCTGTATACATTTAAGCTGAAATCTCATGACTAAAAACCTTGAATCTTGTATGGATTTGCTCATTCTTATGATTGGTATTTATAAATATCCTAATCAGTTCTTGCTCTAGGAAATGTAGAAGATTTTTAATTATATACGTGAGATGAAGTTTTTAGTCTGCGGCAACATCGGCTCTTGTTTCCTTGAATCTTTCATCCTTTTCTCCTTGTATTTCAACAGCAGTTTGAGTCATTTGGTAAATCATAAATTTAATGGAAAATAAAGTGGTGACAAGGGGACACATTAACGGTCCATGTTTCTGTGCATTCATCATGCTAATTTTGTTCTTCTTTTAGACTAATATTGAACCGATTCACTGACATTTGTTTATTTTCTGTATATACCAGGTCTCAATCATGTGTAGAGTATGCTGAGAAAGCTGCCACTCATAGACATTCCATGTGGTCAAGTATTGCTACTGATCTATTTCTGGGAAATATTTTTGGTATAGCATTGTACTCTAACGCAGAATTTGTTTCTGTATGGGTTTCAAAATTTATTGATGAAATAACAGACAATTTATTGCGGTCTGGTTGTGTGTGGTTAATGGGTGTTCCTGCGGGTTTTAAGTTAAACACTGAGCTCGCAGGTGTACTTGGCATAATTTGTCTCAATGCAATCCAAATTTGGTCTACTTTTTGGTTCTTTATGGGCCCTCCTTCCATTTATTTTGTGAAAGGCCTAGCTATTTCTGCGATTACATTTGGCCTGACAATACCTGCGGCTTTTATCATGGACATAATTTCACTGGCAACATTGCATGTCATAACTCTTCATTGGTTAATATCATGCATCTATTCTCTCCAGATACAGGGCATAACTGCTTTATGGCGTCTTTTCAGGTATATCTTTTCAAAATTTCGTGGCTGTATTTAATGAGGAATTACTTTTGAATGTGATTGTTGTTTGGAAAAACTTTGTTTATGGATTTTTTTTTTAAAATACTCATCTTTAAATCCACAAAAGTATGTGTTGCTGTTCATTTAATAAGAGTTGACGTTTAACTGCTAAAAGGAAAGTTTTGCAAACCGATACGAAATTGGTTCTGTTACTTCTGTGATTTAAACATCATTGTTATTGCCTTAATGGAACCACTATCTACCATATGAAAGTTCTCGAAGCCTAACATGATGGTTGCCGTCCTTTGCATTTTTGGCTACTTATTGAATTATTGTTTTCCCAGAATTTTAACCGTTATTTTGGTCAAGGACATTTAAAGCATCCTTTTTTATGACATTTTATTGTGATATATTATGAGTTTGAAGTGCTCACATGCCTAACAAATCACTGGCAGGGGTCGCAAGTCCAATCCTCTTCGTCAGAGATTCGATAGCTATGACTATAGTGTTGAGCAACACATTGTTGGTTCTCTAATCTTCACCCCGATTTTACTGCTATTGCCAACCACCTCAGTATTCTACATTTTCTTCACCATTATGAAGAGTACAATCAGTTTTACATGCATAGCAATTGAAGTCATTATATCTTTGATTCATGCCACCCCTTATCTCAAGATTTATCTTTGGTTAATGAGGCCAAAACGATTTCCTTCGGGCATATGGTTTGACGTAAAAGTTTGCCAAAATAACTCTACGATGACATCTCAGAGTATGAATACAACTGAAAATCGGTCCAGTAGTTTGATTTCATTTCTTCGCAGCAACAACTTGAATTTGAGTGAGGCCTCTAGAACCTTATATTTTTCATTTTGTCACCGAATCAACAACAATTTTATAAACTTTTTAATTTCTTTGATCCTAGCTTTATTTGAACAAAAGATATTAGGCGTTTGTGTATTATTGAAGTTTCTTTTTGAGGAGTTCTTTTTTGTTTAGATTGGTATCTGGTCTGATTCTCAGTACAAAAAGTTTAGGTAAACCTTGAAAAGAATATCTTATGAAATGGCAAGTTCATGGTGTCATTTTGTAGATGGTATGGTATCACGTAGTCATAAATATCATCTAGTTTTTTAATATCCCTCTTTCATCTTAGGCTTGTGCTGGTTCAGGGTTTGTAGACTCACCCTTTCTTAGTGAACCCTTATAATTCATAATCACACTTAGATTTATTATATCCATGTTCTATTATTAGGCGATTGTATTTTATCTCCATTTACGGATTTGCAACACAAGGTAGGAATTTTTGCCACCTCTTGTGTCTGGTGTAAATTTTTCTTTGTACTCTTTCCTGTTTAAGGTACTAGCAAACTTGGCATTAAATTGGTATTCGCTCCCAAATTAATTATCGGAATCACTCTACAGACTTGGATTTGATGTTTAATTATACTTTTATAATTTCGACAGAAGTTCCAAGTGTCATCTTATTATACGTTGTTAATACATTAAAATTACAAGGCACTTCATTGCTTCTTGTTCTGACTCGGTATATTATTTCCAGGAGAAATTGTCTCACTTCACTACCAACAGTCCTTCTCTGTGGTTTCTAGCTCATTTGTAGCCTCGATAGTACGTGGGATTCTTATCGGAAAAAGGTGAGCTTCCTTTACCAATGTAAATGCAAATCAGATTCAAACTCCCTCTCTCTCTCTAACTATCTCTCTCCTTTGATCCTCGAAATAGTATTCCGTCCACACTTGGAATTGGTCTTCCTTCAACAATGCCTTGGATGATCATTCCATTTATAGATTATTGGCACCTTTGTCGCGATTCAATTCTTGGTTGCCCAAACAATAGCCACCGCAATGCATTCCAGAAAGCAAACAATGTTTGAAGTTTGAACTGATCTAATTTGTGTTAAAAGGCTGTCAATTTTGTAAGTACTAATTTTTGATCAACTCTATATTGTTTCTTTCCGACTAGTGTAACGGGATAGAGAGATATCGTTGACTAACATGTAATTTTGAAGTAGATAGTAGACCTTGTTTGCTAGATCAAACATTTTCATTTGGTGACTTCCATTTTCAGATGCTGGTTTATGTTGTCATGCTCCTCTTCTTAGGCCTTAGCCCTAAATTATTGTTCATTATGATGCGGGTTTAGGAACATATGCGATGATTGCTTTTAAATGAATTCTTATTTGTTTTTGTTTTTGGGATACATTATGCGCTTCTGGAAAAATAAATGATGGTTGATTAAATAGGTAATGACTAAAATGCATTGTTATCAGCTGACTGTTTTTTATTTTTAGTTTCGATCATCCCCTCGAAGGAGAATGTATGACCAATTATATGGGTTTTCTAAATAGAATTTTACTGATTTGACTGAAAATGCAATCAGTATATTCTGGTTCTTTAGTGTTAAAATTTTTCATAAATGAACAAAGCGCTGAAAATCGGAAAAAAATACGTTTAGTGTACCATACTATCAATAATTAATAATTTAGGTACTCGACTACTTATTTTAACAATTGAGGTATCAAACTACGAATTTTTGCCCAATCAAAGGACTTACGGCACAAGTCCACAAAATTGTATTCAATATATTTCACATTTGAGAATCTATTTTTGACGGAATTGCACTCAGCATGTGATAAGCAAGAGAACATGAGTGCAATTTCGTTATTTTCTTTAACGGTATGTCCTCAATTATGATAAATTTGGTAAATTAGTACCTCAATTGTTAAAAGTGGTAGTTCAATGCCTAAATCGTTAGCCGCTCCTGAAATTTGGACAATAAACATATAAAATTGTCACTTTTCATATGGATTGGCATGGATCACACATATAAAGTGACATAATTTTGCATGTTTCTCTGTACTCTTCTATTTGAATATTTTATAATGATACTATCATATTCATGAAGCCTCACTGTATTCGCATTATTGTTGTTTTCTACTCTAAATGATAAGAGCAATCTTGGCCATATTACAACACCCTTGACTTTAGAATTTACTAGATGATTAACTAGTAATGTTCTAAGTTCTACCCTTTCAACACTTGGTTTGTAAAAGAAAATACCGTTTGAAAGCAAGAGAAGATGTTTAAAAAAGTTAAGGCCTACTAAACTTTTTTAATTCAGGAAAAAAGGCAATCTTAGAGGCCGGCGAGTATACGGCTCACGAATTAATAATCTGTCTACTTTTCAACTCCTGAACCTAATTAAAGTTCTTTATAAGCTTTTTTTATGTAAGAGGAGAAATAAATAAAGGCTGAAAACAGAGTACCAATCTTAATCATCTTTATTCAGCATCTGCGCGTGACAAATATAATGGTCCACTAAATATATATAATTGGTTTAGCGTAACTTACCACTACATTATTGTCATGAATTATGTGCATTCCTTGTAATCAAAATGACAAAAAGATGCCTAAATAACTTACATAACGAAATTTCAGGTACCTAACATATATGCTGAATCTATCAAGGAAAAGTAGAAAATGGAATATTCTACGCATAAAAGAACATAAAGAGTAAAGTTTGTTGAACTTTTCAAATTCCATAAAAACAAAACTACGTACGTCTTGTGTTTTCGGAAAGACTAGCTATTTTAGTAATTTAGTCTTTTTGTATGATGACGCATCATATTTTATTGAAATCACGCCTCTATGTGAATAAATATAAAATATGTTTGGTTTTTTCTAGAGTATTTTTAGAGGGCTGCAACAATCATTTACTTATAATTTTATATATGATCACTGCCGTCTGTTACTACTAAATGCTGTACCCTTTAATCTAAAAATCTATTTTTAGCATAACGACTTTTTGTTGCAAATCATCACGTTTGTATCGGTGGACTTATATTGTGAATCTGTTGCTGCAAGTTATTAACTCTTTTTCCCAGAGATTTTGAAGGGTGGTAGTATTAAAAAGGGTAAATTTTGGATTGGTCCATGAAAACAAAAGTATTTAAGGATTGGTCCATGAAACTGAAACTAATTAAGTATTGGTCCATTTCCCCTAACTAACCAATAAAAATGTAAAAAATCAGAAAAAATTCCAGAAAATAAAAATACAAAAATAAAAAAATAATGAAAAAATCAAAAAAAAAAATAAAAGAGGCAAAACCCCGAAAAAACACGAATTTTTTTAAAAAAATCAAAAAAAATCAAAAAAAATCAAAAAAAATCTAAAATCAACAAAAATTCAGAAACGTAAAAAAAAAACAGTCTGAAAACGTAAAAAAAAATCTGAAAAAAAAAATCCAAAAACGTAAAAAAAAAAAAACAGTGTGAAAACGTAAAAAAACAGTCTGAAAACAGTTTTAAAAAAACAGTCTGAAAAAAACAGTCTGAAAAAAAACAGTCTGAAAAAAAACAGTCTGAAAAAAACAGTCTGAAAACAGTTTTAAAAAAACAGTATGAAAAAAACAGTCTGAAAAAAAACAGTCTGAAAAAAAACAGTCTTAAAAAAACAGTCTGAAAAAAAAAACAGTCTGAAAAAAAAAAAACAGTCTATTGCAACTTCAGCTTGTATGTTAGTCGGAAACTATTCAGTACTCTTTTGCTGCGTGTTACCATTTTGCTGCGTGTTGCAAACAGTCTGCTAGTTTTCCCTTTCCCAGCAGAAGGTTTTGGAGCTAACTCCTTCTTTGTCACAATATGACCATTTGTTTACTCCAGCAAGGGTGTATATATATATATACATATATATATATATACATATATATAGATAGATATACATATACATATATATGTATATATAGAGAGAGAGAGTGGGAGAGATATAAGACATGTGGCGGTGGAGACAGCGTCCGGAGACGACGGAAGGGAGAGGCGGCAGCGGCGGAGGTGAAGGCGGAGGTATGTATGTATGTGGGCATGTAGGTAGAGAGAGATTTGGGGGAGAAAATATTTTATCTGAAAGCTGTTTTTTTTTTTAGAGAGAGAATGATTAATTAGATAAATAGAATTGGAAGAGCTTTTATAGTGGACCAATCCTTAATTAGTTTCAGAAATAATGGACCAATCCTTAAATAAATTTTATAGCCGGACCAATCCTTAAATACTTTTGTTTTCGTGGATCAATCCTTAATTTTCTCTTAATGGGTTATTGATTCCGTGTATAGAATGCGATAATGCATGAATACATTCATCCATGAAATACGCATAGTTTTATTTCACTGTCTAACATTAATACCGAGCAAAATCGTCCCAGTCCACTATTTTAATTCATCTGCCTTTTATCTGATTTACTTGCTTTTTTTGCGAGTCCCAAACTATAGAAAAAAAACTCAACATTAAATATTCTATTGACAAATATGTTCTCATTCATTGTATTCTTGCTAAATAATTTATTTCATCTGTTGAATGAAGAATACACCTAGAAAGATTTTAAGTAAATCATTAACTCAAACATGGGGACTAAGGAGTATTAACTAAAACATGGGGACTAAGGAGTATTAACTAGTCTTTCTTAAAATCTATACAATATAAAAGAAAAGAAACGTGTTAAATGCCAAGAGACTGCTCTATAACTATAGCAAATGCCCACTATTATTCTCACATAACAATAGAGCATCCCACTAGTATACCAAACACAATACAATAATCTCTCTCTGAAATTGTGTATACTAAGGTATTAAAAATGGCAGGTCTCCAGTACAACTTCTTTCCCAGAGAATTGCTTTTTTCAGCACCCAAAAAAACACCTCTCCAACAACTTCATCCTCTCAATACTCAAAACATCACCGCTACAAAAAGTGATCACGATGAAGATATTCAATCCCTCGAAAGCTCAACTTACCTAGAAATGATCAAGAACAAGCGTCTCAATGCTCTTTCTGCATCGAATTTGCAACAGTTGGGTCCGGTTATGAAGAATAATCGAGGGGGGTAATTATAATTTATAAGCAAATAAGACAGTGGTGAAAACATAATGATTTGAATTTAAATGATGGATGTAATCCACCCTTTCTCCTTTAATTTTACTTATGATTGTTTCCAAGTTAATTCGGCATGGTTAAAGCACACAATACTCCATGAATAAGCAAAGTTTATGCTATGACTGGTTTTAGAAGTAAATTTATATATGTTTATAGAGGTGACAAAATAATCCATGAAAAAGCAAGTTTTATGCCATGAATGGTTTTTTTGTTGTTTTCTTTTACGAGAAATGTAATCTCTAGTTACTTGAATTTAAATATTTCTAAATTGACCTGCTTTCTGTCAGTTTATTTTCCTAGTTAGAGTACTTAATTAGCATTCTTCATATTCTTTAGTGCTAGCAAGTATAATATATATGATACTCTATTATACTTTGGTAGTGATGTTTGAGATTCAATGATTTTCTGCATGATGCTGTGATCAAATACGGTGTTAGTATAACCAAACAATATATCGAAATCGTATATTATTTTTAAGATAGATTGTCAAACCTCAAATAAAAAAATTAATGAAAAAAAAAACATAAATCGCACAGTTTACTCATTTTTGTCTTTCAGTAAATAGCAAGAAATAAAAAAAAAATTCCTCACATATTAATGGCGACATAGTGACACCATAGGTACGACTAACTAATATTAAGTAACCCAGGTAGGGCCTGTACTGAATGCATCAAGCCAATCATGCATACTCGAGGCATTGGAACTTTTTTGGAGCCTGCTGGCGAGCCTGATTTTATTCCTAAACTCGCTTTATATATTTTATTCGCTAAACGCCCATCGGGCCCTACTGAAGCAGTTGACCAGATAATATAGCAGTAATCAATAAAACAGTTTAATACATTTATGGTCCGAGTTCTGCAGCCCGGCTCTTTACCGCTTCGGCACCTAAGTTGTACCTAGTTTACAAAGGACAAGTACAACAACAAAGATAATATATAAACAGATATATCATGTAAGCATGACGGTACCGGGGTTGGTGTTTTTACCAGGTTGATGGGTCCGTCGGAACGTTGGAGGCGGCCGTGTATGGTAATGGTACGGCGACCCGTCCCGATGATTCCCGAACTATACGTGTTTAAACATTTTGGGCGTTCGGTATTAGTGAGTTATTTAATAGACATGGGTTTATGAGGATAAATAATTGCAGGAATAATAAGAGGGGGTATAGCCAAACCGAGCCAAGGTACGACGTAGGATGTTCGTGACCCGTGACGAACGCTCGGACATGAGCCAAACATGCCACGACTATCGTAGCTGCAGAGGATTAAACCCGACCTTGGGGAAGTAGAAACCCAGTTCGGATCACTGAATCTAGGTACTAATATTCAATATATAATTCAATAGTAACAGAGATTAGCAAATGGTCTCACGTGGCTTCAGTGCCACTGCCAAACCATGTGGTGGGTTTGTGTTGGTATATATATATATATATATATATGGTATATATTTAGCTGAGTATGTAGGTATTTAGTTTGGATGTATATAGGTAGTATGTATCTATATATATGAACAAATATATGCCGCAAGAAGAGACCAGAGGAGAGAGGGAAAAAAACCCTTTCTTTCCTGAGAAAGATTAGTATTTATAGGGTTAAAATAGGTTTTACTATTCACTTGAGCTTTTCTTAATCGGGCCGAAACTGTTAACGGTTTTTATAAATGCAGTACAGTTTTATATAAAATAAATACTGTTAGACACGTAAATTAGACAGTTCTAATAAATAGAGAAGGAATACATAAATACCCTCGCCACCTGCATTCAAAATTAAATGAAAACGAAAAAAGGATTATAATTGTTTGGTGAGCTTTTTTCTAGCATACACTCGGAAATTTTTTTCATACAATAATTTGCACTACAGATATAGTCCTAAATCCTAATTATGGAAAAACAACATAGTTTTATTTGTCACATCGCGTGATTGTTTTGTACGGTTCCCTACCAATGAATGAACGTCTCCCCACGTCACAAACTAAATTGTAAGTTCATGTTTCTATTTTGGATTGTCCCATTTTATAAGTTTATTTTTCATAAATAGAAACAATTTGTTAATTAAAATTAAATGTGTGTCCTTACCCCCCATTAACTTTTGTGAAAATGTGTGTCCTTATCACATTAACTTTTGTGAAAAATTAGGGTAAATTTGGAAAATAGATGAAAAGGTAAGGTGCCTACATATGAAGCAAATTGATTGCCTACAAATGTAAAAAAAAAATCTGAAAAACCAGTGTATTATAGATCATAAATTCAAGAAAAAAAATGAAATTGTAAACTCTCAATAAAAACATGTGTTATAGGCAACAAAATCATGTAAAAAAATGGCAGAAACGAAAAACGATAAAAATCGTCTATTATAGGTCATAAATACAAGATAGAAAAGCACAATGTAAATTCTTAATAAATTTAGGTTAAGTTGCTAACTCGGCTACGAAATCACGTAAAAACTCGGGGACGGGAGTAGGAAATAACGATGACAAATTGAAAGTTTTTTGTTTTTGTTTTGAAAGGAATGACAAATTGAAAGTTAAAAGCGAGATACAAGTTTCATATATGTTGCCTTGTCATTCATCAATCCAAATAAAACTTTAGTATATATCCACATGTTGTGACGAGTAGTAACAACCACGCAATTCTTATTATATTATATTACTCTCAAATCAAAATCCCTTTATGCCTTTTATTTAGCAAACAAACCTTATTTTACACCCAATTCTTAATTCATTCATTCATTGAGTATTTTCTTAACCCATATACGTTTTGCTTAAATATCCTTGAGCCTTTTACACAATTGCCTCTCAAAGAATGTTCAATATCCCATTAATTACAAACCAATTTAAACCAATTTTTGTATAAACGATATTAAAATCTTTAATTACATTTAACACTAATTAGCCCTCTAGGTGTTTGACATTTTGCCCGAAAGAGATGGAAATTAGCAACGAGGCTGGTGTCGATCCGTTTGCGATAGGGCCTTCTACTTGCATTGGTAGGACAATTGCTTTTAGAGTATTGTTCTGTAAATCTTTGTCACATTTGAGGCACAAAGTGTTTCGTTTATTGTTGTTTTACGCTTATGGAGTTAGGAGTTTGTTAAGGAACTATGTAGTACCTTTTATCACTCATATTCATCCGAAGAACCCGCAAGGGATCTTAGTGATGGTGACCCTTGTTGCGTTCTTGTTACGACATTATTCGTCGTTGAAATCACGGGCTAAGATTGCTTATAGGAGGAAGTTTTGGAAAAACATGACGAGAATGGCGTTAACCTACGAGGAGTGGGGTCATGCTGCTAAGATGCTAGATAGAGAGAACCCGAAAGTGAATGAATCTCACCTTTACGACGAGGAGTTGCTTAGGAATAAGCTACAGGAGCTATGCCTTCGTCGTGAGGACGGTTCGATGAGAGAGATTATGTTTCGTATGCGAGCCGACCTTTTTAGAAACCTTGGTAATATGTGTAACCCTGAGCTACACATGGGTAGGCCTAGAGTTCCCAAACTCATAGAAGAGTTTATAGATGAAGTTTCTGCCCAGTTGAAAATGGTTTGTAAATCCGACAACGAAGAGCTTCTCTTAGAGGAGAAGCTCTCTTTCATGAACGAAACTAGACATGCTTTTGGAAGAACGGCTTTGCTTTTAAGCGGTGGTGCTAGCTTAGGAGCTTTTCACGTGGGGGTGGTTCAGACACTGGTAGAACATAAGCTATTACCTCGGGTTATAGCAGGGTCTAGCGTTGGATCGGTTATATGTTCGATAGTAGCTACTAGATCTTGGCCAGAGCTTCAAAGCTTCTTCGAAGACTCGTGGCACGCTCTAAAGTTTTTCGATCAGATGGGTGGGATTTTCACGGTTTTTAAAAGGATTATGACCCGGGGAGCCGTTCATGAGATTAGACAATTACAGATGATGCTAAGAAACCTCACCAACAACCTCACATTTCAAGAGGCTTACGATTTGACTGGTCGGATTCTAGCTATTACAGTTTGCTCCCCAAGAAAACACGAACCGCCCAGATGTCTGAATTACCTAACTTCACCACATGTTGTGATTTGGAGTGCTGTGACTGCTTCGTGTGCTTTTCCTGGTCTTTTTGAAGCTCAGGAGCTAATGGCGAAAAATAGAAGCGGGGAACTTGTTCCATATCACCCTTCGTTCAATTTGGGTCTGGAATCTTCTGATTCTTCTACACGACGTTGGAGAGATGGTAGCTTAGAGATTGATTTACCGATGATGCAATTAAAAGAGATGTTTAATGTAAATCACTTTATTGTGAGCCAAGCTAATCCTCATATCACACCTTTACTGAGGTTGAAGGAGATCGTGAGATCTTATGGGGGGAGCTTTGCTGCTAAGGTACATTTCTACGGTATTCAATCTTCGATATTAAGCAGTAAGCACTCATGATTTAGATCTGTATAGATTATTTATTGGTTTATGAATTTATGTTATATTTTTTTAATGATGCAGCTAGCTCATCTGGCTGAGATGGAGGTGAAACACAGATTTAATCAGATATTAGAACTCGGTTTCCCACTTGGGGGGATAGCTAAGCTGTTTGCTCAAGATTGGGAGGGTGATGTTACTATTGTAATGCCTGCAACCCTAGCACAGGTACATATGGAGAAAGAGAGAAACCTAGTATGTTGAAAGAACATGAATAAAAATATGACAAACAGAGAAAATAAAGAGTTTCTTTCTCATTGTTATTTTTTCTTTCTAGGGTGATATATTTATGATAGGATCAAGGAATAGTAAACTATGCTAGCCACCAACCTACAGGAAGTCAAATGATTAATACATCATGTAAAATTTATGATAAAGACATCAAATTACTTTAAATGCCTGGTTTTATCAAATTTGTGAGTGCTTAGAAGGTTAATTAACTACGGTGTACTAATTGCTCGATTTTGTGATTACTGGGGGTCAGTCTACCATCTTGATTTAACAATTCGAACATAAATTGTTGGAGTCCCAGTTGTTCAATTTTTATGTATTTTGGTTTCTAAATTGTGAAAATCAATAATACGGACTAATTGTTAAAAGTTAAAACCCAACCTAGGTTGGTGTACTATAATAATATCGTCTCTTAAGTATTTCAAATTGTGCTTGAATGCTTTAGTTCTTCATACAACTTCTATAGTTTAGCCGCTAACCATTTTCTTCTTTCTTTGTCCATTTTTTTTATTATAAATACAGTATTCCAAAATCATACAAAATCCATCTCACTCGGAGCTTCAAAAAGCAGCCAATCAGGGAAGGCGATGCACTTGGGAAAAGCTTTCAGCGATAAAGGCCAATTGTGGTATTGAACTTGCTCTAGATGAGTGTGTTTCTCTCCTTAATCACATGCGTAGACTCAAAAGAAGTGAGGATAGGGCGGCCAATACTTCGACAAATGGCCCGTCTAGTCCTGTTTACAAAAGAATCCCTTCGTGGTACTCAATCGCACGCGAGAATTCCACTGGATCAATTTCCGAAAATACCCAAAAAGATCTTGCTCCACTTCACCAAGAAGTTGGCCGTTTACTATTTAGTCCTCGTAATAAACATAATGGAAATGAGGGGTTAGCTGGGAACTCAGAACTCAGTTCTTGGACAAGAGTAGGTGGACCTTTGATGAAGACAACATCGGCGAATGAACTTGTTGAATTTCTTAGACGGTTTGAATCTGATCAGATATTAGCTAAGGAATCACCGCGTCGCCCTTTAAGGGTGACCATACCAGATATAAGCTCTGATAAAGTTTTTGACCGGCTAGATTTAAGTAATAGAGCTGGATTTGAAAATACAAGCATTTTGGTTTCTGAAGGCGATCTATTGCAGATGGAATTGAGCCCTAATGCGATTTTTCTTAACGTTTTGAAGAAAGAAGATATAACCCCAACAAGCAGGAGTCTTAGTATAGGGAATGATAAAATACAACAAACTTCAGTGGCTGAAGATATGCAGCTTTTGTGCCCTGGAAACGAAACGGATTCTTCTGATTGTGAAGACTGCTTAGAAGATACAAGTTTTAATTATTCTCCTTCTTAATCGCTTAAACTTGTCTATGAAATGGTACAAGTTATGTAGAAATTTTAGTTATCATGTCTGCCAATGCAGTAGTCATTCTTAGTTCAGGCTGTACATACCATATATTAAATGTCTCAGCTGGTAGTATATATTATGTATAAATCCTCTTGTAATTAACAGTTTATCTTTTCAAGTCATATTGACCACTTAGTCATAGTGGCAGTATATAGACTTGATATTTAATATTTATAAGTTCCAGTTCCGTTATCAGGGTCTATTCTGTGTTTAGAGGTGATTTTTTTGCCATAATTTCTATTTGTTCCACAGTATCGAACCATTCTGCAAGAAAGCATCTGATCAACTTTCCATCAACTTAGTTGTTATTTCACTTTTGGGTTATTGAATATTTTTTGGCTTTAGTTACAACTTACAACTCAGATATCAATGCATAGTTTATATTGTTGTAGTTGCAGGAGAAGATCAAGTTGCTCTTCACTTAAACTACTTGCATGAAGTTTTACTCATCTCTTTAAATCTTGTTATAGAATGTTTATATGAGTTTTTGGTCACTACCATTTTTGGAAAGTTCACTTAGTTATTGCTCTGCACAAGTTTTGCTGCTATATAGTACGACTATTGGATATCTGAAGATCATGGTAGTCAGTTAACACTTGCGGATAGATGGTTTAATCCAACTTTCTTTGTGTTAATAGTTTTTTTTCCAGCAAAATCTTACGAGAGAATTTCACCCTTTAAAATAGTAAACTTGAAAGAGCTCCTACTATGTTATTTATCGCTATGTTTAAATTTCTTATGTCTTAGCTCTTGGTGGTCATCTTGGAGCTTAAGGTACCTTGCTTATATGAATGCAAGGATAATGTCATTGTTTAATGCTTATACTTACCAGGTGAATCAATTTACATACTGTTTTTGTTGTTGCTGCTGTTGTTTTTTTACTCTGGCTCTTGAGAAATTCTTTGATATGCTGGCCTATACTTCCAAGATTTCATAAGCTTTACTCTCTTTTAAATGTTAACCACGATTTAAAGAATTGTTATAAGTGAATTTACCATAACTAAGAAAGAAATCACTGAAACTGAGAACGTAGACTAGACATTTGATTGACATTAATTTCGCGTGATTTTAACCAGTGAACGGCATTGTTCAATAATTGAGTTATTGAGGTACAACTGCAATCCGATTTTCATAATTTTGTGTGAAAGTTGAATGAATAGCATTAACATCATAGTGGATGTTCCACAATTATTGATCGAAAATTAAAAGTGGTGCACCAAGTTTGCTAAAAAAAGGAGAAATTGCAAAAGCAGTGGGTGCCAATAAGTCAAACATCACTTTTCTTGCAAGCCCTTATTTATGTACCAGCATGACATTGTCTAGCAATAAAGCATGTTTAGGGAACATTGGTACAAACACTTTTTTGGTTATTTGTTTAAGACTTATTTTACAAACCTGGTTAAATGAGTCATCAGTCTCGCCCTCTCTTCGATCCCGAGATCGAACATGAGCCCTTAGCAAGTTAGTGGAGGCTGGATCCTGGCAAGGACGGGATATAGTTGATTCTGGGCTTGTTTGGTTGCACCTCTCAAGGAAATAAGTTAAATTTTTTGAGATTCAGAAATTAGTCAGGTTCAGCATCTTAAGGCCTCGTTTGGTTGTATCATTAGTACCTCAGGATCGGACTACTAATCCCGTGGACCCCACAAATGCTATGTTTGGCAAAACATTAGACTCCGGACTAGTTATCCGGTCCGGACTAGAAATGATGGTAAAAAGGTGCATTTCCAATACCATAGGGGGGTGTTATTAAGAATAGTCCAATCCCGGATGTATTACTTATCCGGCCTTCTTTTCAAATCTCATTCATAATATTACCGGATTGTTAATACCGGAATTAGTAATCCCGCAACCAAACGAGGCCTAAGGCTTCTTCTATAGCTTTATACACGAAACCTCAGGTCAACCAAAAACATTCCAATTTTTAAGCCAACAAAATGAGCTTGTAGGCTGCAAGCTGCAACTAAACAAGGCGTCTATTAGTTCTATAGTAGTAATACGACATAGACATTTTGTAACTATTTTACTCTTAACATGTTTACATTATATACCGACAATTCCCTAATGCTCTCCTTTTGAGCAATAATGGGTAGAGTTTATAATGACTAATTGAATGGCAAAAAATATTGGTTTAAGCTTGTTCGGTTAATTTCGGGATGTTATTGTGAAGATTCAAGATTGTATGTCGCTTTTCGTCTGATGATCTTTTAGATAAGTTTTAGCCTTTTCGGTACAACTGTGAAAGGAGGACAACCCGAATTATCACTCGGTTCAGATTACTTTCCCAACTCTTAGCAATTAGTTAATGGTTCAAGTTCTAATGAAAGGGTATTAGTTGTTTATGAGGTGGATTTGGTCGTTATGACTAATTTACATTAAATATGAGGAGATTGTTCTAAAATTGTACACGCACCAGTTTCTTTATTCACTGCCTTAAATTTACATGAACTCAAATATCGCTCAAATACAAGGGATCAGGATGTTTTCTTATAATTAAAATAATAATTTATTTCTCTTACTTTTCTCTTATTCTCTCTCATTTATTTGTACTTTTCACATATAAATTAATAAAATAACAAAAAGATGAGTTCTATAATTTTGATAGAAAAATTGATAATTTTTTTTTTTGATAATTTGTATAAACCAAAACGTTTACTTATAAGTTGTAAAAGTATACTTTTTACTTTAAATGCGAGAAAACTTGTAAGTTATTTAATGTGATTGTTTTAGTAAATTAATCTGTGTTGAAAAAAATTGATAGAAGTATATTAAAATATAGTAATATTTAATTATGATAATAAATTTGATAGGAAAGCTGAAAAATGTATAAACTTAAATTGTTATCATAACAATATAAAAGTGATGCTAATTAAGTTAAATATGAAAAAAAATATAAGATAACTTTTGTCGTATGATGTAATACCTCATGCATCATAAGTAGGAGTAATTTTCAGTATTAATTGTTAATAAATAAATAAAACTGCCTCGTTTTGAGGTAGTTAAAACAAGCAAAACCAGTAAGTTACAAGTGAAACAAGAGATGCACATGCATAGCCCATAGGTGTAAGCTTGTAGCTTAACTGCACTCTTATCAATGTTATTAAATGAGAAATGAAAACTGCTTGTGGAGCTATCATGCTTTTGTTTGTTGCTAGGTGTGAAATGGCTGGTTATGGGCTGTGAAATTTGGTACTCCATTTACTTGCGAGGAAATTGCAAGGAAAGCAGGCATTAAAGCTTCCAAAATGGCAAATTTATAGTCTAAGCAAAGTGATTTTGGAACGAATTTGTATGAACTCTGAGGAGGGATATCAAGCTAGTCGGCTAACTTTTTCAACTTGGCCATTTGTTTCGGTATAACTTGGGTGCAAAGTATTTTGACATAATACTTGCTATGCCTTTGTTTGGATGAAGTAATTAGTGGCGAGCCTGATTTTCTTCCCAAGCTCGGCTTATATATTTTATTCGCGTCGGCTCCGATCTTTCAAGGTAGTTGACGTAGCTGGTATCTGCTTCGTCGTCGGGATGCTCTCTAAGCCTGCACAAGAAACGAACAGGGGCCCGGGGTTGTTACCAGGTTTTCCCTCTCCGACGATCAAGTCAGTATCGGTATAGACTGAAGGTAGGAATATAGTTAAGGATGAGGGATTGGTCCAGTTACAAGTCGTGGCGTCAGGTGTCACGGTTGATATTCTGGTGGTCCGGGTTGTTTTAGCTTTATCTCTCCTCTCTGTCTTTTTGTGTCCCCTTCTAATTGGTATTAATGGGGTTATTTATAGTCTGATCAGAGGCGTATTAGCCCTTGGATCACTGCACTGTCTAATAAAGATCCAACGGCTCCAAGTCATTTATGACTCTGACAATGGCACTGTTCATCATCCGGGGCCCACAGGGCTGGCCTGTGATTGGGCCACGTCGATGAAACACATAAAGGGTCCCCCAAGGGAGCAGCAGCATTAATTGGGGAAATGTGCTCAACAAGCTTCTTCGGGCCGGCCTAGACACGGTCCGGCCCCTCAAGATCCGGGATGACGCGTCACCCATGATTGACAGGCCCGGATCGCCTGCTGTGGGATTGATATCGGTCCGGACGAGGGGGTGCCGACATCCCCTCGCCAACAGCTCCCTGTCCGGAGGCGTCGTTAAGGACGAGGTCTTCAGGGATCTATAGTTGTTACGGGGGCTCCGGTCATAGTGTTCTTGTGCTTGACGGTGTGGAGACGCCTCAGAGTAGTCCGGCACGTGTTCTTGTGTGCTGGAATTTTTGACACGTGGAGCACGCCCATCATGCATTTATGAGGCGCCGCCTCTGTCTCTTCGATTCCATCAATGCCATCAATGCTAAAACGGCTGGTGAGTGACACTTGGCAGTTGACCTCTATTTGTTGTACACGTGTACTGCGTCGATTGAGTGGTAGCATTTATTTGTGGGAGTTCGTGTAATGAGCCGCCGTTGTCTTTTCACCTTCTGGTAAATGTTTTTTCATCTTCTGGTGAGGGTCTATAAATACCCTCAGTTAAATCTCATTTTCACTTTCTCACTCTCTCATTGAAATTTTTACACAGCAGCCATTCTCTCTCTTCCTTCACACTTCATACTTAGCAAATTTCACCAAACATCCAGCCATCATGGTTATTAAACACGGAGCTGGAAAAGGCCCGATGGTTGCCCCGCAACCACGGCGCCTTGAGGTAATGGCAAACGCCTTGCCATTCCGGGAGATGGTTATCGATCCGGCCATATCCGTGGCCGTAAACGACAACAGCATCATGGTCAGGCAGCACGGGGCTGACCTGGACGAGTTTTGTCAACTATGCGGCATAGGGGGGGAGTTCCGACTTCGGACCTGTGCGACTGCAGACGAGGTGAACGGGATCGTGGCTGATCCCAAGAGTATGGTAACTCTCTCCCTCTCTACTCTTCTCTACGGGGGTACCCACCTCCCCATTCCGGAGCTACTGGCGGAGCTCTGCGCCTGGACGCAGACTCTTCCATGCCAGTGGCCTCTACAAGCGCACCGGATCTGCGCCGGAATAGAGGCCCTAAGTGTCATGCTGGGCCCGGCCATCCCGGAACCATTGGGGCTCAGAGAGCTCTTGGCCTGCTATGAATTCTTGCAGACCGAGCCAAGCTCCCAATCTAAGAGCCGGCAGCCCTACCTGAGGTGCCGGTCCCATAATCAGCTGATTACGGGTAACTCCGATTCGAATCGGGTTTACACGCAAGATGTAGTCGTGGTGGAAGGGCACTGGCTCCACCGTGACGACCTGGTTCTGCCAACCAGGCCGGGGAGGGTGATGAGCACCAAGGAAAATAAATTCACAGTGCCCTCTAAGCTGAGGGGCCTGGGCGAACCCAACATAGAGTCGTTGGAGGTGGCTCTTAACTGGTGGGGTCCGGACGGGACCGACGTAGGGGCGCGCGATGCGGAGTGTCTGCTAATCTGTGGCTCCCCCACCTCCTGCAAGGGGAACAGCTTCAAATGGCCCCATAGGACCTTCTGTCCCGTGGGATACTCCAAGGAAAGATGGGAGAAGGAGAAGGGTCTGGAGTCGACCCTCCCTCCCAAGGTAGCAGAGGAGGCCGATGCCGGGGCAACGCCTGCGGTTAAAAAGGCGATGAAGCCGAAGCCGAAGCCTAAGCTAAGCAGCAAGGCGAAGGTCGTGATGGTGGTCTCTTCCGCTCCTACATCGGCCGGGGTTCACTTTGAGACCCGGCCGGATGGTACCGTCCTCCACTATAGGGTGGGGCCGGACGGTACCCGCAACTATATAGACCAGTATGGGAAGCCTCTGACAGAGGTAATTCCCTTGAGGTCTCGGGAGCCCACCGCGGGGAGTCCCCTTCGCTTGGAAGACGACATCACTGAGGCCGAACCCTCCGGACCAACCTTAGGCACCTCTCAGACCTGGGTACGTTGCCTTTTTTGCTTCAATAACTCCAGTTTTGCACTTTTACACTTAGCTAAATTGTGTTAGAAATTTGTGTTAATTTTTCTAACTTCTTTCTTGTATGGCCTGTGTAGGTGGTCCGTTCTGACGAGGAGGACGAGGAGGTGAAAGAAGAGGAGGAGGGGGATGACGATGAGGTTGTCGAGAGGGGCAATGGTGGGGGTGAGGTCATTCAGCCCGAGGCTGTAGAGGAGGGGGTGAAAGAAGCTAGGGATGAGGTGGCGGTCGTGGCGGGGGAAAGGGAGGTTGTCGTACCTCTACCCGGTGCCGATGTTGCGGATGAGATGGCAGTTAAGACCAGGCTTGATCGGGCCGCCCGCAAGGCCCAGCTTGGGAAGAGGAAGGTGGAGGGGACGAGGCCCCTCCGTGATGGAAAGAAGTCCAGGGCTGGGGGGAGCCTCCCGCCTGAGGTTGTGGTGGTGGAGGAGAGGCCGAAGGTGACGTTGGGCCCTACTCAAAGCTCGGGTTCCTCCTCTTCTTCTCCGTTTCACAGGATGCCTGTGCGAACACCCGAGGAGGTGAAGGCGACCACGGGGGTGAAGAGCATAATGGAGGCTCATCCGTCCGCCGGCCTACTGGCTTTGGCTGCGCTCCAGCAGCAAAGCGTCGAGACTGACCATCGGGGACGTGACCTTTGGGCATCGGCTATGGCCATGATACCTCAGGTACGAAACTCCTCACAGTGCTTATTTCGTATGTTTCCTTTTATTTCTCAAATATTTTGCCAAGTGTTTTGCTTCTTCCATTTGTAGGCCTACTTGATGATGAACCAATATGTCTATCACCAAGGCCGGCAGGTGAGATCATGGTCCGAGAAGGCCGAGACTAATGCCAGGCTTCTGGAGGAGGCCCAGAAAAGGGCGGAGGAGGCCCAGACTAGGGCGGAGAAGGCCGAGGACCTTAATGCCTCGATTGAGGCTCGAAGGGTTGAGGCCGTGAAGGCTAGGGTGGAGGCCGAGGAGCGTGCCCAGGCTGCGGAGGCGGCTCTAAAAGAGGCTGAGGCCGGCATAACCGATAAGATAAAAACGGCAGTCCAAACTGGTCAAGCCGAGCTGAGTGCCGCTTGGGCCTCAAAGGCACAGAAGGAATTCAATTCCTTCTATGTCGAAGGGTGGACCGAGGCAGCTGCCTTTCTGAGGGCGGGACCGGATCATCCGGTGTGAAATATGGACAACATGATCGTCCCTGTCCCCTCGGCTCCCGTTCCCGAGGTGGTTCCCCTCACTCCTCGAGCTCTCTCCGACGAAGAGGACGAGAAGGATGACGACGGGGCTACCTAGGATAGTTTTATTTTCTGTTCTGTGGTGTAATTTCTTTTTTGCACTTAGCTTGTAATAGCTTCTTATTGAATGAAATGAAAAAACAATTTTGGACTTGTCTTTTATTCTTCTGTTTTTTTTTTGTTTTTTTTCCGATGCATGTACGTTCCTGTGTGTACGTGCCCCCAATGAGTGGGCTGGTATGCTTCGGCATGGGGGCACTCATTCTATATAGCTCGCACTTCGAATTAATACTTTAGAAAATAAATATAAGCCGGGGTACCATATAGGTTCGTGTGTTCTGAACCACTTGCAAGATTTGAATGAACTCAAAAATCCAGATAAATATAAACCGGGGTGCCGTATAGGCTTGTGTTCTGAAACACTAGGAAGATTTAGATGAACTGAAAAATTCAAATAAATATAATCCGGGATGCCGTATAGGCTCGTGTTCTGAAACACTTATAAAATAAATTGAAAATGTAAGCCGGGGTGCCGTATAGGCTCGGGTGTTCTGAAACACTTGTAAGATTTGAATGAACTCAAAAATCCAGATAAATATAAACCGGGGTGCCGTATAGGTTTGTGTTCTGAAACACTAGGAAGATTTAGATGAACTGAAAAATTCAAATAAATATAATCTGGGATGCCGTATAGGCTCGTGTTCTGAAACACTTATAAAATAAATAGAAAATGTAAGCCGGGGTGATTTCGAAATAACAACAGTTTTATTCATAAAGCCCTTGGGCACATTTACACCATACTCTTCTTTACATCAAAACGCAAAAGTCGAGCCCTATTGATAGTACTTCCTTAGGTTATTGACGTTCCAAGGTCGATCTATCGGGACGTCGTTGGGGAGGCGACCCAACAGGTAGGCCCCGTTGCCTGCCGCACCGAGGATTCGATAGGGGCCTTCCCAGTTGGGGCCTAGCTTTCCGTCGGACTGTACCCTAGTGTTGTTGTTCACTTTCCGCAGCACTAGGTCTTCGTCTTGGAAACGTCTGGCGTTCACTCTTTTGTTATAGGAACGTCCCAGCTCGTTCTTATATTCGGCGTTACGGATGGCCGCCACTTCCCTTCGTTCTTCAGCATATTCGAGCTCGAGCCCCATCATCTTTTCGTTCAGTCCGTTCTCCACCATGTCGGTTCTGAGCGAGGGGAGCCCGATTTCTAACGGGATGACAGCTTCCATCCCGTAGGTTAGGCTGTAGGGCGTTTGTTGAGTGCCCCGTCTCCTTGTCGTCCGGTAGGCCCAAAGAACGTGTTGCAGTTCATCGGCCCATCGTCCTTTGGATTCGTCTAGCCTCTTTTTGATTCCGTCGAGAACGGTCTTATTCGACACTTCAGCTTGGCCGTTGCTTTGGGGATACGAAGGGGTGGAATAATAGCTTCAGATGTGGTACTTCGCATACATCGCTTTTAACTTAGCCCCGGTTAACTGGCCCCCATTATCAGCCATTATAGAGTAGGGGATTCCGAATCTCGTGATTACATCCCTCCAGAGGAACCTGATCATCTCGGCCTCCGTTATCTTTGCTAATGCTACGGCTTCTACCCACTTCGAGAAGTAGTCGGTGACCATGAGGAGGAACTTTTTGCCTCCCGGGGCCCGAGGGAATGGTCCGACGATGTCCATGCCCCATTGGGCAAAGGGCCAAGGCGACGTCACGCTGCTCATCTTTTGGGTCGGGGCTCTAGGTATGGGGGCGTATTTCTGGCACTTCTCACATTTGAGCACGAATGTTTTAGAATCTTTTTGCATGAGGGGCCACCAATATCCGTGAGTCAAGGCACGATTGGCAAGCGACCTGCCCCCGGTGTGGCTCCCACACGTGCCTTCGTGTATCTCCTCCATGACTTTTACCACCATATCAGGGTGGACACAGAGGAGATAGGGCCCGGAGAACGATCTCTTATAAAGTTTATCGTTGGGGGCTAGCCAGAACCCTAATGCCTTTCTTTTTATTTTTTCAGCCTCCTTCTTATCGTCAGGAAGGTCGCCGGAGCGATGGTATTCGATTATGGGGTCCATCTAGCTTAGCTCCGGCGGAAGGTCGGTCACCATGTTAACTCTTGCCCTAGCGTCGATGCTAGGAGAAGGGACGTACTCTATGGTGATGACTCGCTCCTTTTTATCACTCATAGCCGAGGCCAGGGTCGCTAGTGCATCGGCGTGGGTGTTCTCGTTTCTGTTGATGTTGACGATCTCTCGATACTCGAAGCTCTGGAGTATTTCGGAGGCGATGGCCACGTACTTTGCCATCCTTTCGTCCTTTGTTTGGAATTCACCACTGATCTGGCTACTGACTAATTGGGAATCAGTATGCACCAGTATCTTCTTAATGCCGAGGCTTCGGGCCATTTTCAGGCCTGCGATCACGGCTTCGTACTCCGCCTCGTTATTGGTGGCTCGGAAGCCAAGCTGGATTGACTTCTCGATTACATCATCCTGTGGGGATTGGAGTACCACCCCGAGGCCAGATCCCTTTTTATTGGCAGCTCCGTCGGTGTGCAAGGTCCATGTTCCTTGGGCACGTTCCTCGATGACGGGGGACGTCGTCGTTCCGGTGAATTCTGCCACAAAGTCGGCCAGGGCCGGCCCCTTGACAGAGGTTCGCGGCTCGTACCGGATGTCGTACGCGTTCAGGTGGCAAGCCCACTTCGTCATACGTCGAGACAGGTCTCCCTTCTGGAGTATTTCCCGAATGGGCTGATCCGTATATACCACGATACTGTGTGCCGAGAAGTAGTGGGCCAGTTTTCGCGATGCCATGACGAGTGCCAGGACAAGCTTTTCTAGAGGCATATACCTAGCCTCGGCGTCGAGGAGGGTTTTGCTCACGTAATAGATTGGCCTTTGCTCCCTGCCGACCTCTTTGATGAGAACGGCGCTAACAGCTATCTCGGACACGGCCAGGTACAAGGCAAGGACGTCGCCGGTGTCCGGTTTGGCCAGCAGAGGCGCGCTTCCGAGGTAGTTCGCCAGCTCCGTGAACGCACTCCGGCATTCATCATTCCATTCGAACTTCTTCTGAGCCTTCAGAGCCGTAAAGAATGGCTTGCATCGATCTCCGAACCGGTCTATAAACCGGTTGAGGGCAACGGCCATTCCGGCTAACTTTTGTACGTCCTTCCTCTTTTCAGGGGTTCTCAAGTTCTTCAAGGCAGAGATTTGGGCCGGGTTCGCCTCTATACCGCGATGGGTTACCATGAACCCTAGGAACTTTCCGGCACCAACTCCGAAGGCGCACTTAGAGGCGTTCAACTTCAGATCATGCCTTCGTATCGTTTCGAACACCTCTCTCAGGTCGGACAGGTGGTCGCCCTCCTGGGCGCTTTTCACTACCATATCATCGATATAGACCTCCATGCTCCGGCCTATGCTCTTAGCGAATATCTTGGTGACCATTCTCTGATATGTCGCCCCGGCGTTCTTAAGCCCAAATGGCATCACCTTGTAGCAGTAATTCCCCCTTGGGGTTATGAAGGCGGTTTTCTCTCGGTCAGCCTCCGACATGGGTATTTGATGATATCCGGGGCAGACATCCAGGAAGCTCATTCTGGTGGCTCCGGCGGTGGAGTCCACTATCTGATCAATTTTAGGCAGAGGGAACGGATCCTTTGGACAGGCCCGGTTAAGGCTCGTGTAATCGATGCAGACACGCAGCTTTCCGTTCTTTTTAGGGACCACCACGGGGTTAGCGAGCCATCTAGGGTAAAAGATTTCCCTGATGGCTCCAGCCAGCAGAAGCTTTTGTACTTTCTCGTTTATGGCATCGGCATGCTCCGGACTGACGCGGCGCCCCTTTTGCATCACAGGCTTCGCATCCGGGTTGACGTTCAACTTATGGCAGGCGAGGTCGGGACTGATACCCGGCATTTCGCATGGGGACCATGCGAAGTTATCGAGGTATTCGAGCAGGAGCTTAACGAGACCTGAAACCTCGGGCTCGCTCAGCCCCGCGCCCACCATAAAAAAGTGGTCCTCGTCGTACCCCGGGATCTGGACCTTCAGCAATTCTCCTTCTACCTTTTCTTCGGCTTCCGGACCCATCTTCTTGTTCAGTTCCCGCAGCAGCTTGGGATCCTCAGCTTCTATGTTCATAGCACTCTGGGCCGGAACCGGTTATTGCCGGAGTATACGGCCATGGCACAGCTTCTCGAGACCTTTTGGTTTCCCGATATGGTCTCGACTCCATTCGCAGTGGGGTACTTGACCTTTTGGTGTAGAGTGGAGGAGACGCCTTCTATCTCATGAAGCCACGCGCGCCCCAGAATGACGTTGTAAACGGAGGGGACGTCCACCACCGTGAACTCCACGCTCATAACTTTGGTTCCTGTCTTAACAGGCAAGGTTATGTTCCCCCTAGGCTGAACAGCCTCAGAGTTGAATCCGTACAGAGGGGGGGCGTTGGTATCTAGCTGCCCCTCCGTTAGCCCCATCTTTTCGAAGAGGTCTCTAAAGAGAATGTTCACCGACGCCCCCTGATCGACGAGGATGCGTCCTACTGAACAATGGCCCACTTGGGCCGTGATGACAAGGGCGTCATAGTGGGGCAGGTCTACCCCCACTAGGTCGAAGTCCGTGAAGCTTAGATCCGACTTGGTACCTTGTTTGCACCTCTTTCGGGGTTTCGAGCTTTCGGCGAGGCAGACGTACTTTTTCATCGTGGCCTCACGGGCCTCGGTTCTCTCCGCCCCATTTGGCTTCGGCTTCTTTGGTCCAGAATGGATAACCTGGCAAGTCATCACCGGTGGGGGGAGGTCTGGTTGCCTTTCGTCGTCCCCTTCTCGGTCTCGATCGGGGTCCCTTCGCGTCTTGACGTATTTCTCCATCAAGCCGTCCCGGACCCATCCTTCTAGCCTGGCCTTTAGACCATGACACTCATTGGTATAGTGGCCGCGGCCTCTGTGATAGTCACAAAATTTGTCATTAGGCCCCCGGGCCGGTTCGTTCCTGAGCGGGGGAGTCCAGGAAAAGAATGGCTCGTTCTCGATCTCAAAGAGCAGGTCGGTCAGTGGTAGGCGGAATGTGGTGGAGTAGGCATTTCCTGGGTTCGAAGGGCCTGCCCGACGGGTATCCTCTCTTCTATGCTTAGCTGACGGTTGCGGGCTCTCCTTCGTTCGCGGTCTCCCCAACCTTTCCGTTATGGGGCGATCTCGCCGGGTGCTCCTTGAGACGGCTCCTCCCCGAGGCTGATCGATGCTGGCGACTGAACGCGTTGCTCCAGCAGATCTCATGTCTTTCTCGATATCGACATGCTGTTTTATTAATGACCGGAGCTGGGAGACCGAGCCAGGAGGAGTTGCTATCATTTCGTTGCGGATCCTGCTTCCCACGATCATGTTCTGCCTGAAAGCAGCTATAGCCGTAGAATCGGGGCATTTGGCACACTCAGCGTGCTTCTGCCAGAACCGATTATCGTAACTCTCGAGGGTCTCTTTGGGTTGGGCCCTCACTTGGTATAGCTGCTCCGGTTGGGCGACCCTTTCCTTCAAGTTAATGAACCGGTGTGCAAAATCATAGGCCAGATCATCCCAACAGTGGATGGAGTTGGCAGGCAGAGACTGGAACCATTTACTTGCGAGCCTCCCCAGGCTTGCGGGGAAGCATTTACACATAAGGCGATCGAGGTGGGATCAGTGGTTCATCTGGTATCGATAGTGTCGGAGGTGGGCTTCCGGGTCAGAGTCTGCATTGAACACTTGGAAAACAGGGGCGGTAAAATTTCCCGGGGGTGCACTGTACTCTGTCTCGTCTGAGAACGGGGTACTGCGGGTGGAGGCAACGATTTTCAGCACTGCCTCGTCCGCAACTTCGTCTCGGCCAGCGCGACGACCCCGCCTCCTCCTCCGGGGAGGCCTTACCGTCCGAGCATGACTCGAAGCGGGCCGTGAATCGTGACTATCACCTGGTCGACCGATTCGTGAGTGTACGCTTTGGTCATTCGTACGGCGCGAACTCCCCTCGTGGGAACGCCTTGACTCCTCTCCCCTAGCCGGTTCCTCAGGAACCTCTAGGGGGGGTCGTCTTGAGGGTCCCAGCCGCGACATCACGCTCTTGACGGGGATGCGAACGGGCTCTGGCTGCTCTACGCCACGAGAGACGGGTCCGGGATCGGATGCCATCATAGAGGCTATCAACGCCTTTTGAGCCGCCAAGGCAACGAGTTCCTTCTCATGGATCTCTAACATCATGCGAGTCAGCTCGTCGCGCGACCGGGGCGTCCCCTGGACCGCATTGAGTGGAGTAGGCTGCCCCTCAGGCGCAGTTCCCGGCGTGCCAAAAGAGAGGGTCCTCGGCATTCCAAATACTGGGACATGCCGTGGGGGCGGGCTCTCGTACTGTTCATTATCTGTCATCGTTCCTTGGAAACGGATTGTCGGAGCTAGCGCGCTATGAATTCCCACAGACGGCGCCAATTGGCGAGCCTGATTTTCTTCCCAAGCTCGGCTTATATATTTTATTCGCGTCGGCTCCGATCTTCCAAGGTAGTTGACGTAGGTGGTATCTGCTTCATCGTCGGGATGCTCTCTAAGCCTGCACAAGAAACGAACAGGGGCCCAGGGTTGATACCAGATTTTCTCTCTCCGACGATCAAGTCAGTATCGGTATAGACTGAAAGTAGGAATATAGTTAAGGATGAGGGATTGGTCCAGTTACAAGTCGTGGCGTCAGGTGTCACGGTTGATATTCTGGTGGTCCGGGTTGTTTTAGCTTTATCTCTCCTCTCTGTCTTTTTGTGTCCCCTTCTAATTGGTATTAGTGGGGGTATTTATAGTCTGATCAGAGGCGTATTAGCCCTTGGATCACTGCACTGTCTAATAAAGATCCAACGGCTCCAGGTCATTTATGACTCTGACAATGGCACTGTTCATCATCCGGGGCCCACAGGGCTGGCCTGTGATTGGGCCACGTCGATGAAACACATAAAGGGTCCCCCAAGGGAGCAGCAGCATTAATTGGGGAAATGTGCTCAACAAGCTTCTTCGGGCCGGCCTAGACACGGTCCGGCCCCTCAAGATCCGGGGTGACGCGTCACCCATGATTGACAGGCCCGGATCGCCTGCTGTGGGGTTGATATCGGTCCGGACGAGGGGGTGCCGACATCCCCTCGCCCATTAGTTTGAGATTTCGATAAAATGTTTGGACTTCCACGAACTGTGAATTGATTTTGGAAGTTGTATCTGATAGAACATAAAAATTGGACCCGAATATGTCTATTCAGGTATGAATCGATCCACCCATTATTAGAGGGTATCCAATGCTTAGACCCAAAAACCCATGGATTAAGAAAACTTTCCTAACAGGCCATTATCTTTATTCCTAACCCAGTTATCAAATGAGGTGACGCCTAAGATGGCGACATTTGTCAGCATCCTATGAGGCATAATTGCCTATAAATAGCCAAGTACCCCCTAAAAAGGGACCAAAAAATATATCCCAAAAATATAGAGAGAAAGGAGAGAAAAGATAAAAACTGTCAGAACCTATTGCATCAATTATCAAACCGAGCAAGATCAAGAACCGAGCACCGAAGAGAAGAGAAAGACCAAGTTCAAAGATCAAAATGCGAATCCGAGCATAAGTATAGTAATGGAATTGTAGTCCGAACAAATGCAATTGCCGAATAATAATAAAGATCAAGAAGTATTCATTGTTTATTGTCAATTCATTATATATTATTGTTGAAAAGCCTAACGTCACCGATCAAAGTTATGGTCTTATCAGTATCCCAAGTGAATGTGCTTCACAATCGGTTTGATTAGGTTTTAATCGGTTCAACTTGGTTCACTCGACTTGACTGAGGTCCGCTCGACTTTTGCTTAACCCGACATTCACATATATGAACCAATAATCTAAATTCTAATAATTCTTTGTTTTGTTTTGGCTAATATTCATCATTTTGCTATAATCCACTTTAACACGTGGATAGTTATCATCAATAGGATGGTGGAAATACAAAGGAGTCGATCGTAGCTATTATTTTAAAATTAGATAAGGTAGTATAATATTAGTAAAAATATTCAGATGACAATAAAATTGGTTCAATTATCAAAAATAAAAACCGTGGGCCATTTGTAATGGGTTTTACGCGTAAGTTCAGTTGTGTGCCAGTCTCGAAGGCTTTTATCATAGTAGGGTAGTAAATGATGATATCGATAGTCTCTTTTATGTTTATTTTTAATTTTGGTTTCTAATTTATAAAAATACGTGAATAATCTTTTCCCTTTACAAAGGACGAACACTGTGTACGTGGCCTTGTCTTTCAGGCTACGAATTGAGACAAGGCTTAATAATTTGTAAGTAATGCCGACATAACATGATACAAGGCTTAATAATTTGTAAGTAATGCCGACATAATATGATACAATGGTTAATAATTTGTACAATTTTGACAGGTTAATAACTTGTATCAAAATTGTCAGAATGATTTTTTTTAAAATTTAATCATATAGTTCAAACATTAAATTGTATGATTTAATTTTCAAATTTTTCATTTCGATAATTTTGATACATGTAATAAACCGATCAAAATTGCAATTAATTTCGTATTATAACAATTAATTGAAAACGGATACAGTAATAATCTCAAAAAACACACAGCAATAAACAATACGTTTATCAAAAACTTATACTTTAGTCAAAAACTTTTGTAATTCCCAATTCCGTCTAAAACCATTTAAATGCCCCGTATATCGCAAATGCAAAATTTTGTTTGCTATTTTTATAATACTAGTTTTATTTCTATTGCAAACATACTAATAATTCCCGTTTCGCACTAACGTATTCCTTTTTTTTTTTTTTGCTAATTCTATAAACGGACTTCATTAGCCCAAAAAAAAATTCTGTTACGTTTTTTTGTATTCTGTCTTGTTTCTTGTAATAACTATCATAATGTACATTTACTCTTTCAAATAAAAAGTCGTTCTCCAAGATGAATAGTATTTGTTTCATATACTTGTTAGATAGGAGTGGTCGATTACGAATAATCCAAATAAAATCAAGACAAATGTATTGTCGTACATACCTATATATGCGGCCTGCAAGACCAGATCTTGGTTAAGCTATACAAGACGGCCGGCAATAGTGCCGTCTCAATGAAGCGTGCAAAAGAAATTCATTGCATCGATATGCATAAATAATTAAATATATATACACAAATGTGGATATATATATATATATATAGGGTCGGTCCTAGTGGCAATCACATCAACCAACCAACTTAGAAACAACCGATCATATAGCCATAAAAAGTTTTGTTTTTTTAATTTAAATTACAAAATCACATTGTTTGGGATAGAAGGGAAAAACAAATTTATGTTTTTATATACATTACAAGTATATGCGTATCACTTGAGAAAAGAAAGTTTTAATCAGTACAAAACAATACACCTTGATCAGCCGCATAAAATTCAAGTAATATAGAACCTATGAAAAAATATTTGGATTTTTATATGATATTTTTTTTATACAATATTAATTTTGTTTTTTATTAGATAAACTTGAAAAATACCCAAACCATTATGTTTCCTATATGATTGGACTTGCCTTTATATATACTTAATAAAAGTTATACATGCGTTATGTATGAGACGCGTAATGACATAAATATCGTAATACATTTTATTTTGAACATAATATTCAGATTTGATATCATTTATTGTAGTTATCTAGGTTAAAACGAATTGTTAATTAATTTAATCTACATCCGTAATTAGAAAAATATAGTGGATAGAAATTGTTAATTAATTAGATTATGTACATTGATAATTATTAAAATAGAGGAAGAATATTTTTGAAAAAATTTGATAAAATTTTAGAGTCTCAACTTTTAATGAGTTTGATTATATTAATAATGTATACATATCGAAAAATACATGACTATATAGATCCCTGAATCTTTGGTCTATATATTCGATTTAGTTTACCAAGTTTTTTTTGTTTCTTATCTAATGCAAAACTCGTAATTTATTTTTGTTACACTTTATTTCATCTGGATTCGTGTGCCACATTTTAAATTTGTACTCCTTAATCTTAAAACTACTTTTGAATAAAGCACACATACATATAAATATACAAGAGAGTGGGGTGGGGTGGGGTGGGGACACACACAAAAGTCCATAGACTTGTAAACAAAACAAAATTAAAACAAAATAAAATAAAATAAAATATCAACTGACTCCCTCCAACATTTACTCCAAAATTCCTCTCATACGAACCTTCCTCGAAACTCCCTCCCTCCATAACCCCTCTCTATAAATATAAAATGGACTACCATCTCTCTATCTCTATAATAATTTCAATTTCTCCATCTAATTCTCAACTGCAAACAAAATGAAGCTAACAAGCAAAATAAACCCAAAACGCATTTTCCGGTCAAAAAGGTCAGTCACCCGGTCAGACCCTTCTTCATTCAGCTCCACCTCAACCGACTCAGCCGGTACACCCACATCTGGTAGTGACGTCAGCTCTGACGTGGCACTTGCCTTTAACCTAATAGACAAAGACCGAGACGGAAAAATAGACTTAACTGAACTCGAACAAATCCTAACCCGAATAGGACCCGACCCGGGTAATAAAAATGATATTAAACAAATGTTGTACGAGATGGACGTTGATGGGGACGGGTGTATTAGCTTAGAGGAGTTTGAGGCCGTTCGATCTGCTTTTGATCCGACGGCTGAGGGGGAGGAGTTAAAAGAGACGTTTGGGTTTTTTGACGCGGATCGTGACGGGAAGATAACGGCGGACGAGTTGTTGGAGGTTTTTAATGCGTTGGGAGACGAGACGTGTACTTTAGAGATGTGTAGACGGATGGTGACGGAGGTGAGCGGGGGCGGGTTTGTTTGTTTCGACGATTTTAAACGTATGATGGAGATTCACCAATGATCGTTAATTAATGTTTTTTTTTTGTTATTTCGATGGAGTATTATTTTGTAGTAAAGTTCGAGGAAAGTTCTGGTTGTATATAATGAAAATTAAAAAGGGATTAATGGTTAATCTTGGACTTAATAAATAAACGTTATCGTTCCGGTTATTCATGTTTATCTCGTAATGGTCTTTTATTATTTTGATACTATTTGATACTCCTATTATTATTTTTAATACTCATGCTAACTATAAGTTTTTATTAATAAAATAACGTAATTACAGTCATGTACATATTAACTAAGTGTTTTAATCATTCAACATGCATCAAAAATACATTCTCAAGTGTGATACTTCAATTTCGTTGATTGATTATTGTTTAACCATATCCTAATTAAATGAGAATTGATAGTTTAGTACATAAATTGTTAAAATCTAAATGTGGCGACGAAGGTGGGGACAAGTGAGAGTGGGTTTGTGTGCTTCGATGATTTTAAGTGTATATATGATGGACATCTGTACCGATGATTGTCCGTTTATTTAATGTGTGTTTTTTGTATTTTTGTTATTTGAATGACGATTTTGTAGAGAGATTTGAGGAAAGTTATGGTTGTATATATGAAAATTGAAAAAGGGATTAACGATTAATTTTTAACATAATAAATAAACATAATCAGTTAGTTACGTTGATGAAAGTTATGGACTTGTGGTTGTATATATGAAAATTGAAAAAGGGGATTAACGATTAATGTTTAACTTAATAATTAAACATAACGAGTTAGTTACGGTGAGGAAAGTTATGGACTTATGGTTGTATATATGAAAATTGAAAAAGGGATTAATGAATTTTCTTTTAACTTGATAAATAAACGGTATCGGTTAGTTACGGTGAGGCAAGTTCTGGTTGTAATCTGGAAGTTGAAATATGGATTAACGATTAATTTTAACTTATTCAATTAAACGTCATTGGTTGGTTACGATTATTCATGCTTAATCTCTTATGAGTGGGCGTTTAGTGTTTGGTTTCGTTTCGTATTGGAATTAATTAGAGGAACTATTCAATGCTTTATCTTTTATGGAAAATAGCTAGAATTGTGGATTTGATTTACTTTGGGGTTTATTACGCAAAGGATTCTGCAGGTGGTTTTTGTAACATTGATTGTTGAGTACAAATTTTGGAAGATGACAGTTTTGTGTTCCTTACAGGACGTGGTATTAAAAAATTAGCAATCGTGTCTCACGCATTGTGTGCGTGGCGCATAATGCAATAAAAATATAAAAAATATGTATAATTATGATATAAATACGTTGATAGTAAAAAAAAAACATATTCTAAGATTTAAAAGAATGTTTGGTTGTTAAAAAAAGATAAATAATTTTATTAGTTTTTAGTTTTTATATTTTTATGGAAATATGATATTATTGTAATTAATATAAATGTGTAGAGTTATTTTTGAAAAAAAAATGATTAAACTGAACAGTTTTATTTGATTTGAGTTACATTCGTCTAGTATTAACTTCACCCATATTGAGATGGACATGAGAGTGATGCAATATATGAGCAGAGGAGATAGGAAAGTTAGTTGTTAAATCTTGTGAGGTTGTTTAAAATAGCGGTATTTTATGTTTCGTTTTTTTTATCCTACATTGGTAGCTCTTAATAGATAAGAAGAATTTCACGTATAAATAAAATGGTTAACTCTACGTCATAATTTGTGATAGTGAAGACCTGTGTTCGCACGGCCTCTCCCCAATTTCTAGTGTGAAACTTTCTAAATAGTTATGTAATTATTATTATATATTTGTGGTAATTGTTGGGTTGACTTGTTGTTTATAACAATAAATGACCAATTATAAAATGGTAAAAACTAAGTCTTTAGGTAGAAATCATATTAGCTTAAAATGGGAGGTATTCCAAATGTTAACGAGTATTGCTTTTCACTGATGTATACTCCCAATTTGAATTTGTATAACCATCAATTACTGACATATGTATACTCCAAATCAATTTAATTATAAAGCATTTAGGAAAGTTGAAATTGTGGACAATTCAGATTCAGGAGCTAAAATTAAATAAAAAGACGGAACTTTAGTCACTTTGCCAACCTCGTGTTTTGAATATTGAAAAGTATTAGTAGATGATTATAACCTTTTGGGAATAAATTAAATGAATATGGTTAAGACTTAAGACCCCATTATTTGGTAAATTATGGTTAATACTTTTTATTCCATTGCGTGCTTACATATTGTTCACGTGTATGCCCAACTTTTTAACAAGTATTCTTTCCTTTCAAGCTTCTAGACTGTTTAATTATAAAATAAAGCTTTAAAATGACTAACCATCTATGCAGGTATGCAAAAGTTGTACAAACTGATCGCGAAAAAGGGGTGAGTGCGATCAAACTAGTCCTAAATACAATAATAAGAGGAGGAAAAAAAAATGATACGTTTTGGCCATGTTTGTTTATGATAGAATTAAAGTGATATGAGACTAGCTGCTCCATCATGCCTATAAGTTTGACATTTGGTAAGTAAAATGAATACGAGAGGACTAATGATTTTCAACTTTAAATGATAGATAGAGCCATATAGTTGATACTCCTATTTGATAATAGCAGTATATAGTAAAATATGAGTTTTAGATAAGCCTAAAACAAACTGTGCCACTGATTATATTTTAATATCAAATTCTAATTTGTTAAACACATAATTAGCCGAACTCGCCGTCAACACATTTCTCCAATTAATTTTCATTTTACTCACCACATCGAAAATAAATGAAGACTATTTACTATTTCTCCTCACATGCGAGTTGATATATTGAGATGTTTGTTTTTTCTCTCCCAACAACACAAGTTTAATATGTTAAATTTTATTTCCTAAGGCAATCGTAAATTAAAAAAAAAACTGCATATTTGATCCTAGTATAAACAAATACTTACTGTATTATATTAACTCACTGGATCACTAATATTTGTTTATTTTATTTTTTGAAACAGTGATCACTAATAATCTAATGGTATGGGGAAGCAGTGAGTCAAGGTTACTCTGCTTTCACAGCTTTTGGATCGGAGTTTAAATTTAAACTGTAACAGATCTAATGGATGTGGAAGCAGAGTAACCCTGACTCTTAAGTCAGGGACTCTGCTTTCATGGTATGAGCTATATGCAAACATGTTGTGGTTGATAGGTGGGTATATTAGTGGGGAATAGTAGAAGTCATGTCACGTAATAAAAACTCAATCTATTAAAAATACAAAAATAAATAAATTATTTTTAATTAATATTTAAATTTAGGATAAACTTAATTAGGGTTTCAATATATTTATTTGAGTTTTTAGTAAGTTTAGTTTTTAATACGTAGCGTGATTTGTATGATTAACGTATATATTAATACTGCATCAAGGATAAGCCTCGTCTAATGCCATAGTCACTGAGATCTTATGTCACATCAGTGGGAAAATGTAAATTTCATTAACAGTACGGGGTCAAACTGCAAACTCAAATTTGTATTTTATTCACCTAAAAAATGATAATTTTCAAAGCCACTTCCATAGTCCCCCCACTCAAGTTTGTCGCCAAGGACAGGCCACACACGCTCTACCTTTAACTTCTCTCTCATCTTTCCCCCTCTACACTTGGTAAGCTTTTAAAAATATACACTCTTCAATTTCCTCAATAAATTTGTATGAAAGTTTCTATCTTTGTTCAGGTTTTGCTTTTTTAGTGAGTTCATAAGTTCAAAAATGAATACCCTATCCACTTTTCTGTTGTATTTGTGGAAAATCTAGAGTGCCCAATTGGTATTTAGTTCAGATAATTCATACCCATATCTTATTTTTCATGGATACTTTGCTCAAAACCTATAATAAGCTTGCCTTTTTCCACCCAATTAATGGATTTGTACAAAAAGGAGACAATTTTACACATGAAACTAGGGTTTCCCCCAAAACACCAAATATCAAATTAGGGAGAAGATGTTATGTAAAAGCTAATAGAAGTGCCTTATTAGAGCTTGTTCCGGAAAGAAAAAAGGAAAATCTTGATTTTGAGCTTCCTTTGTATGACCCTTCGAAGGGCTTAATAGTTGACCTAGCTGTAGTCGGGGGTGGGCCCGCGGGACTTGCTGTTGCCCAACAGGTGTCCGAAGCGGGCTTATCTGTTTGCTCAATTGATCCATCTCCTAAAATGATTTGGCCCAATAATTATGGTGTTTGGGTAGATGAATTCGAGGCTATGGATTTATTAGATTGCCTAGACACGACTTGGTCCGGAGCTATCGTGTACGTAGACGAAAATTCGACTAAAAGCCTTGGAAGGCCTTACGGGAGAGTTAATAGGAAGCAACTTAAGTCGAAAATGATGCAAAAATGTATTTTGAACGGTGTTAAATTCCATCAGGCTAAGGTTATAAAAGTCATACACGAGGAATCAAAATCTATATTGATTTGTAACGATGGTGTTTCTATTCAGGCCAAGGTTGTACTTGATGCTACAGGATTTTCCCGGTCTCTTGTTCAATACGATAAGCCTTATAATCCTGGGTACCAAGTGGCTTATGGAATTGTAGCAGAGGTTGAAGAACACCCTTTCGATGTTGATAAAATGGTTTTTATGGATTGGAGGGATTCTCATTTAAACAAAAACGTTGAACTGAAAGAGAGAAATGCAAAAATACCGACTTTTTTATACGCTATGCCATTTTCGTCGAATCATATATTTCTTGAGGAGACCTCTCTCGTTGCTCGTCCTGGGTTAGCTCTGAGAGATATTCAAGAGCGGATGGAGGCTCGACTAAACCATTTGGGTATAAAAGTAAAGAAAATCGAAGAAGATGAACATTGTGTTATTCCAATGGGGGGTCCTTTACCGGTTTTACCTCAACGAGTGGTTGGGATCGGTGGTACAGCTGGTATGGTACACCCTTCCACAGGTTATATGGTGGCGAGAACCTTAGCTGCAGCTCCCATTGTTGCTAATTCAATCGTTAGGTACCTTAATTCTGAAAAAAATGTTTTGGGAAATGATTTATCTGAGCAAGTTTGGGATGAGTTATGGCCTATAGAGAGGAGAAGACAAAGGGAGTTCTTTTGCTTTGGTATGGATGTTCTACTTAAGCTCGATTTAGAAGGCACTAGGAGATTTTTCAACGCCTTTTTTGACCTTGAACCTCGTTATTGGCATGGGTTTTTATCGTCTCGGCTGTTTCTTCCCGAGCTGTTCTTTTTCGGACTTTCGCTTTTTTCTCACGCTTCGAATACTTCTAGGATAGAAATAATGGCAAAGGGGACTGTTCCCTTGGCAAGAATGGTAAAGAATTTGTTACAGGATAAGGAATAAGATGTATCTTGTTTGTGTTGATTGTTAAACCATGTGTAAGATAGTACAAGTATGATAATTCTGCTTCTTTTTATTTTCTGTCATTTCTTTTGATGTTATTGTAATTGGATTTCCATACTTGGATTTATTTAGAAAATCAAAGATTATAGGGCATATACAGAGTATAGAATATAGATATATCATGAGATTGTGCATTTTCCATTTAAAGTTTGGTGATCTAGTTTGTTTAATTCCTAGTGAAATTATGCTAAAGTTACGCAATCAATTTCGGTCATTATCATCAAGATGCGCCTTAATCCCGAATTCTTAGACCATATAGCTAGGGTAATCTCGTTGGCTCACAGCTATGAATGAAACGAGATCAGTAATGTTCAACCATAACCGTCGGATAAAAAACAGAAGCGGGAAGCAAAACAAAAAACGGAAACCTGGAAAAAATGAAAAACTCTAATATTTACACATGAAATCTTGTGAAACGGGGTCTTCAAAAGGAAATGGGTCTCCCGTTCAACCGCAAAAAAGAATCATCTCAAGAGAATTGATGAGGAACGGATGAATACAAGCAGTATTAAGTTCAAGAAAAGCAATGGAGTTTCGTTTTAAAGAATATTATTTAGTAGTATTTACTTTTATATTTTATTTAGAATATTTAGTTATTACTATTCCTAATTTAATTAGGATTGCTAGACAATCATAATATTTAGTTATTTCCTAGTTAGATTAGGATTCTTTTAGATTAGTTATAGTCAGATTATGATTGATGTTAGGAACTCTATATATATCTCTGTGGTTGAGATATGAAGGTATCAATTATTTTCCAATCAATAAAGTACTTTACTTTAGTTTATTTCCTGGTGGATTCCAGATTTTCGTTGGTGGATTCCAGCAAAACACGCCCGTTCGAACGTAATCGAGCAACACACCCGTTCGTGTGTTACGAACAAGATCTTTTAATTCTATTTTACGCTTCCGTCCTGCATCAGGTGGTGGAACGGATGAATACAAGCAGTATTAAGTTCAAGAAAAGCAATGGAGTTTCGTTTTAAAGAATATTATTTAGTAGTATTTACTTTTATATTTTATTTAGAATATTTAGTTATTACTATTCCTAATTTAATTAGGATTGCTAGACAATCATAATATTTAGTTATTTCCTAGTTAGATTAGGATTCTTTTAGATTAGTTATAGTCAGATTATGATTGATGTTAGGAACTCTATATATATCTCTGTGGTTGAGATATGAAGGTATCAATTATTTTCCAATCAATAAAGTACTTTACTTTAGTTTATTTCCTGGTGGATTCCAGATTTTCGTTGGTGGATTCCAGCAAAACACGCCCGTTCGAACGTAATCGAGCAACACACCCGTTCGTGTGTTACGAACAAGATCTTTTAATTCTATTTTACGCTTCCGTCCTGCATCAGGTGGTATCAGAGCAAGCCTACGATCTGTCAACTACAAAACGCAAATTATGGAAAACTCTATCTATAACGAAAAACTCACTTATCGAAAAAAAATGTTTCAAGCTCAGTGCCGATTAGGAGGAGTTGTTTGCAAAATGTTAATAGACAACAACTCTTTATCAAATTTAGTATCGTTAAAGGTTGTGAACTACTTGAACTTGAACATGATGCCACACCCCACACCTTATCAAATCGGGTGGGATCAAGATGGACTCCCGGTTCAGGTAACTCATATTTGTTTGGTTCCTTTAGCCATGGGGAAAATATATAATTCTTTAGTCAGTTGTGAAGTTATTGATATGCAAGTCTGCCATATTTTATTGGGAAAATCATGGCAAGATAAAGTAGGAGCTGTTTATGATGACAAACACCACACATATACATTTGAATGGCAAGGAAAAGGAATTCGGATTAAAGTACCCGAGTCTCTTCAAAAGGAGGAATTTTTTTATCATGATCAGATTTTTTCCCTCTATTCAAAACCATGTTTTGCTAATGCTGATTTGGAGTTGACTAAACATGTTTTAACCGATGATCTCAAAACTAAAAACGACACAATTTTAGAAGATTATAATTCAATGCAAGATTCACAAATACTTGATATTGCTCATTTGGATTCTACAACAACCTCTCTAAAAGAAACAAAGGAATTTTTTCTCGAAAATGTTTCAAATTTGGAACAAGCCGTTAATATTTTTGCTCAAGAAAGATCTAAATCGAAAAGCGACAATATTGAATTCAAGAAATTAAGAATCAATGAGATGGATGCATGTAATGTATTAATGGGTAGACCATGGGAATTTGACGTTTGTTCTGTTTATAAAGGAAAAGATGATGCATATTATATTGAGTGGCAACGAGAAAAATTTATGCTAGTTCCAACAGGAAGTATATCAAAGGTTTCTAAAGTGGAAGGGAAAAGTTTATTGGCTATCTCTAATGTTGTCAACGATTTTTCTTTTAATATCAATGATTTTAATGGAGTTTTAACTTTGGGAATTAACACGGAATGTGAAGGGATCGAAATAAGGGAGTTAATGAAAGAATTATTAAAGGGGTTTCGAGGTGTCACGCTCGATTCGAATCAGCTACCTTTCATACTTGATATTCAGCATTTGATAGATTTTATTCATGAGTATTTGGATACCGATTGTGATACATTAATTGGAGATCCATGGGACAGGGGCAAAATAATACGCCAACAAAAGATGACAATTGGTTCGATAAAAAAAAAAAAATCGTTTACAATGTACAAATCGGGACGATTTGTTTTTAAGTGGATGGGAATGATGAGGAACGGATGAATACAAGCAGTATTAAGTTCAAGAAAAGCAATGGAGTTTCGTTTTAAAGAATATTATTTAGTAGTATTTACTTTTATATTTTATTTATAATATTTAGTTATTACTATTCCTAATTTAATTAGGATTGCTAGACAATCATAATATTTAGTTATTTCCTAGTTAGATTAGGATTCTTTTAGATTATTTATAGTCAGATTATGATTGATGTTAGGAACTCTATATATATCTCTGTGGTTGAGATATGAAGGTATCAATTATTTTCCAATCAATAAAGTACTTTACTTTAGTTTATTTCCTGGTGGATTCCAGATTTTCGTTGGTGGATTCCAGCAAAACACGCCCGTTCGAACGTAATCGAGCAACACACCCGTTCGTGTGTTACGAACAAGATCTTTTAATTCTATTTTACGCTTCCGTCCTGCATCAAGAATAGCCTAATTTCTAACTAGTACATTGGATTTATAAATTTAATTAGGACCAGACCAGGCAGTTTTTTTGCAGTTCGACTTTATGAATTTGGTTTATAAACTCCAATACTTTTTTAATTACTAATAACTTAATTCTCGTAGACACGGACTAACCAATACATGGTTACAATGTAGTTTAAGAATAATATTTATTTTTGATGCCTAATATTTGATTCACTCGACGTGCTAATGTCAGTTACACACAAATTTATAAGTCCACTTTAATTATAGACGATTGATTTTCGGATAGTGGAAGCAAATCGTTGACTAATATAGCTTAGTGACTCCACTTTCGATCTGATCAAAACCTACCGCCACGACGCCGACTACAAAACAAAAAAGTTTACAAAAATAACATCATTTGAACAGCAGTATAGTTTGGGACTAGCTTTTATTTTAGTGTACGACTTACTTAACAAGTAAGTATCCGGAAACCCACATAAAATAAAAACAGAATTAAAATAAATAAAATTGGGTTTCTTCTTCTCCAATACGATAAGTTATATCATAAACTATAAATAATTTGTTAACGTGTAAACCCACCCCATCAATTTTCATCAAACATATTCACACATTTAGAGAGAGAGAGAGATGAGTAAGGTATTGGACTCGATCACGAGTTTTTTTGGCGGTGGAGATAATATCCCATGGTGTGACCGTGACACTATTTCTGTGAGTTAAACCCTAACTTTCTCTCTCTATATTTTTTTAAATATTGTTCTAATTTGGTTTCTCTTTATTATGGATTTATTTATTCAGTACTTTATAGTAGTATTTTATAACTGTCTGTTGGGTAGTATGGAATTATTACTACATTAAGGTTGTGTTTCGAACATGGAAAATGGATGGGAAAATGAAAATGATTTCCCGAGAAAATATTTTTTTGTGTTTGGTTGCATAAGAAAATTAATGAAAAAGAAAACGAAAGAAAGGTTTGGGAAAACTTTGTGTGTAGATCGAGAGAAACTATTTTACTTCCAAAAGAGGGAGGAAAATGAAAACAAATGGAAAAAGTGAGACTAGCTACCTCTCTCTCCTATTTTTTTTCTTTTATTTTCTATTGATTTCCCAAACTTCCAAACACATTACCGGAAAATGATTTCAAGTTAATTTTCCTTGGTTTTACTTTCTTTTCCTTTTCTTTTCTTTTCCGTGACAATTTCCGGGTTCCAAACACACCCTTAGTATATTATATTGTGGTGGAGATGGCTTGTGAATATTTTGGTAAATCATTGTTATAGGTAGATTTGCTGATGTTTTGCATATATTTGTTCAGTGCGGAACTAGAACGTTTTTCTCAATATACATGCTATAAGACGGATTTTTTTCAATATGGAGATGCTGGATTTGCTTGGATTTCTATTTTTTTGCTTTTAAGATGTACTGTATTTGATTTGCCAGCCTAAAATCCATCTTGCCCCCATCTCGTTTAAGTCGGCTTATTTGCTCAAAAGCTGCAACCAAACAAACCCATAAACAGGACTTTGACTTTTCTCAATTTCTTGAAAGTACCTTTGATTTGGGGAGAAATGGGCAACCTTCAATAGCGTGATAGAATCAGGGCCGATACTAGGGTTGGTTAAGCCAACATTTCTTCTGATCGCCACTATGTACTTACTATTATATACTCCTAAGAAATAGTAATTACTCCTATAATAAAGATGTGTATATAGATTTTTTTTTTTTGAAATAAGATCACATTGTGTTTTAGCTTAACTATACCAAAAATCTGGATTACAACAATCAGAAAAAAATGTAATTTCGGCCTACTAATGAACGGTAGTGATAAGTATTTGTTGTTCCTGAGACTTAATGGTGTGGAGAGAGCGTAAAAGAAACCAAAGGAAAAAATAAAAGAATTGTGCACTAATCAACTTATGTAACATGTTAATCTGTGACTATCATTATTTCAGTTGAATCTGTTCGGACCAAATAGATTTTAAGATGAAACTGTAGGGACTGTGAGTGTAAATAATCCTTAACCAATAACCATTGAGACTTCTCTATCAGTGTGCTCAACATCATGCAGTGGTTGACTAAAGTCGGCTGTGCAAGAATAATCCTTGATCCTTAAATTTAGTTTTTTGTAATGGGTTGGTTTTGGGTTTTGTTTTTGTTTTTCTTCTTCTTCTTCTTCTAAGTGGTTGCCTAAACATGGTTAAAGTAAACCCAGCGGCTGTTTTCTGCTACAACACCATTTTCTGGGATTTTGTTCCGTACATTTTTCATAATTTATAGTATTTCTTTTACATCCTCTATAATGTATATTGCTCTTATATTTTGGAAATTCTATGTCTTTTCCCTGATACTTTTTTTACGTGACACTAGCTTTTGGTAAATTATTGTTCCATCCTCTATTGGGTCCAAACCTCATGGTCAGCCCTCTAAACAACCGGTAGGTAGAGATGTTTATGCTTCTGCTGAGCGGATGGACTGTGTGCTACAATCCTTTACTGAGGCCGTGTTGTAAGTAGTGGTGGGAAGAGAATTATCGAAAGGTTGAGATCCCTTTGATAGTAGAGGAAGCTGTGACTAATCGTGTAGTGAAGTGCGGCTTCTCTAGTACTATCTGGAATTAGACTTAGTCGGGAAGATTTGAGTTGATGTGTGAGGTTGCCTTGAGCATTTTTACTGATTGCTCTCTTTTGCTATGTCAATCCATAGATATCATTTCCTTTGTGGTTTAAATTCTTTAGTTAACAGCCCAATCTTGTGGTTTTCTGTTTTACCTATCCATAACTTTTATTATTTTTATTAAATTTGACTGCTTTCTGCAGTATAACCTTTTCCGCGACGCTATTTGCTTACAACTGCTGTATTCCATCCTTTCGACATTTAAACTGATCGGTGGTGTTTGTATGTGGAACTAGCCCTATGTTAACATTTTGTTCACCTGGAAATGTTCCTTAGCCATACCTCTTTTTACTCCCCAGCCGTATTTCAAAAGATATTTCTCTCTACTCATCCACTAAGCTGTAAAACGCTAATGTTGAAGTGTCAACTTTTAGTGTCTTTGCAAATGTTCAAGCCCTTTTGTGTTGCGGCCATTAATTCTTGAGTTTCTCGTGTATAGGCTTGTGAGAGAGAAGTTGCAGAAATTACGGATGGTAATCTATCAGATGAAAAGAAAAATGAAAGCATAATGAGGTTGTCGTGGGCTCTCGTTCATTCCAGGCAACCAGTTGACATTCAGCGTGGGATAGCTATGCTTGAAGGTTAGTTTTAGCTTATTTTTCAAACAATTATATTCTTCTATTATATGTAAGATATAGATAAATTAAGATATGAAGAGCAATGTTACATCATGTGCCTAGGAGAACACCTTATTAAGGGTAGAGTCGGTAGACTTTAGCTGAATAAGTCTTGAAAGTTATATACCAGGTGCTTATCATGGTTTTCATCGAAAAACTATTAAACGTTGTTGTATGGATAGTTTTCAGATGTTCATTGTCTTGGATACTAACTCGTGTTTTCTCGGAAAAAATATTATCCTTTATCAAGAGTTCCTAGCTTCGTCCCCGTTCACTTGTTTTGTTCACGTCAAAATGTTTTTTCGTTGCTTGTCAATGTTTTTCTCCTCGATTCACTTAAAAAGGAACAAAAGAGTAGGCTCATTCCACTTGTCGGCTTCCATTTAAGCTCTCTAAACTTTAATTTGATAAGAATAAAAGGTGATTATTTAAAAAAAAAAAGGTGATTATTTTAAAAAAAAAAAGAAAAAAGAATAAAAGGTGATTGCTTTTATATACAGTCACGAAACTAGAGTCATTTGCCATTATTTTTTCAAAGCAATTTGTGTCCTCGTCGGATGTTAAATTTCTTCCTTTTTTCATCAGCTGCATTAGCCAATAGTAACACTCCATTGGAAAGGAGGGAAAAGCTTTATCTACTGGCAGTTGGATATTACCGAAGTGGTGAATATCCGAGGAGCAGGCAGCTTGCAGATCAATGTTTGGAGGTTAATTGTTTTCAATATTCCATTTAAATATTATTGCTGTTCTATGAGTTTAGCATTGTTCGTGTATCCTTTTACCTATGATTTTCTTATATATCGAAAAAGCATCTGGTTGAAGTTTTGATGAAAATGTATCGAGTTTATTTGTAACTTGGTCACCAGGACCTCCCCTGACTCATCTATCATGTGTCCCTTGTTCCCGCTTTCATAATTGGGGAACTTTCTGTTTCTCAAAACTTAAAATGAAATGTTTTATACCTAGATAGGCTAGATTAACTTTTAAAGAAAAGTAAACCAGGTGCTTCCAATTACTTGCAGATCGCACCTGACTGGAGGCAGGCATTGACTCTGAAGAAGACGGTAGAAGAACATATCACTAAAGGTAAACTTGTGTATTCATTTATTTTAAGAATTATAGAAATGTTGCTAGATTAGAAATTGATGAACTAAAAAGAGAAGAAACTTGTGTGTGCAGATGGTGTTATTGGAATTGGCATCACTGCAACTGTTGTGGGAGTGGTGGTTGGTGGGATTGCCGCTGCTTTGTTTCGGAAAAAATGAGAACCACCACCTTCACCATCATCAATAAGCAAAAACTCATCAAGAGCATGCATTTGTTTTTGCTACCGTTATGTTATACCTACTGTTTAGAGTCGCAATTAATGTGTTTTTAACTAATGAGTTGGTTGTGGTGTTGCACAATGATGTACAACAGTTCTAGTTTATTGAATGATGGCTTTAATCAGGTCCTGTTGAATTTTTACTTTCTTCGCATATATTTTATTCACTTGTTACACAGGATTAAAAGCATTTTTTCCCCAAACTGTTTCAATTTTCACATGAAAAGCTTTTCCTAGACCATATTTACATTCCATTTGCTTCTAAAACTAAGACATTCCCAGGTACACACATGCTTCTTTCCACAGCCTAGGTTCTATAAATCACTACATTTAACATTTAGATTTGTAAGTATATGCTTCAACATCTAAAGGAAGAGTTTCGAATTGCTCCTTATTTTAGATTTTAGACTGAATCAAGCACAAATTGTACGCAACTTCTTTAGCCCATCTAGAAGGAAATGGATTTAAACACCTTAATCAAACACTCTAACATCTCACCCGCCGTCTCTTGCACTCACCTCTCTCTCTCTCTCTCCCTCTACCAACCATCCCCACTAGCAACCCCATTGCCTTTAGTCCCTAGTCCATTCTTCCGATATCGACCACCACCCTCCTTCTCTCCCTTAGCATCCAGTATAAGCGTGTTCTGGGGAGCAACGCCAATCCATGCTTATGTTTTCTACAACACAAGTTTTCCAATGAGATCTGTAATTTCTAGCAAGGCTAGTCAGGGATACCATCGGCTTTCGAAGTCCACAGGGCATGGCGGAAGTGGCCTGAGGTTTTTGTATTTTCTTAAGATTTAGAGTTAAGTCTATATTACAGTATGGATAGTTGGACTTTTTGATAAACAAAGCAAACTGCGACACTTCGTCAATTCCCCAAAATAAATTTCCTCTAAAATAATTTCTTCTTTGATAATATTAAATAAAAATAGTTCGGTTCAGCCTTTCTTTCCTAGGCTGTAACTGGCTGTGGAAGAAGCTAGATGAAACTTGGAAGTACCAATGACTTATGACAGAGCAATGTAATTATGTAAAGATCCATCTGCTTGATCTTCTATATATTTTGGCACTTATAACTGGGAGAATAACACAAAAGAACCGACTCTGTCAACATATAACTTAAAAGTAGCACTGTGGAAACACCATTCTCATTTTCATTCGTTTCCTTTTCAATTCACTACCACATAGCAAAAGATTTGTTCAGAACGGAATCCTTTTTACAACTACACTATCTTCATAAGTTTGGTTTAAAAGAGAGGAGTTAAATTCAACATGGAAGATGAAGAAAACCCATAGATTTGTTTACATGGCAACAACACTTAGATTACCATACACAACGGTAAGTAACATGAGATTCTGTAATTTCACCGCTGTAAGTCACTTTGACCACTTGCCCCTTCTCCAGTCCATAGTATCGTGCAATTGCATCTTTCTGCAGCATCCGAGGAAGCTGAGGAGAAAAAACAAAAACAAAATACTCAATTAAAAACCGAAGTATGTGAACGAGTGCGTTTAAAAACTAAAATAAGATCACTATCGATCGAGTCCTAAGATCATTCCATGAAATACCGATATCATAACAAGATGATATATCCTTCTCTGAAAGGAAAAGAAGGTCCTAGATAAACAATCCAGAAACAATTACTTCATCTCTACAAATGTCATCATAGCAATGCAGAGTTGCTTAAAAGATCATCAAAAGAGAAAAGATACCTAATTCCTTTTCAACTAACAAGTTCCAATAGACCACATAACAATTATCAAGTCATTATCACATGAACGACCAAACAAAACAAATCATGTGTTCTGTCATCGTTCCCACTTATGCATCCAATCCTGCAGTTCCCTAAAGTATGATTTGTCCCATCAGATTTGTTTTGCATTGAATATTAGAAACATATTTAGTCGACATACAACATGCAACCGTGAATTTGAAGCGCCTAATTCGTTGAAGATCCAAAGAGAAGACGAATGTCACTGTATAGGTCTTTCAAAGGATGGACTCACACACACAAAAATATAAGACGCTACACACAAAACCCCCTGGAATTAAATATAATAATTGAAGTTTCCAGTACCAGATTGATTTATTTACTGGAGTGAGAAAATTAGTACACCCAGACTGTAATAAGTGGTTTTTAGAAGACCAAAATCGGCAGGGGTTGTTCAATGCATATGCAACTGTGTGTAACAAGACAACCACTTTGGACAAGTCCAGTTTAAAGTTCAAAGTAATCCTCTTAATAGAGTTGTACTTGCATATGTACCGAGGAACAGCTGCTAATTACAAAGTAAGCAGTGGTTTTCCTCATCAGAGGAAAATTCCGATATACAAGATTCAAAAGCCAAACACCATTATGATATATTATATTGCTCATGTTCCACTGTATACTAAATTATGATCATGTAAAGTGGAAGAGAAGCTTCAACGGAAGAAAATTCCAAAACTTCCCCATAAATTGCAATTACTGCACACATACAAGAAAAAAATAAAAACTACTATGGATCTATAACCAACCTGCTTCTCATCTAAGCTGAACTTTTTCAACAGCCGCTGTTTCTCCTCATCTGTGAGTACCCTATGCTTTGGTTTTAGGACATGCTTAGTTAAGTTGATAAGCAAGTCTGTTATCTGAAGATAAGAAAACATCAAAAGCATGAAAAGTTATTCAAGAAAAGAAAAAAATAACAGACAAAAGCTATCCTGGCAAAGAAAGAAAAACAAATCTGGTTGAAATTAAATAATAGAAGAGTTCATCACATCTCTACTAATATTTCGGGCCAAATTAAACATGTAACAACATGGTGAACATCGGAAAGAATAAAAGTCCATCCCTATTATCTGTTTCCCAAAAATTGAACACACTTGGGGCAATATGTAAAAATATCAAACTGCACAAAACTTACTTGGAATAATTCAACCTTGAAGGAGAAAGACTCAACAGCTTTTTGGGCTTGGTTGGTAATCTGACTCTGCACTATCAGAATCAGACGAGTCAAACTTGCATTGTTCACAACCTGGCCCGCTAAGAGCTTAATATTATTTACTTTTACCGCACCTGGTTCAGAAAAAACAACAAGAATCTGCAAGGAAAAGGATTGTCAAGTATCAATTGGCTGAGAAGTCTTGAATAATATGTTTTCACTCAATTCGTAACTAAATAGTAACAAGCAGCACATTGATTCGGATTGCCCAGGGTATTAACTTAATTTTTTGTTTTCTTTCTCAAATAGTGGTGACAAATAAGGCACTTTAGGGAAGTCTACTGACAGACTTTTACAAGCTATTGATAAAGCTGTAAGAAAACATGTACTGTGATAGAAAAAGACGTACCAATATCGAACGCCCATGTGTACTTAACTAATGACACACATGTATTGAATAAAACATGGTGAAAACATCAAAACTGATAGTCATTAAGTATAACTAATAGTTTGCTAACGCATCGAAATACCTAAAGGGAAAAAATAGATCGTGTTTGGACCTAGTATGGAGAGCTCTATACAGTGCTTGAAGATGGTTACTAATTATCCTTTTAACAAAGTCAGTTAACTTATTCTTTAAAACTTAATTGAAGCATAACAAGTCTGAAACACAACCAAATCAAATTCTATATTTTAATTCTTTTTCCTTTTTTATTATTAAGGCCTTAACTTTGCTATCTCCTCTACCTAACGAAATCCTATGATGGCCTCTGAACATTAAAGAAGGCTAAAAGCAAGACTAGTGTACAAGCAAAAAAAGATTTTAACAACTCATGCTAGTCAAAGAATCATGTTAGCCTGAATTTCACAATGTAAGACCTTCTAATAGAACTCTTATGGATAGTCATCTTACACCAAAGCAAGTTTATAAACTTGAAAAACTGACAATCCCTACGCTTCTTATCAGTGCAAACTTCTGAAGAAAACACAGTTTCATTCTTATCTTCTCTCAAACCACAAAAAAAAACACAACATAACACAACTTGAATTGCAATAACTTTTTTTTATGATCAGTAGTTCAGTACTCTCGGTTTATCTCCTCAGGTCCTAAAAATAGAAAACACAGATGAATTCCAAAATTTCAACAATTGGAAAACAGTAAACCCCCATCATTTATGCACAATATTTTAAAGACAGATATAATTGCTTGAATTTTAGCAAGACAAAGTTATTAAAACCCTAAAATGCCAACAACAAAATAAAACAAAATTCCATGCAACAGAACAGCGTATTTTCTTAAGACTTCAATTCTCAGAACAATTGAAAATACATTTCAAAACCCTATTTACAAATCTGCCAAAATCCTGACAAAACAAGCATATATTTAAAAATTCATACAAATTGAGGACAATTCCAGAATCCAGCATTTAACAAAGCATAAGTTTATTTCGTACAGAGAACTCTGATACCTACCTTTTACACAATAGAAAGTTAACTTGGTTATGTGCTTAACTACTAGTAAATTAACAAAACGCACATGTATTCCGAGATTTCAATTACTCAAACAGTAATTGCCAATAGGTTAAATCACGATTTCAAAAGCCTATAATAATAGACCCAAAAACCCAAAAACTAAATGTATGTTCAACAAACCGCCCAATTTGTCACCAAGTTTACGTTACAACATACATCGTGCTACAAATGGTCGAGTTTTATGAAACCCTACTGAAGGGATTGGAGCAAGACGGAACCAGGATACGTAGACGGACAAGGCCGTGACTTGGATATTCAGTACCTCAGCTCTATCAATCTCTCTAGCTACTTAATGGACATTGTTTTCAAATATGTTAAAGATAACCTAACAAACTAAAAAAAAAAATTAGAAACCCCAAACTTACATTTAACCAAATTGCAACAAGTTTTTTTTTACCTCGACACCCTAAGAAGCTAAGTCAAATTTTAAAAATTAATCATTCCTAGCAACAAAACATTTAATCTACTCAAAACGGCATCCTAGAAATCAAAAAGTCGAAACAGTGGCAAAATGCACATGCAATGGTATACACACGCGCATACACACTCACACGCACACACAAAAACATACTCAAATTTCTAAAACAAATGCTAAAAATCTATAGTGAATCTTCCCAACCTAGTGAGCAAACAACCACCACCTAATTAGGGCCTTTTTGGCTGCAGGTTCAAGCAGATAAGCTGGCTTATCTGAGTCAGGAAGCAAAAATAGTGCCCCAACGGCTTATAGCTTCTACATTTGTAGCAGTACCGGCCCAAATGCAAGCCAAACCAGCCAGCTTGCTTAGGCGCCATCCCCGAATACGTGCAATTTCAATTTTGCAAAGCGAAATCGTTTTTTCCCCGTGAAACAATACAACAAGAACCCAATTTATTCAATGGTATAATTTGTGTTATGTAAAAGACAGTATCTTGTTTTATTATGGCATGATGAGGATTTCGTAAATTCTCTACGACTTATTTTTTGTGTTTGGTATGAAATTTTCTGGACGGCTTAGGTGTAAAAAGGCGGCAGGCAGTTTCCTTTTTTTTCCACCAGAACCAAAAAGAAAATAGTGCCCCAACAGCTTAAAGGTTCTACCTTTCTAGACCAAAAACCAAAAATAATAATTTTTTTATCTGTACAGCCACATGCACTGCGAACTCATAAAACCCTAACCAGTTTAAAACACCCAAAATCACTTGTCATGTAATTTATTGTGCAATTACTATTACTACTATATAACACATGCATAGTTTTTTTAACCAAAAAAAGATACGGAGTATTTTTTTTTATCTGTACAACCACATGCACTGCAAACTCACAAAACCCTACTGCGTTTAAAACAACCAAAATCACAACAATAGAATTGTCATAAAGGGCCTGTTTAGCATCAGTTTTTTTTGCCAAAAAGCTACTTTCAAAAAGCAATGACAAAAAAGCTGCAGTGTAGTCTTTGGCACCACTTTAACTTTTTTACTTATAAGTGACTTTAACTTCTTTTTTTATTGATGAGCCACTGGCATTTGGCCACCTATTTAAACTTATTAGTGAGTTATGTCCTATTAGAAAGTTTTTGTTTTAAATAATGTTGTTACGTGTAAAAGCTAAAAAAGCCAAAAATTCCTAACGTCTCATATTTTGAAGCTTTTCAGCTTTTTTGATCCAAATGCTAAAAAAGCTGAAATAGCAAACACCCATGGATTTTTTTAATCAAAAAGCTAAGAAAAAAAGTTGTTGCCAAACATGCACATAATACATTGTGCCTTAAATAATTAGTGGTAACATAATATATCAACCTTGTCGGAGGGATATTGTGTATACATGTTCTTTTAAACCAAAAGATATCTTTTTTAATCTGTAGTGCAAACTCATAAAATCGTAACGCGTTTAAAACACCCAAAACCACAAAAGCACCACCATTGTCATATAACTCATTTTGCATTAAACAATAAGCAGTAATAATAATATAAACCTTGTTGGAGGGATCGGAGCGGAGAGAGGCTAACTAAAAAAGTTGTTGCCGAACATGCACACAATTTATTTTGCATTAAATAATAAGTGGTAACATAATAAAAACCTTGTTGGAGGGATTGGAGCGGAGAGAGGCAGAGATACGCAGGCGGTCGACGTCAGGGAGCGGTCCACGGAAGTCATCTAGAGAGAGATCGATGCCCACTCACCGCTGATTAGGTCCATCGTCTCCTGTGCCGCCATTAGTTAGCTTCACTCTCTCTCTCTATCTCTGTGTGTGTGTGTCCGGAAATATAGTACAGTTTCTAATAGAAAGTTATATTCTATTAGAGAGTTTCTATTTTTGGATAATGTAACGTGTAATAGCTAAAAAAATCCGCAAATTCCTAACCTCTCTGTTTTTTAGCCTTTTCAACTTTTTTGACCCAAACCCTACCTTTTTCAAAGCTAAAACAGTTGAAATATCAAACACCCATAGATTTTTTTAATCAAAAAGCAAAAAAAGCTAAGACAAAAAAGTTGTTGCCAAACATACACAATATATTGTGCATTACATAATTAGTGGTAACATAAACCTTGTTGGAGGGATCGGAGCGGATAGGCGGAGATACGGAAGCAACCGACGTCAGGGATCGGTCCGTGGACAGGACGTAAGTCTTCTAGAGAGAGGTCGATCTCGGACTTCGGAACATTGTAGCCCCTATCTCTAAGCCTCTCGAAAGAGGTTCTTCTAGAGAGGTAGTAACGGTGGCTCTCTGTGCTGCCGTTGTCCATGTATGTGCTCAGGCAAGGCCCTAAGTCGCCGCTGTTTAGGTCTATCGTCTCCGGCACCACCATTTGTTAGTGGCTTCACTCTCTGTCTCTCTAGAAACTCTCTGTCTCTCTCTCTCTGTGTCCGGAATATAGTACAGTTTCTAATAGAAATTTATAAGTGAGTTATATTCTATTAGAAAGTTTCTATTTTTGGATAATGTAACGTGTACAAGCTAAGAAAATCCGCAAATTCCTAACTTCTCTGTTTTTGAGCTTTTTAAACTTTTTTGACCCAAACTCTAGCTTTTTAAAGCTAAAAAAGCTGAAATACCAGACACCTCCAAAAGCAAAAAAAACTAAGGAAAACAAGTTGTTGCCAAACATGCACATAATATATTGTGCATTAAATAATTAGTGGTGATATAAATCTTGTTGGAGGGATACTGTGCATACATGTACTTTTAAACCAAAAGATATCTTTTTTTTTTTATCTGTAGTGCAAACTCATAAAACCCCTAATATAATTCATTATGCATTAAATATTCTATTAGAAAGTTTCTATTTTCGGATATTTCAACGTGTAAAACCTACAAAAACCCGCAAATTCCTAAACTCTCTGATTTTGAGTTTTTTCAACTTTTCTGACCCAAACCCTAGCTTTTTAAAAGCTAAAAAGGCTGAAATACCAAACACCCATAGATTTTTTTTTTAATAAAAATCCAAAAGCTAAGAAAAAAAAGTTGTTGCCAAACATGCACAAATTTTATTTTGCATTAAATAATAAGTGGTGATATAATAAAAACCTTGTTGGAGGGGTCGGAGCGGAGAGAGGCAGAGATACGCAAGCGATCGATGTCAGGGATCGGTCCGTGAACAGCACGGAACTCATCTAGAGAGAGATCGATCTCGGACTTAGGAACATTGTAGCCTCTATCTCGAAGCATCTCGAAAGCGGTTCTTCTAGAGAGGTAGTAACGGTGACTCTCTATGCTGCCGTTATCCACGTACGAGCTTAAACACGGCCCTAACTCGCCGCTGTTTAGGTCTATCGTCTCCGGCGCCGCCATTGTTAGCTTTCACTCTCTTCCTCTCTCTAGAAACTCTCTCCCTCTCTCTCTCTCTCTTTCTGTGTCCAGAAATATAGTACAGTTTCTAATAATGACAGAAATGGGAAATGAATTGTGTTACTATGCTATGTGTATGACTTTTTATTCTAAACTTATTTTAAGTATGTGAATTAATTATCAGTCCTTTTTTTGGTTGAGAAAGTAAACTGGAAAATAAATGATGAAGTAGTAGTAAATACGGAGTAGCAATTAGTACTAATTACTTATCTATTGTTTAACTTTATTATCAGTGTTTTGGATGGAAGATTTAGGTCCAATATTTACTCAAACTTTAAGTCATGTTAGTCTTTTAAAATAACTCTAATTCTGTTATCGGTAAACTTGTTTCCATTTAAAAAATTGTCTTCCCGGTTTTCCGTTATATATTTTTGTTTTTGCTTTTTTTTTTCTCACGTTCCACGTTTTAGTTTTCCATTGCAACTATGATTGTTAGTAACATTAAACAGGAGATGCAAAGTAAAAATAAAATGAAACCATACATGGAACATAAAATATTGAAAATGGGAATCGGGCCTTTTGATGAAAACAGGCTTCTTGGGCAACTTCGTTCTAAAATGACTAAACGACTAGAGTTAAATGTAAATTTCTCGTTTCCCTTCCTTCTCTCACCTTTCAATTTAAATGATCCGATATCCTACCAGTTGTACACCTTTGTTCCTTCCACCCACCGTCACCTCCTTTATTTCGCTCTCATCACCTTCGTTTCATACAGATTGGTAGTATCATATATGACCAGGTCCCTTGTAGAAGCATTGCCTTCTTCGGCAGTCTCCAAAACTGATCGAATGAAGGATACTGCTCTCACAATCTCACTTATACTTTACATTAATTCCGGATAACTAACAAAGGCAATCAAGGGTGGGCAAAATCACCAGTCATTTGAAATTACATTGGGTTGGAAACCTTACATCACCTCAAATATTATTATGTTCTTTTAAAAAACTTATAGTGCTGATTTCGAGCTCAAGTCCTCGAAAAAGGAAAGATCTTGAGCCGACTTTTAAAATTTACACACTTAACCATCATATGGAGTATCCTAACCAAAATAAAAGTAAAAACTGTACATTCATCATTCGAACTGGTTCTCTCACTAATCAATTAAAACATTTTCTGAATTTTCCTGACTTCTAAACCACTCTGACTTTATAGTTTTATATAAACTAACAATAACCAACTCATTAACATACCCGTTATGGAACGAGAACATAAGCATGTACTTTAGGAAAATGTTACAAAAAATTCATCTTCCAACAAAAAATCATCGTTCCAAAACTACAAGTGGTTTTCTCCTCATCTTCGAATGCAAATCTCCAAGTAGAAAACGGATCAAGTTTGTTTCAGGGTGAGACTTATCACCAACTATAAACACATGAAATTTGTTTCCCACGTCAACCCAGCTACAACCAGGCTGCTTTTTTAATCCCTTATCTTTCATAGCAGACCTCAATTTTGCAGCTTCTCTCCATTTGCCACTCGAAGCATATATATTCGATAGTAGCATATATGTACTCGCGTTTTCTGGTTCCACCTCCATAACTTTTTCCGATACAAGTTTTCCAATATCTGAGTTCCCGTGAACATTACAACCTGCAAGAGAGGATCAAATTTTCAGTTTGTGGTTTCTATCGGTCACAAATAATGAAAACTCTGACAAAGGTTTTTTAAGGGTTCGACGATGTACGACAACTTTAAATTACATAAAGTAAAATTTTATTACTGTCATAATCAAATCATTAAATTACAAACATTTTGCTAGGACTCTTGGAAGCTAATCTGGGCCTACCAAATGAATCAGCTTTCCTTGAAAGTCTTTAAAACACGCTACAATTCTACATTACTACTAAAAGACTTTTTAAGGTAATAGTATTCGGAGTAATGCTTAATACCCAGATTAGGCCGCATACCAAAATTCAATAACCAGATCAGCTACTACAGAATAAATGATATCGCACCACAAGTTTACATATGTATAGGACACACCTTTCAAGTGTGTGGCCTATGTAACGACACAATACCTAATCTGGCTGTGGGTATACGGACCAACTCCATAACCAAACTTTGCCCATTTATAAGTACCCAGAAATGAGATTGGCTATTCTGTTTAGAAATGCTAATTTCTCACAAATGGGAAAAAGTCGCACAAAAAAAGACCACCTTATCTCTAAATAGTCTTACAAGTTTTAGTTTTTGGAAAAACTAAAGAGCAACAGAAGAAATTTGATATTTTAAAACAAAGTCCCTACGAAATTTAAATTCCTAACCTGCAAGAAGAGCACCCCACGCGGATGAAGAAGGCTCAATTTGAAGCCTTTGAATGAAGTCAAATGCCTCCTTTAGCCTCCCTGCTCTACCACAAAGATCAACTAGACACGTATAATGATCATCTCTGACTTGTATGGACTTGTCTTTCACAAGTTCATAAAAAAACATCAACCCCTCTTCGACCATACCACTGTGGCTACAAGCAGAGAGCAACGCCACGTATGTAACATCATTTGGTTTAATCCCTAAATTCTTCATTTGTTTGAATAAGTCGATAGCCTCATTGCTACATCCGTGATGAGAGTAGGCTGATAGCATTACATTCCATGATATCAAATCACGATATCTAAAACAGCCATCGAAAATTTTCCGAGCGGAACCTAACTCCCCACACTTAGAATACATGTTTATAAGCGCTGAAATCACAATCTCGCTACTTTGATGCTCAGCTTTATAAATAGTTTGGTGAATTTGTTGGCCTTCGCAAAGACCAGCTAAATAAGTACAAGCAGATAAAACACTCACAAAAGTTCCCTCGTTTGACTTGATGTCACCATCACCATAGACCATTGAGAAAAGTCTCAAAGCCTCTTCGCTTTCACCGTTTTGAGCATATCCCGTTATCATCGTCGTCCAAGATATTACATTCTTGAGCGGCATTTCATCGAACAATTTCTTCGCACTTTCTAAATCCTTATTCTGAATAAACCCTGTGATCATTGCATTCCACGAGGTAACATCTCTTGTAGGCATTTTCTTAAACAAATCAAGAGCATCTCCCAACCTCAAATTCTGTGCATACCCCGTAATCATAGCATTCCATGAGATCACATTCCTCTTAGGCATCATATCAAAAAAAGCCCTCGCTTCGTCCAAATCACCATTTCTCGACAAACCCGCAACCATCGAAGTCCAAGAAATCACATCCCGTTGAGTCATTTTAGCAAACAACTCTTTAGCCTCTTCGATCCTCCCACGTTGACAAAGCGCAGCTAAAACTGTGTTACAAGAAACTGTATTTTTCTCGGGCATTTTCTCAAACAAACTCAAAGCAAGCGCAATTTGATTATTTTGGACATACCCAGTGATCATAGTGTTCCAAGATACGACATTCTTTTGAGGCATTTCGTTAAAAAGCTTTTCCGCTTTAGAAAAAAACTTCATTCGTAGGTACCCACTAATCATGGCAGTCCAAGTGACCACATTTTTCTTAGCATCAACTCTGTTAAACAAGTGATCTGCTTCTTCAGTTTTTCCACAATACATATGAGCAGATATAATACTAGTCCAAGCAATCACATCTGGGTCAGGGATTTTATCGAACAAGCGTCGTGCTTCAAAAATTTGTCCCTCTTTGCATAATTTTGTGACCATTTTATTTAAATGTTCCATATTATCCACTCTAGGCACGGCTCTTAACTGAGTTGATGAGTGATAAAGACATAGATTGGGGTCCCATCGAAGCTTTAAACTGCATTGTAAAAGTACAACTGCTAAAACAGATTTTTGAACAGTTGCTAACTGAGTAAATACTAGCTTGGACTGCAGCTTGTTTTACAATGAACAGTAATGCACGGATAATATTGATTTAACTGAATATTCGTGGACTACTTTTGGTACAGTGGATAACATACTTTTCAATAATTTCCAACAAGAGGGATAAAGTCTTGAAGATCGGCACCTGCAAAAAGATGCAACCATAAGGAAAAAAGGGCGATATTGAAACATCACAGTACAATGAAATAAAATAACCCCCCTCTGGATACCATAGTTTTTTTAGTCAATGCCCACCTATTCAATTTTGAATTAACTGGGTACTCATATTATTTTGGCTAATTTTGATTTAAAATAGAACAACCTTCAGAGAAATTAAGTTCTCCGTCCATTTTGTAACAGTATATTTGTACTTTATGCTATCATGACATGAATGTAATCAGATTGATATTTCAGTAGGCAGTTTTCCTCAAGTGGAGGTACGATTAGCCAGAAAGAGAAACGATAACTTCCAAAATTAAAACATACAAACTTTCCTTTTGGCCAAAAAAAAAGTCTTTAATAAATTTGACCTAAAGAGCTGCTATAGGGTCTCAAAACTACTCAAAACAAACAATGCTTTGAAAAGTGAAATCTCTCAATTTAACATTGTAATGAAGTCGCTGGTTCTCGGATTAACAATGAGTGATAGAACATGAAAATTGGACCCGAATATTCTATTCGGGTAATAATCAATCCACTTTATAAATGGGTACCCAACGCTTAAATGGGTCATCCCATGCCCTTTTCATCATGAAATAAGGCAGTTATTATTAAAAGTCCAAGCCCACTTAACTAGGGACCCATATCTGAAAAGCCCCCTGAGATGAAGACATTTGTCAACATCCTAGAAGGCATAGTTGCTTATAAATAGCCAACTACCCCTCCTAGAAGAGGATGATCAAATCTATCCAAAATAAATTTATTTAAGAGCTACTACATGAGGAACATGGTGGTAACTGACCAAGTGACACTTCTTCGTCATCCGTCGATGTATCCCCATCAGTTTCCTCGCCATCAAAACGATCCTCCGAAATAAGGGCATCAAAGTTGGTCGTATGTGCGCCAACGCATGTCAACGTCTTAAGCCGCGCAGAGAATTCGGCTCCTTTAGCGACCTCGTGAGCATCCGAGACCGCTTTCCGACGAGCATCGTCGAAAGGAAGGTTGCGAGCTTCGATCATAGCTGCAGAGGCATCGTATCTAGATCGGGACAAACGGAAATACTTCACCAGCATGTTCGCTTGGGTTACCAACGACTTTAGTTTACTGAAGTATTTTTCCTTTACCCGCCAATACCGATCTAAACGACGCTCCTGAACCTTGACAACATGCTCGGAACGCCGAGCATACTCACGAAAAGAAGAAGCCTGAGTTTTCAACTTGGCCCTAAGTCGGCCACACAAATTGAGCAACTCGACATTCTTACCCAATAAAAAGATATAAGGAACCTTGACATGATCATCACTAGCCACACCAGATGGGGCCTCGTCTCGGGCGGCATAAGTAGGTCCTGGCCCCGGACTAACTAGACTTGGAGAGCCAGCCTGGTGCGACATAGTATCATGTGCCTAAAAAAAAAAAAAAAATGGGAAGAAGGGAAAAGATGAATACTCATTAAAAAAAATAAAAATAAAAAAATATATAATATATCTACGGCAAAACAAACAACTCAATTATTAATCCGATAGCCCCTCAACGGACGCTGAGGTCTCTACTACATCAGCGAAATGAATATCTCGCAATGAAACAATTTGAGTTCCCAAACGCTCACGAATGACCGCATCTACTTGGTTCAAGGCCGCCGTGGTCTCAGTTACCCCGGCCGTCGCATCAACCATGCGTTCTGCCCGGGCAACACCACTCATCCTTTTCACATGCTCAAGCACCTCTAAAGCGCGAGCTCGGGCCCAATACGCTTTCACAAAGGTTAGCAGTAGGTCCGCATCCTCGAAAACGGCACCTAGCACTAAGTTCAGGCTCGTCACACGGCCTCGGGCTTCATCACGAGATCGCCGAAGTGCACCGAGGAGTTCTTTCGCCTTACCCTTGTTCGCCTTATAATAGGCGGTCTTTTTGCTGAATTTCTCTCCCAAATCACGTAACCGAGTCGACACGTTTGAAATATGAACATTCAGATCCTCGATTTTACGACGAGCAGCCTTCAATTCAGCAGTTAGGAAAGCCTTAGACTTTTCCAGACCATCTATAACGTTACCTCCGCCACGACTAGGCGAGGCCCAGACCACCATGGCCAGAGGGTTATGGGGTACCTGACAATATTTTGTTTTCACATACTTCAAAATATGATGACCCTAGAAAAGGGAAAATCAATTCGGAAAAGCCAAACAAAAAACCAACACCACCTATATTACCACTTCTCTAAACAAATATGTTTCTAGATACAAAAGCGACCCACAATTCGGGTACCCAAAGACTTTACAATAAGCTACAGAGAAAATACTACAAGAAAATGGTCAAGGCTCCACCTGAGGGGATGTGGGTGGGGGAGTGACGGTGGGAGCAGACCGAGGAGTCGTTGGAGCAGACCCGGAATGGGGACGCGGCGCCGTCGAAGTAGTATGTCCCGGCAGCCGTGGGAGCTCCTCATCTCGGAGGTTGGCCCAATCCTGAGGTTTCGGAGGTGCACCATGAGGACAGGGGTACACCAATTCCGACCATGCCTGATCCGACAAAGGAACCTTCGCGAAATTAAGCGCGCGCACATGAGCGCAATAGACGGCGAAATTCGCCGTCATAGCGTACTTTTTCCGCTCCTCAGCATGCGCTGCTTTTAGAGCCGCAACCTCCGCCTTCTCAGCTTCCACGTCCTCCGCCAAGAGCAAGTTCTCCTCCTCTAGTTGGTCGTACTTCTCGACCATACTCTCTTTTTCCGCCTCTAATTTACCGACCTCCTCGGTCACGAGCAGGAAGTCCCCCGACACCTTGTCATAGTTCTCGCCCAGGGTTCTATTCTCGGCGACCAGTTTCTTTTGCTCCTCCTCGAAGGCCGCCAGCAGGTCCTTCTTCTCGGTCACGAGCTTCTCTTTCTCAGCCTCGAGCGTCTTCCACTGATCCCTCAGAGCAACGGAACCCACGAAAGCCTTGCCATCACAAAAAAAAAAAAATATAGACATGCAACATCAGACACCCTCCCACTAAAGGTATGACGACTTATATAACTAAATACATGCTAAACATACCCGAAGCGCACCACGGCTGGCTTGCTCAATTAACGACGCTAACGGAAGAGCAGCAATTTCCTCCGCATCCTTGAAGACAAGGGGCTTCAGAGCAGTATACCCCATCCTTACAGCCTGGGGCTGCTCCAGCAATTTCCCCTTACACCGATCAATGTAACGGGTCATCGCGACCCCGTCCACCAACACCTCTTCAGGTAGCTCGAGAACCTCATCCTCGACGCCCACCACTACATCCTCGGCAGCCTCTTTACCAACTTTCTCCACTTCCTCAGTCACCTCTTTCTCCGAAAGACCAGTCTCAGGGGCCCGGTGCTCGACCACACCCTCAATACGGGTGGGCGAGACAACAAGCGAGTCCATCATCTCCTCAATATGAATAGGCAATATCGCAGGCAGAGTCATCGTACTCTTGCCCATGTTCACCATGAGGTTGAGATGTTCGAATATGTTATCCATAGACCCCTGAAACACAATAATACCCATAGACCGGGCAAGAGCGAGGATAACCAATGGAGAAGTCAGTAGCTGAAACAAGATAACCAATGAAGCAACGAACTAGAGAACAACACAACAATCAACAGACGAGAGTCCATATAAATATACACATACCTCGCCAGTTGCAGGGACATCTTCGGGGATATTCCCTTGGGAAGTAGCCTCCTCGGTGACCGATGTATCGGTCCCCCTAGCCCTCTTCGTTGTTCCAACGACGGGATCAGATCCACGACGCTTCGAGCGAACGGTCTTTTTCCCTACCCGAGCAGCACTTCGAGCTCGGACCACCTTCAAAAATTCCTCCTCGGACTCTCTCGGAATCTCGGGGACAGGATTCCCTTTTGTCACTGGCCCCGCAGGGTATCCGAGAAGCACGGGAGCGGTACGACTAGCAGGATCCCTCGTTGATCCAGGCCCCCACCATTTCCACAGAGCTAAGAGAGTCTCGACATTGGGAGCACCGAGGTCTGGAATCATGGGAGCCTTCGTAGCAGGGCTGGGAATTTGGTGTCCAACGCAACCCCAATTACCAGAAACGATCACAACACCAAGGTTCTCCTCCTTGTTGGTATCCGGCAGACAAAAAACAAGCCGACAGAAGGCACGCATGGTCTTCAGATACGAGCTACGGCGATCAAAACTCAAAGTATAAATCCCGAACACATCCTTTAGTTCGATCGGGATTCCGGCCAACTCCGATAGCCTTTGAATACCGTTTAGGGTACGGTAACCATTCAGGGCCAGTTGGGCCGGAGCAATCTGAACGGCCTCAAAGAATGAAACCACCCACTGGTTGAAAGGAAGTCTTAAACCCCCAGTAAAGAAGGCAGAGGAAAGTACAGCTACCTCGCCGGCGGGAACAAACCCCAACACCTCGTCGTCCGATATCGGAAGCCGAGCATGTATCTTATCGGGTATTCCGGCAAGCCTCTTAAAATCCTTTTCCACGAATGGGCCCACTTGGGCCAGGCACTGGGTCAAAATTTCCTATCCAAACATCAACAAAAATCCATCAATATACTAATACACAACCCACAATAACATCAACATAAAGAAAACCCCCTGCTAACAATTAACCAACCCTACGTTTTACTCCTTTTCCCATCAGTATAAATCCAGTACATAACTCAATATCACCAGACATATATAGACAACCACGACATGTTACCAACACCATATCTACGACCACAACAGCAAATCAAATACCAGTCCTCAAACAAAAAGAAAATAATAATAACAAAGCACTTACAGTTGTCATTCTGAGCGGATACGTTCGAAACAGCAGCAAATATATCGACAATACAACGAAACCCTAGATGGAGCGGCAGCACGTTTTTCCTTTTTGGCGGGAAGAGTATACTTTAGAGAGAGACAGATATTTTCTTCAGCAAATTATGTGGTAAAAACAAAAGGGATTGCTTGGCACAGTAAAAAAGGAGTGGAGTCACAAAAAGAATAGAATAATAACCACCTTTTCGTGTGACAGAGGTTTACCTTTTTCCCAACCATAGATAAGTCAACAACCGCTGCTATTTTTAACTTATAAACGCTCCAGATTTTGCCACGTCAGCGCATATCCCACTACCCAAGGCAATTCACATCATTACACCTAAATAAACGGCCAGTGGATCCTACCACGAAAAGCTTACCGCATACGCTACCAATAATATCCCCGATTAAGATCCTCGACACCCAACCATTCCTTACCGAAACAACACACCGAACAAGGTGGACGGAGACCGTTTCTCGCTTGATGGTATTAACCATCCAGTCTAACAACGCTCTCCGGGGGGATAACCGGGCACATTGCTCGGTGTGCAATGAAAAAGAAATAAAACAGAATAGACAGAATCAAGTGTAAAGCAAAAGTTTATTCATCCACAAGGGGGGAAAAACACAAAAATACAACCAAAGAAAACTTGTACAAGAAAATACACCATCCTACTTCTTAGAACTACCCCCATATCGGCATTCTTCTTTGCCAATAGCTCCTCCAAATTCTCTCTCTCCCTAATCAAGCGATCAATCGCCATCTCGGCCTGCCGCAAGGAGTAGGACTGAGACTTGCATTTCTGTTCGGCTTTGAAACGAGCAATGCCTTCCGCATCCCAATAATGTTTAAACCTCCTAGCTTCAGTCTGAGCACACTTGAGATCATGCTTCAGCCATGACACCTCAATCTCTTTTAGCTGAAGAAGAGTCAAATCCTCCTCCCCAAAACCAGGGGGACGGGGTAACAAGAAAGTAGGCTCCTCTTCCAGAAGAGCTTTATTTTTAGAGACAGATCTAGTAATGGGAGCCATCTCAAAACAAAAGCAGGTTAGAAGAAACAAAAATTATCAACAAGAGAGAGAAAAGAAGATTGGATAATGAAGCACAAGCAATAGGGAGCATTTATAGAGTCAAAGGGCACGAGATACGAACAGATACATCTAAAAAAAAAAAAAAGATACAAGTGCCAAAACAGGAAATACATAAGAAAACCAGCCCAACCTAACTAAGGACCAATGGGTGGAAAAACCGAACTACCAGACCGAGAAAAAGCAAAACGAGCAGAGCAGTTCAACCGAGCTTGGTAGGAATCATTCATGGCAATCAAATTTTCGTTCTCCGAGATGAGTTCGGATTTCTCCCTAGTAAGAACCATGACGCGCTCCTCCAGCCGAGCATTCCTAACCATCATGTTAGCCAGGCCTTGAGGGGAGTTATCAAACTCGTCTTGAGCATGGTCCCAAATTTCCTCGGCGTCATACCAGGAGTTGGCTAGATGATTTCTTTGTAACAACAAGTAATCGAGCTGACGACTCAAGGCCGAAATCTCGGTCCACTTCACAGTCTCTTCAGGATGAGATCCGAACAAGCTCAAGGCCAGAACGCCGTACTCTTTCTCAAGCCTTGCCATTCGACGTCGGACACTAGACACCTCCGCGTCCAAACCCTTCATCTGAGCATGATATCTCCCCACAGGTTCAGACATTCTGGGAAATTGCTATAAGTACGAGAGAAAGTAGGGGAGGAGGGAAGAGCAAACAATAAAAGTAAAAGGAGAGAGGGTAGCTAAAAAAGAAAAGAAGATGAGTATTTATAGAGAAAATATAGTATGGTATTTTATGACAGTGCTTGGGAACTGGCGTATTTCCTATCATACTTGGGAGCAAGCATATTTCCTGACATGCTTGGGAGGGTGCACCTATGATCGACAGTACAGCAGAAAATAGCAAAGATATTCAAAGATATGGATTTCGGAAAAACGACAAACAACAAGTACAACATAAAAAGAAGTGCCAAAATAAAAGGGGCAAAAGTTTCTCATTAATAAAGATGGATTACATCATTGTTCATTACATCAAAAGACAATCTATTACATTGAGATCTATTACATTGGGGTCCATTACATCCGAGGATTACATCAAAAGAAAATCTACTACATCGTGTGTTCAATGGTAGAACCAAATGAGTAGACAGAATGGCCAAAGAAGATCGACAACATCAGCGGATCAGGCAAACAGCAGGAGACGAAGGAAAGAAACATAAAAAGAAAACAAAAAGGGAAGAAAAAGATGAAGAGGAACATAAAGAAGTGAAAAGAAATAAGAGTCAAAAAGAACAATGACAAAAATCCTAGAAGTAACACAAAATCCTTAGGATCACAGGATTGATTGTTACGTCGTAGTGGTGAGAAAGAAGAGAAAGAAAGAGAAAAAGGAAAAAAGTAGAGAGAACTAGAGATGATGAGAAAGAAGAGGATGAAGAAAGTAAAAGGAACACGATAAAAAAGAAAAGAAGCATAAGAAGGATATAAAAAAGAAAGAGAGATATATAAAAAAAAAAAAAAAAAACAGAAAAGAAGAAGAGTGCAAAAAGGAGGAGGAAGAAATGAAGAAAATTGAAGCAAATCAAAAGAGAAAAAAAAAAAAAAAAGAGAAAGGAAAATGGAGGTTAGGGGGTGGTCGATCGGTATCGATGAGAGGGCCCGGCAGAAACATCCCTGTCTCGAAGCGCCGAGTTTCCCCTTAGCACCTCATTCTCTTCAACTAGGGCCTGACGAGCACGTTGGCAATAATCTAGTTCGGATCTTAGCCAAGTTAATTCCCGAACCATCTCGGTATGGTGATAACGCATCACCTTTAATTCCTCCTCGGCATCCTTCAACAGTTTCAGTGCATGGCCATAGGAAGCTTCAAAAGCCTCCACTTGCAAAACCAATGCAGATTTGGTGAAAGAACTGGCCATTGTAAAAAGATTATAAGATGAAGATTCGTATGTAGGGGAAGATAATATGATAAGGGTTGTGGATGAAACCATGCTTTAAGAAGGTATTTATAGGCCAATTAGATGAGGGCTGGTATGGAGAGTCGCAACCGTTCGCCAATGGGTTCTAAGAAGCGATGGCAATTAAAAGATGTGTCTGTTCAAGAAAAAAACGTTTGGATTCCCCAACAATGCTCTAAAAAGGCGTGGGAAATTAAAAGCCACTCTTGTTCAAAAAACGTTTGGGTTCTTACCAATATTTAAAGAGGGTAAGTCATAATGGCGGCGAAACACGCGTCATTTTGGGGAAGGGAAGCAGTTCAAATAAAATATCTAAGATCTTTTGCACAAAGCTCAAGAAAGCTCTGGTGAATAAGATTTTTGTGCACAGGGCTCAAGAAACCTCAGTGGTCCCTAGATACAGAGATTAAGAAGGTTCAATGGATAAGGTCAAACACATGGCCCAAGAAAAAGCTTTAATGAAGCCACAAGCGTGCGCAGTCAAAATTAATTGCGTTGGGAAAGTAATTCAGATATAAATAAGAAAAAGAAATCTTTATTGATTGATTGATGCTTCATTACAGATAAAGCAATAAACATAAAGAAAATATAAATAATAAAATCATTTCGTAGAAGGGCCCTCTTCGTCATCCCGCTTCCTTTTCGTCCGAGCATACACTTCTTTAAGGGCCAGTTTATAAGCCCTCTTAGAAGCGATATGCCTATCTCTAGAGGCCTCAAGCTCTTTGATCCGAGCACGAGCACGGATACTGTCGAGCAAAGACCTCTGATGCTCCCTCTCCATGGCGTCTAACCGCTCATCCAGTTCGACGGCCAGACGAGCTCCCACCGACAGCCGGGCAACCCTCTTTTCGAGATAACGCACCCTCTTCACTTCCTCCTCAAGATGAGCGATGTATTCAGGAAGGTTGTCACCGTTCGTTTCATAAGGGGAGGCCATTTGTTCGTTAAGAAAGAATGAGTTACACAAAGAATACAGAGACGGTCCCCTTTTATAGGAAGAAACAAGAGGTAGATCAAAAGTCATCTCGAAGAAAGACAACCTCTTGAACTTCCCAAGAGCATTCATGGCTAACTACAGCAGTTCAAATCCAATTAAAGTCATCCAAAAAGATATCAAGAAGATAAACAGACAAGAACAAGGATAGGGAAATATTTTATTAGTTTCAAGAAACTTCGATTACAACTAAGGAGAAGACTCCCCATTCAAAAGAAATTACAACAAAAATCACAAAAAACTAATTATTTCGAGGAAGAGCCTTCTTCATCTTCATCCGAACTCGGTTTAGATCGAGCATGCAACTCTTTGAAGGCAAGCTTATAGGCCCTTTTTGCTGTCTTCTGCTTAGCCAGACAAGCATCGAGCCGCTTTATACGCTCGAAGGCCCAATCCCGATCGGCCATCGTCGCATGATGAGCAGAATCCATGTCAGACAACCTTTTCTTATAGTTTGAAACCTTGGCCACGAGTTTCTTATTCGCGGTGCGAGATTTCGTGACCTCAGTTTCTAAATAAGAAATATAGTTAAAAGAGCTCTCACCAGTAGAATCAGAGGAAGCCATTACGTCACAAGCAAAGTAGTAGTAAAATGCATGATTATGAAGGGGGCACACCCCTTTATAGGAGTTTTCCACGAAAAAAGATATTAGGATAAGTAACTACAAATGGGACCCCCCCCTTTTGGGAACCGTCATGAGTCTATTGCACTTCTCGATGAAGCATTGGGAACGACAAGACCGAAGTAATATCCTCGACAGACCGAGCATGACTCCCTCGACATGGAAAACCATGCCGATGAAGTCAGAGAGCACTTGATAGAACATGAAAATTGGACCCGAATATTCTATTCGGGTAATAATCAATCCACTTTATAAATGGGTACCCAACGCTTAAATGGGTCATCCCATGCCCTTTTCATCATGAAATAAGGCAGTTATTATTAAAAGCCCAATCCCACTTAACTAGGGACCCATATCTGAAAAGCCCCCTGAGATGAAGACATTTGTCAACATCCTAGAAGGCATAGTTGCTTATAAATAGCCAACTACCCCTCCTAGAAGAGGATGATCAAATCTATCCAAAAATTATAGTGAGAAGTTGAGAAAAGAGAAAAACTAATCAAAGCTTATCCAGTGAGGAAAACAAACCGAACAGAGAAAGAACCGAACATCGAAGAAGAAAGAGAACGATCAAAATAAGAGTTTAAATATTTAAATCAAGCGCAATTGTAGTAAGTCAATAATAATCCGAACAAGTGTAATGACCCGATCAATAATAAAGACCACGAGGTGTTCATTACTTGCAGTTAATTTATCATTATTCTATTGTTGAAAAGTCTAACGCGACCGACCAAAGTTATGGCTTTATCAATGAGTATCCAGACGATGAATTCCAATACAGGGCAACACGTATTTTTGGGGAAAGATTTTCTAATTGTCTCAAAGAATAAATATTCATAGATAAACAAACTGGAAACTGAAATGCACAAATTAAATTAAAGCTTAAAATTAAGATTCAAACAAAAGCTTAGCTCAGAATAACAGGCGAATTAGAGAGTTTACCAAAACCAAGATATAATATAATTTCAACCGATATGGAAGGGGCCGATATCACCATCACGGAGAGCGTTAGCGAAATCGTCAGCGACCGTTAAACAAGCAGTGATCCAACCAGTTAGGGATGACCAAACCATCTTCGCTATCCACACACTAGACTCCCACGACACTGCCATGCCTATCTCTCTATCTATACATGTATATATGTTTAGTGTGTATGCATAAATATAGATATAGTTATAGTCTTATAGATAACGACGTATATATATAGAGAGAGAGAGATAAAGGGAAAGAGAGATGGAGAAACACGGAATCGTATATTGGTTTCTGAGGGATGATTTCCCGGAACTGTAATAGAGTAGTAAATATTTTATTCACTTTAGTATAGTTTTCGGGATGTTTTAACTTTTACGTCTGGCTTATCACATTCTAATAGAATATTTAATTTAGCTAAATTAATTACGAAATCATGGCAGATGACAGCATGTGTGTTGATAATGTCAAACGTGATAGATTAATTTTGTTATTCTGCACCAAAATATATCATGTTAGAACAACGTTTCTCCTTAAATTTATACAGTGTGCTTATTTTTTTTATGTGTGAAATTGTGAATAAATGTTTTTCTATGATATATATTTTGATGCATAATGATAAAATTACTATCTCACGTTAACGTTTGTCAGGAACGTGCTGTCACGTGAGATGATTTCGTGATTAATTGGTACCTAAATTGTAAAGTTTTTTATAATATGGTACTTAAATTGTAAAGTTTATTATATTATGATAACCAAATTGGTAAAATTGAAACAAAGGTATAATTCTCTAAATCAAACGAGGGGTGTTTTTTTTTTAAAAGTACCGATTCATCATTTTTTTGGACATAAAAAGGTCAATTTAATCTTTAATCTACTTGATGAATTTCACAAATACCTTATTTTTTTGCAATTCGTTTCCCAATTTAATCTTTAATCTAGTTGGAACAATTACCCAGCAAATGATCCTAACCCCTCCCCATACCCATCACATTACGGAATATTTAGCACCGTTCTTTTTTTAAATAAAGCATTAGGTATGTATGTGCTTATAACTAATGAAAATGCTAGTAGATTAAGCTTAGGTTTACAGAAACAAAATGGATATTAATATACAAAATCTAAGACGGTAAATTTTAAAAAGTGTGAATTGTCATTGGTTGTTGTAATTCTTCTTTGACTCGATAAAAATAGTGACTAAATATGATATTTGTTGGACTTTGTTGAGTTAGTCTATCTCGTATTTACAAAACGTGTATTTAAATTACATGAATTACCATCAAACTTCAATCATTGACAAAATATCATGATCCGAGTATATAATATCGTATCACTTTGTAAGATTAAGTTTCAACAGTAACTCTTAGCCTCGTTTGGTTACGGCATTTGTAGTCTCGGAACTATGAATACATTCGGATTGAGATTGAAAAATACACCTCTCAGGACGATAATACCGCTCATCTCTTGTATAACAAATAACCGTAAGATCATTTGTTATCTCAACCATGTTTGCCCACCCAAACATAGTTTTTACGAGACCCACTACATTAAAAATCGGATCCCACCTTAGTCCCGTCCGAACCACACAAGTTTACACAATTGTAACAAGTAATTAACAAAATACAATCCTTATCCATGTGTTCAAGCCACACCATAACACTACCCAAATTTTCCGCTTCAAATTAATTCAAACCTTTCTCCTTCCCCCCTGAAAAAATCCAAATCACACAGCAGAACCTCACTGCTCTCTCTCTCTCTATATATCTATATCTATATACCTCTCTCTCTATATATATATATATATCTATATCTCTATGGCACCACAGTTCATATTCCCTGGGAACCTAGTGGCCCTAGAACAAGACAACTCCGGCAACGAAGACGACGGAAGTCTCTCCGCCATTAACCCCGTCGACGTCTCCTCTCTCTGCCCCTCTGACCTCGACGAATTCGTTAAAGGCTAGTATCTCACACTATTAATTTCATTAGCTTCGCCTTTTCTGTTTTATTATTTTCTTGTGAGTTTCCTTGTTAATTAGTTAGTAGGATTTCCCCCAATTTTGGTTTAATTTTCCAAATTTGCCAATTTTTTCACTCTCTGGCCCTAATTTTGCCAATTTCAACGACTCTATTTTATTACCTTCGGGTTTATTTTTATCAGAATTTTAGTTGAATTGTAAATTAGTTAGTAGGTTATCGCCCAATTTTGCTCTGATTTTCCAATTTTATTATTTTGCTTCATGCTCTGGCCCAAATTTAGCCAATTTTTACGACTACATTTATTACTTTCGGGTTTATTTTTATCAGAATTTTTAGTTTAATTATTTATTAGTTAGTAGGTTATTCCCCAAATTTGCTTTAATATCTCAAATTTACCACATTTTTCACGCCCTGGCCCTAATTTTCCAATTTGAATGACTACATTTTATTAGCTTCGGTTCTACTTTATTAGAATATAAGTTTAGCTGTTTATTAGTTAGTAGGTTATCCCCCAAATTTGCTATAATTTTCCAATTTTATCAATTTTTTTCTTCTTCTGCCCTAATTTTTCCAGTTTTTACTACTACATTCATTAGCCTCGGTTCGATTTTTTCAGAGAATACGTTTGATTGTTAATTAGTTAGTAGGTTTCCCCCCAATTCTGCCCTAATATTATAATTTTACCATATTTTTCACGTTCTAGCCCTAATTTTGCCAACTTTTACGACTACATTTATTAGCTTTAGTTCTGTTTTATCCGAATATAAGTTAGTAGTTTATCCCCCTATTTTGCCCTAATTTTCAAATTCTACCATGTTTTTTTCACGCTGTGACCTAATTCTTCCATATTCTACAACTACGTTTATTAGATCTATTTCTAGTTTTATCGGAATGTGAGTTTTAATGTTAAATTGTTAGTAGTTTATCCCTCAGTTTTGCTCTTATTTCCCCCCATTTTGCTCTATTATTCAAATTTCGTCATATTTCTCATGACGTGGCTTTAGTTTTGCATTCTTCACTACTTACTATATGTATCAGATTTGTTCCATTTTGTCAGAATACAATTTTTATTGCTAAATAGTTAGTTGCTTATCCTCAATTTTGCTCTAATTTCCCCCAGTTTGGACCTAATTCTCTTTACTTTGCCATGTTATTATCTCCCTAAGTTTGCCTTATCTTACTATTACATTCATCAGAATTTGTTTTGGTTTTATTAGAATATGAGTTTAGTTGCTAATTAGTTAGTAGGTTATCCTTCAGTTGTGCTCTAATTTCCCCAGGTTTCCCCCTAATGTTCAAAATTTGCTATCATTGTTTGTCCCTAATTTTGCCATATTTACTAGTGCATTCGTTATGTTCTAGTTTTATCAGAATGTGAGCTAAGATGCTACACTTTTTGCTATACTTTCACCCAATGTTTCCCTAATTTCCTTACTTTGCCCCGATTCACTAAATTTTGTCGTAATGTATTCAAGTTGTGACCCTAATTTTCTCTTTTCCTTATTTCTTCTAAATTTATACCACTACATTCATTAGATTTGGTGCTAGTCTTATTAGAACGCGGAGTTGAGTAAAGTATTTGTAGGTTATTCACCGATTGCTGTATTTCTCCCAAAATTTCCCTTATATCCCAAATTTTCCCTGATTTCAATTGTTGATGCTGATTCCTTTGATTTTACTATAACATTATTTTACTTCATGGCACTAATTTTGTCCAGTTTTTCCATAATATCCCCAAATTTGCTCTTAACTCTTCTATTTCTCTCCACAGGCGTGTCCTTTGATCTCTCCGACAAGGAGGTCTTCTGCATCGAAGAGCAAGATGTGTTCGACCGCGTCTACTCGCTAATCAAAGGCTTCAAATCCTTAACCCCGGCTTCAAAATACAACCTTGTTGAGAGCCTTCGATCCAACCTCAGTGTTCTTCTCCCTAACGTCGATTTACTCTCACGTGCTTCAGCCCCCGGTGAGGATGATGACGAGGCACCTGTGCTTGACCGTGTTGCTTCTCATAGAAACGCATTTAAGATATATACGTTCTTCCTTGTGCATATAGTTCTTATGGAGGAGTCCAGCACTGGGTCTATTAATGTTACCAAGGTACCCTTTCTAAAAGTACAATTCTACTTATTTGTGAAAGCTAGGCTAGATTTTTTTTTAGAACTTGTTTAGCTGCTGTTTGATCAAAATTTAGCTAGGCTAGATTTGTGAAAGTAAAATTTCATTGATTTATGAAATCTTGGCACGACTTTCTTTATATTTGGACCTATTTTAGCTGTTTTTTAATCAATTAAGTTTACTTTTTTTGTGTGAATGATAAAAGATATGGGTTGATTCAGCTTTGGTCAACAAGAGAAATACAACTTGTTAGTAAACAGCAAAAAGTGAGTTTAGAAAGTCTGCGTAGTCAATGATATAGAGGAAGAAAAGAAAAGAAAAGAAAGTTGTTTAACCCTAATCCATACCATAGGTGTGCACATTTGCTTAGAAATATAAATGGGAGTGAGCTAGGTTATGAAAACACTGCTTTGGGTTGTTTTAAGGGTGGCTAATAACCAGTGATATAGAGAAAGACACAAACAGATCATTGTATCCCTTTGAATAAATTGAAAAGTTATAATTTTTTACTGACTCGGAGCAAAAATAGATGATGTTTGATATCTAGCACTCTAAATCAAGTCTCACTCTGAAATGCACAGAAATTATTCACATTTGTCCTCGTATTGTGACTAATTCTCTGTCTAACAATGCTTCCAAGTTGGTCCCTTCAATGTAATTTTTGTTTTTTGTGAGACAAGGATAGATATTTTCCCTTTCTCCGAGATTAGCCTTTTTCTTTTTGTATCTCCAGATGGGCTTTACAGTTTTCAGAAGAAGGAAAAAGATTACTTCAGTAGTAGTATTCATTAATAGGGAAATTAGGGTTGCTATGGTTATATGGGCATAAAACAGGAAGCTTTTAACATTGTTCACGTGATCTACATGTATTTGCTAAGTTTATGAACATCCCTACACTGGCAGAAAATATATTTAGTTTTTACAGTCCTGTCCTGATGGTATGGGTACGTTATTTTATGACCAATTATTACCAGGATGAACTAAAAAGCAGCTTAAGGCGTTATTAATTTATCATGAAAATCATCTTTTTGTGCTTCTGGGTGACTTATGACGTTAATCTGTGTAGCCACATCACTATAAAGGAGCCTATTTATGACGGCTGCATTTGGGTATCATACGTTATAAATTTGTGTATTCTAATGTTTTTAACTAGTCAATAGTCGCTAAAAAATAAAACAATAAGAGAAATGATGGATTAGAGTTTTTTGTTATTGATTTTAGGTGGCGGCTAGTAGTCGGAAGAAGCTGCCTATGAACTCATGGAACTGGGAACCCCAGAGGGGCCGGATACTAAACTTAATTGCCAATTCTTTAGCAATAAACCTCTCATTGTTGTTTGGATCAGCAGACCCTGATGAAAATTATTTGTCTTTCATTATGAAGTAAGTTGAAGTCCTATTTTTTCCATCAGCTAAATTTTCATTATATCTGTATATTTAGCTTGATTCTAAAACCTCCGATTCCTGCTTCATTGTAGAAATGCCTTTTCTATGTTTGAGAATGGAGCGTTATTAAAAGATAGTGAAACAAAAGATGCTTTATGCCGAATCATTGGGACTTGTTCAACCAAATATCATTACCTAGCTCAATCTTGTGCTTCAATTTTGCATCTCATTCATAAATACGACTTTGTGATCACCCACTTAGCCGATGCTATTGCTGGAGCTGAGAGTAAATACGCTGATGGAAGCTTAGCTAGCTCCCTTATCAGAGAGATTGGAAGAACTAACCCAAAAGACTATTTAAAGGACACTGCCGGGGCTGAAAGTATTGGTCGCTTTTTAGTCGAGCTTGCTGATAGGCTCCCAAAGCTAATGTCGACCAATATTGGTCTCTTGGTCCCACATTTCGGTGGTGAATCTTATAAAATTAGAAATGCTCTTGTTGGGGTGTTGGGGAAACTTGTTGCGAAGGCTTTTAAAGATGTTGAGGGTGAAATGAGCTCCAAATCTATTCGTCTTCGAACTAAACAAGCGATGTTGGACATTTTAGTTGAGAGGTGTAGAGATGTTTCTGCTTATACTAGAAGTCGTGTTCTTCAAGTTTGGGCCGAGCTATGCGAAGAAAAGTGCATACCTATTGGTCTATGGAACGAAGTTGCAGCTGTAGCTGCAGGGAGATTGGAGGACAAGAACGCGATTGTTAGAAAATCAGCATTAAATTTATTAATTATGATGTTGCAGCATAATCCTTTTGGCCCCCAACTTCTTATGGTTTCTTTCGAAGCAACTTTAGAAGAATACAAAAAAAAACTAAAAGAGCTTGAACCAAATGGGCCTGCAAAGACAGTCCTCGATGGAATATCATCAGAAAATGATTTTTGCAATGAAGATGGTGAAATTGATAATAATGACACCGAAGTGGTCTCCCAAGACCAGCAAGAGAGTTTCACTGATAGTGTCTTGCCTAATGATGATGAGATTGTTGGAGATAGTTCAGTTCCAGACTTGGGTTTGGAGCAAACAAGGACTTTGGTTGCATCTTTAGAAGCAGGGTTGAGATTCTCCAAGTGTATATCTGCGACGATGCATATCCTTGTGCAATTAATGGCTTCTTCTTCTGCAACCGATGTTGAGAATACAATCTTATTATTAATGAGGTGTAAGCAATTCCAGATAGATGGCTCAGAAGCCTGCCTTCGCAAGATGTTGCCTCTGGTAAAGACTTTCTGATATTGTTCTTTTTTTTAATCTAGGCTTCAGATTATTACCTTTATTATTTATTATACGTTTCACAAATCGTGAGTACTGATTTTTCTTGCTGCCTGCAGGTATTTTCACAAGACAAATCTATATACGAGGCTGTGGAGAATGCATTCCTTACTATATATTTAAAGAAAAATCCCGTGGAATCTGCTAGGAATTTATTACATCTTGCGGTCGATTCAAACATTGGAGACCTTGCAGCACTAGAATTTATAACTGGGGCCTTGGTTTCAAAAGGAGATATAACTTCTAACATGGTATGTCTCTTTCTTCCTATTGAAAGCACTGATAATTCATAAAATTAAATAACAAAATTCTAGTTGAATTGGTTTTTTCATTGACAATTAACTGCAATGACTTTTATCTTTTGCTTCTGCAGATATCAGCACTGTGGGATTTTTTTTGCTTTAATGTTAGTGGAACCACTGCTGAGCAAAGCCGTGGTGCTTTGTCTGTTTTGTGCATGGCCGCAAAATCATCACCGAGAATTCTTAGTTCCCATTTGCAGGATATTATTGATATTGGATTTGGTCGTTGGGCGAAAGTAGATCCTTTGCTTGCTAGAACAGCATGTCTTGCTTTGCAGAGGTTATCCGAGGAGGATAAAGGAAAATTGTTATCAAATAATAGCAGCAGGGTGTTCTCCATTTTAGAAAGTTTAGTAAGTGGTCTTTGGCTTCCAGAAAAGATATGGTATGCTGCAGCTGATAAAGCAATATCAGCAATATATGCCATCCATCCAACTCCTGAAATTTTGGCTGCTGATCTCGTGAAGAAGTCTATTCGGAGTGTACTTAGTTGCTACAGTGAAGATGAATTGCAAAATGATAATGGGAGTGGCGAGGGAAACGGTAATGGCCTTACAGAAGTTCAAGTTACAAGACTTAGTAGATGTTTATTTGCTGTTAGCCAAGTTGCCATGAATCAGTTGTTGTATATTGAGTCTTGTGTGCGGAAAATAAGGAAGGATAAAGCGAAGAAAGAGAAATTGGATGCAGATAGCCAGAACACTGATCCTAATCGTGCAACAACTGCTGAATCTGCAAAGGTGAGAGTGATGGTTTGTTTTAGAGAGTGAGCATAATCATAAATGACATTTAATTTTTAACACTGATTTAGTTTGAAAAATTTTAATTTTTTTTAATTATTGTTACTATCACTCTATATTCTAAGAAGTTCCTTTTCTGTTTCTCAAGGACAATGGCATAAATGCCGAGTTGGGTATTGCTGCTTCTGAAGATGCGATGATTGATAGTATTTCAGATAGAGCAGAGAAAGAAATAGTGTCAAGTGGTTCTGCTGAGAAGAACTTGATTGGACTTTGTGCACCTTTCCTGTCAAAACTATGTAGAAATTTCAGTCTGATGCAGAAGGTAAATAGGTTAAAAAATGTATTAGTTGAATATTTACCGAAACGTTAAGAACTTGAATACGCCGTATTGTTTTTCTAAAATATGATATTTGCTGGGATGTTTAAGAGAATCAATCGTTTATTCAGTGAAATATCTAGGTTTACATACACTAATGCTTAAGAAATTAGTAATTGCAAAAGAATCGTTGCTTGAGGTTCTGCCCTCTTATTCTCAATATCTATACTAACTAGCAACTTTTACTCCTCTGCACCCTTCAGTATCCAGAATTACAGTCATCTGGAATGCTTGCTTTGTGTCGTTTCATGATTATCGATGCAGAATTTTGGTAATATTCACGACCCTCCTCTATTATGTTATTTGTGTTTGAAACAGAAATGATTTATATTTTCATTGCCCACCAGCAATTCGAATCTGCAGCTACTCTTCACTGTTGTTGAGAGCTCCCCGTCGGAGACTGTTCGCTGTAATTGCACTATTGCAATAGGCGACCTGGCTGTCCGTTTTCCTAATTTATTGGAACCATGGACAGAGAATGTATATACTCGACTAAAGGATGATTCAGTATCTGTTCGAAAAAATGCTGTACTTGTTCTTTCTCATCTCATTTTGAATGACATGATGAAGGTTGTAGACTTTTCTATATCTAATTATTTTAAGATTTTGGTGGCTATAAGTAAAAGATCTGACTAGGTTTTGATTGTTTAATAGGTGAAAGGCTATATAAATGAGATGGCTGTACGGTTAGAAGATGAAGATGAAAGGATTTCAAGTTTAGCCAAACTTTTCTTTCATGAGTTATCCAAGAAAGGTATTATGTCAGTTCTGGACTTTATTGCGTGTAGTTTTTGTTTTGCACAGCTAGGTCATCTTATAGTTTTCTTTGTCGATAATAGGTAATAATCCGATATATAATCTGCTTCCCGATATTCTTGGCAAATTATCCAACAACAACTTGGGGCGAGAGTCTTTCTGCAATATAATGCAGTACTTAATTGGTTCCATAAAGAAGGTTTGTGACTCTTAGTCTTATTCCAACAGTCACATGTCCATTTGTTAGCTTTACATAATTTGAAATGAAATTGTTCCAGGATAAACAAATGGAAGCTCTCGTGGAGAAGCTTTGCAATAGATTTAGTGGGGTCACAGGTAGGTCTATTTTCAATGTTTTTCATCTTCTCCTTTCCTTTTTGATCTTTATATTCCGTTAGTGGTAGTCATTTTACCATTTTCTATTGGTTTGTTTCAAATTAGCCTGGTATCATGGTTTTTCTTGCTTGTGAATCAAGGTAATGACCAAAGTATGTAATCAGCTGTTGTGACAGAAGTAGGTCTTCGTCACTGAGTGGTTATCATTTTGTTTCAGATTGCAGGCAATGGGAATATATATCATATTGTCTTTCTCAGCTGTCATTTACGGAGAAGGGCATGAAGAAGCTAATGGAGGCATTCAAGACATATGAACATACGCTGTCCGAGGATTCCGTGATGGATAATTTCAAGAATATTGTGAACAAGGTACCTATTGTTGCGTTTTTTATATGAATTTTAAGTTTAAAGGTTCATGTGTGTTCTTAAAAAGATAAACGAGTGGATAATGCCAATATTTGCTTCATGGTGTTGTCTTGAATCAGGCAAAGAAGTTTGCTAAACCAGAATTGAAGTTGTGTATTGATGAGTTTGAAGAAAAGCTTGTGAAATTTCATATTGAGAAGAAGGAACAAGAGCGTGCTACCAAGAATGCTCACACACATCGTCACAAGATTAACAACCTAGAGAAGAATTCAATCGCTAGAAATAGAGATGAGTACACAGAGTCTCTCGATGATGAAGATGTAGAATCTAAGACTATAGTTGAAGAAAGAGAAGAAACTCGAGCCGGTGAAGGTGAAGAATCTGGAGCTGATGAAGGTGAAGAATCTACAGTTACTGAAGGTGCAGGACCTGAACTAGATGAAGGTAGCTATACAGTTTATGTTTCTTAGAGTAAATGTTAGTTGAATCATATTTATTTCTTCCGCTGAAAGTCTGAATCTGAGGCAACTGTTTCTGAGTCAGCTTACAGAAATCAGTAGGGCAAAAACTTGAACAGGAGATGAAATGAAGTAAATAGGGTATCTTGGTTTCGGTTAAACTAATGCGCCGGACAGAGAAGAGGACAATCTAATCAGATAACTCAAAGTGTCTCAAGTAAATGTAATATTTATGAGAATACTATAATTAAGGAGAGAGGGGGGGGGGGGGAGTTGAATTAAATCAACCCGGACCAAATTAAACCTAACTAACCGTAACTGAAGTAAAATACTTGATTTTTGCTGTTTCGAAGCCAACCAAATCGACCGTGATCAACCCTATTGACTGCCAGAGTTTTTGGCACATGAACTGACTGCCTCTCATCTTGGTTTTAAGAAATTTGAACACTAACAGGTCCAATGGTTTTTTTGTCGGTTTATGATTGGAGGGCCTGTATCCTCCTTTTTAAAAAAAAAACATGGTCCTAATATTATAAATATTGTTACCATTTTCACTCCCTACTCATGCTTTGGCTGAACAATTTTGGCGTGTGGTGAGTCCTAGCAAATCCACCCTTTTATTAATACGGAGTAGTAATTACTTCACTCGTATAAGTTTATTTTGCAGTATTTACTGTCTGACCTTGACTAAGATGTCAAATGTTACAGAATCAAACGCTGAGTTGGATGAACTTTCTCATGCTTCAAGTGAAGTGACAGAGATGAGACAATCTGATGGTGAAGCTGAATCTCCTTTCGTTCCGAGAACAGGTTATAAGCTTGTTACAACTCTCTTTAATTTTTCAAGTATATTGTAATGATAACAACAACAATAAAAATTACGTTTCCATGTAAAGCTACCAGTAGTTATTTCCAAAAGTGATCAGTGAAATCATCTGCTCTTAGGTACCTCTAAATCAAAGGCCACAAAATCTAGGGTCGAAGGTCAAAATGGTGAAATCAGTAGTTCAATGACCGCTAGGACTAAGGAAAGGTCAAGGAGAAAGGTGACTGACTTTTTGTGGTTTCTGCTTTCAGTTATTTTTCTGTCGGAGATCGGAGTTTATTTTTCTGCATCAATTGTTCTGTCTGAATTTTGCTTTAAGAAGCATGTTCAACATTTTTGGGGTTAAATGTATACTTATTCTCTTTAGTTGCATGGACATTCTCAGGCTTTAAGTGAGGTAGCAGATACAAGACCTAGTAACAGTGAAGCCAAAACTCCATTTATTCGTACAACAGGTATTAAGCCCTATACTTATACATCACTTGATTGTAGCTTTGGATATTACTGATCTGTTCATGTAAAATGTTATCGAATGCATTTAAGATGAAATCAGCTTTTTCTCAGGCACTGCTAAACTGAAGACCACAAAATCAAGGATGAAAAATCAAAATAGTGGTAATACTAATTCAATGGCGGCTACAGCAATTAGCAAGTCAACGAGAAAGGTTGTACCAGTGCTTTCTATTTTAAATTTGTTTGCGCAAGTCGTGGTATTATTTGCACAGAATTTCTCAAAAGAATTGTCTTAATTTGTTTCGGTTTCCAATATGCAGGCAGAAAAGAGTGGTGAAACATAGCAATAATGTTTGAAGATGATTTTGTTTATCAAATGGGAATATCTCATTTAATTGTTTGTTGTCTGGTCGTTTCTGTAGCTAGACGGGTAAAAAGAAACTGCTTTGGTTTATTTTGTTCCTCTCTAGTCTGTCTGTGCTTATGTAATTGTAATCTCATGGCTCCATGCTCATTTTGTATTCGCTGTACATACTATGTTCATTCCATGAGAAAAGTATTTACGCTACATTTGATTTGAAGAGAAAAAAAGGTGGTGTTATATTTACATATTGTGCGTTGTATATTTGGAAATTAAACAGAAAGTGCTATTTTCTCCCAATTCTAGAACATTTTCTGTGTTATAGTAAACAAAGTATAGATCACTTGAAGTCGCAAAAGTAAAATAAAAGTATTTATTTGATTCACTAGAATATTCAAAGCCTACTTTTTTCTCAATAGCCAAACCAATCTGACAAAAAATAATAACAAAAAATAATAATAACTAAATCAATCTTAAGGTTCACCAGCTTATTGTAATGATAATGCTTTTGCAAGTTTACCCCTGGTGAATAATCGATTGTTCATACTCTCACGAAACCCACTACTATTAAATATGTGCAATTGACAAATATTATTTCCAACCTAAATTTTGTGTCTCACCATTTCTTAGGAGCTTTTTACATGAACCCTATCTTATCCAAGCCTGTCGGAACCTGCACAAGGAAAGAAAAAAATGTCAATGAACATTTAATCAAGAATAGTTTGCAACAAAAAATAGTGCATGATATGAAGATTCTACCGGATCTAAACAGTACTAAGTTTTAATTAAAGGCTTCCAGTTTTAATTTAAAATACAAATCAGCTATTTATATGTTCCACGTGAGAGGGAAAAGGGAGAAAAAAATAGGTAGATAAGGCTCTCGACAATCTTTATCATATCAGGCTAATAGCAAAAAATAGGTTCTGTAATACCACATAAAAGCAGTTTTTGTTCATGTTCTTAAAAAAATGTTGTTCTAAGAACAGAAACCATATGAAATCAATTTTCAAAATAAATCTCACAGAAAATTCTCAATACACGCCAATTCCAAGACACTTGGAGAGTGGGAGGACAGACCTGAGACATTGGTGAAATCTGGATGCAGGTCTGGAAAACTGAAATTCCACGGAATCTCCCCTAAGAGAGCATCATTTAAAAGATTGGACTCCAGATCAGTAGCATCGCCGTTTTCATACAAGGATTCAAGGGTATCTTCGTCATTATCAAAGTTGTAAGTAGTGCCCATGTAAGCAGATTCCGGTTTCATGATTTTCTCATTCATTCTTTGAGGCTTTCCAAAACTTAAGTTATGGGCCAAGAGATTGGACGAAAGCCCCACACTTTCAGCATGGGAAGCTAATTCGGTACCATTTTGCAAATATGAATTTAGAGGTCGGTGGATGTTATCTGTCTCGAAAGCCGACCTGGTTTGAGCCCGTGCATAGCATGCCTCTAAGGTTTCAAAAACAGAAAATAAACTTTTAAGGATTGAGTCTTGCAAGTAAAGAGTTACTAACTGGTGTAGAAAACTTAAAAACAAAATAATGAAGTAAAAAGAACAAGATATCGAACAGTGTCCTCCTCTAATAATCAGGAAAATTAAATTTTGTTATTTAAAAATTGACATATAAGCTCAACAGCTCAATTTCTCACACAATTTCACCACAGCTCAAAATTTAAAGACATGCCTTTTTGAAAGGAGTTAGTTAATCTGCTAACAAATACCATATTTTGGAAAAACTGCTGAATGGCAAATCAAGTAAATAAATGATGCAGGATGGTAAAAGGTAATACACTCCAAGAAAAATTGCACAGCAGTAAAGTATCCAAATCTCGAGTTCTCTCGATCATTTAAAAGCAATCTTTGTAGTTAAGGTTAAGTCTTACAATACGATCATATCCAAATTCTGAAAAATTAATCTGTCGCTAAAAAACATCTAACCAGAGAAGTCAACAATTCTTAACTTGTGGACATGCTACAAAAAGCCTACTAAATGAAAGCACAGGTTCCAAGAAGTGGGAACAGTACCATTACAAACTAAGCCTTAATGACAAGAATTTGGGGTCCGCTAAAAAGGCGGAACAATATCTTCGCTAAATATGTGGATCAAAGTTAATTTGACATACCTGTAGGTGCGGAAACCATTTGTGATGGGAATGATTGACGCAATAGCTCAGCATGCTGCAGAAGCAATTGGTTGAAGTACGTTATTTGATCCTTCACCATTAACCGCAAATGATAAGCCTTGAAAAATTCCTCATTTTCTTCTACAAGCTTTTTCCAAACTGGTGGAGAAGCATGGTATACATTGCAGATCAAGAGTTTTATTTCATTGGGATATAAAAAACACAAAGAATTTCATATTTATATGAATAAGTAAATTGATGAAGATTACCAAGCTCAGTATACACAGGTTCTATTTTTTCCTGCTCCAAGAGAGTTTTGACGACTTCTTTTTGGCTCATGTACGACTGAAGGCATAGCTCTACAAGGTTTTGCACCTGAAATTGAATAGGCATAAAAATACCATTAAACTGGGCCCAAAAAATAGAACAGCAAACACAATTTGAGGAATTTATGTACCACAAAAACAGAAAATTAAATGTTGCAAGTACAGCTCTATTTGCAAGAGATTTTATGCTAGAGGTACTCAAATTAAAATGCAACTAAAGACTATCGTAAGATCAGTTCCCGGATTCCTTTATACAGAAACGGGTTAGTGAGTTACTGTTCTGTACCCATGAAGAGAACATCTTTATCTTCTGTTGTATTGGTGTTTAATACAAACTACTGAACTCCACGGGCTCATATTTATCGTCCACTATAATATCTTCTAATTTGTTTTCCAGCATACCTATAACCCACCAGTACTCCTCTATATATGTTCCTTCAAATTAAAGGTACGCACCATAGTTTTTTATATAAAGACCCAATCTTTCTCAAGGAGACTTTTAAGAAATGAGGCAATAGCCTTTTGGAAGCAACGAACATCAGGAGTAGGAAAACATCGAAAACATTACAAAAATATACATAAAAAAAGACTGATAAATCGTAGTATAACTTTTAGAAGAGCTTAGGGATTTGGTGAAATCATTTTTAGAAGACCATGTACACCGCTTTGTTTTTGTACTCACTCACATTCACAAAAGAAACACACAAGTTCATGTTAAAACTTAAAAGAAACAAGTTTGACCTTGCTACCCATGAATTTTTTTCCTTGAAAAGAATAACGAGAAAAGGTGGCATCTTTGTGCCAAACCTAAATAGAAAATACAAAACCAATCTAAAAAAATATTCAATTTCCAGCAGAGGACAAGTTAGTCCTGTACCAAAACTTTAAAGCATTAACTCCTCGTAGTGCTTCCATCAGAGGGAAAATCAAAGAATATCCAAAAACTGGAAAAGAAAAAATGCAGATGCAAGTTTTACTCTCGTATTCAGAACTCCGCAATATTTACCAAGATAGCAAAATAACATCAAAAAAGGAAATGATAAATTGAATTCTGATCTTACTCGTTGTACGTCTTCACATGAGATTTTTTTGACCACTTCACTAGACATTTCTTCCAAAGAATGAGTATATGCCAAAAACCTTCACAAGTAAAAAGATTCAACTTGATCCCACCAGATTTTGCGGAGGAATGTATAACGCACACCACCTGAGTTAAATGCACAGAATGCAACGTTTTAGTTGAGCAAAAAAAAAAAAGCAGATAGATCCCATAAAATATAGTTTTTCGAATCTAAGAAGTATAAAATGCTTTTAAATTATTTGACCCAAAAAAAAAGGGTTTGACATTTGGAACGTCTAAACCATGTAAACACCCGATACCTAGCCAAATTATTGTTACCCGTTTAAATGGGTTAAATAAAACATCTGAATGCGTATTTTTCCAAATCTGGACGCCGTTCATAAAAACTAAAATGGCAGTGTTATTGTTCTTGCAGCCTGCAAGAACAATAACACTATAAACTCAGAGCCCCACCTAGATTAACTCAAGCTCAGTGACACTCTTCAATTGCAGACAAGCTTAGAAAATGAAACTAGCAATCCACATAAAATGATAAAACAGAATAAAAAAAGTGTGATCAGCGTGTTCTGGCCTTAAACAGTCAACATCAACAAAATTGTCTTGCTGACTGCTAGAATGAGCTTAAGAGTGGGTAAACCCTCAAAGATTCTCTAATTATCTTCATAATTCTACAGATTATAGACTTTGAATATACATCTAATACAAAACATAAATCTAAATGGCTCGACCTCACTGTCATCAATCAGAGTCAAAAAAGGGACTATAAAAACAACTTTTTACAAGATCATTGATTCTAGGGCTTATACCATGACGAGAAAAAGACCAATTCCCTACCTAAATCTTACATAAGGGTCACAACCGAAATAAATTCCTACTAAACTTGCAAAGAATAAAAGCTTTGAAGAAGAAAAATGGTATACAAACACATAAAAACTGTAAAAAAATAAAAATTAGCAGCGCATACTTGGTCTATCACAGCCAACAGAAAATTAAACTAAAAACTTTTCCAAATAAAATCCCTAAATCGATAGATTCAGTAGCACCCTAGGTAGCACCGGTACGCCGGTTTTTGAAATTTTCCCGTACCCGGTACCGGTACGGCAAAATCCGTACCGGGTATGGCAAATACGTACCGGCAAAATTTTAACTGGTTTGATGGTCTGGGTACGGCGCCGGTACGTGACCGGTACGGTTTGGAAATTTTTATGGTTCAAATATTTGGTGGTTTTAACTAGTAATATATGTATAAAATTACCAAATCTACCATTACACTTAAAGTATATTAGAGAGGGCCCTTAGATTCTAAAAATTTGTACTAAAACCCATAGAATTGAAAATAGGCATTATAGAAATATTACAATTTTATTTAATTTTCATATTATTGTATAAATTCATCCAAAACTTTCAAAATATTAAGACTAAAAATCCACAAAACTAAATAATATACAAGTTGATCTATTTAACTTGAAAATATGTAACATAAATATTAAATATAATTATTATATATTGAAGTACCGTAGCCGTGCCGTACCCAAAATTTTCAACTTTTGCCGTATGGGCGTACCCGGGCGTACCCATACCGGTGCAACCTTGGTAGCACCGCAATAAACAACAACAAAAAAAAGAGGAAAAAAAACAACAGCTCCACAAACCAAAACAAATACTACTCAACAAGTACACAAGTTTACAAAACCCTAAAGTAGAAGAAAAACCCAAGCTAGAAAGATTGAAAAGATCAATTTATGAAAAATAAAAACTTAAGCTACAAAGATAAAGATTATCAATTTATGAAACCTAGTCTAAAGAGAAAACCCTAGCTAAATATAAGACTTCAATATTATTAATATATCAAAAACCTTAATTAAAGACAAAACACAGAACACACAGAGAAGAAAAAAAAAACACAACTTTTACGAAACCTAAATTAATAAAAACACTCTTCGAGAACACCATGAATATATAGAAAAACAAAATCCATCATATCCATAATAAATAATCTCGAGAGAACAAATGAAAATAGTATAAAAATTTTAATGTGGGTTTAATAATATTACCTGGTTCTGATCAGGAGATTTCTGAGAATTTGATTTTTACACTTCTCTATATGATGAGGAGAGAGAGAGAGAGAGAGAGACTGTGTTTGAAGTAGAGTAAGATTCTTTTCGCCAAATTAAATTCTCGGTAAAAATACTCCTAAATTGGTATCGAAACTATGACCTTTTACCAATTTAGTATTCATACTAACCTATTTTTGCAAATTTGCAAATGGCTAAATCGGTAACTCCGTCTATCAGCTTTTAGCAATTTAGCATACGAGTTACCTGTTTTTTCAATTGGCTAAGTCGGTAAACAACCTATCATCTTTTAGCAATTTGGTATCCATGCTACCTGTTTTTTCAATTGGGTAAATCGGTAACCAACCTATCAGGTTTTAATTATTTAGTATCCAGGCTAGTTTCTTTTTCAATTGGCTATACATGTTTTGAATTTAACATTTAATCAAGCCACTTATGTCTGATTAAACATTATAGATTGATACCAAATCGGTAAAAGTTGATAAAACATAGTATTAGTTTGGTCACATGTATTGTAAGTTAGATACCACTTTAGTAAGAGATGATAGTATAGGGTATTAGATGGTTTTTTTCAATTAAAAATAGAGCAGGAAGAAACAAGAGTGTCTTGATTGAAATTAAAACATTAAAGTTGGATACCAATTTTGAAAATTAGATAACTTGAATCCTAAATTGCTAAAACTAATAGATTGGATACCAATTTAGCATTTTTTTTCCAAGTATTACCAGTGTAATTTTAATCACACAACAATACATTTGGGTCACTAGTATAATTAACAGAAGTACAATTCTCACCCTTCAAATTCATGTCAATAGAGTTTGATACAAAATCAAACCCACTAAATCTAAATAAGGATCAAATTAATAAAGAAAAAATTATGATTTAATCTGTTTGGAAATTACAATCAGAGATGAGTTTGGATGGACTTTTAGGGATTAGAGTTTAAAATTACTGTCAATAAAGTTTGATACAAAATCAAACGCCACTAAATCTAAATAAGGATCAAGTTAATAAAGGAAAAATTATGATTTAATCTGTTTGGAAATTGCAATCAGAGATGAGTTTGGATGGACTTTTAGGGTTTAGAGTTTAAAATTATTGTGTATGAATGCATTAAGTAGAGAATTGTACTAATATAAAACTAATTTGATTAAACAAATTAAATAACTAATGTGGATGAGTAACTTTTTGTGTACATTCGTCCGGTCTATCAAAAATTGGTAAGATAACGAGTTTAAGCTAAGCAGAAAAATGAGACATGGTATTTCATTATTTCTTATCTCATCAAAAATAATACAGGAATGTTCTTCATCGTTGTCCTCACATACTCATGGAGTCATGTTAAAGAGCATTTTGTTATGTCCACACACCACGGTTTTGCTTATATCGAACCAGGCTCGTACGACTAGGTGTCTAGGTCTATTTATCCAATTAAAATTAAAGTTAAGTAACCACTATGGAAATTAACCGCTCTCTTTTCTTTTTTTTATAATCAGAAACTCTCATTTGAAGGTAAACCTGTTTCGCTGGCGTCAGAGTTCGATACTTGGTGGTAAGCGTGGTATAGTCGTTTACCAACCACTTGGACCAACCACTTTTGCTCAAATTAACCGCTCTCTTGTACACCTATAAATAGCAGGTTGATCCACAACCCTCACAAGTTAATTACTCACTTGCATACAACATACGTTCATCCATTAAATGAGAAATTTGGCCGTCCTAGGGCCATTCAAACCGGTCGATCCCCGGTCACCCACCCTATTCCAGGTTTCACAAGGAGCATTCAGATCAGTCCATCTACCGACTGACTCGGATTTTATTGTGCGGATATTTGAGCTTCATCGGTAACTAATCTAAAACATAGCTCTCGAAAGATATGCATATACTTACGAAGAAAAAGGCTAGGCACATTTAAAAAAACAAAATTATACATGTGTATCATTACAACTTTCAGCTTAAATTCCGCGATGCAAGACAAATTAAGGAACATCGATACAGCACAAGGCTGGAAATGTGAGGAGAAATACTATGTAGCCAAAACCTGACGAACATTGGTATAACAAAACGTTCAAAGAAAAAGCGCACACACGCCTTTAAATACGGATTAGAAAATAAAGATCATGTATGTGACTATTGTCGCAGTTTTTTGATTAAAACAATTGGCAAATAGAAAAGGGAGTATCACACTGCCGAATACAGAATATGTAGCCAAAAAGGGACGAAGAGTAGCAACCAAATTGATTACTTGTCATATAAATCATAATCAAAACAGTAAATTTTCACGATACAGTTCAAATCAACGATAAAGAATTACGAAAATCCATTTATGAAGCTACAAAAAGAATACGGAACAAAAGATAAAACAGCTTTTATTAAGTTGTTTGGCTGACCAGAAATCAGGTACTAACAGAAAAGGTCACAATGAACTGATCTTTTATTTTATTTGTCATTTCTTTCCAAAGTTGGTAAATACAAAACTTGATGCCAACAAACAAATGTGCTCACCATTGAATCAACCTCTTTTTAACTCTACATTCTCTTTTTCTCCCTATAAAATATAACTAAAAAATGTAACCAGATAAAATAAAAGTTGAATAAAAAAAAGTTAGGCAATTATTTTAACAAGCTAAATGATAGATAAAACTGGTTTTTTTAAACTGGATTAACTAGACACCACTGTGAGATCACTATATCTGGGCCTTGTTCTATCTGGTGAAAGCCCTTCTTCAATTGTTTTTCTCTTGTTGTTATTGTTTTGCTGTTGTTGTTGTTGATGATTTTCTTCTTTTTCAAGCTTTTGGTCTTGTTGAAGCTGGGGGTTTTCCAAATTTTCCTGTGCTTCTGGAATTTGATTTTTTTGGAATTGTTTTGTTTTCATCATATGATGTTTGAGCTCACTCACATCTGATTTTGTCACTGGCTTGACGAAAAACGCTTCTGCCCCTTCTTCTAAACATCTGAGAATACGAACAACAATATTGTAAATTTATTTTCGCTGCAACTAAATACAATATTTTTTCTTTTCCATTTAAAAACTATGAACGACGTGGGATGTTCTTCCAAATTCAGTTGCGAAGAACACAGTCACTTTTAGCGCAACCTGAGCATAAGTGCTTACACCCAATTTGTTATCGTGATAAAGCGCTGTTCATGTTATTTCGACTTGAAATAGACAAAAAGCAAAAAACCCCAAAAATCAAGAAGACCAATTTACTTGTAAATCACCAGTTCCGCAAAACTATGTAATAATTACAACAGTTCCGTGTATTCAGTTCCACGGGAATAATGTTAGTCCAAAAAGCCATATGGAAATAGCAAAGAAGATAATTGCTTATTCCAAAGATCATGCTCGTGCTAGAAATGAAATAACTAAAAAGTAAAAGCATGTCCGAGAGTCCTATTATTTGCAAAGAAAAACAAGGTATACAAAAACACAATTTTTATGCGTTGCAGGATTTTGCGAAAACGTTTACCTGGTAATTCTTGAAGGAACATTTTCTGATGACATTATTACAACTGGTATGTTTCTCAGAGACGAAGATTCCTGCAAAAGAGATCTATTTGATTTAGAAAAATGTTTTTTTTTTTTTGCAAAACAACATATCGACACAATGACTAGACAAGACAACGACAGTTCTATAGTTTTAAGTTTTAACAATAGTTATCTAATTTGTAGAGCTTTTCAGGTTTATTCTTATAATATGGTGGTTAAGTTTATTACTTCATTAGATTGTACATATCTGGCTAATGTAAGCATAGCACTAGTTTTCAACTCATCAGTCCTGTTTGTTTATCAACTCCAACTAAAATTTACTACAAAATAAGAATTGTCCCTGGATATGTTCATAAGTAATCATTCTTGTTACGCTCAGAAAAGTGGAAGGAACAAATTTCTGAAAAATTCTCTTTTATAATACTAGCAATTAGTAAAGATTATTAAATTATCTTTTTAACTATACTTAAGGTTCTACAAATAAATTCAATGTTCATAAGTGCTGTATTTTTCCATCCATGCCAGTGAAGAACAATTCAGATATTAAAACCAAGCAGGAGCTTAAATTTAACTTTTCCCATTAACTTTTCCATTTTATTTGTCATCACATTTACTTTAGGAAAACAAATGGTTGGAAATTGGAAGGAATTGGCCAAAACAGGTGAACATGGAACATCAAGTGAAAAAGACAAAAGAGAATTTATACAGATACATACATGTATACATAAAGCTGAAATGTACCTTCACTTTTTTCAGTAAATCATAGCCAGTCATTCCAGGCATACAATAATCTGTAATAATCAGATTCACTTCCACAACCTATAAGATAAATACACAACATTGACAAATTATATTACAAAAAATATCTAAAAACAACTCAATATTTCCTAAAAATCAAAAAAATAATTCTATTAAAAAAATCTCATGATTTTCTCCTAGCAAAAGCAAAAATAAAATAAAAAATTGCCCCAAGAAAACTTAAGATACCAGAAACTGAAAGTACATGAAAAGAAAAACAAACCTGTTGACATTTGCTAAAAATAGATTGATCATTTGGCTTGATCTGCTCTTCTTCACAAAAACCCAGAAATTCTAATGCCTTTGAACCAGAATCTACTGTTGTCACTGTGAAATTATAATAATATTGGAGTAAGTAAGTAAAAAAAAACAATATATTTATGCATATGCAATAATTCAAAAGAAAAATGGCAAACTTGGTAGCTCAGAGAAAAAAAAGAAATATAAAATACCTTGAAAAGATGAGGTCTTGAGGAGCCTTTCAATGACTGTTCTGTCTATTAAGCTATCATCAACAGCTAATACATGAAACTCTGATTCTCCCACCAAAGCCATTGCTTTATTCCAATAATTAGTAAAAGAAATGTAACAAAAAAGATTTCTTCTCTGTTTTCCTCTGTTTCTTCTTTGTAATTTGTTTGGTTTTATGTTTGTGTTTTGGCCTTTGGGTTTTCTAAGAGATAAGATGTGGTAGCAAAAAAGATAATCCTAAAATTTAACAAAAAAAAAAAAAAAAGGTCCACAACCCACCAAGCAAGATCTGCTTAGGTTGGTTTCAAAGATCTTCTCCAATATTTTTGCCAACTTGAATTAAATGTCAAGCAATAGAATATAAAAGGTAATACCAATAAAGAAATGAATGAAAGAATATAAAGTCCACAGACTACTACAACATGTTGTATTGTTTAGCTGTGGTTTATTGAATATTGATATTGGGAAATTTCTTTTTATATGCAAAAAGAGAGGAATTGGAAAAGATAGAAATAGTTTTGGAGGTAGCAAGAGAGTTTGTGGTGGGACCCAACAAGATCTTCACATATTTATCGGATTCCTTTTTGCTGTATTTAAACAGAAACGTACTCAAATACAGCATTATGATGTACTGCATTGATTTTGTTGTGAAACAGTAATTGTAGTTAATTCCTTTTTTTTAAGTCTCACTATACAATACTACTATACTAATACTGTTACAAATTACAATCAATGACAATCGATGTTTGCTACACCGACGAAATTTGTTGCACAACTTGTAATTCCGCCTGATACATTTAATCTTGTCTAATCTGTTAGCTTATCAGAATTGCTTACCGTCTATGTTCTTCCTAATTTCTGTATATACTTATGTTTTAGAACAATTTTACAAGTGTCTTACAACTTACATATACGATTCAACTAATATTGCTGCTACTTACCAGAAGAAAAGTCATTCTAGTTTGGCCATAAAAGTGAGAAACATCAGTTTTAAAACTTAAACTATGACAAGTAAAGCTAAAACCAGCCCATCCAAGTTTATATTTGCCACAACAATTTGATTCCCAGTTTATACAAACTTACACTAATACCCCCAAAGTTGTAAATTTATTTTAAAAAATTCATTCATAATAATTGATGCACTAACGTGACAACATATTATTGTATTCGTACTGTACCAGATACGATATTCGTTACATGTAGAACATAGGTTTATATCATATAAGTTGATTTTGACAATGGCAATACTTATTGCTGTCCTCGTTTATTAGTGACTCTTTTACTCATAAGATAAAAACATAAACATGATTAGATTTTAACCTTAAATCACTATTGACGCGAGTCCAGGGTCGGTTTTGGGCTCGTACAAGCAATGCCCATCATCGGGTCCAGAAAAATTAAGGACCCAAAATATTTAAATGTTTTGAGTATATAAATAGTATATAAAATTATACATATATTAAATATATTGTATCGGATATTGATATGCTAAGATAAGTTGTACAAGTTGGTAGAGTGTGAATGTTTTAAACGTTTAATGATAGATTTTAGGTTCAATCATTTTATAGTTTTTTTTTGTTATTAAGAGTATTATTATATCAATGGCTTCCACAATCATTACATACTTATTCGCAAACTACAAACATTTTACGTATAACATATTTTGCATATATTTATGCTAATCAAATTTATTTTATTTCTTATTTTTTGGGGGGTAAATCACTAGCAAATGTGTTAGATTTAATAAAATTAATAAATGATAAATCGATAATTTTTAAGACCGTGTTGACCATAACTTGAAAGTTATAAAAGTTATTAACAAATATTTGTGTGTATCTTAAAAGTATTAGTTTTCAAATCTTATTTTGTTTTTTATTTGTAAAAAAATCAATAGGTTATAAAGTAAACAAATTATAAGTAAACATTTTATCGATGACCATACTTTTAATTTCGCACAGGACCAAGAAAAACTCAGAACCGTCCCTGCTCGAGTCACTCGATGCACACAAATTGTTAGTGCAGCCTTGTATTTGCTTTTGCTGTGTTCGTGAGTTCATATCTTAAATTTGATATGCTAAATGATTAGTGCACCAACATATATATTCACATTAATAATACAAGAAACACCATCAAAATGAAAAGTCTATATGAAGTATAGATATATTACCCAAAATCACTGGTTGTGGTGAGAATACAAAGAGAGGTGTTCTCTATGTTAAAAAGAAAAATAGCTTACTTATAAACCATTGAAATATAACAATGCTTTAAGGTAATGAACATAATTCCAACTGAGCAAGATTTTTCCATGTTTTTCACTTTCAATATATTTGGTTATACATAAATTAAGGGCTGTTTGATTGCACTTAGTATTTTACATTTCACTTAAAAGTAAATAGTAATATTGTGCATTTGGCGGACGAGAAAAAAATATACTTTTCAGTGCTTATAAAAAATGGAAAGATATAATTTTTAAAAGTATAAGGTTTGTTACTAATTTAATCTTTTGTCATTTACTTTTCGATATACCAAATAATAATTAAAAGTGTTTTTTACCTCTTACGAAAGAAATTTGTACTTATAAGATGCGGTCAAACCTCTGTGTCTTATTTGTACCATATCAGAGCTATTAAGATTATAAATTATTTACTTTTTCATATTATTAGTTTATGATATAATTCAATAAATACACATTATAATTTTACTATTACACCATGGTGGGTGGTGGTGGGTGATTGTGACTTTTGTCTATCAATTTTTCTAAGAGTCAACAAAAGAACTATAAAAAGCCAATATTTGGCCACCGGTTATTGATGGCAATTTGAAATAGCAACTAATTCTAAGGACCACTATGTATAATTCTCAACACTGCAATGATGAAAAAGAGACAAAGCAGCGTATGCAATTTCTTCAAAGTTTAAAATTTAAGCATTCTTTTGCAATATGATGCAAAATGAGAAAAATCATACAAAAAAGAAAATTGTGTGCACTCCGAATTTGTTGACAGTTACTATAACACGTTAGACTTTTAGAGAGAAATCTATAATTAGACTATTCCTTAGACAGCGATTTTATTATTGTTATTTCAATGGTATAAAGTACTATATCTCTCATTTATAGTTTCTGCTAGTGGAAATATTTCATTGTCATTTTATCAATTTCACCTCTTCTACCTTCTACTTTTTCAACAACTTTTAACGTGTGGGATATTTTATTGTATGGTTTTGACTAGTGCACATTTTGTTTCTACCTTTTTGGCAGAGGAAAGAGGAGACAAACCTGCAAATTCTAGCAGTAAAACCCATAAATGAAGGATTTATGGTCTTTGGTTCTAAAATAAAAATAAAAAAATACTCCAATAGCGACGGGATTAATCACGTTAATTTTTGTTATGAGCTTATTAACAACAGTTTTTGTGACGGTTTTGTGACAGTTTAGTCAATTTACGACAGATTTGTGACAACTTTTTAAATTAGTGACAGACTTGTGACAACTTTTAACTCTCATGAAATCAAACATTATTTTATAATGTATTTAGCATCACTAGCACTTTGGTTATACTCATAATCCTTGCAAAACTATAATAATATTCAGTTTTATCTTTTTGTCATCTAGTATTTTATATGTAGAGGCCGATAGATAGCTACACTACTACTTATGTGGTGAAACTATTATTTGTCCTAATTTTACAAGGTGACCGAAGTGAATAAAATCTTGAAAAGGTGAAGATTGGTGGAATAGAAAAGGTAGCTAGTGGTCCATAAATAAAGCAAAAATGGGACATTTTTTATTTTTTGTGAAAAAAGAACTGAGAGGGGCAGTCTTGTATTCTTTCTACTAATGACATCTGTCAGTTTTGAAATTCTTAGAATTCACTTGGTCTATCGATGTGTATTTGATCGTTGCCTAGGATGAAAATCGAGGTACCGTGATTCGTCCCTATTTAATTGATCATTTTATTAATTTACAAATCATTTATACTCATAAAATAGGATACTCAAATACGAATGGATAAATTAATTATAACTAAGTAATTGAAGAATTTTATAATAAAAGTTTAAATAACATTTCAAAGTGTTCACTATTTGCACCGATAAAATTAGAGACATGAGTTGATCCAAAATTCCAAATCATTGCAGCTAACTAATGTTTTAAAAGGTGCAATGTGAGTTCTATGTGGTGATGACACGCATAGCGCCTAATCTGGCTTAATCATAACCTAATCGCGTTGTCCCGCCTAATTTAGTTGGTGTATGGACTCAGCCTAATTTTCACTTAGACTCGTCTTTTTAAACACTGACTGCAGCGTATCAACTTATATTTCTGCCATCATATTACATTTTAAGTGTTCAGATACATTGCATTTTTTACAAACTCAAACATCAAATTTTAATTATATTTAATTTATCCATTGGTTCAGAAACTGCAAATAATAACCTAACTATCACTCATTTCAAATTAGTTGCGAGTAATACAACTAACACATCATGTAACTCGACATTAACATGGTACGATAGGACCGATACAATATTACACTCATAAACGTCTTTTAGATTGTTCTTAAAGATTGACCGAACCAGCTTGTGCACAACTAGGAAAACCTCACATACCATATTAAATTTTGGTATAAATCCATAAAAGTACTAGTAACGATATTAATAAAACTCGTGACTCCATGTGTTATTTAGAAAAAATATCATTTTTTTAATACAAAATATGAAGTTGTAATTTAGGCAAGGGTCCCCTCTACAAGTAAGAATTGAATGTATACATCAAATAAGGAAAAGGGCATAGATTTTCTCTACTTAAACGAGATCTTTGCAGTAATCACTAAGAAAATAAGTGGGGCATTTGTATTTTGTGGGCAAGAGTATCAAACCAAATAAAGAGTCGTCAGATTTTGGTGGTCCTTTGTCTAACTCATAGGAACCTTACATGTTACTTTGTAAGTCCTATGATTACTGTGACCAAAATTACCCTACAAGAGTTTGAAATTCTCACAGGTGCTTATGATTTTTTTTGCCCCCTACCTTATGTTTTTCTTCAAAAAAATAAAAATAGATAGAGAATAAATCAATAATTTTATAGCAAGTTTAATTGTTACACTATACCCGGGGGGGACGGGAAATAATATTGGTCACATGCATTTGTAATATAGTACCGGTCACGTTTCCAATAGATTCCTTCGATAACACCCAGTAGTTGTGAACAAGTGATGAACGATAAAAAAAAAGTTACAATATGTGGAGGAGTTTATATAAGAGTAAACCAATTAGCTGTATAACAACCCCTACAAGAAATTAAAGACAAAAGAAGATTTGAATGGGGACCAAAGGCGAAAACAAATCTTAAGATAGTGAAAGAGGGACCATTTAATAACATGAAAAAATCATGCTAATTTGTCCTGTCCTGTCAAAATTGATAGTGTGGACAAACTACATGTTTCTGAGATTTTATGCTATATGACTCGTATGGTTTCGGGAGGCTGATTTGCTATCTAAAAACTTAATATAATTTTTGGAAATAGAAAGCTAAAGCTGCAGATGCTTTGTTGCAAATAAATTGGATTACTGTATTTATATGTATTAATTATAGGTTTCCTTGGTAAAACTTAAAACCATAGGATTATACGAGTATAAATGTATAATGCTTGTGGAATTATCAAAATTGAATAGTTAGTTACCATTTTTTAAGCAAGTTATATTTGTGGTTCTTAGTCATGGCCTCTACCCCGTGATGCATGGTTATGGCCTTACGGGTGTGGGTATCCGACACGCCATGCATGATACTGAGTACTGACACGTTGAACTTTAAAATTTATATTATAGGATTGAATTTTTTTAACACTTGCTTAAAGATGGTAAATAACTAGATATGTCCCCCGGTTAATTTGTGTAATTCACCCATAATCTGAGTATTTTAATATGTTTAATTAATCAAAAGCATATATTCTGCTGATGCAGTTAATTGAAGGATATTATTAAATACTAGTAGTATGAATTTTATAGAGTTGGAGGATACATGAACCTAACAATGCCATAATTGTTTAATAGGTACGGTTGTTATATAGGATCTCGTAAGATACGCTATGGAATTAACTAATGTAAGTCGCTTAGCATTCAAAAAGAATAATTATGTATCTGATGGACAGGTTCTGCCAATCCAGATAATAAAACGAAGATAACAACAGTTCCATAAAATTATCAAATATGTACTATATAGTCAATATATACGGTAATGAGAAAATAATTGCAGTCTGTGTTCGTATATATACGCCAAAAAAGGCCAAAAAAGAAAAGAAACTTGTGATAGGTAATTGTAGACAATGAGGAAAAACGTATTGAGAATATGATTTGATTAAACTCAGATACAAACTTTTTGTCACGCCGCTTTGACGGAGTGGAGGGAGTGAGTACACACGTTTTTTTTCTTTTTTTGTATATGATCATTATTGGTCAAATAAGGCATGTAAAGTGCAACTTGCGAAATAAAAAGTTGATAAATTAATATTTGTGCACCAAACGCGTCATGTATAAGATTCAGCCTATATATTGTTAATATAAAAACATCCAATTATGTAGTTGATTCCTTTGATAAATTTGATCGAAACAAAGTAAGAGTTGGGAGGTTAGTCTAATGACTCCAGAGTCGACAATACGCTCATTGAGTGATCGGACTTATTCATAGGAGACGAGGCTAATCAGTCAGTTATATTTAAATGAACATTTGTCTGTAGAGTCCACTGAACACATTTTTGAGCAGGGAATTTCCGCTAAACAAGCTTATATAGAAACCAGCAATGAATTATGAAACTAAATAACCAATGTTCCGATACCTCAAGTTCTTTATGATAAGAACGCCCAAACTTTAGTTATTTTTAATCAAGAAAACATTGAAGTCCCTATAACTTGACAAAACTAAATATGAAAGAATGTAATGAAGAATGTGGGAAGTAAGCAACGTACTGTCTTCCTAAAGAAATATTAGGATGCAAACTTTGAGCTAATGGACAGACTCTGTTTTAAATTTTTAATGATACTACGCCCAAGGAACTGGGAGAATGAATCATTCTACAAGAGGGACAATCAAGAATGTCAAAAATAATTAAGCATACGCCAAGAATGTCAAAAATGCGAAAAGAAGATCAAAATGAGGATCCAAGATAAGAGGAATCGCAAATAATATAACTCTAAATACGCATTATGATTCATGAAAGGATGAAGCCAGCCGGCTCAGCCCCTCTATATTTTGCTGTTAATATGGCTCTGTAAGTGAGCAAACAAGAAAATAGATCGAAGGTGACCACAACATAAACATATTTTGAAATTGACTCGTATTCTCTCGAGTATGGCCAATTGGATCCTTAGGAACAAGGCACGGCAAATAGTGAAGACTCAAGCTAATAAGAGAAAGTTGTCAGGCGGGCTAATGAAACTTGTTCTTGGAAATATGTAAAAGCGGAAAGTTTAGTCTTGCCTGCCACCAAATTTCACTAATTGATAAAATGAGAGAACAGGGAATTGAACTCACCTTTGTATCTCACAGATTATTAAGCATGGAAGTTCCATAAAACAATGGAAATTCAGAAGCACGTTATTCTTCCAAGCAAAACTAATCAAGAAATTAATTAGGTGTTATTTTACAGAGAAAGTAACTATTCTCAATTCAACTCGAAGATCAAGTACTCTTAAGCGAGTTACCACTTGGTGACTTTGAGCAAGTCATTTTTCCCCATCAACTTCACCCTAAGGGCGACGAACCGCTGATTTATCAAGTGACTCTAACCGGCTTATGTAAAATGGTATAAATCTCCCTTAATTCTTAGTATTGCTCATCAATGTATGAAATGTTTTTTTTTTATCCTCAATATTTTCTCAGACAGAATTGTCCTCGGCCGGACTCCCCAGCTACCCTACTCTACAAAGTAAAGTTTGATATAGTGACGGTCAAAAGTTATCACAAACCTGTCACTAATTGAATTTTTTTTCGATAAACAACTAGTTACAAAATTTGCCGACACAAAAGTCGTCACTATTTACACATATATCTTGTAGTGGTACTGAAACTACTGATCCGTTTAGTTTGGAAACAATAAGTTTCACCAAAGTTTGTAAAAAAAATAATATCCCAATTAGTATTTGATTATATAATAAATCTGGTATTTTTATACTGTTAGTCTTATATCAAAGTAATTGCTACCAAAGTTTAATCTTAAAAAAAATAAAAATTCACCAAAGTTTGTAAAAAATAAAAATCCCAATTAGTATTTGATTATATAATAGATCTGGTCTTTTTATGCTGTTAGTCTTATATCAAAGTTGCTACCAAAACCATCAGAATAGCCATGCTTCTATGAAAACAAGAACTTCTATGGTTTTTATTTTTTATTTTTGCAATCAAGAACTTCTATAGTTATTTAACCATTAAAATGAAGTTCTTGTTAAGGGAAAAAATCGTCAATTTTCAAAATTACTGGTACAATCTAACCCAATCAGAAAACATAGACTTATGTCATAGTGTGAGAAAGTTCAAACAAGAAAAATGAAAAACACAAAGCTCATATTAACAGCCACTGTAATAGCAGCCTTCTCCATATTCATAGGACTCAACAACACTTCCCATTTATACTTCACTCCGCCACGTGTCCCTGGTTCCCATGACAACCTCCATGTGGCAAATATAATCCATGTCACCGGAGCTTCCGGTCCAGAGAGCCTCGCATTTGATCCTTCCGGAAGCGGGCCCTATGCCGGAGTAGCCGATGGAAGGGTTTTGAAGTGGCATGAACACAACCGTACCTGGGTTGACTTTGCTGTCACAACTTCTCGGAGGTATACGAGTTCCGGTTATTTACATTAAAAGTCCTACTGTTTTGTTCAGAACATTGTTTTATCCTCATTTTAATTGCAACAGTAGCACATCATAAGAGTTTTAACTTTTAATTGTTCAAGACTCCGCTTTAAGAAATCCCCAAGAATAAATCTTACTTAAAAAGGGTGTTGTGTAATGTTTGGCGGTGCTTTAGATTTGTTAGTTAGAATTGGGAAAAATACGTTTAGTACAATCAACTGTCATCTCATAAGAACTTGAGTATCAGACTGTCACATTTCACAACTCGAGTATTGATCTACATGTTTTGTCCACTTTTCAGAGGTACACAACTTCGGGTTAATTACATTAAAAATCCTACTGTTACATTCAGTATATTGTTTTATCCTCTTAGTTTTAAATTTGTAATTGCAACAGTTAGCACACCACAAGACTTCAACAAGTTATATAGGTCCGTTTTGCACAAGCTTATTTGTTCAAAACTCCGCTTTAAGAAAGCACCGAGAATAAATCTTGCTTAAAAACGATGTTGTGTAAGTAATGTTTGGCACTACATTAGATTTGTTCAGTTATAATGAGGGAAAATAGTTTAGCACAACTCGTAATAATTTGGGTATCAGACTAACACTAGCACATTTCACAATTTGAGTATTGATCTACATGTTTTGTCCTAATTTGAATACCGCCGTTATTTTAGCTGGATGAAAGTTAGTTTAAATTATATTTTGGTTGCATAGTTTGTAAAATAATCTTATTCAATCCTAGATTTTCACATAAACTACTTTCCAATTGCTAAATTCACAAATTATAAGCTAAAAGCTACTTTTCAATTGGTAAAACCATACCCCTAGCTTTTTAAGCAAAAAGCTAAGGAAAAAGCAACTGCTAGATGTTATTCCTGATAATAGACTAAAAGGCGAAAAAGGATTTTGTATCATGTTATTACGTTTGTGTGATACTTGTTTAGTGCTGTCTTTTTCTTTTTTTTTTTCACGATAATTTCTGTCGAAATCTTCTTCTACTTCAATAATTGGGGAAAACCTATAATTGTGCAAGTCAGGGAAAGGTAGTTAAGTCTAGGATATACCTAAAAAGGCTTGTAGCACTGCATACATTGAGAAAAGTCGATATCAACCGTGTTTTAAAATAAAAACTACTCATCATAGGCTTTCCCCGCACATTAACAAAAAGATAGGCACATGAACTTATGAAGTTCATCACCTTCCACATAGAGGTCCTCGTTCCGCCACCGATACAAGTGACCAACGATGTCTTAAATTTGGGTGCATATGGGGACTATGTACCGGTGCATTTAAAACTATGGGGAGCAAATAGTAAACGTAACTGAAACTACGGGGACTATTACTCTAATCAAGTTACTCTCTCTAAATTTTAGATCACACTTGTATATCATCCACGAGAAATTTGCTAATGTTGTTGAAGTCCTCATTTAGGAATGCTACACTTCTTAAGTTCTTATCCTATATTATGGCTTACAAATTGGTTAGGACTTAGGAGTATTGAAAGAGCACCTGTAAGGCTGTAACTTGTAAGGCTGTAAGGCTGTAAAATACAAATTTACAATAGGGAAGTCTTTATAAAGTGAGTTATTGTTTAGTCCAATTTCTAGTCGTCTGGAATCATAAAAGACAATATAACAAGGGAGAAATTTATCAGGTGTGCCACTGAAACGTAGTGTTTCACTATAATATCTTACTAATTATAAAGTAACAAATGTGTCAGATGTTGATGTTACCTGTTCAAAATTAAGTTTTATTAAACTTACGGGATCATCTGTTTGTAAACAAAGAAACCAATCAGATTCATAATTAGTTCACTTAGCGTAATCCGTTTACTTATTTGTTGTTAAGGGGTGAGTGTACGAGTCCATTTGCCCCAGAAATGGAGCACATATGTGGAAGACCATTAGGCCTAAAATTCAATAAGAAGAACGGAGATCTTTACATCGCCGATGCATATTTTGGGCTTCAAGTAGTGGGCTCTGCTGGTGGCTTAGCTATCCAGGTAGTTCCTGAAGTTGAAGGCCGATGCTTACTCTTCACTAACGATATGGATATTGATGAGCTAAAGCAAGTAATCTACTTCACTGACACAAGCACCAGCTTCCACAGAAGGTATATAATGAAAATTCCTTTATTTTGTAGAGAAGGAAATATTTTGATTGATTTGGAATGCCTCTTAATATGTTTTCCGTAGGCAATTTATGTCGTCGATCTTAAGTGGAGACAAGACCGGCAGATTGATAAGATATGAAATATCAGGTAAAGAAGTGACTATACTCTTGAAGGACCTTGCTTTTGCCAATGGTGTAGCCTTAAGTAAGGACCGATCTTTTGTACTAGTGGCGGAAACAACTTCGTGCAGGTAAAACTTAAGTTTTTCCTGTCTAATATTATCGAAATCACCATTGGACGAAACATCCATTGAGTAATTAAATGTTTATTACCCAACTAGCAATCCGATCACGAGTGTCCCTCGTGGCGTGTACGTTCAACCTTTCCAACTTCGGTTCTCTCACAGGCCTGTATATTTTAACGGCATACAAATAAACCTGCAGAAACTTTCAAGCAACTAAATTAACACTATAAATCCCCTTGTTTATCTATGTATATCAACCAATGCACCTGCTTCATTAGTTCTTTAGAATTTTTTGTATTATTCTTTTGTTCCTCTATCATGATTCTTACGAGAATGACAGGCAAAATAAATTATATTTTGTAAATTATTTTGTTGACAACTTCTAGTCCATAGATTCAAAATTTAACAAACATATGAAAGTGTCTCAGAATTACAAAACTGTCACTCTATTGTGGCCTCATTATGTATATGCGTAACATTCATTTCTTTTTTCATAATGATGGTTTAGAAAGACATCTGTTTGGAAATGTTTGCGCAAGAATGTGTAAATATAGCATTATTGCTTAATATCCGCAGAATCCTAAAGCTCTGGCTTGAAGGCCCAAATTTGGGAAAACACGAGGTTTTCGCAGATTTGCCAGGATTTCCAGACAATGTTCGAAGTAATTCGAAGGGTGAGTTTTGGGTGGCTTTGCATTGCAAAAGAAGCACTTTTTCTCACTGGCTTGTGTCTAATCCATGGGTTGGAAAAGTTCTTTTAAAGCTCCCTTTTAGTTTCAAACAATTGCACTACTTGTTAGTGGGTGGTAAACCACATGCAACTGCAGTGAGATTGAGTGAAAAAGGTGAAATATTGGAGGTGTTGGAAGATAGTGAAGGAAAAAGCTTGAGATTTATTAGTGAGGTAGAGGAGAAAAATGGCAAGTTATGGATTGGGTCCGTGATGATGCCTTTCGTTGGAGTTTATGATTTGCATTAGTAAAGAACTTTGCAAAATAGAGTTGTTTATGGCTTCTTTTGTTCCTTAATTTCGTGTTGTTTCTTTTAAATCAGAATTATTACCAAGGGAATAGCTAGCAATGTTGTTGGCACAAGGATCATAGCCTAGCTGCAAAGACAAATTATACCATGTGATGAGATTCATAACTCATGTGAGCTATGATAGCGTAGCTGCACAAGGATCATAGTCATGGTTTCTTATTTCTTATGTACTGTATTTGATAACTTTTGTGTTTATTTCATTTTACCTGTCATAAGGTCGAGGTGTTAGTGGCTTAGTGCATGGGTCTATGAACTCTGATAATTCTAAGCTACAACTAAACTTTCTGCACTAAAGCTGAAATTTACCAAATAATTTGTTACCACAGATGCTGACTTTACAAAGGAGGGTGTCAATTATTCCCAGTAGTTTGGTAAGCTAAATAGATTTATTGATCAAATATTAATCCTCCTTGAACTTATAGGTTCGTGCCCTAACATGATAGCTTTGCTTTAACAATAAATTGTTCCGTTTGGCATAGGTCATCATCTGACCCACCTTTAATGTGATTAGAATGAGTAATTGATGTTTTACCGAATGGGTACACCGAAAGTCCACCAGAGGACAAAAATAGATTTGCAAACTTGGTACTTTTGTTAAAATTCCAAAAATCTTCTCACTTAATCCAATAGAGAAGTGATACCTTAGCATTAATTCCCAAACTTATGGCTACATTCTCGGTACAAGAATCATTTCTCTAATAAAATATTGTTCCCGACGCTTGAACAAGAAAACGCTCTATTTGATCTAAGAACCCGGAAGTCAGGAATGGTTCATGGGAGTGCCTAATTTACATAAATTATTAAATTGAGCGAAATAAAAATTGAGGTGTGTCAAATTATCGCTTTTAACATATTTTAATAAAAATACATAGTAAAAAATAAAATAAAAGTTAGTTTTCCAGAATTATGGGAGATACTCCCCCCCCTGAATAATAGGTATCAGTTACGGTCTATTCTTCAAAAGATAAGGAGTCACTAACAATAACGATACTGAGCTTGGACATATTCAAATTTCTTTAAAACTGTTTGGATTATAAAAACAACTCATAAAAGATGCTTACGCCAGCAGGAAAAATCTTTAAGAAGGAGACAAGCAGTGATAACCTCATTCCGCACTAGATTATAGATATGATAAAGTAAATGAATTTTTAGCGAAGATGGGACAATAGTGTTTGATATTTGAGAAGGGCATTCGTGCCCAACTCAGCAATAATTTTTCCAACAATGGTTACAAGTGACGGTGACATTCATGTAACTAGTATTAAAAGTTAAATTGTGCCGTAAATGACTATAGTTTTCATGACACGTACACGTATTTGTGTTGCTGTCTTTGTAACTACAGAGATCAATTAAATATGCTCAATATAGAAATCTAAAAGTTACATTTGGAGTTAGTTGCCATAACATAATGCAAAAATTGTCTGTAGCCCCTTTCTTATCAATGGAAATCAAAATTATATACATATAAGTTATAACATATTTCTCCATATTCTTACTAGCTAGAACTAAAAGGAACTTATTTGTGTACATTGATGGTAAGGGATTTATCACGTGACACTGTCTCTAATTCTTCGAATGTTTCGAAAAATATACAGTATGTTTTCACAAGAGAGATGAATATTTCATTTTTTAAAGAACAATATATATACTAACATCTTAATAATATGAGACGGGGACTATACTACTAGCTAACAGGTCACATTAAATTGATGTATACTGGGTATGAATAAAACGGAACATTACAGCTATATTTTGGATGGTGGGAGTAGTCCTTTGTGACACAGCATATATGGGTCATGTCAAATGGGATGGTAACTTTATAACATGATAAATTGGACCTCAAACCAAATTTTTAATTGAGTATGTATATACGTGTTGCATATATGTGATTTAAACATATACATATCGACAATTAGTCTTCAACCAAAACCAAAACAAATGGCTCGTTTACTTTCTTCCTCTAAAGCCATAACCTCAAATCTCTTACTCCTCATTACATTATCAATCCTTGTTATATCGTTTTTACTCTCAAACAACACTCAAATCCTCTCTATTTTTTTCAGCAGTGATTATAAGGGTGATGTCAACCTTACATTCATCGACGCAGTGGGGCCGGAGAGCTTTGCCTTCGACCCGAGCGGAGGTGGACCCTACACAGGCGTAAGTGATGGCCGTATCATCAAGTGGATCACCGAGCAGCAGCAGTGGGTCGATTTCGCGGTTACCTCACCTGATAGGTAATATATATATAGCCTTTTTTGTTAATAGCGGATTTACAAAACGTAAAAAAAAACATAATTTATTTTATTAATATCTTCCAAACCGAGTATGTGAAAGGTTTTATCAGTAAAATACAAGACTACTACTACACTACTAATAATAATATACAATAAGCAAGAGTTATAGTACTTATGAGTAAATCTTTCATTTTAACTTTCTTTCTACTGTTGAATATATATTGTAATTTGAGACTAAAAAAAGAAACGACAACCCATCATATTGTGGAGTTGCAATTTATATGAATTTATTATAAATAACATGTATTTCGCTTTGGTTTTTCTAGTATATATCGTAATTCCTAACATTGTAAATAGTTGACATGATTTTGTCAATCGCCTAATTTTGCTAGGTCTATATTTTTCAATCAATTGTTGCCATATTAGGCATGGCATGCAATTTTGTACTGATATTGGAATGGGTGAGGAAATAATTCCTCCTTAACGTAAAAAGAAAACAAGTAGTTAAATGTTTGAAACTTTGAACTAATGCTATATAATTGACAAGGGAAGTCAATGATGGATGTTTTAATTGACAATACAATATTAAGTAATAAAACACGTAATGTAAAATTGATTTTTATCCGTTTTTTTTTTGTCAGTACAGGAGACGTAATTTCCCCTTTTATGTCGTGATTGTCGTCATATCACATATAAAAATCAGTATAAAAGATAATGTGTTAGGATAACGAAGAGACATTGATTACAAGTTAGGCTTCATAATTTATTGCTAAGTTGATAAAAATTCGAAAATAAAAGAGTAGCCAGAGAACATGGCCAAGTGTGACGTTTTTGCAACTTCTACGTTAATTACAAGGTGGTTAGAATTTTACCATACGGTCCATACCATGTCCAATGTCCACCACTAAGCTCGAATCATGGCCTTTCCGAATTTTTTTGTCCAACATGGTTAAAATCTTGATAATTATGTACACCACAGAGTTCGAATCTAACCGCCTCTTGATACCGCAAAACCGAGGGTTAATATTAAAAAAAAAAATTGATTAATCATCCAAACAAGTTTACTTGTTTTGATACATATAAACCAAATATAACGATATCAATTAAACCTTTGGTTTAAGTCGAGTTTATTATGTTACTTATTTTAATAATCTACATAATCTATGATACAAGATAATTAAGCATTTTATAACTTTTTTCTTTTGAGGTCTGAGGTTGCTAATTAAAGAAAACGGTTACTCAGAATAAACATCTCATTAAGCTATTAGTAGTGTACTCGACAAACTTCTGATAACGCTTTTATTTTTCTTTTATATCGATAATCCAAAGTTTGGTTTTTCTTGACGAAAATATTGTCGATGTGCGCAAAACTGCAAAAGTAGGCACGTACTAACAACATGATTAGAAGGGATGGTTGAGATAAAAACAACACTTTATTTTGGCACATTTCATGTGATCGCGTAGAGATCAAAATGGATGGTTTAGAGAATTGAGAACTTCAACAAATCTCTATCCCTAACAACACCAGTTTTCATCTCTTCAGTTCCATCGTGTTGGTTTTAATGTATCATTCTCAGTTACGTATTCCTATCTCCTATTACCCATATGCTAAACTAAATTGATTGAAGTTTCGTAACTGACATGCACATCGTAAGATGTAATATTCCTAAATAACCATAAAAATCTGAATACTGCACATGTTAAACTTTATCGTAAGTTAGTGAAAATTATGTTTTATTTTCACTTATCAAGGTTCAAAAATATCACAGCGAAATGGACATGCAGTGGGAGGATGGTTTACGCCGTATCCACATGTGAAGCTCACGTTATTATACTTTTTGTAACTGTAACGCCAATATGCAGGATTTTGTTGTTATTTTTTTGTCTGAGCTAAAAAAGTTTTGGTGCGATTAATTCTACTTCTTTAACATTTAACTTATACCCGTGTATGTATAAAATATTAAAATAGTTATAGGCTATACACACGTATACTTATAGTAGAAATATATATACGTGGAGAAATAGCCCATCATGCTTAAAAAAACGCATTCCACATGATACGGTGATTTAGAGGTGCTCTTTGTCTTGGCACGTTTGTTTGTATACAGGTCAATTTACTTTTGTTTTGTATTTGTATTTCTCACTATAACTTACATATATTTACTTATTTTCTTATAAAAAAAGGTAAATTTTGGATTGAAACATGAAAACAAAAGTATTTAATAATTGGTTCATGAAACTGAAACTAATTAAGAATTGCTCATTTCTCCTAACTAACCAATAAAAATGTAAAAAAATCAGAAAAAATGAAAAAATTCCAGAAAATAAAAATGCAAAAATGAAAAAAATGAAAAAAAAATGAAAAAATCCAAAAAAAAAATAAAAGAGGCAAAACCCCGAAAAAACACGAATTTTTTTAAAAAAAATCCCAAAAAAAAAAAAATTTCCAAAAAATCAACAAAAATTCAAAAACGCAAAAAAAAAAAACAGTCTGAACCATTTTAAGTCATTTTAAAAACAGTCTGAACCATTTTAAGTCATTTTAAAAACAATCTGAATCATTTTAAGTCATTTTTAAAAACAGTCTGAACCATTTTAAGTCATTTTAAAAACAGTCTGAAACATTTTAAGTCATTTATAAAACAGTCTGAACCAAAAACAGTCTGAACTATTTTAAGTCATTTATAAAACAGTCTGAACACAGTCTGAAAACAGTCTGAAAAATAAACACTAACAAATAGCAGTCTAAAACCAATGACTTTGGTATTATCATATTTCCAGCCTTTGTTTTAAACTCTTCACAAAAATAAGGATTGGTCCATTTCCATGAAACTGAAACTAATTAAGTATTGGTCAATTTTTCCTAACTACCCAATAAAAATAGTCTGAAAAATAAATAAAAACAATTAAAAAACAGTCTGAAAAATAAACAGTCTGAAAAAAAACTCACAAAGCTCCGGCAGCAATCTTGTGTTCGAATTTCAACAGCTCTGGATCAATTTCCCACACATCAGTGCCATCTGTAGGTATATTTATGTGTATATATATCTGTGTGTATATATTTGTGTATACATGTATATATACATATATATATATATATATACAAATATATAGATATAGATATACATATATATATACATAGATATATACGTATATACACAGGCGGCGTGGGAGGCAGGGCGCTGGCGATGACGAGATGGAGGAGGAGCGAACCTCCGACGACAGCGACGGAGGTGGAGGGAACGACGGAGGAACGGCAGCAAAATAGATATATACATATATATATATATAGATATATACATAAATATATACAGACGGTTTTTATCGGGAGGTTTTTTGAGAGAGAGTGATAAATTGAGATAGATTTTATATTTAATGAGTAATGGACCAATTCTTAATTAGTTTTAGAAATAATGGACCAATCTTTAATTAAATTTTATGGCCGGATCAATACTTAAATAGTTTTATTTTCATGGTCCAATACTTAATTTTCTTTTAAAAAGAAAGAATAAAGATAAATGCATGGTTTCAAATATTTAAATGAAAACTATATCTATATATATGGTTTTATATATAGATATATGTATGTATAAAAATTGATACAGTTCCAACAAATATTATACTACTAATATAAAAATATAACCCTGTAATGAGCTTGTGAAAAATAAAAACCAGTCTTCAATTTTTTTGTAAAGGTTAATTAATTTATTCCAACTGAAAATATATGACAAAAACCTTTTAGGTGGACCATTGCATCCCATTATGAGAAAATTAAGGATTGGACCATGAAAACAAAAGTATTTAATGATTGGTCCGGCTATAAAATTTAATTAAGGATTGATCTATTATTTCTGAAACTAATTAAGGATCGGTCCATTTTCCCTAAATAACCAATAAAAATGTAAAAAAATCAGAAAAAATGAAAAAATGAAAAAATTTCAGAAAATAAAAATGCAAAAATGAAAAAATAAAAAAAATATGAAAAAATAAAAAAATAAATAAAAGAGGCAAAACCCCGAAAAAACACGACTTTTTTTTTTTAAATCCCAAAAAAATCCCAAAAAATCCCAAAAAAATCCCAAAAAATCAACAAAAATCTAAAATCAACAAAAATCCGAAAACGCAAAAAATAAGAGTTCAGATTGTTTTTAAAATAGTTCAGACTGTTTTTAAAATGACTTAAAAATAGTTCAGACTGTTTTTAAAATGACTTAAAAAAGTTCAGACTGTTTTTGGTTTAGACTGTTTTTGGTTTAGACTGTTTTTAAAATGACTTAAAATGGTTCAGACTGTTTTTAAAATGACTTAAAATAGTTCAGACTGTTTTTGGTTCAGACTGTTTTTTTTTTTTTTTGCGTTTTTGGATTTTTGTTGATTTTTGTTGATTTTATGAGATTTTTATTTTTATTTTTATTTTTTGGGATTTTAAAAAAAAAATCATATTTTTTTGGGGTTTTGCCTCTTTTAAATTTTTTTGCATTTTTTCATATTTTTTTATTTTTTCATTTTTGCATTTTTATTTTCTGGAATTTTTTTATTTATTTTTATTTTTTACATTTTTATTGGTTAGTTAGGGGAAATGGAACAATACTTAATTAGTTTCAGTTTCATGCACCAATAATTAAATAGTTTTGTTTTCATGGTGCAATCCAAAATTTACCCCCCCATTATAAGGTTTCCAGATACACGACTAAAGAGGTAATCATTTCTCATATTGTCAGTGTAGTATATGAGTACATTCTGTATGCTGAAACGGTTTTGAGAAATAATACTGTAGTACAGATCGTGTTAACTTGAAAAACCCTTTCGAGTTTTTTCTATCATAGCTTCATGCCACTGTAATGTTTCGTAACACGATCGAGTAAGAACGTATGGTCATGTAAATGCGTATCATTTTGTTTCTATTGCAGAGAAGGATGTCGAGACCCAAACAATCAGGAAGAGAGAGAGCACATATGTGGACGCCCGTTGGGTTTGCATTTCAACGAGCGTACCGGCGATCTATACATATGTGATGCATATATGGGCCTACTTGTTGTGGGCCCTGATGGTGGTCTGGCCCAAAAGATTGTTACGGAAGCCGAAGGAGTTCCATTTGTATTCACCAACTCGTTGGATATCGATCAGGCAAGTGGAGTCATTTATTTCACCGATAGCAGCACACGCTACCAAAGAAGGTATATTGCTTATGAAAACGTGTCTAATAGCAGCTTCTACGGTTTCTTTCTTTGCTTAAAATCCAAGGTGCATCTCGTTGGTCAACTTAAAATTAAATGTTTTCAGTACTTTTATGTTTATAAGGCTGCAACTTTTATGGTGTAGTAAACGGTATTTATCATGACCGGACGTTCTTAGTCATAGTTTATGATCCCAATCCATTTTAGAAAACGCCTATAAAACTTTTGGTGACAGAAGTATATATAGTGGAGTCTCCCTAGTATATCGAGTCTAAAAGAAATGAGCAACACAGTTTCAAGTTATTTAGTTTTTTAAATATTTATTTAATTAGGTATTTGTTTGTACATAAATAAAAATTATTACTATTTCCCATTTCTAAGGGTCGGTCATATCGAAATATTAGCTTGGTTATTTGAGACTGAATGTAACACATAAGTTACATTATCATTTTTTTTCTGAACATGGCAACATACGTACTTCAAATTATAAAAAATCATGTATAAAGATAATTATTCATTTAATCGATAGTTTAACAAATTATACGTATCTAAATTTTGTAGGAATCATATCTCCGTTTTAGTAAGTGGTGACAGTACGGGAAGATTGATGAAATATGACCCTCACCTAAAGGAAACAATTGTCCTTCTTCACAACCTCACGTTCCCGAACGGAGTGTCTTTGAGCAAGGAAAAGGACTTTCTTCTCCTTGCTGATACGACAAACTGCCGAATATTAAAAGTTTGGCTCGAAAACACAGAAGCTAGAAAATTCGAGGTCTTAACTGTGCTCAATATGGGATTTCCGGACAACATCAAGAGAAACCAGAAGGGCCATTATTGGGTCGGAATTCATGGGAGGAGTGGGCAGTCTTTGGAATGGATACTATCGAGACCTTGGATAGGAAATGCTTTGGTTAAGCTACCACTTGATATCACCAAAGTGTACTCATATGTTTCAAAGGGGACAGGGGTTGGGTTAGGAGTGAGGTTAAGTGAAAATGGTGAAGTTTTAGAGGTCTTGGAAAATAATGGATGGAAAGGTGTTAGTGAAGTTTATGAAAGGGAAGGGGTTTTGTTTATTGGATCTATAAAGATGCCTTATGTCGGAATAGTAGAAAGGGGAGTTAATTGGACGAAAGTTTGATGTATAGTTTTGGCAAAAAATGCTTTCGTGGGTATAACTGATAGACCAAGAAATTTAAGAAAGTATATAAATAAGAGGTCATATCTACAGCAACTGTTAAAACAGATTAAACTAAGATCTTTAGACATGTTCACACTAATTAACTATCTGAAGAGTCATGTTGATGATATAAAAGCATATCCGGATCTCTTTTGTTTGTTAGATATATCCATTTTAAATACAATGTCATGCATAACGATCAAATACATTATCTATCTAGGTTACTAGACTAGGAAAAATTCCAGTTTCAATATCGGTTGAGACTTGAGACTGCTTAATTAGCGAAAACTCCAAAATCTGAAGTGATTAATGTCTTTTCACAACAAAAATCCTCCCCACCTTCTACAACAACGTACATTTATCTAATAAGTCATATGGCGTTTGAACGAGTCTCGGAACATGAGATTGATGATATGGGTAGTGTGGTGGGATGTGGGTTATCAAACCATCCTATAAATAAGTGAGGTAACGTTAGTACTTTTAGTTTTGAAAAATATATTTTTTTATATTTTTTTCACAGTTTGGATTTAAAAATCTTGCAAAACACAACTAAATTTAAGAAAATTATAAGAACGTAAAATATCCCAAAACTAAAAATTCTACCATATACCTTGCATATTTAATTATAGAATGATTTGATAGAAGAAAATGGAAAAAAAAACTATTTTTATATGAGCTTAAAAGTTCGGAGTGTCACGTGACACCATATTTTTGGAGTGTTAGCCCCCCCTCTTCCGTTGTAGAGAGCGTGCAGTGAACTTATCATTTTCCAAGTAAAATTATCCGAAACATACAATTTAGCGCAAAGTTATGCACTTTCAGATTTGGATAATGAGGGTAGATTGTAAAATTTATGCTGTCAAACATTGAGGTTGAATGAAGCTAGCCACCATAGCACATTCACAAAAAAGTTATTAGTAGTAATTAATAACTATTGCACATTGAGATTATCTCTAATTTTTCTGAATTTATTTATTTATAGCATACTTGTATTGAAGCCAACATCTAATTAATAACAGTCTGGTTCTCGGAAGCATATACGAAAATGGATGTCGCAAGCCAACCTATTTTGTTTTCAACCCAATGCTAATAAAAAATAACTTAATTCCGCTCATCATATATGTGACAAGTGACAACACTACATTGATCGTAAAATTAAATTGTCTAATTCCGACTTAATACCAATGTTCGTTTGGAAAGTTGTTATCAATGGAGAAGGGTAATCAAGTCATTGCATCCCCGCCATTCAGAAAACTACCAAACACGAAAATCATTTATAGTTGTGCATTGTGGAAGCCCAAGATTCTATATATACTTATTTTGCAAAGTTTTCAACCAAATCCTAAATTAACTGAGCATTACGAATGTATCAAGACTCGACCCACCCTAATTACATGTAATTATACAGTTTTAATAAGTTTTTCGTAACTGAGATCCGTATTTATTTGACTATTTCATCCTACTTTGTTGAAAAGTACATGTTAAAGTTGTTGCCAATGGAGAAAGGTAGTTAGGTCATTTCATTAAGAAAATGGACAAGGGCAGTTAGGTCATTTCATACTCACCATTCTAAAATCCCAATTCTCAGCGGGAAAACAGAGTGGTATATATGGAGAGGATATATGTAGCAGTTCGAGCTAGGCCTTTACCTGTAGAGGAGGCCAAATCAACCCCTTGGCGTATCTCGGGAAACTCCATCACTAACCCTAATTATTCCTCCATCTTCGATTTCGCCAACCCCCCCCCCTCTATCTCTCTATATAATATATATATATATATATATATGTGTGTGTGTGTGTGTGTGTGTAACCTAATTACCTACTTGTATGTTATATGTATCACTATCACCACTTCTTCACAGCTTATATTTGCAATTAAAGTTTTATGACCGAAGAGTATTGAGTTTCTACTAAAGATACATTTACGTAGGAAATTAATGTTGTTTTATGGTGTGTGTGTTCCTAATCTGCTATTCTATTCAGTTTTTAACACTTAAAACAGGTTTGTATACTAATTTAAATATTTTTCTATAAACAATGAGTTATCCCGGACTTCACGAAAACACTTTGATTGATTTTATATGAATTTCGGTTTTGCCGTTAACTCTATTTCTTTAGTCTATCCCCACAGTCAACACTAGACACTTACTAGTAAAACCTTCAAACAAATTAAAATTTCATTACGAAAGCATTACAATTTCAATTATTAATTTGTCCAAACCCAGGTTTTACCGCTAACTTTATGTCGTGGGCATTAATTAACCCATATAAATAAATGTTTTTTTAGATTCCAAAATTAGATAATCGGATTGTTAAATTGAATTATAAGGGATAAATTCCAAAACTAATTTTCATTATTAAGAAAAACTATGTTTACTTTAATTAGGCAGAATTTTTTTTAATCTGGTTGGAATTAATAGCAAAACAAGATTGTATCCATAATTTCAATTACCAAAATATTGTAACCATAATCTTCAAATTTATTAATTTATTGGCAGGTTGGTTTTTTCAGAAAGGAAAAACATGTGTGTGGTAATGTAGTAGAAGGTAGGAACACTTTTTTCGTTATTTTCCTTTTTGTGTTATAGTGTGTATTAGACATAGATATATTTAAATCCCACATGTACGGTTTCGAATCTTTTGATGTGTGGTATGGAGGGTTTGGGTACGTAGAAAAGGTTCAACCTCAAATTGGATGGCAACTAGTAACATGATAAATTGGACTTAAAACCAACTCTTTAATTAAGTATAAATATACGTATTGCACATATATTATTATCTAAATATCCACAAATAGTCTTCAACCAAAACCAAAACAAATGGCTCGTTTACTTTCTTCCTCTAAAGACATAAGCTCAAACCTCTTACTCCTCATCACATTATCAATCCTTGTTATATCGTTTTTTCTCTCAAACAACACTCAAATCCTTTCTATTTTTTTCAGCAGTAATTATAAGGTGATACCAAACTTACAATAATCGACGCAGTGGGTCCAGAGAGCTTCGTCTTCGACCCAAGCAGAGGTGGGCCCTACACAGGCGTAAGCGATGGATGTATCATCAAGTGGATCCACGAGCAGCAGCAGTGGGTTGATTTTGCTGTTACCTCACCCTATAGGTATAGAAAAAGATCACATTCTTTATTCATAGCCTTTTTTGTTAATAGCGGATTTATAAAATAAAACTAACAAATTTAATTTATTTTCTTATTTTCTTCTAAACCGAGTTTGTGAAAGATTTTATTTGTAAAAGATGATGAATAAAAGACAATAAATAAGAGTTATAGTACTTGCAAATTATTCATTTTAACTTCCTTTCTACTGTTGAAGATATACTGTGATTCGGGACTAACAGAAAAAACGACATCATTGTGGATTTGCAATTAATTTATAGTAATTTTTTGCAATTAATTTATAGTAATTTGCTATTAAGAACATAGATTTCGTCTTGATTTTTTACTATATCCTAATTCGTAGCAATGTAATTACTTAGTTGTTGACATGATTATGTCAATCGCCTAATTTTGCTAGGTTTATATTTTTCAATAAAGTGTTGCCATATCAGGCACCGCATGCAATTTTGTACTGATATTGGAATGGGTGAGGAAATAATTCCTCCTTAACGCAATAAGAAAAACGCAATAAGAAAACAAGTAGTTAAATGTTGAATTAATTATATATATATATATATATATATATCATATCATACTATTAATATAAGTCAATCCAATCATTTTGAGTCTGTCAAATTTTATCCAAATTTTTAAAAAATATCCTTACTCTATATATATATCATATCATACTATTAATATAAGTCAATCCAATCATTTTGAGTCTGTCAAATTTTATCCAAATTTTTAAAAAATATCCTTACTCTATATATATATCATATCATACTATTAATATAAGTCAATCCAATCATTTTGAGTCTGTCAAATTTTATCCAAATTTTTCAAAAATATTCTTACTCTAATATTGTAATTACTCTTAAATGTCATTAATCAATTCAAATACATAAATAACTTAAAAAATGTTATTTTTCACACATTTATATTCCAAACAAAATCGTTGTGCATTTTTTATAAGAATAAAACATTATGTTACTATTTATATACGATTGTTAATTAATTATATTTAATCATTCGATATTTAAATTTTAAAAAAAATATTAAGTTTATTTGTCGGGATCATATTTATGTCACCACGTATCGCACGCGCAACGCGTGAAAAACGATTACTAGTTACATATATGAGAACAAACTCGAGCAATATTGTATCTTTATTCTAATATAGTACAATAAATTTAAACTCGCGTAACACGTGGGTAACGATTATAGTAAAGGGAAGTTAAGATGTTTTAATTAATTGACAATGCACTACGTATTAAGTAGTAATAAACGTACATAATATGAAATTTAGTATTATCTTCTTCTTTTTTTGTCGAAGAGACGTAACTTCCCCCTTATACGTCGTCATATATATCACATAAAAAAATCAGTACAGAATATTAAGTGTTTAGATAACGAAGAGAAATTGATTACAAGTTAGGCCGCAATATTGGTGGTGCCAGTTTCTTTGATGCATGGCTAAGTTCGAAAGTAAAAGAGCAGAGAACATGGCCAATTGTGACGTTTTTGCAACTTCTACGTTACAAGTTGGTTAGAATTTACCTTTGAATATTTAAGTCGTGTTTCTTATGTTACTTTTTTATTTTCAAAACAAAAGTTTTTTATAAAATAGTTACAAGACAAGCAATTTAGTTATTTTGTTGTTGAAAATAATAACTGAGGTTGTTGCTCAAAATAAATATCTCATTACCACCTGTTTAGATTGAAGTGCATTCGGCAAACTCCTGATGAGGTTTTTTTCCCCTCTCTTATCGATAATCTGAAGTTTGGTTTTTTCTTGACGAAACTATTGTTGATGTGCGCAAAATTGCAAAAGTGGGCACTAACAACAGGATTAGAAGGGGTGGTACGTTGAGATAAAATCATAAAAACAACAATTTATTTAATTTGGCACATTTTCTGTAACTGTAGAGATCAAAATGGATGGTTTAGAGAATTGAGAACTTCAACAAATCTCTATCCCGAACAACACCAGTTCTTTTCTTCAGTTCCATAATGTATCTTAATTGATTACGTACTACAGAATTTTGTTGTTATTTCTCGTCTGAGCTAAAAAAGTTTTGGTGCTTTTATTTCTTTAACATTTAACTTATACCCGTGTCTTTATAAAATAGTTATTAGCTACACACACATACATAGTAGATATATACGTGGAAAACTGTCCATCATGCTTAAAAAAACGCATTCCACATGATACGGCGATTTATAGGTGTTCTTTGTCTTGGCACTTTTGTCAATTTACTTTTTAATTTGTATTTGTATTTGTATTTTCCATTATAACTTGCATTTTAAATTTGTTGATCAGGATAGTATTTACCTTTTCTTTTGTAAAAGAACAACAAAGATAAAGGGTAAATTTTGGATTGACTACTTATCTATAACTTAATTAAGGATTGAACCATAAAAATAAAACTAATTAAGAATTAGTGTTTAATCCTTAATTGTCTGAAAGATAAATAGGTTAAATTTTAACAGAAAAAATATTATAGGTACACACACTGACACGCACACACATGCTGTTCCAACAAGGCAACAAATCTTATACTACTAATATAAAAACATATCCCTGTTATATGTACATAAAAAAAAAACCATTCTTCATTTTTTTTGTGAAGGTCAATTAATTTATTTCAAATTAAAAGTATATGAGAAAACCCTTTTAGGTGGACCATTTATGCACATAATTAACAGTTGTAAGGTTTCCAGATACAGGACTGAAGAGGGAAATCATTTCACGTTTTGTCAAAGTAGTATATATGAGTGCATTCTGTATTCTGAAACGGTTTTGAGAAATAATAATATAAATCGTGTTAACTTGAAAACCCCATTATGCATCCTTTACAGCATGTACATCATGCTAGTTGTAATTCTCTCTAAATTTGTTTGTTTTTTTTTTTTGCATTTTATTAGTTTTAACTATCCGCTAGCTTTTATTTCACATAGAAACTCAGCATCTCCATAATCTGACTATTACAATAAAATAATATTGAATGTATCAACGTCTAAATCAATGGAGATGGAGAAGTAAGAGAGGAAAAAATATAACTAACAAATAGAGCTAGCATGTTTCGTAAAAACTAAAAATAGCTATTTAGACTAGTCTGATGTAAAACATTTTCAAACTTAAAATTTATCTAAACATCTAAAATGTGACTTGTAACTAGTGTGATGTGAGTTGAGTGTCTTGCAATTACCATCATGGCTTTATGCCACTCTAACGTTTCACACGACTAACACGAGTAAGAACGTCTGGTCATGTAAATGGATATCATTTTGTTACTATTGCAGAGAAGGATGTCTAAACCCAAACAATCAGGAAGGGAGAGAGCACATATGTGGGCGTCCGTTGGGCTTGAGTTTCAATGGGCATACCGGCGATCTATACATAGCTGATGCATATATGGGCCTACTTGTTGTTGGCCCCAAAGGTGGTCTGGCCCAAAAGATTGTTACGGAAGCCGAGGGAGTTCCATTTGTATTCACCAACTCGTTGGATATCGATCAGACAAGTGGAGTCATTTACTTCACCGATAGCAGCACACGCTACCAACGAAGGTATACATATTGCTTATGAAAGCGTGTCTAGCTAATTAAAGCTTCTACGTTTTCTTTCTTTGCTTAAAGTCCATGGTGAATCTCGTTGATCTTTAAAATTAAATGTTTTCGGTACGCCTTTGGTTTATAATTAAGGCTACAGGTTTTATGGTGTAATAAACATGTCACAATAAGTTGGTCATGAACAGACGTTCTTACTCGTCGTTTATGATCCCAATCCAATTTAAAACACACTATAGCGAGTCTTCTGACTTCTGACGTAGCCGAGTCTCCCCATTATATCGAGTCGAAAAGAAATGACCAACAGTTTCAAGTTAGTTTTTTATATATCTATTTAATTAGGTATCAGTTAATTTGTACATAAAGAAAACTTATTACGATGTACTACTTCACAGTTCTGAGGGTCGTTCATCTAAATATATTTGCTTGGATATTTGAAACTGAACGTGTAACATAATCATTTTCTACAACTGTCCTTCTCTACAACCTCACATTCCGGAACGGAGTGTCTTTGAGCAAGGAAAAAAGGGCTTTCTTCTCCTATCCGATACGACAAATTGCCGAATATTAAAAGTTCCGGTCAAAAACACAGAAGCTAGAAAATTATAAGTTTTAACCGGGCTCATGGGATTTCTGGACAACATCAAGAGAAATAAAAAAGGGCGATTATTGGGTCGGAATTCATAGGAGGAGAGGGACATTTTTGGAATGGATAATTTCGAGACCTTGGATAGGAAATGCTTTGGTTAAGCTACCATTTGATATCACCAAAGTGTACTCATATGTTACAAAGGGGACAAGGGTTGGGTTAGGAGTGAGGTTAAGTGAAAATGGTGAAATTTTAGAGGTATTGGAAAACAAAAAGAAAGATGGATGGAAAGGTGTTAGTGAAGTTTATGAAAGAGAAGGGGTTTTGTTTATTGGATCTGTAACGTTGCCTTATGTGGGGATAGCAGAAAGGGGAGTTGAAAGAAAGTTTGATCGATGTATATATAGTTTTGGCAAAAAAAATATACTTTTGTGCGCATAACTTATGGAAGGATTATATACATGGGATAATTCTACAGTTTAAATTAACAAACGAAACTAGATCTTTGGAGATGTTCAGTAGCTATCTGACGACTTATGTTGATATAAAAGCATATATTTTGTTTGCTAAGCTTTGTCAAAGTACAAAAATATATGCAAGTTAAAGTCAACATGTAATTATACCCCACATTATACATGTTAACATTTGGTCCTCAATAAAATCTGTATTCAATGTATAATACAACTTTTAAATCCAGTGTATACTAATAAAGAAATGCGTAGTATTAGACATGATTGTTTTTACATGGGTCATACAAAAATATATGCAAGTTAAAGTCAACATGTAATTATACCCCACATTATACATGTTAACATTTGGTCCTCAATAAAATCTGTATTCAATGTATAATACAACTTTTAAATCCAGTGTATACTAATAAAGAAATGCGTAGTATTAGACATGATTGTTTTTACATGGATCATGGGGGGTTTTATAGGTTTAGTACACCAACCTATCGGCTTTTAACGATTTGGGTACCCATCTTTCAAATTTTTCAATTTAGGTACCAACCTATCGGCTTTTAACGATTTGGGTACCACCGTCTTAATAAATCACGAAATTATGTCGCGTGACATTTGACAAACATTAATTTGATATGCTAATTTGACAATTTTGCACAAAAATATGTCATCCTATAAATTTTTTTAGCATATAATCCAAATTTAGCATATAATCCAAATTTTTGTTATTTGTGAAATTGAGGAAAATATTTTTATAGGATGACATATTTTTATGCAAAATTGTCAAATTAGCATATCAAATTAATGTTTGTCAAATGTCACGTGACATAATTTCGTGATTTATTAAGACGGTGGTACCCAAATCGTTAAAAGCTGATAGGTTGGTACCTAAATTGGAAAATTTGAAAGGTGGGTACCCAAATCGTTAACCGTACTATAGTTTGGGATAATAAATGTATTTTTTTCCTGGGTCATGGGTGACATTAAATAAAACAACCAGTTTTAAAGGCTTCAATTAATTGTTCATGGTAGAACAAAACCTTGTTAAGTTGGTTGTTTCAGTAATTAGCACGAAATATACACCCTAACACTAACATGTGATGATGAGCCATCTCATAACACTGGCAGAGTGTATTTAGAGTCTTTACAATTAAGGATAATATTTGATTGATTATCGTTTTTCTTTTTATATAATTGTAATCATGCACATTTTAGATACAATGTCGTGCACAATGATCAAATAAAATATCAATTTAAATTAGGCATAATTTGAGTTTCGATATCGGTTTAGAATACTTAACAAAAGCTGATCCAATAAATCTAAAGTGATTATTGTCTCCTTAAAACAAAAATCTTTCCGACCATCTACACCAACGTACACCTAGTGAGCTGCTTGGCGCTTCAACGAGGCTCGGTATAGCTTCAGAAAGCAATAGAACGCACTACAACAGTCTTCTAGTGACTTTTCCGCTAAAATAGTAGTTTCCTGTCACCTCTCCAGCTAAATTACCAATGTCGTCTCCAGTAATTCGAACTCTGACGATTTCAACATATGGTGTCATGACGACTCCAAGTTATAGTAAACTTGTGATGATGCGACCGTGGATTGTGAAACTCCAAAGTTCATTATTAACCCAATGCTAATCAACTAATTCGACTCATCATATGTGACTAGTGACAACACTACCTAAATTGTAAAATTAAAGTGGCTAATTCTAACTCAATAATTAATACTAATGTCCATGTAGCCAATGAAGATGGCTAGTCAGGTCGTAGCATCCTCACCATTCCGAAATCCCAATTGTCCACCCTCGAGCAGCACTAAGGCATCAAACTAGCAAACATGAATGGATTGTGAAAGCCCAACATTTTTTATGTTTTGTAAAGTTTTCATCCGAATCATAATTACACGTATCTAAACTAGATATTGAGCGTTATGTATGTATTAAGATTGGACTTGACCCTTAATTCTTTTGGCTAATTTACGCTTTCGTAAGTCACGAACTATTATTCATATTCCGACCATCGGTGTATGTGTCTAAAGTAAAGTTTATACACCTCGATGGTGTTTTCTTGTGCTGATATATTTAGATCGATGATTCATACCGGTGATTGCTATATTTAGATCGGGTTTAACTGTGTGCTGACATTCTGATTGTGTTTTCTTGTGCTAGTCTGCGTTGAAACTATTTTGACACCTTCGAGTTTGCTTTTGGTTAGCACGAGACCTTTAGATTTTTCTCTACTTTCGATGGCTCGATTTGCACATTTAACAATATTCCAGTTTTCCTTGTTTTGATAGCTGAGACTTATTCTTTTGTATTTCATACTTTTTTTTTGATGTTTGTCTTTAATTTATCCGGATGAAAGAATTTGATAAAGTTATTTGTTATGTATTTTAGGTTTTTCTCAGTCTATCAGAGGTTGTACCAGAGCAGTGATACTTTTATAAGGTTGTTATTTTAATCGATCATAATTATTTTGGTGATTAAAAAAAAAAGTAAAGTTTAGACACTACTAAAAGAAGTCGTTGCGAATAAATAAGGGCAATTAGGTCATTTCACATAACCATTGCTAAATCACAAATCTCCATCTTTGAGCGGGAAAACACGAAACCAGCAAACTCGAACTTCATCTCTCTCTCTATATATGGAGAGGATATATGTAGCAGTTCGAGCTAGGCCTCTCTCTCTAGACGAGGCTAAATCGAGTCCATGGCGTATATCCGGCAACTCCATCTCTAACCCTAATTACTCCTCCATCTTCGATTTCGGTACTTTCTCTCTCTCTATCTCTATCTATCTATATATGTAATCTAATTATTCACTTGTATGTTATATATATATTATTAATTGTATTGGGTGCAACTGTTATATGTATCACAATTACAACTTCTTCACAGCTTATATTTGTAATTAAAATTTTCTGAGTGGAGAGTTTTGACTTTTGAGTTTCTATTAAGGATCTATGTGAAGATTTTTTTACGTATGAAATTACTCAATTAGTGTTGTTTTATGGTATGTGTGTAGCTAATCTGTTATTCTTTTCAGTTTTTTTACACTTAAACAGGTTTGTATACTATTTTAAATAATTTTCTATAAACACGGAGTTATCCCCTTGACGAAATCACCTATATCTGGTAAAGTATCCGATTTTTTTACCGAAGTAAATGGAATTAATTAATCTCAATTGTAAAATTAAAATTGTCGCCTTCTAGTTTCGCCACCTAAATCTGCTTTAATATTCAATTTTACACTGAAGTACACACTGATAATAAGATTTTGTCTGCAATATATAGGTTCGTCGCCCCTAGTGTCATCATCTAGTTTTTTCAATTTTTATGATTGTCACGAGGTGAGTTATAATAAAATTGCATTAGGGCGTTTTTCAAACCTTACTAGTGCTATGAATTCTGACAAGAATTGGGTATAGAAGCTAATTATATACGTAACCTAATTATTCACTAGCATGTTATATGTATTACTATTACCACTTCTTTACAGCTTATATTTGCAACTCAATTTTTTTGACTTAAGAATATTGAGTTTCTAAGGATTTTATATGAAGGTATTTACTTAGAAAATTATTGTTGTTTCTGGCATATGTGTAGCTAATCTGTTATTCTCTTCAGTTTTTACACTAAAGCAGGTTTGTATACTAATTAAAAAAAAAATCTATAAATATGGAGTTATCCCCTTGTGAAATCTCCTAGATTTTGTTTAGTTTCCGATTTTTTACTGAAGTACATGGAGTTAAATAGGCTATATTATAAATTTCGAGTTTTCGCCTTTTGTTTCCCCACTTAAATCTGCTCCAACATTCAATTTTACACTTAAGTACACACTGATAATAAGATTTTATCTTCTATATATAGAATCGTCGCCCATAGTGTCATCATCTAGTTCTGTCAATTTTTATGTTCGTCACGAGTTGATTAATAATGAATTTGCATTGGGGCGTTTTTCAGACCTTACCAGTGCAGTGCTATGAATTCTGACAAGAATTGGGTATAGAAGCTAATTATATACGTAACCTAATTATTCACTCGCGTGTTGTATGCATCACTATTACCACGTCTTCACAGCTTATATATGCAATTCAATTTTTCTGACTGAAGAGTATTGAGTTTTTACTAAGGATTTTATATGAAGATATTTACGTACTGTTGTTGTTTATGATATATGTGTAGCTAATCTGTTAGTCTCTTGAGTTTTTTACACTAAAACAGGTTCATATACTAATTTAAACAGTATTTTTTTATAACATGGAGGTATACCCTTCATGAAATCACCTAGATCCGGCATAATTTCCGATTTGTTACTGAATTAGATGCAGTTAATTAGGTTCTGTTGTAAAATTGGAGTTGCCGTCTCTAGTTTTGCCACCTAAATCTGCTCTAATATTCAATGTTACGCTTAAGTACATGCTGATAATAAGATGTTATCTTCTATATATAGAATCGTCGCCCCTAGTGTCATCATCTAGTTCTATCAATTTTTACGTTCGTCACGAGTTGATTAATAATAAATTTGCAGTAGGGCATTTTTCAGACCTTACTAGTGCTATGAATTCTGACAAGATTTGGGTATAGAAGCTAATTATATACGGAACCTAATTATTCACTCGCGTGTTATATGTATCACTAGTACCAGCTTATATTTGCAATTCAATTTTTCTGACTGTGAGTATTGAGTTTCTACTAAGAATTTATGTGAAAATGTTGATGTAGGAAATTAGTGTTGTTTATGGTATGTATGTAGCCAATCTGTTATTCTCTTCAGTTTTTTACACTAAAACAGGTTGATATACTAATTAAATAGTATTTTGCGATAAACATGGAGTTATCCCCTTGACGAAATAACCTAGATCTGGTATAGTTTCCGAATTTTCAATTTTCACTGAAGTAGATGGAGTTAATTACGCTCTATTGTGAAATGGTAATTGTAGCCTCTTGTTTAGCCACCTTAATCTGCTCTAATATTCAATTTTTTACTAAAGTACATGCTGATAATAAGATCATCTTCAATATATAGGGTCGTCGCCCCTAGTATCATCATTCAGTTTTTTCAATTAAAATCGCATTAGGGCGTTTTCAGACCTTACTAATGCTACGACTCTAACAAAAATTGGGTATAGAAGTTATATTGTTTTTATTAAGGTTTCCTTTTTAGCTTCTGTAATGTCCGCAAATTTCTTCAAAATATTGAGTATTGGGTATTATCTATACATGTAATAATTTTGTGTATGCGTGTATGTGTTTATGGGATTTTGGTGTTTCATTGCGTTGCTTGTAGATCGGATATTTGGAGAAGACGTTAAGACAAGGGAAGTGTATGAAACTAGAACGAAGGACATTGTTGAGGCGGCTGTTCATGGATTTAACGGTACTCTGTAAATTCTCAAATTGGTTATATGCTACATTTTACTTATAAACGATTTACGCTTTTAAGGATTAGTTACTGGTGGAAAACAAGTAGAGTTGTGAAGGAAGATGATTATATTCTTGACCTTTTTGGAAAATCCGTTCCTTTCTTGTAATCGCTAGTGGGGGATTCTAGGAATGGTGCACAATGTGAAAATTCATCTTGAGAGTTCAGAATCTATTTGCTATTAATAAAAAGTTAGTAAAAGATGAAGTCCTTGATAAGAGTGGTGCGACACACTACCATTAACAGAAATGGACTAAGAACTGGCAGAGTAATTGAAATGAGCATTAGATAGAATTTTGCTGCTGACAAAAAAAAAATATATTATGAGACTTGGGAAATTCCATTCCATTACCTTGCGCATTATAATTCTCACGCTATAAATTTGAGCTCAATAAAATACTTTAGAGTGAACAGATGGTAAATTTGTGTAGTCTTTTGATGCCTATGCAGTAAGAGAACACCATCTATCTGTAAATATCCATATGCTTGTTTTGATGTTCTCTGACCTTCTCTCATGTTAATTTTTTCCTTAAAAGGCACTGTTTTTGCTTATGGACAAACTAATAGTGGAAAAACACATACCATGCGGGGATCTACTTCTGAACCCGGAGTTATACCTCTTTCTATACGTGATCTATTTGATATTTTAAAACAGGTACTCGTTACTTTTGAGCCTTTTGCATTTGTCAGTTTTTATCGGTCTTTATTATTTGTACAGAAGATGGCATTCCCAAGTTCCAGTTTCACTCATTAGTTGCTTTAACCTAATATGCCTCCTGACCAAGAAAAATGCACCATTTCAGCAATAGTAATGTTTTTTTTTAAAACTGGACTCCAACTTACTGGTTACATGATTTGATATTACATGTATAAATTTTGGTTCTTGAATACACCTCTTACTTCATAAAATGGTGGTGCTTTTAACCTTCAGAAGTTTGCATTCGTATCTATAAGTTTATCTTTTTTTATCTTTTTTTTTTTGGTAACTTCACATTGCTTCTATTTTAGGATATGGATCGAGAATTTCTGTTACGAATGTCATATATGGAGATCTATAATGAAGAAATAAATGATTTGCTAGCTCCTGAGCACCGGAAATTGCAGATTCATGAAAGTATCGAGGTATTATATAACATGTGCCACATTGATTTGCAATGACCTAGTAAATAATAATGACATATATGTTTTTGTTGTGAAGCGAGGTATATATGTTGCTGGATTAAAAGAAGAAATCGTTGCTTCTCCTGAGCAAGTCCTTGAATTCATGGAATTTGGAGAATGTATGTTATCCATCATCCTTGTTCTAATACTAATCAAGGATCATATTCATACTTAAACATATTGATTCTATTTCCCTTTCCCTTCTTCACCTAATTGTCACGCTTTATGATTATTCTGATTACTTTTCTTTTATATTACTTTGGAGATCGTCCACAGCTCATAGGCATATTGGGGAGACAAATATGAACTTATACAGCAGTAGATCACATACAATTTTTCGCATGGTAATTCACTAATTACGCTCCACATCAAGTGCTGGTTTAAGATATCCGTCTTACCTTTAATTGCACCGTACAGATTATCGAGAGTAGAGAGAGAAGTGAAAATGAAGATGCAAGCAGTTCATGTGATGCAGTTCGTGTATCTGTATTGGTATGCAGTTCTTGTGAAGTAATATTCTGTTTTTGTTCTTTCTGTTTCGTTTTCTTATTCAAAATGCGGGTCGATTGTCAGAATTTGGTCGATCTTGCTGGTTCAGAGCGTGCGGCAAAGACTGGCGCCGAAGGTGTTCGTTTGAAAGAGGGCTCACACATTAATAAAAGCTTAATGACGCTTGGTACCGTGATTAAGAAACTGAGTGAAGGTGCTGAGAGCCAAGGGTAGGTTATTCACTTGACATTTTACGCAACATTACATTCTGAATTTCTAATAATTGAGAAGAGAAGCAGTTTTGTGATTCATAATTGCGTTTTTCGCAATATCTTATGCAGGGGTCACGTTCCTTACCGCGACAGCAAACTCACTCGAATTTTGCAACCTGCACTTGGGGGAAATGCGAACACATCCATTATTTGCAACATTACTCTCGCTTCGGTAAAAATCATAGACCTTCAAACTTTGTTACCAAGACTAGGCTACTTGAACTCTTTATGATAGTCATGGACGGATGGACCCGTACTGTTTTGGATCCAATTCTGGATTTAAATAATTTGGAGACTCTTTCATGTTTACGGTGGACTTATGTGAATAACAGAGGTCTAATAAAAATAGGGAACTGGAAAATGATATTCGCTAGGTTTCGTTTTAGGTTGAAATGGGAAGACATGATTACATGGTTGAAATCATCTTCCTTTTTTTCAATCATCACTCATTTCTATTCTTGTGTTTTTGTTTAATTGTTGTCTTTTATTTTTGTTTCCCCAATTGCCTCATTTTCCCCCTTCCTTTAAAATTGCTTCACATATTGCTTATTTGATGGCAGATACATGCAGACGAGACCAAAAGCAGCCTGCAATTCGCAAGTAGAGCTTTGCGTGTGACAAATTGTGCTCATGTTAACGAGGTTCTGCTCTTTGTTAATACTTTCTTAATCAGCTCTTCCTCTCTTTCGCTTTTGTCAGCTACTTCTGTTTTTTCCCCTACTTGTATCAATTGATTTGCAGTTTATTCTTTGGATCACTGGTTGTTATTCCATTACAGTTTTTGATGTCTTTGTCTGTTGAACTTTATCCCAGATCTTGACAGATGGTGCTTTGCTTAAGCGCCAGAAGAAAGAAATCCAAGAGTTAAAAGCAAAATTACTGGTAACCTTTTTTCATCACGAGTCAGACTATGAAAGACAAGAGAATCACATCGTGCTGAGTTTTTTTTTTTCTTTCAAATTCCTCTTTCCAGAAGGGGTCTGATTCAGAACATTTTGGAGAGGAGGTTCTTAATCTCAGGAATACATTGTTACAGGTTTGTGTTGTTACATATTGTTGTTGGTTCTGTATTTATAGTAGAGTTCTGATTGCACTGAAAGTTTGATATTTTCTTTGTAGACTGAATTGGAAAAGGAGCGGATAGCTTTAGAGCTGGAAGAGGAAAAGAAAGCCCAAGCTGAAAGAGAAAGGAGGTTACAAGAGCAAGCTAAGAAGATTGCGAACTTAAGTTCAATAGTATTGAACTCAAATAGGGACGACAATATACAGCAGCCTAAGAAGGTCTGCGTTATCATGTCGTTTTTCTCTATGAGATGTGCCTTAATTGAAGGTTTACATTTGAACATGTCTGTTTTAGTTCTAGTGTTCGATTGTTGAACGGTATTTGTTTTTTTAAAAAAAAGGTATGCTATAGGTTGAAAAGAAATATAATGTAAATATGAATCTAATTATACTGTAAAAAATTTATGATTTTTTTTTTGGAGTTGCACAAATAGTCGCAAGCTGAATTGCGTGTACTCAGTAACTTGTGTAAGACTTTTGACATAAGAGTCTTGGATACATCGAGTGTGCCAACAGTATTTGATCATACAAAACCAAGCAAATATATGAATAAAAATTGGTACAATAAAAAAACTTGCGACTAGATTTAGCATTAGTAGGACTAAATGATTACATCTTCGCATAATTACTCTTGCCTATTGAGATTCATGGTGAAATATGACGCATTTTACGCTGCTTGAATGAGTTAATCTTTTATTAGCTTCCATGTTTATGGCCATCTTTTTATCTGGTGTCAATCAATTATATATGTATGTATTATCTGTCATCTCTGAGTATTTTAAATCTTATCTTCTACAGGATAAGCGGCGAGATACGTGGTGCTTCACTAAACAGCCAAGAGAAACTCTGACAGAGGTGAGTTCCTTTTGCTTAACCATTCGTAGTTGCCACATTGTTTATAATAAGGTCTAGCTTGCCTGAAACGATAAACATACATATATCTATCTATCTATATATGTGTGTGTGTGTGTATGTATACATATGTATATGTATGTATAAATGTTTTTTCCAAGATTTAGCTTGTAAACTCCATAAGTTTACAGACTAATGTTAGTTCGTATGCTGATAAGTTGAATACAGCTATTCAAGCAAAGGCTCCTGGTGTGAAAAGCTTGAGATCTAAGCATGAAGTGGGCCCACTTATTCCATTTCAAGAACTTGTAAATAAAGTAGACATGGGTAACTTATTGGAAACAGTGCATATACGTAATAGTAATGCAGTTGTAGAATGCAAGCTTCCACCACCTCCGTTGCTACTTGTTACAAGCAGGAAAAAAACAGGCAGGAATAAAAGCTTATTGGAGGTTTACTACTTATTTGCTTTCTCTTCCTTTCTAATTTCTTGTTATTTTGGTTTATTCATGTTTTGAGCCCTAAATAGACCATTTACGTGACAGGAAAATAACGAGTTAAAAGAACTTCGCGCAGCATATGAAAATCTACTTTTAAAATTTGAAACTGAGGTTCTTATTCTCTCTTTTTTACTAATATCTGGGAGATTATTTCATGTTCAAGCATCTGATGTTTTCCTTCTTTAAATGTCAGAGAACTGAGAACGAGATAAAAGTTAACACATTATCTAGAAAACTGGCTCAGGCTGAATCATGCCTTAACAATAATGCCGAGGAAACTAAAACTTCAAGTGATTCTGATGCGATTCTTGTGATCAAGCAACTGCAAGAAAAGGTTATTTGTTTATTATTTAAATCAGTGACGCATTGGTTTGCCTTCTATACATTGCAATCATTAGTTTGTAAAGTTCAATTTATCTACTTTGCAGATTAGCACATTAGAGATGGAGAAGTATTCAAGTGATAAAAACTTGGATTGTGTAGTTGAGTTAGCCAAAGAACAAAACTTGTGTGCCATGCACACGTATGATCAGGTAGTTGAAAAGGGGTTGTTTATTCTTCTTTTCCCTCTATTCTTTACGTTTTTCGTTCATGATATTCAAAGGAATAACTCATGAAATAGGTCCTCTGCAGAGTTGTTTTTTGGATGTCTTACTTTGTTCATGTTATTCTTTCAGTCTATGTTTTTGCCTTCGATGTATGTGCGATATTCTCTTTTTGAGTTTTTTCACTTTTATATCATGAATGTGCACCTGCCTTGTTGATATGTGGAGGAAGTTTTACGTTCCTATCCACTTTCTTAGAGAATTGCTTACTATGCTTGTTACTAGGTCATCTTTTAGCTAGAACATTCTATTCGCTTTCTTAGTAATCATGCTATGCCGCAGCTTAATGAAGAGCTTTTAAATGCTCGTGAGGAGGTTAGAATTGCTCACGACCAGCTTTCTGCCGCAGAATGTCTTGGGGTAACAGATGTATTATTCTTTTACTTTTTGTGATGATTTACTATGATTCCTTATACATTCTCTGATGTTTTACTATTATCGAGAGAAACCATATCAAACCATCATACAATGTGTCTGAATTTCCTAAACTAAGATTTTCTTTCTTTCTAGATCAGTAGCATTGAGCTTTTATCAGATGTCAGAGATTTAACATCTGAAATTCAAAATTCAAGGGATCTTTCTGAGAGTATGGGTTTGATTGTGGACGACTATTCCCAGAGCTTTTTGTCCGTATCAAACTATTTATCTGTGAGTAATCATAATGTGTGAGAAGTGCTTACATTCTTCTTAATCAGTTATAAGAGTACATGCCCTTAGGCCTTAGTACTCAATCTTTTTTTGACCACTTGTCTTGGTTAATTTGCGAATACTATATGTTGAAGTGTATTATTATTCTCTCAATACAGGAATTCAAGCATTTAGCAAGTGAGAACTCATTGCAACTTATTTCTATTAGTAGTGACCACGAGAAGTTGCATAATGGCTTAAGGCATAAAATCTGTGAACTTGAGAATGAAAAGGTGCACCTTAGGTCTATTTCGAAATGTCTACTTTAGCTGTTCTTCCGACATGATTATATTTGAACTTATGTAATTGACTATTGTTTATGGTGGAAAACAGCGGCTTTTGCAGAATCAGTGTCTGGATCTTCATGGTCGCGTTCAAGAACAAAGTTTGCTGCTTCAAAATAGTGAAAAAGAGTTAACTGTATGTTATAATCAGCTCTATTACAAGTTTTATTCGTTGGTCTTATCTTTTTCTCCTAACCAGCTGAGATTTTCTTTAGGAACTTTCTGAAGGACATGATTTTGAAAAGACCGAGCTCCTTTCACGTATTCAAACGCTTGAGAAGGAAAATTCATCTCTGTCTTCATCTTTCTTAGCAAGAGAAAAGGAGAATTTGCGAAAAGATCTTGAGAAAACCAAAACAAAACTGAAAGAAACCGAGTCTAAGCTTAAGAATGCTATTCAGGAGAAAACAAAACTAGAGGTTTTTTCCACCCTTCTTTATTTTCATTCTACGTGTCACAAATGTGTATACTTTAATCGTTCCTTTATTCTACAGGGTGAGAAAGCTTGTTCAGAGAGAGAATTAAAGAAACTACAAGGACAGAAGGCCCTTCTACAACGTGATATCAGCAAATGCGAGTCACTTGCTGGAAGAAGACGTGATTCAATGGTTGACCGTAGTTCAAATGTTTTTGATCAAAGAAAAGGAAAGGCTCTTTCTCATTCCTTTGACCAGATACAGGTGATCAGAATTAGACTCCACTAGATGTCCCATATTTTGTTAATATTAACGTTTATTAATCTTTCACTGTTTTAGCAGCGAGTTAGGTTAACGTTTTTCAGTTTTAGCCATGTATACCAAAACTCGAAACAAAGGAACTGAATTCTTATGTGTAGAAAATTCAAGAGCAATTAAAAGTGGAAAAAATCAAATGAGGAACTGAGTGAATTCTGGAAATGCTTTGTTAAATAAACCTGGGAAGAAAGCCTATGTCTTATCTGGATGTAGAAGGGTTCAGCCCTCTCTGGGGAATTCTCACCTAAAACAGTAAAGTTATGAACGTGTGAGTTCAGATTTTGTAGACTTCTTCACCGATATGGTTTAACTGGAAATGGCACTTTTTTAGAGGTTTTATGAAACATATTCTACGTTAGTTTCCAGACTCTGTCACAGTTTTTGAGTTTCTTTTTTCTTTCTAAAGGAAGAATACAGGAGATTGGAAGTTCTTGCATTTGAGATGGAGACAACTATTGATTCTTTAGAATCGCAATTAGCCTCTGCAAATGAGGAGAAAGAGTTTGCTGTTTCTAGTAATGAAAATTTGGTTTCCAAACTGCAAGCTTTATCTGATGAATTGAACATGTCTCGCTCGGAGCTGGAAAAGTTGCAAGAAGAGAATTCGCACCTAGTAATTCAATTGAATTTTCACTGTTATTGCATCATTAAATCCCCACTTCATTATCTTCCCTTGGGTATCTTTTGTTATGTAATATTTATTTTCATTTCAGAGTTTAAATCTGGAAGAGTCAAAGTCTTACAATCATAAAATGGAAGACTCCATTAAACTGATGCTTGAAGGGAAGGATGAGTTAGAAATGGTATCCACATCTTAATTATAAACAATGAGACTTGTTTGTTCGTTTTGATCTCTCTGTCTTGCTATAATTTTAGTTTCAAATGTGACTTCCATTTTGCAGCAACTCACCGAAGCCCTTTTAGCGATGGAGGAGGAGAAGGCTATCTGGGCTGCTAAAGAGAAAGCATCTATTGAAGCTATAGATGCGAAATCAAGAAAAAATTCTTCTGAGAATACACTTTTATTGAAAGAAATAAAAGAGGTAAATGTAAAAATTATACTATTTCAAGGAGAAAATGCAGCGCTTGTAATGGTTTTGGTGCTTTTTAGTTCTTCCCCAAGTTTATGGTTCTCTCAGTGGTATGCGGGCTAGTTTAGCCACAATTTATGGGTAAAAGCGGTTTCAAAACTCATAGGAAGATAAAGATTAAGAGTCTTATAAACTTTATAGTTTGTTGTTACATGTCTGGTAAACAGTCCAAATTTATTTTTACCTTTTTTTTGCTGTTTAAAAATCAAAATAATGTACTACTTAATGCATCATTTTCTTCCTAATCACGAGTAGCAAACTAGCGTCATAACTTTGTGCAAGTGATAATTGGACTGTCTATGCTGCTCTGTTCAAACCTGGAAAGCTTTGTTCTTTGCTAGGTTCATTTATGTATTTATTTATTAAATTTCACTTTCAAGGTGGAGGATCAACTGATATCATATAGAGAAGACTGTGAGGTCCTCAAGAAAATGTTGGCGTCGTCCGAGGAGAATTCTCAACGGGAGCAAGAGCTCAGGTTTTTGTTTTCTCAATTTCTATGTTTTCCCCATCATTGAGAAACATTTTGTTTGTTGCATCCAGGAGAGAATCTTCTTAACCCTCTTTATGTTCCAACTCATACTCACTTTCTTTATTATAAATTTTTAATAGCCAACTTCACTGGAAAAAGTAAAATTCAAACTAAACTCAAAAGTTTTGGAGAAAAGAGTTTATGTGTGAGTGTCTAGAGAAAACATTATAATCTGCTTTTTGTTTCTGCTGCAGTAAAGAGAAATACTTGAAATATGAGAAGCTTATCAGTGATCTTAGAGTTTCTGAAGATCAGAGCAAACGGTCTCAAGAGGTAAGTTATCTGCTTAAAATAAGAGGAGCAATTTTTAACTCAATATACTTGCTTAATTTCATTTCAACTGTCCAAGTTACAGAAATTATCTTCGGATCACCAGCTTGCTTGTGAGCACATAGAGAAAATTAAAATGGAACTAAACATGCTCAACAAAGAGAAAGAACTATTGTTAAATGAAACACGAGAGTCCAGCCAGGTACTAGTTAATAATAATGAGTGTATTAAGTAGCTTCAGGTTCTATATGGTATAATAGGACATCATATCTCCCATCCAAATATTAAAATGCGATTCTGCAAGCTTGAACCAGTTAATTTACATTTTCCGCAGACTCTTGAGAATCAGATTCTTATGGTTACCACTGAAAGGGATGCCTTACAGAGCCAAATCAAAAAGCATAGAGTAGATCAGTTGACAATGGAATCGTCTAACTTAAGTGAAGAGGTAAAAAACTGTGTTACTTTCTCCTTTAATCATTTCTCATACTTTTTGCTTGGGCGTTTTCTCTCCTTTTCGTGGATCTACATATGCATGGATAAAGTGCTCAAATATAATTATTTTCCTCTACCTGGCATCCCATTTACCTTCCATGATAGTACTATAATAGCTCGTTTAAACACAATCTTTCTATACACCTTTTTTCTTAGTGCTGATACTTGATACTTGATACTTCTAATATTCTCTTTGCTCTTGAACACTTCTACATATCAGCTGTCTTGGATTTTTTTGAGTGCAATAATTTTTTGTATGTTGCCAATAGTTGTTGAAGGCTAATGCTGAAATCGAATGTCTGACCTGCCGCTTTTCAAAATTAGAAGTGAAGACGCATGATGTAAGTATTTGTATCTTACTTCTTCTTGCCGTTTATTTGTGCACCATCTTATTCCTTCCCTTTTTTCATAACCGACAAGAGTAGATATAAATAATCAATTCGGCTAGAGAGTGCCCCGCGCAATGGTTAGCCATTTAATATTGTTGCGGACCCGAGTTGCAGTTATAGCAAAAACAAGTTGCGCGTTAAAGCAGAAAATTCATTACAATTTCCAAAAATTATGACATTAAAATAATAATTTTTTTAAAAAGCTAATGATGAACTACTAATAATTAGCATATTGAAACATGCATTGATTGTCTTTAACCAATGGTCCCGGGGCATCGGTCAGCTTTTCCCATAAATTATCAGGAAGAGTTATCATTTGAGCATACCTGCACTTGTCGCATATAATGATCAAATATGTTTTATGGCTGATGAACTTTGCTTTCGTATAGAAATTTGAAGAACTGCAGTATACGACTTACGTATTTCAAATCAGAAACGTATATCATGGTTTTATTACTTTACCATTCCTATGGAATAAGTAGTCGACCAGTTTATCATCATTGGCTAATCTGTGTTGCAAAACCTAGTTACTTTGCCCTTTTAATTGCTGTGTTTTCTTTCAAAAGGTTAAAATGTTAGACTTATGAAGTTGTAGCTTTTGGATTAGTTTAAATGTAATTATAAAGATTGCCGTGAAAAGAAGTCAGATCTGGGAATAAGATTTGTGTGAGAGTTTGGTACTCTTCGTTATAACAGGCTTTTGGTATCCAAAGTTCGCTTCTTCAGCGAAAGTTTATTTTCTATTTTTTTATCAGTTAGGGTTACATTTCGAAATTCTATATCAGATTTGTTTTAAGTTTCTGGTACAGTAATTTGGTTCCTGATCAACTTTTCCTTTTGTGATCATGTTGAATTTCGTACCTGGTTACTAGCCATAATTAATTTAGAGAACTTTTGGTTAAAGAATGTGCTAACGTTCAGGACCATTTTATTGGTTGAGATCTCTGCTCTTATCTTTACTAACATAACGAACTATAGTCTAAAAGGAAAAATAATAATACTGTGTTAACTCGAGCAGAATGAAGTTATCCACAGCAAGGAGAGGGCAAAGCTACGAATGATGCTTCGGGGAACAAACGCGAAGATGGAGGCATTTAGTGTAAGATACAAAGAGGCGGTTCAAGAAAACAATCTCATGGATGCCAAATTTCGGGAAGCCTCTGCAAAGCTCAAAACCCAGTTGGCTCAATATGTGCAAGAGAGTTTCAACCTTAAAAAGCAGCTTGTCGCCGTGAAAACTCAGTAAATTAACTTAATTGTTATCTATTATTCTTCTTTTGTGGCATTCCATGTTATTTTCTAGGTCAATATAGTTAACAGTTTTATAAACATAGTCCTGAGAATTTCAGCAAGAACGTGATATCCTATTTTGTTGTTGTACCATAAGCAATGTGAAAGGTCTACACAGGGCTTAGATTTAACGTGTTTTGCTTAACTGATTTACCGAAGAAAGATAAATCAATGGTGTGCTTGCTTACAACCGAGCAAAATATTCTATGACTAAAATCTACAACCTTTATTGTCTTGTTAGAAAACAAATCTGCACAGGTGAAACTTATAAATTGAGTGGTATTTCTACAAGCGAATTTAATCAACACTTCGTATGATATACACCCAATACTTTGCCCTACTAGCATAACTAAGTGCAAAATTCAATCATAAAATGAGGTTGCGGGATCTATATCTCCCATAACAAAACTCACATTGATACCCTTGAATACGATGTAATATAGTTCTATAACTTTACTTTGGTACACCGTTATGAAAGGGGTAAAATTGGAGACCCAATTGGATCCCTTTTAAATTACCGAATTCGTAACTCTCAAGATATGTTAATGTTTTACACTTACGCCACTTTGAAGGATAGTTAATGTTAGCACTTTGTACAAACTAGTTTTTGAGAATAAAAAGAAAAACAAGCGTATTTTATTTGAATAGGCCTATTAGTCGAGCTATTGGTAGTGGTAATTGATGATTTATGGAATGTTTTGTTAAATGGATCGAAAGTAAAAAAAATTGTGTTGACAATTTGACATGAGTACTCAATATTAAATCCCTATAAAAAAAAGGAAATTGACTTGGCTTGTATGTCATCTCATCTACCTTGGAACCGGCTTCTTTTCGAATAATAAATAGAAACATCAAATATTAGTTGTTCTTTTGACGACGTTGGTGATCGGTCCAGTATACCAGCATCTTGACTAAACCCACCATCAAAGCCTAGCATAGCAACCCACCGCCGTGACCCTCACTCAGATACTCGTTGAAGTTACAATGCTACAAAGAACTCGAACTACACAGTGATTCCCAGATTAAACTAACAAGTGACTGTTTAAAACAACACACACCAATAGCAGAAACTAAAATACACCAAATTCAATTGATTTAAATTTGAACAAGTTAGTCAAATCTTATAATAAACCAGACGGAAAACAGATGACATAACATTATACTAAATCAGTTGTTTTTGTAATATGAGGTTTTCTAAATCATTTTTAAAAAATGTGGGGGTACACAATTGAATTTTTTCTAAAATAGATGTACAAAACTGAAAATTTAGTAAACCCTACTTATAACGGTCCTACCCAAAACATACATTAAACAAAACATATTAACAAAACATACAACATTTACAAGTTTATTCCCAAAACATATAAGCATACAATTACACGTATTTATTAGAGTTATATGTTTTGTGAATAAAAGTAATAATAACCGGCGAGACACACTAGTCTATCCCTCCCTCACTCTCTGTATAAATATATAGATATAGTCTGTGTGTATTTGCTACGGAATTAACCAGTATAATTGGTAAAATTTGATATTATGATATTAGTTTGGTCATTATATGTAAGTTGTGTATCAAATTAGTATAACGAGATAGTATGGTATATTAAATTATTATTCCAATTAGAAGAACAAGCAAGAGTGACTTGATTTAATATAAAATAGTATCAAAGTTAGATACCAATTTGAAAAAGTATATATGAGTTGGATACTTAAATTACTAAAAATGTATAGATGTATACCAATTTATCATTTTTAAAAATAAAGTAAACGGGTGGAATATGAATAAAATATAACCGATTATAAAACACTGCTGTCTCTTCCTCTCTCTCTATACTAGCGGACCTGTCCACCCGATGGGTGTGAATCCAAAAAAATATATGTAACCCGTTATGGTAGAATCTTTGACGAAGGGAGGAACAATTAAAATATTACCTGTAGGAGAGAGAACAAATTCTTCAATGAAAATAAAGTGGAATCCAGTTTCAAGAGAGAAGAAAGAGAAATAATGATGATAGTTTATGATTTTAATTATTAAACCTTATATTAGATAAGAGCGAGAAAAGTTATTTTTTACTATTTTAAATTTTAAATCATGGAGCAATTAAGTTTTTACTATTTTTATAATTTCTATATTAATTAGTTTTCATAAGGCTATTCGCATAGAGTAATAAATTAATAGTGAGATATATAATTATAGATATAAATATACAGTGTGTGTGTGTATTGTTGGAGTAAAAAGCAAGAAAGAAAAAAGAACAAAAATGGCGATTACAGAGCAAACAGTGATGGCGGTGATAAGAGCGTCGAGACCTAACTTCAGAAACCCACACGATAAAGTTGCGTTTGCGGTTCACGCCACTTTCCTCGCCTCCGGTTACATCCTCCATGCTGCCGGTCCCTCCGCTTTTCCCCCCGACGCCCTCTCCTCCGTCTCCACCCAAAGTATTTAATTTAATTTAATTCAATTTATCCCTTTTATTTAATCTTTTTATCATCTCAATTAATAGTTTAAAGCCCAAATTAGGCAGGTTTTATGTTACTATCTATTTATAATCAACTGGCAGGTTTTTGTCATTTAAGCTCAAATTATTAGCTTATAAGTTGTATTGGGTTTGGTTGACTAGCTTTTTATTGCTTCTCACATGAAGGTGATATGGATCCACCTTTAGGCTATCTTTTCTGCTTAAATGTTGCATCCAAACAGGCACCTTATTGTGCATACGGAGTTTTCTTTGTTTTGCTTTACTAGTTCAATAGCTATCTCTCCCTCGTCTCCACCCAAAATATTTTACTTTATTTTAAAATTATCCCCTCAATTTAATGTTTTACTTCATATTATCTATATATACCAGTAGGGCTGGGCAAAAAACCGGAAAAACCGAACCGGACTAATAACCGAACCGAAAAAAACCGAAACCCAAAAAAATTCGGGTCTGTTTTGGTTTTCAATAAAACCGAACCGAAAAAGACCGAAACTGACCGAAACCGAAAAAAACCATTGGACCGGAAAAAACCGGTCCGGTTCGGTCCAATAAATAAAAAGACCGAAACCGAAAAATATGCTCGATTTCGGTTTCGGTTTCAGTTTTGCTAAAAACCGAACTAACCGGACCGAACCCAGCTCTATCTACCAGTGCACGGAGCCCACACGATGTGTGGTGTAACTCGTAAAAAGAATTGGAACTAAGATTTGTATTAAAATATTTGGACTGAATTTTTTGAATGTTGGTAGTTACCATAGACTTGGGACGATATTGCAGTTTTTGTAATTACTTTAAATATCTAGGTTTTTTTTTAAAAAGACTTTGCCGGCTTCATAAGGTGTTGTTTACTTAAATAATAGTAGTATAGATTATCAACAGACAACAGTCCCCTTCTTCTTTTTTATTGCTTCTAAGTGTGTGTTTGGTACAAGTTTTTTTGCTACGAAAAAGCATTGGGTGTTTGGTATGCTAGCTTTTGTGGTTATTAAAAAGCTAGATTTTGGCTATAAAAGCAGGAAAAGATTGATAAGCGAAAATCTATGTTTATGGTAGATTTTTTTTAGGGCACAATTTCGGAGTTCAAAAATAAAGTGACGTTTATGAAAATACCCAAACCTTTAGGGGAAATTTCACGCTAAAACTATTACTATGTATAAAAAGCTAAATTATCTTTAAAATATGAATAATTTAGTCATATTGAATTAATTAATAAACAGGATTGACAACAGCCTTACAGTATTAAAAACAAAAACATGTTCAATCATTTAAAGTATATACTTGTATATATGCATGGTACAATAATGCATTATTCCACAGTCCCTTCCTTTTCAGTTGTTTTCGCTTGTTTTTTAGTATATATGCAAAGTTGGGTAAATACAGCTTTAAAAACTTCCACTTATAGAGGTCACGAGGAAAATAGTCTAAGTTTGCAACCAGTCGAATACTTTTGGTTGACTAGAGAAAAATAATCGTGACTACTTAGGCAATGAAATTGATTTGACTAGAGAAAAATATCGTGACCAAGATATGGTATTGGTCTGATTATTTGGGTAGCCGATATTTGTAGTCTTTAAGTTAGTTATGGTAATTGGTAATAAATCCAGAAAATAACGAAGTGCACAGAATCACTACTGTGTTATTTTTTTATTTGTAGAAAATTTTACTATAGGCAATATATTTGTAACTTGTCCGGTATATTGAATGCTGTATTTACCCATTCTGTGTTCTAGTTTGATATAGATGTAAAACCTGATACCTGCATGTTTGGCAGCTTTTTGTTTTTACATTTGGATAATGGTTTCAAGTGCTAGTATAACTGGATGTTTATTAAGTTCTAAGCCCGGGGGATAGTTCTTCTGTTGTCATTTTTTAGTTGCACATACCATTTAGTAGCTCTTGTAGAGTTTCGATGCAAAGTTTTAAATGGATTTGCCTAGTCTACCTTGTTTTTTGCAATGTATAAAACCATTTTAGCTGTATGTCTAGATGACCTTATGGAAAATCGTTCCAATTCACAGATGAGGTGGGGATTGATAATTGGAATAAACTAGAAGATGAATATGGTTTCATCTACTCAAACCCGGACCAAGGTTCCAAAAAGGTTCTTGTTAAGTGTCTTAAAATGAATGATCAATTGCAAGTTGATTGTGTGAGTGATGATGGGTCGGAGCCTGTCCATCTGGAAATCAGGTTGTTTTCTGTCCTTCACTTTTATCTCTTTATCTTTTGTTATTTTAGATTAAATGGCACCGTAAAGAAACTAAAAAAGTAAAAGAACAATAAAAATTTAACTTATAGTATAAGATGATACACGAGCACGATGATAAAAGTGGAGAAGTGGAAGTAGAAAGGTAATGGAATTGACGAGACGAAGTTTGATTCAGAGGCCATTTAACACAAAGCATCTTATATGAATATATGATAGAGCCAACATAGGTACAGACGCTGGGAAAGAAACTCGATTTTAAATTTATAGGAACTTATGAACTCGTTTAAACCTCGAGCTTAAATTTGTAAATGACTGAATCGCCGTATCTTCGTAATTCATTGAACTATCACCACTTGATTCATCTCTTATTTTTATTGATGTGAGTTGCAGAGTTGAAGATTATGATAGAGCAGATGGTGGAAACAATTCTGGATCTCAATATAAGGATATGCAGAAGCTGCTTTCTGCTATTAATAAAGAATTAGTTACTAAATTGTCAACTCGTTCAGCAGCTCAACCGAGTTCCTCCACCGAGCGTTCAAGGTATTTTTTTATAAATCTGTTATTATTGGTAAAATGATATGTTTTGTTATGGCTGAACCAAGAAGACATTAGTTCTTGTAAGATAAGTATGAGTGTGTTTTTAAATGTCTAGTTTATTTGCTTAGCAGTTAGCACACAGGGGCGTGTGGTTAAAAGGGGGTGATTGTTTATGATTACCGCTAAGTGCTTAACTTAATTCTCATCTTCTTTTTGTTACTCTCTCCACACCTACATAATAATTAATATGCATTTTGGCTATCCCTGTATTTTTTTCTTGGTTCCGCAGTTGTTCTTTTTAGTCGCTTCACGGATATTGAATCTTCTTTCCAGGTTATGGAAATCTATTTACGACAGTTCACATTATGTCCAGAAGTTTATTCTAACCAAGCATGATATTTTTGGTTAAGATACAACTTCTTTCACTTGTTTATACATATGTATACAACTTGCCGTTTTGCTTGTGTCGGTACTGCTTTCTTATTCCATACCGGTGTTGTGTTTTCCTGATTTTAATATCTGCTTGCTGATTGTTAGTTATGTATGAATCCTAAAACTTGCTAGGTACTTTTATTTGTTTGTAATTTATTTATTTCTGGTATTCAGAGTGAAACGGTGCTAATTTCTTTATGGTTCTTAAATACTTTTTTCTTGCGTCTATTGAATCAAATGTTTATCTTGGTTTCTTCAGAAGAGATGGAATATGGGTTCAGTTTTGGAGATTGTATTGTTCTAGTTTTCTTAATTTAACTCTATACATTGTTTCTAATTTATTTCTTAAAATAGCTCTTTTCCTCACCAAGTATTCTATATATGCAGTTTAAGGAGTAGGAATATTGAAGTTGATGAAAGATCACCCTCTGAACCTTATAGTCCTACTGGGTATGTGGAACGGAATTGTTTTATTACCTGGGTTTGATTATTTTTTCAATAGCAAAAACGTTTGACACACCATTATGCTCTTACAAATGCAAGGAATGACACTCAAATAATGAACGTTCTGTTATAGTATGAGCTGTTTCTAGATGTCATAGCATTTAGGAGCATTATAAGATATTAAGTTTCCACAAGTACATATGATCGAGTTAGTGTCCAATATGAAAATATGTGCAACTTTGACTTACCAAATTTTCATATCTAAATTGCCAGAATGATATTTTCAAAAGTTAATCACCTAGTTCTTACTATGACTATGTGATTGACTTTTGAAAGTATTCATTTCAACAATTTAGATACGAGAATTTTCTAGTCAAAGTTGCACATATTTTCGCAGTGGAAACTTATTTAGGGACAGATGGAGTATTTTATACTGATCCCATTTTCTGCTTTGCAGATACGTTTTTCCACCTATAAACCCCGTGGGTGGTGGTGATCTATATCCTGGGCCTGGTGCAGGGATGTTCCCTGCTAGGTATTTGTGATGTTGATTAGTACATCTATACGTGTTGTAGTACGCGTTTGGCGTATAATATTTTATCTAATTAGGAGTCTTTGTAGTCTATTGCTGTATAATGCTACTTCTTTTCTTGCAGAGGTGATGTGGGGACTGGCGGTAGCATGTTTGTAGGTACGTACAGTTTTGTATATTTTCCCTTGATTAATATAATGAAAACGCACGTTTTTTGGCCCTTAAATATGTTCCTTTTGTGTTTACAGGGCCGGATCACCCTATGTTTGGCGGTCAAGGGATAGGTAGAGGCCCCAACTTTCCTGGTGGTATACCGTGAGTATTTTAGACACCCATACTTTTGTAGTTTCTCTATTTAACTTGTATTGCAATTCAGACAAGACGACTTTTCTTTGATTTTTTACTGTAAATTGTTTTATCAATTTTTTCAGGGGTGTCCCTCCAGGTGCTCGTTTTGATCCTTATGGCCCACCTGGCGTGCCTGGATTTGAACCTAACAGATTCACCAGGTAAAAAGTTTCTTTCAGTTATAGTTTCGAATACTTAGCTATATAATTTGTTGTTCTACCTTTGAGGTAAAAGTCCCATCATCAAATGGGATTCTTTTGGAAATATCACAGTGGCTTAGATTTTTTATTATTTGTCAGAAAGATAAGTACTGCTCGTGATGCGTTTCTGTGTTTTTTTCTTGTACAACTTCTTAAGATTGTCCGCAAACAAAATTCGAAGTTGTGAAGAGCTTGTGCGGCTGTTTTTTTGTAGTAATTTATTTGTACTCCTCTTGTATGATCCCTTGCTTTTATGTACATTAGTAGCAAATCATTACATTTGGCTTTTTTTACCTGGCCATGGCTTGAAGAATCATACGTATTTAGGTTACTGGTTGAAAGGTGATTTGTGGTGGAAAAGAAATAAATAAAATATTTTTGATTCCTTATATTAACATATCTCATCGTGTTATGGAGAAAAACAAAAACCGTTTCGATTGTTTAAGTCCAACTTCATATTTTTCCAACACTTTACTGGTGATTTGTTTGTGAGAAAACAGTATTTTTTTTTTCCTTTTCTTTTTGTAATTCTTTATATAGTACAAGTCTCTTTAAGACTTACTCAAGGTATTACTCAATAGAAAATAGATAGAGAGAAAAGACACTTTTCGTGTTTGTGGATCACTCATATAAACTCGGAAGTTTGCGGAAATAAAGCAAAGTCTATGATTTCCAACTGATATCATATAGTGAGTGTATTCTGATAAATCCATGTGAATCAAGTTTTTTTCCCCTCTTCAATTTAGTATTTGTTTTCTGTTGTTATCGATTGTTTGAACTTTTGATTTTCCTGAAAATGCAGAAATCCAAGGCAACCAGGGAGGGGGCCTCATCCAGACCTGCAACACTTTCACGATGGTGCCGACTACATATAAAGAAACTTGCTTGTTCCGCAACCGACTAGAAGATGCACTTTTAAGTAAATTTTGTTGTTTGGTTTAATAAAAAGTTGAATTTCTGTAATTAAAATCACTGAGCTTGCTTTTGGATAAGATAATTTCGGGTACTTTTTAGAGAAAATCAGATATTGGGAACTGTATCATTTATTTCTTTTCTAGCCTTTGATTAATTATTTGGTCGTTCATCCCTTACAACTAAACAGTGAGCTTCAGCTTCTTCTCTTTTCCATCCTTACAATTATGGGTTTTCTATCCTTTTGTACGGTTAACCATTACCGGTTATAGAACCTTTGTATTTGCGAGACTACCATATTTTTATTAAACTGTTCAAAATGGAAATATTAAGAGTTGAAACTAGTATGTTAATATATGTATATTAGTTACGATAGTCCACGCGTTGTGCATGTGACACGTAATGACATAAATTTTGTAATATGTTTTACTATAAGAACAATGTTATTAAGTATCATTTATTGAAATTATGCGGGTAATACGAATTGTTAATATAATGAGGGTATTTTTAAAAAAATGGTGGCAGTTTGGCCACTTCACCTAACTCTTGTGTGCGCCAAAACAGATTATTAGAGCAAACATTAGGGATGCCTCTTACTTTCTCTGAATATAAAAGAAAAACTATTCTTTTTCAGCTATGCATAACAATTTTGGATTTACTAAAAACCCAACTTTCTTCTTATATAGACTTCCTCATTTTTATTTTTATTTTGTCTCTCTCTCTTATTGTTGTTAATTGGTCCTATAAACTATTGTAAATTAAGAGTAAGGAATAATTTTGGTTAAAGCACTGTAGGTGTCCTACAATATTCTTTATATTATGAAGAAAACTACTATTGTTTGAGTTCTGCATTTCAATTTCTCTATTTACAAAACATCATGTTCCTTATAATTTTTTCATATCTTCCAAATTACTTGATATTTATTTATTTATATTATTTAAATGTTAAGTCATATCTTTTAAGAGCAAACACTAACTACTTTCTCTTTTATTTTCTCAAATTTAACAAAAAATTATAATTTTTCTAATTTTACGTAACACTTTTACATCTACATAAAACTTCAGCTTCACCATAAGTTTTATTATTTTCTTTCTTTTTCTAACTAATAATCAAAATACCAATAATTAGAGTTATAATATTAAATAATTATGGGAGAGACATTTTTTTACTCATTTACGGGGGCATGTTGTAACACATCTATAATTTGATATTTCAAAAGATAAAACTAATGGAGGATGTTTTTTTGGTAAAAGTTAAAATAATCCCCAAAATATAGATAAGAAGATGATATACGGGGTCTACAATGATTGCTCTAACTATATGAGATCAAGTAGACCCCCATCAAAAAATATTATAAAAAATGATGAGAAACACTTTTGGTTTCTTAATTATATTTGAGTAACATTTTGACTATATGTAAAATTTGAGGATTAATAAGAAAAGATGATGCATGTGATGTTTTTTGTAAAAAAATAGTTTTGTTCCTTCTAATGGATTCAAATAGGTCTTCTATAATGATTGTTCTTATGAGGAATATGTTACCAACAATTTTGGTTTATTTCTTTGGTATTTTTTTAAGGAAGCTGATGCATCATTTTTTTTGTTAAAAGTTTACTTATATGTTTCTCATATTATGCATAAGAGATTGGAACAGGGAGAGAATAGTAGTTGCTATAATTAACACATTCTAATGAAATTGTTTATTAGTATAATTAACACATTCTAATGAACAGGAAATTATTAAATAATCAAATCTCATGAGCAGAAATGACACCAGGAAAGTAGATACAAAATATTCTAAGAATCACGAAATACATAAAAAGATTTCAGTACACAAAGAAAGACTAAAAACACACAAATATGTTCACTCATCTTGAAAATCCGCAGTCTAATAAAAAGATTCCGAAAAATACTCAAAATACACATTATATGATTCAAGATTCGTCTTATGAATACAAATTACACAAAACAAATGGATATATATATATATAAACAGTCTAATGAACACAAAATACATAAAAACATTCAGAATGCACAATTATGTTTATTGAACTGTCTGTAATGATAAGTAATAAAAACATGCCAGAAAAACTCACAATGGAAAAAAGATTTATTAATATATTATCAATCTTTCAAGTTTATCACTAGTTTGGAAGTAAAATAAATATATTTATATAAACTTGCAAGTGAGTTGGTCGCTGAAACACGGTGAGGATGATGGATAGCCGGTCATTGAAGTGGTTGTGTACCGCGTACCGAGAGAGAGAGAGATAATTTATGTTGGCTTGATAACCTTGGTCCTTAATGTTATTGGAACAATGATTAATTACAGCTTTGTACGATACATAGTTCTTTAATTGCAACATTAAGTAAGGAAGTGCTTTGCAACATTTTATAAAAACCAAGAGAAGCAAGTCGTAATGGAAAAGCATAAAAAACTGATGAAAAAAATTCCCATTTTGATATTAATTGATGAAAATAATATTATAAAATCATGTAATTTGATAAAAAAAATTTAGCATCCCTCCACACCCATATTAAAAAAAAAATGCGTATGAAATAAATTATATGTAATATCGGTTTCTCCTATTTAAAACTCCTAATTACGTCATTGATCTCATCGAGTAGAATGTTATTTTCATAGCCACAACCAAATAAATGTTAAGATTCGCTCTAGAAATCATTTTCAACAAGTAAAGATAATTCTGCAAACTGAACACATGGAAACTGAACAATAAAGTCTCGGGGAAAAGCTTACCAGTTGTGAACTTATCATTTCCTTATGATTTTTGTGACAATCCAGATTTCTACGAAAGAAATTTTGTGGTGCGATATTATGCGTCAGTCTCACATCGCTCAGATATGAGAGTACATGCGTGATATATGAGTTTAAAGATCTATTTCTTATCAACAAGGTATTTTAAAGTCGTGCGGCACAAAAGCGATAACGAAACTGCACAGTTGAGCGTGCTTGGCTTGGAATAGTATCAGGATGAGTGACTCACCTGAAAAGTTGTGTCAAAACTGAACAATATTGTTGATACGACATGACAGATCAGCCCGTAGGGCCGGGTCGTTACAATTTTGGTGGTAGAAAGCATGCTATGAGCTCGGGCATTATTAATCGCAATTGGCTTTCGCTTAATTAAAAGATGAACAAAACCAACGCATTATCTTTCTTAATACAAATAAAGATAAATAACATCAAGCATCCTCTTGATTTAAAATTTTGACTTTTGATCCACATATATAATTCAAGCATCCTCTTGATTCAAAATTTTGACTTTTGATCCGCATATATAATTCAATCATCCTCTTGATTCAAAATTTTGACTTTTGATCCACATATATAATTCAAAAATAGTTGTAACAACTAATGGGTTGGATTCTTGACAAAATTGGCCCTTAATTAAGGTCCCTATTTATCAAAATCGTATCTCTTAAAAACAAGCCATCTTGTAATCATTTCTACTGGTATAGTCCTATGCTGAATTCGATTATAATTATAATATTCATAGAATAAAATGAAAGAAGCCAAATTGAAATTTAGGCGGTTAACTACGATACTCTTCAAAAATTGAGGCACCTTGATTTGCAAATTACAAAAGATCTCCAGGATCAAAGTCCAGACAAAGTATATATAAGAGACCAGTGAAAATCTTATGCAAATCTAAGTCCCACTAAGGAACTAAATTAATTAATCTAGAAGCTAAAATGACTTCGTTATATTCACTATATATATATATATATATATATATATATATATGTCCAAGTGGCCTTTGATTATCCAAAAAAGTAAATGTCCAAGTGACCAAGTTAAAGAAAAAAAAATGTTTACGAAACAATTTCTCATATCAGATGGAGCCCAAGTTTAATACCATATACTATAACATTCTAGATTAAGACTTCAAAGCAGCTTCCAATATTCGAAATCAACTTAAGGCACATGTATATTAATTGTGAACAGATTGCAAAGTCAAGTGATCACAAGGTGCATAATTTAATTTATCATGTATAACTTTTTCTGAAGCAAACTTACAAGTAGTGTATAATATCACAGATATATGTTTGTTTCTCAGAATTTGAGTTTGAACTTCCGAACCATCTAATGATCCAATTTAGATATATTTGAAAATTTTAATGTAATAACTAGACGTGTTATATTTTTGACTAGGGTGATTTGAAATCGCGTTGGTTTGAATTCTATTACAGTATTTTGGGATAAGCCAAAGAAGAGAATCATGCAGTTGATCATATTAGAACTTGTAGAAAGTGGAGTAAATTTTTTAATCAGGTATCATGTTTTATGGGGTAATTGGTTAGCTTTTACCTTAACCGATATATAGTAGAGAATGTATTTCAAGAACTTTCATTTTTTTTAACAAACTGCAGATGGTCCGCTTTTTATTATATATGATGATTATTGTTTTGTCTGCTGAACATTATTACCTCAAGTTTCTATGTCCATATGTCGACATTACGATTAGGACACATTATTTTGGTTGATTTTTATGATTTCAAAATATATTCGAGCTTGATTTTGGTGATTTTCAAAATAGTTATAAAGGTTGTTAAAAGCAATCTGTGATCGGATATGCTAACATGCATGAGAACATGGCCCATGCCGCCCAAAGACTTTAATTATTTATTATTTCTTACTATGAATAAAAATGCATGCCCTTTACTCAAAAAAATAAAATAGTATTATACAAATTTAAGAATATGATGAATTCCACGTGTAATTTACTATAAATAACTGGGTATGCCTTTTTTTTTTTTAAAGTGACAGGTTAATATTTTATGTTAATTTTTGGTACATTAATATTTTATGTTAATGCATCCAAATAATATATATGAGCATTTTTTTTCTTTTTATATCCCAAACATTCGAGAATATTTGAAATTTTTGCGATAACATCGTCAAAGTCAATTAAGGGGAGGGGACCCAATACCCATGCTCACGCGCAATTTTTTTTTACATTGTCCTCTTAATTCCTTCCTTCTGGAAACCAATAACTATCTCTTGTTTATTTTTTATTTAATCAATATAACTGATATTAAAAACGTGAGAGACTCAGAATCATTAGCGGAAGAAGGGACTAATATCTTCAAATTATGTGTTATATTAGGACACTCCGATATTTCTATAAGCCAATTTAAATATTACTTTTTTGTCAAACTAAAAGAGACACTAATTACACACTAGTAATTTTACTTTTGCAAAATCTGTTGATTTTATAAATTTCTGGCATTTGGGTTTAAAAGACATAGCAAAACACAACTAAATCCAAAATAAATCATAAGGACGTAAAATTTTCAAAAACTAAAAATATGAAGGTGTAACTATATATTGTATATGTTGCTTGATTCAGTATATATTTTTTTAATAAAAACAAGCCAATATTTTGGGGTAGCCCCCTTCTTCTATCATTAGCTAACCACCTCAAATAGAAAGATGAAAGATTCAACATTCTAGAAAGACAGGTTAATTAAAACGTTACTTCATTACGATAGATGTCCCTCTCAACTTCTTAGTCTTTTGTGCAGTGCTGTCGTGTTTGGGGTGGTGGGCATATATATATATATTAATTTGTGTAGATATGATCATATATTTATTCTTGGAACTTAATTGATCAGCAAATTAACACAAAGGCAAAAAGATCACTAGAGAAAATGAGTCTATACAAGCCTTCACTTCTATTCTTCTTGGTTTTGATCATCGGCTTTACTTGTCTAAGAGGAGTAGTTGTACAAGCCAGAGCAATCTCTATAGTACTACCACAACAAAGTAAGAACCATTTTTTATTTTTTTATAACTGTTCAACAATAATATGTATCATTATAATTGTCACATTTTACTACTCGATTTACAATCTTCTGCTTTAAAATGCATTCTTGGTAATTCATTGAATTAATCTCATGTAGGATACAGCAGATTAATGGGAACATTAGGAGTAGGTTGCAAATGTTGCGATGGAACCGGAGGTGAATGCAGAAGCACATGGGACGGGCCTTGCTCGAAACTCCAATGCTTTCCTTGGAAGCTATATTAGCATTATTATATGGCACATATTTTTGTTTTTGCATTTTTTGTCTAGGTGTATATTAATCGATAATTGTTTTCAAGATACACGGTAAAAGATCTCGGTGATGGTGTCCCGTTTATTATAATCTACTAGTTCCGCCCTGGCTATATATGTCATCTTATTTTCGATCCTTTCTGTATTAATCATCATCTACATTTACTTGATCTTCCATATCTTTTTGTACGGTTTAGATATCGTTTTGATGAAGTTATTTGAATTGGTATTTCATTACTTTCTTTCGAAATAGGTAGAGCATGTGGCGGTGCTCTTTTTCCCCATGTGATTTTTTTTTTGTCAATTTTTAGAAAAGACTGGTACAAGTTTGTGGAATTTACTACTTACTTTCATCTGTTCTTTCTTATACTTTCAATTATATTTAGAATTGTTGGGCTACCAAATCTTAGAATGGTGACATTTCCCAGAGGAGTCCATAGAATAATTTGTCTGGTATGAGCAAATCCGATCAGAATGATATTTGTTAAGTGGATTCGAATTTCGAACACTATCAGACTGGTATCATTTGGATAGATCCGTTTCGAGTCTAGTCTATTGTCCATGTATTATTTTGTTCAACTTAAATAATGCAGTATGTATTTTCTTGCACCATCTCATAACGATACATTCTGCCAAAAATTAAAATAATTGATTCACAAATAAGAAGTTCAAGATTATTTTAGCTACCGGTTATTAAGCTTTTCAAAACTCGGGGGTATTAATGAAGAATTGCTGTTAAACTTGTTTACAAACAAATAATGCTTGAATTAATGGTTTAAACTAATCGGAATGATTACGGTTCAGTTTCAAGTATTGCGTCAGTTTTGATCCGCTTGAGAATGATGGGTCTGGAAACACACAATTACGAATGATTTTTGTTTTTGATACCGAAAAAAACCTTTTATAGCATGAGTCAAATGGATTAAAAAAGGGCAAAAAAAAAAACTTCATAATATAAAATTTTCCCTCATTCTTGTTGGATTATTTTCTGTTGGAAAAATATATTTGTGAGTTAAAATTGGTACGTCTTAATGTGGTGTTGGGGAAAAATTGTGTTTTAACATATTTGGGCCTTGAGATATTTTATGAGTAAATATCATTTAAATGGTTTTACAATTACTTAAATAATTTAATCAATGTTGTGTGTATGTATAATTAATATGTATTGCTCGTTTAAATATGTAAATCAGTTAAATACTTGGATAGATAAGTTTCCAGTAGCACCATAGCAATTTTCAACTATCGGATACTTCTTTCTATCTTCAATTTGTCACAGGAAAAAAGATACATATGACAACAGATTTACTTTTAGTTTAGTCTAAAGCAACAATATTCCAACAATTTTGGCAAGAAACGGGGGGTATTTTCCACAAGAAAACAACATGCTCAAACGAAAATGGGGAATACTTCTATGTATTTGATTGAGATAAAATAATATATGAATACTTGTTATACAAGTATACAACTATACAAGTTTGAAGTGTCTTAAAGGAGTATCTGCTAAGAAAAGAACTAATTCAATGAGAAATCCTGAATCTAGTGCCAGTTGGCTAAAAACTGTGACAGTGAGTTTGCCGAAAATAGTCAGAATGAGGTTATTGATAAAACTGATACAGAAATGATGAAAATAGTGAATGCAATATCAGAAGAATAACAAGAGAAAGTAGAAGATTTTTTGGAATCACAAGAGATAGTACTCTTTGATAATCCGGACCCAACTACTACACTTAAAGAACAAGACTTAGTGCCTGCCTATAATACACACACTCTTATTGCGGATCAAAGTCTCAACTTGTTAATTACTAGTGAAGCAGTTCCGATGAAATTTTTTGCATTTGAGATCCAATCAATCATCAGTTTATACAACTAGAAAGGAACACATACGATATAAAGGAAGGTTTTCTAGCCATAAGTGGATCGAAACCAGCTACACATACCGAGCAAATTAATATAAATGAAGACGAGTTAGTGGTGGATCTCTACTCCTCTAATTGGGAAACCGAACTAGATGAAAAGGGGGAGAAAAAGAGGAAAATAGCTAAATGGAAAGGGTGTAAAATATCCAGAGAAGAAACGAAAGTGAAAACTCATCGATATAATACGAGAAACAAATCAACATCTATTAATAACTACTACGATCCTTATAACTATGAGGAATATGGTAGTTGCTAGTTAAGTATCATTATTGAGCTATGTTCATAGATTTATATATCGAGTAGGTATGGAGAATTAAAAGAGTATTTTGAAGATCTTAGTTTCAAATTTCTCTTAAAATGGAATAATAAAAGATGAGTTTCAAATTTCTCTTAAAATGGAATAATAAAAGATGAAGCGTAAGATACATTTAAAATTTCTTCTTACAAGTGGTAGATGGGTTTATTGGTTTATTCTCATAGACATCCGCTTGATTTGAGAACTTTGTTTTTTAGTCCTTGTATTTTCACTTCGTTTTCAGTTTTATGATGTAATAAGTCTTTTAGTCAGTTAAAGTATAAAATTAATGAAATTAGTGGGTTTTCCCACTTTAAATTAAAAAGAAAAGAAAAAAAGTGTCTTTACCATTCAAATATGATCTTGCGTGGCAGCAAAAAGAAGACTAATTAAGGATGATTACTTTTTTTCTGCCATATAAATTTAAATTTTACGGTAATGGTCGATTAGTAAATTTTAACTATCTTTTCCTAAAACTAGAACAATCTAACTAGAACAATCCAACGAAAGAAGGTGAACCATTACGGAAACTTGTGTCTTGATAATTGCATTAAAGTTTTTATTACTATAAATTGAATCTTTTGTACGAAGTTATGGTGCAGATCCCCCGTAAAACATCATATGAGAGTAGAAACTGAAATCCATGATCCCTTTATCTTTGAGTCGGTAAATGGCACTATCTGCAATAGAGTCCAATTCACCAGCATTAACAACTTTTTGTCTATCGAATATTGACATTTGTCGGAAACAAGCATCATCTTCGTAATATCCTCCCCTCACAATATAGCCGGTGCCCATTTCAGGTGGTGGTGTGGCAGGTAGACCGAATACTTCTCCTCCCCACTTTACTGTAGTACCTAATTCTCCAAAACGAGTGAATAAATTCTTCGGCCAAAAGCCTATCTGTTTATGATCATCTAGCTCAAGATACCAATCACCAGTCTTTGCATCCTGATATCATGAGAAGAGGAAATTTAAGAAATAAGAATAATCAAAGCTGAACTAAACTTACTTTAAAGTAGATTAGGGAACTTGGCGTCTCTACATCAAAAGTTACAATAAACCAGCTGTGTGTTTAAAAGATATTGGTAGGCGTTATTTTACTTTTTCAAATTAGCATGGCCCAATTTTGTTGCCATCAGTATTGAGCAAAGATTGTTTTCTAGTAACTACGTCCTACTACAAAAGCTTGAAGCAACACTGGTTCAACTCTCTCTACTGTTTTAAGGAAGCTATATATCTTTTAGTTCAAATATAACCCGTCACTAGGTTACAAAGTTGTGTTATGCTATAGTTTAAGATGGATTTGACGAGTTTGTTTTCTTATTTGGAGGAAAGGCTGGTTTTAGTTTAAGTCTCCAAGCTAAGAAAAATCAAAATATTGTCAGAATGTATTATAAATTTATAATCATACGTACAATGCCGGGTGTACTCCTATTTTGAGGGATTTTTTTTTAGTTTATAAATATATAAGATATCATGTTGCCCTAAAAAATGGGATAATTAAAATGCTACTTTTTTCTAATTTGGGGAGAGATTTAAAGATGACATGGTGTAGCAATATCCAACGGATACGCTTGCCCCCTCTAGACATTAAGTGGCTCTGCCGCCTGTTTAATGTTGGCGGTTCTTCAACCTTGTATTTTCTCTTCGAAATTAGTTGAAGGAGGGTAAAACATAAATCAAGCTTAAAGGGGATCGAGAACGTGGCAGGGAAACTTCCGCTTTTGTTTTAAAAACAAGTTTCACTTTGGATGCATTAGTAATTTAATCCTGGTTGTATGTTAATTATATAACTGAGTCGAAGAACCCAGTTACCTTATAATTTAATAATTGATGCTTATTAGAATCATGAAAATTATTTGCACTACTAGAGAGTTCCTTCAAGGTGGTCACAGTATTTTACCTGGATGATGAATAATTTCAAATTCTTGATCGGTCCTCCACGTTTTGAAATTTGATAAAAAAATCAAATTACCGACTGTTAAACTTGAATCTATGACAACAAAATCACATATTGAATCGAAACAATGGGATTGACCGGCCTGTTTGAAATGAGTCAAGTAAACAATTCAAGTGTTAGTTATTTATTTAAGTAGCCTCAAGATAAATATCGACCAAGAATACTTACATCTGTGCGTATATAGAGGTGAGGATTATTATCTCCATATAGTGTTGGATCGACCTGCCATATTAAACGTTAGATTGATAAAGAAGAAACTAACCTTTTAATTGATAACTATAAATAAAAAGAAACATATACATAATTGATAACTATAAATAAAAAGAAACATATACACATACCCTACACCCAGCTTCTATACCGTCAAGGCCATTTACAATCTTCAATCTTACGGCACTATATTGTTCCCCACTCACTTGTGGTTTCCAAATAGATCCAATACCTCCTTCCCCGACAACCTTTTCACCCGGCTTTATACGAACAATGACATAAATATAAAAATATGATTGATCGACGCGAGTAATAATAAGTACTATTTGATCACATAATGAATGCCAAAACATAAATAGAAAATAAAAGACTTATAGACTTACATGAGTACCAGGTGTTGGTAGCATACTATTATCGACGGAATTTCTAACTTTAAAAGCTCGTCTTTCTCTAATAAGATCTTCCTTGGTCTTTCTTTTTATCGGCACTTATCCAATGGGACACTCCTCCTCCTTTGTTCCAATGTGTAAAGGATTTTTCATATGGGTATGTAATGATCTCGCCTTGTACTATTAGTAAAATTAATAAAGTTGGTTGAACACAATTAATTAGTGAGAGTTAGTGTTGTAGATGAGGTAAGAGATGACATATGCACCGATAAAACCTCATATTCAATTGTGTAGTTGTTCAATAAAGTATTATCAAATGCAGGTTGCTTGTAGAACTCGACACAATCAAATATTTCTCCAGTTACGGTCTGCATGCATGAACAATAAAATTTCATAAGTTGTTGAATCTTCTACCACAAAATGAATTACTTTTTTCTAAGCGATCCATGATCTATAACCTAAATGTATTAATACATAAAAAAATTGGATTTGATGGATGGTTTGTTAAAGCTTTTGAGTTGTCTCTCGAACTCTAGATATTTTTCGGAAGATATATTCCAACGTTCTCCTTCAACACCGTTGCACAACAATTAGTAAAACATACCAGTAGAGCCAATATATGTGTATGTGGATCCATTTCCCCGGGTCTTTGAAAATACGGGTATGGAATTGATTGTATGTAGTGAAGACAATAATATTGAAGTAGAAAAACTATAAAAGGGTAATCTTCCATATGTTAGAAATACAAGAAATTATACTAAAAGTTGAATATAGCTGAAGTGTGTATCTGTGACGATCATTGCTCGAGGAGGGGTTATTTATTAGAGAAAATGATTGACATAGTTACTACTCGTTTAAAGAAAAATCTCAACACTATAAAACACGTGATCAAAACAGACTCTGTATATAATTTCTATATGATGACCAGATTCAGTGTCACATTTGTATAATTTGTATAATTATTACTTTTTATGTCACATTTCCTTATGTGCAAACAAATCTTTACATAAAATAAATGATCAAATTAAACAATTTCAAGGGGGGTTCAATGTTAGTAGAATTGAATCCAGAATTTAAAATTCCTACCAGCAATTGATTTTCTTGATTTGGGGACCACTGTATCTTAGCTCTAATACTGAAGTACAATAAATTTAAAAAATAATGATTGGTGATCTTAAAATTGAATAAGAGAATATATTCCTCAAAATGTAGGAGTAAGTGTCAATTTAAGCTCTAATAATCCAAAGGACCAAAACCTTTCGAAACCTTGCGTGGTTTTTTTTTTTTTTTTGTCTAGAGGGGCGATCAAACTAGAAACAAACTTTGCTCAAATATGATGGAAAACTTAATTGAATCATGCTGTCTTAAAAAGTGAAAATAAAGCACATCAACTTTTAAAAGATAATGTTTCAATGTAACTTTTGATATAAGATACCTAATCTAGATTATTGTCCAAAACAACATAACAATGCTTGATTAAAAGACAAGAAATATAGAAATAATCTGGTTTAAATGTGCACACAAATTATACATGCAGCTTGTTTTTTTTTGCTTATTTGATTAAGTTTTCTTGTCATAACAAGATACAAACACCGATAATTGGTTCCTTGAGTTTGAACACCATCATAGTCAGATAAGTATACATGTTTTTGGCCGAAAAGTTTGTTCACTAGTCTTGCGAACTTAGATGCTCGAGTGGAATGGGGAGGAGAGGTGTTCAGTCCAGACAAATATAAGAGACCAATGAAAATCTACATGCAATCTAGCTAGAGTTCCACTACGGAACTAAACTAATTATAATATATATAGAAGCTAAAATAACTCCGTTATATACAATTTATGTCCAACTGACCTTTGATTATCTAAAAATAAAATGTCTAACTGACCATGTTAAAGAAAAAAATGTTTACGAAATAATTTCTGGTATCAGGTGGAGGCCAAGATATAACATTCTAGATTATAAGACTTTTTCTGAAAAGATTCTAGATTAAGACTTCAAAGAAGCTTCCAATCAAAATCAACTTAAGGCACGTGTAGCGAAATTGTGAGCTAGCCGTTTAAATTTTATCAAGTTCGAATTGTCAAATTTTTGTTAGCTTTTATGTTTTTTCATATGTATAATTTTTTCGATTTATTTTTGTAAATCAACGTGTTATTTTATTTCTAAAGTGTTTGTTCAAAAAAAATCTGTAAAATTTGACTTTTTATATATTTTTTTGGTATTTATTAATATTACTAACTTATAAATTGTCAAACAAACAATTAAACATAAAAAAATATATATAAATGTCAAATTTTAAAGATTTTTTTTGAACAAACACCTTCGAAATTAAATCGTAAGTTGATTTGAAAAAAAAATCGAAAAAAAATTACGAATACATATGAACTTAACAGAGACCTCCATTAAGTCTGTTAACATAGAATAGACGGGGTGTGCTAATTGTACGAGATTATGTAAATCATTAATGGGGTATTCAGTTTCTAAACAATAATTTTGTCTTAGTTTTATACTTTGTAGCATTATAAGGTTAGAAAATAAAATAAGAGTTATTCATCTGCCAACAACCAACCAAATAAATACATTATAAAGTACGAGGAGAAAAAAACTGAGCTCAATAGATGCAACCAAACAAGTACAGAGGTCATGTGCCTTTTCCTATGCTGATCACCTAGAAACTTCAAAAGTCAAAATCCGAACAAAAGAAATCGAAATACCCTAGGTTTACAGATTGATTTGGCCAATAATCTCGAGGTCTAAGATTTAGATTGATCGAAAATAACAGTAATCCAAGTATGGCTAATTTGTATCAAAAATATGAAATATACTATCAAATCAAACTAAAAGAATAGCAGTGTCACGTTTTCTCTAGCTAGCAAAGTGATCTAAATAAGTAGAGCATGTGGCGGTGCTCTTGATCCCCATATAAACCTTTTTTTTATTTTTTAAAAAGACTATTACAAGTTTGTGGTATTTACTGGTTACTACAAGGGGAGAACTAGTTAGCGATTGTCGGGGGCTCCTCCTAAATAAATGATGAAAAAACAGATTTTTTCTATATATTTTGATCAAAACCTTTAAATTTTATTGTTTCAGCTCCCACTTAGTCAAATAACTTCATATAAGGTATGCATTTTTTTTTATAAAAAATCAGCCCCCTCATTTTACAATCTTGATTCCGTCACTGGTTACTACGAGCTTGTTCGGGATTTACTAGTTGTTGGGCTACCAAATCTTAAGAGTGGTGACTTTTCCCATAAAATTCCATAGAATGATTTGCCTGTTATGAGCAAATCCGATCAGAATGATTTCTGTTAAGTGGATTCGAACACAATATCGGACTAGTTTCATTTGGATAGATTCGTTTCGAGTCTAGTCTATGGTCCATGTTTTATTTTTTCAACTTACATACCGTATGTATTTTCTTGCATCTCATAGCACGATACATTCTGCCATTTTTTTTATATTCAAAGATAAGAAGTTCAAGATTATTTTAGCGACTGGTTATTAACTTTTTAAAACTCCATTTATTAAAGAAGAATTGCTGTTAAACTTGTTTACAAACATATAATGCTTGAATGTTTTAAACTAATCGAAATGATTACAGTTCAGTTTCAAGTAGTGTGTGCTGAAACCATTATTAAAAAGATGACTAAATGGTTACAAGACCTTAATTTTTTGCTTAAACCCAAAAAATCAGCTAACAATTTTCATTGTCTAACACTTATGTCTTTAAATCTGAAAACTATACACTGTAAAAGGAAAAAAGCCAAGTTGGGTTGGTGGAATTGTCCACCCACTGGTAGATTAAAACTAAATTTAGATGGTCACTTAACAATAACTCTAGTTGTTGTGGTGGCATATTAAGAGACCATAAAGGAATGCTGGTTCTAGCTTTTTCTAATTATCTAGGTAAACAGACCAATATGTATGCTGAGATGGTGGCTCTTAAAGATGGCTTAATTATTTGCTACACTATGGGTGTAACAAATGTACTGGTGGAAACTGATTCTGAAATGATTGTAACTTGGTGAAAAACCAAGTTCTATCCAGGCATAAAATTTGCTTCTATATGGAGGGATATAATCACCCTAATGGATTATGTTGACCTCACTATAAATCATGTTTATAGAGAACAGAACCAAACTGCAGATGGGTTGGCCAAAATGGGGTCAAATGGTAATAATTTTATTACATGCAGAGCTATGAATTTACTCAAGAATATATATGCTGCTTACTATCTGGACCAAAAAAGCACGCCTTACCTAAGGGGTGGCTATTTTAAGACTTAGAAAAGGTTTAAAACATTTTTGTTTTATACCTCCTGACTAATGATGAGATTTTCTGAAGTAAACTGAATTACCAAAGTAACTTTTCAACGAAGGCTCTCAATCTGAGAATAATGTTGTGTTTGAGAATTATAAGATATTGGATAAGAACAGATATCTAAAGCTCATGAGGATATTTTTCTGAAGCTTTTGTTTTGCTTTGTTTTTTGAATTCAAATGCAGCTTTTTAATGAGAACTAATGTCTGAGAAAAGTTTTGCGCTTTTTTCCTACTAATTAGCTTTTGACATTAGATGCAGGCGGCTTAGAAGATTAACATACTTTGGTAGTACAAGATTTATGCCATTACTTAAGTTTCATTAGGCAGTTTTCAAGTGTATATTGTTAGGGGGTGTAGACTGCATTAAGAACCAGGCCCTTTTGCTAATTGGAAACTGAAAACCCAAGAATCAACGCCTTAGATCACTACTGATCTAGAAGAAACAAGGTGGAGGGGGTATATGGAGAGGTTTTGTTTTCTTGGGTGCTCTTTTTCTGGTGAAACATGAGGTTTTCTGGGTTTTTTAAGTCAAGTTTTTTCACCTTCCTAGCAATAATCTTTTGTATGACTATGTTTTGTATGACTGTTTTTAGTCAAATTTCAGAATAGATTGATGATGTAATGACCACTATGTGGGTTTATCTCATATAGACTTTATTTATATAAGTTTTTGTTTGGAAAAAAAAAAAAAAGTAGTGTGTCAGTTTGGATCCAGTTGAGAATGATGAGCCTGGAAACCCACAATTACCAATGATTTTTGTTTTTGGTACCAAAGAAAACCTTTTATATCATAACCCAAACAGATTAAGAAAAGCCAAAAAAAAAAAACATTTATAATATAAAAGTTTCCCTTGTCTTTGACGGATTATCTTCTTCCTACCGAGCCTTCATTCTTTTTTAATATTTCCAACAGTTTTAGGTTTAGACTCCTGAGTTCTGTCCTTTCTCCAATCATAATCACCAATATCCCGTTTAGATATGTAAATCAAGACGTAGCAGTTGGATCTTGGATAGAGAAGTTTTCAGTCGTACCATATTAATTACCGGAAATTTCTTGCTAGCTCTCTTCAATTTGTCACACGGAAAAAGAAACGTATAACAACAGATTTACTTTTAGTTCCCTCGTCTGAAGACACTAAAGCAACATTATTCTGACCATTTCGGCAAGAAACTGGGAATATTTTCCACAAGAACATAATATGCTGTAACGAAAACCAGGAAAACTTCTGTGTATCTGATTGAAATAATTTACAACAAATACTTGTTATACTTTGAAGTTTGAAATGTGTTACTATGTTCAGATATGATCTTATGTGGCAGCGGAAAGAAGACTAATTAAAAATGATTGCTTTTTTTTCCGCCATATAAATGTAAATATTAAGGTTATCATCGATTAGTAGATTTTAATTATCTTTTCCTAAAGCTAGAATAATCCGACGAGAGAAGGTGAACCATTACGAAAACTTGTCTCCTGATAATTGCATTAAAGTTTTTATTACTATAAATCGGATCTGAATTGTACGAAGTTACGCGGACGGGCTTGCAGATCCCCCGTATAACATATAATGATTGTAGAAACTTTGATCCACAAACCCTTTATCTATGACTAGGTAATTGTTGCTATCTACAACAGTGTCCAATTCACCAGCATTAACAAGTTTTTGTCCATCGAATAATGACATTAGTCGAAATGAAGCATCTTGGTAGTAAGTTCCACCCAGCTCAACAGTGCCAGCACCCATCACAGGTGTCGGTGTGCCAACCGGGCTGAACACCTCTCCTCCCCACTCAACTGTTGTACCCAATTCTCCAAGACGAGTGAACAAACTCTTCGGCCAAAAGCCTATCTTACGATCATCTAGCTCAAGATACCAATCACCATTCTCTGAATACTGTTATCACGAGTAAATTCAAACAGATAAGAATGATCAAGCTAAATTAGACTTTGTTTGTATGCAAATTTAAGCTAGGTTTTTTCTATTTTTCTTGTGTTTTCTTATGAAACTATGCTTTGTTACTTTTGACTGTAAAGTAGATTAGGGAATTTGCGTCTCTATATCAAAAGTTATAATATACCAGTTTTGTTTTAAAAGATGGTTCGCGTACAGTTTTAAGGAAAGTTTGTTTTCTTGTTTCTTCTACGTCCTATTAAAGGCTTGAAGCAACAGTAGTTCACCTCTTTCTATTATTTTAGATTTTTAAGGAAGCTATCAAAGATAAAAGGATTGTCGAGTCTGTTTTCCTATTTAAAGGAAATTAAGACTGGTTTTTGTTTAGTCTCCAAGTCAAGAAAAATTAGTTGTCAGAATGCATTATAATCATGCAAATGCGGGCTGTTCTCCTATTTTGATGGAGTTTCTTAGTTTATAACCTATCAAAAATGTAAAAAATATGTTGTTAGACGATAGTTTAAGACAGATTGGTCGAGATTGTTTTTATATGTGGAGGAAAGGCTGGTTTTAAAATTTGGTCTCCAGGTTGAGAAAAATCTATTTGAGTTTGCATTTAAGTCACGGGTTCAATTTTGGCTAATCTATTATTTATAGAAAGCTAGTTTTTAAGTTTCAACATAACCTATCACCGTGGCGGTCATAGGTTAGGATATAAGCCTGTCAGCTTGTTTATGTAGTTAACAGAAGAATGTGAGGATGCATTTTGTTAGTGTATAGAATTATTCAACCTTGCATTTTCTCTTCGTAGCTAGTTAAAGGAGTTGGCACATAAATCCGGCTTAAAGAAGAAAATGCTGAAGTGAAACTTCCACTTTTGTCCATGTCATTTTCGACCATGAATTGATTCTTTTAATAACCATCCTTACTATGGACGTGTTAGTGATTTAATCGTTGTTGTATACGAGGGTTAAAACCGAGTTGAAGAATCCAGTCACCTCGTTTTTTTTGTGATTGATGCTTATTAGAATCATGAAAATTATCTGCAATATCATAGATTTACTTCAATGTGGTGTTATAATATTTTACCTGCATGATGTATAACTTCAAATTAAAAATTGGTCCTCCACGCTTTGAAGGTGGATTATGAACGACTAAACTCGGATCTGTGACAACAAACCCACATCTTGAATCGAAACAATGAGATTTACCAGCCTGTTTGAAATGAGTTAATTAGTAGATCGTTCAAATTAAAGTTACTTATTTATTTAAGTAGCTTCCAGATAAACATCGACCAAGAATACTTACATCTGTGCGTATATAGAGGTGTGAATTATAGTCTCCATATAGTGTTGGATCAACCTATCATATTAAAAGTTAGATCGATAAAGAAGAAACATGACCTTTTAATTGGTAACTATAAACAAAAAGAAATATATACACATACCCTCCACCCAACTTCTATACCGTCAAAACCTTTTACAATCTTCAATCTCCCGGCACTATATTGTTTACCACTCACTTGTGGTTTCCAAACAGATGCAATACCTCCTGCCCCGAAAACCTTTATATCCGGCTTTGTACGGACAACAGCATACTGAATAAAAAAATGGAATATAATTGCGAGTAATAATAAACTTCTATTTGACCCTATAATGAATGCCAAACATAAGTAGAAAATAAGACTTGTAGACTTACATGAGTACCAAGTGTAGGTCTAATACTGAGATTTCTAACTTTAAAAGCTCGTCTTTCTCTCATGAGATCTTTTTTGGTCATTCTTTTAATCGGCACCGATCCAATGGGACACTCCTCCTTCATTGTTCTAATGTCCGAAGGATCTTTCATATTGGTATGCAATGATCTCGTCTTGTACTATTAGTAAAATTAGTCAAATTGGTTTAACATAATTTAGTAGGGAGAGTTAGTGTTGTAGACGAGATAAGAGAGAACATATGTAGAGAAATAAAACCTTATATTCAATCGTGTAGTTGTTCAATAAAGCATGATCAAATCCAGGTTGTTTGTAAAAGTCGACACAGTCAAAAATTTCTCCAGTGACGGTCTGCATGCATGAACAATAAAATTTCATAATATGTTGATTCCTCTAACACAAATTGAATTACTTTTTTCTATGTGATCCATGATATAACCTAAAGGTAAGAATACATACAAAAATGGATTTGATGGATGGTTTGTTCAAGCTTTTAAGTTGTCTCTCGAACTCTAGATCTTCTTCGAAAGATATATTCCAACGTCCGCCTTCGACACCATTGCACAACAACGTAGTAAAACATACCAGTAGAACCAATATATGTGCTTGTGGATCCATGGTTTTACCTGCGTCATCATACAACAAAAATTACTACGAGTCAATATACTATTCCTCGGGTCTTTGTAAATATGAGTATGGAATTGAAGTATTGATTGTATGTAGTGACGAAAATTATATTGAAGTAGAAAAATTATAAAAAGGGTAATATTACATGGGTTAGAAATACAATAAATTATACTAAAAGTTGCATATACCTGAAATGTGTAATGTGTGACCATCATTGCTCAAGGAGGGGTTATTTATAAGAGAAAATAATGGGCAGGTACATATAACTAATACTCATTTTAAAAAGAAATCTCATCAATACATACTCTAACCATTAAATTAATTTACTAATTCAAATTACATTTAATACAAATATCATTGCATCTATACCATAACATTATTTCATTTATACTATAACGTTATTGCATTAACAAATTAACGAATTTAATATAACAAATTATGGAAAAAAATTGTAAATGAATTACTCTATAAAACTAAGTGCAACAAATGTTTGGTTATATTAGACTAGATTCAGTGTCACATGTATATAAAAGTGATATGTTTTGATAATTTTTCCTTATTACTTTCTATGTCAGATTTCCTTACGTGCATTAGTGCATACAAATCTTTACATAAATGATCAAATTAAATAATTTCAATGGCGTTCAATGTTAGTAGAATTGAACCAATGATTAAAATGCCTACGGGCAATTGATTTTATTGATTAGGAGACCAAATTCTAATTCGGATTTTCTTCTAAATATGAAAACAAACTCAACCAATGTATCTTAATTCGAAGCAGACATATTAGAAATTGGTGCTGGATATTTTATTCGAATTGATTCTTCCACTTGTTATTTATTTTAGTTGCGTAGATTTTATTTTGTCATGTATTCAGTTATCTCTGTAGGAGGTTTGGTTTATTTAAAAAAAATGTATTTTAATTCTAATATAGTATAATAAATTTAAAGACAATGATTGGCGATCTTAAAATTGAATAAGAGCTTCCTCAAAATGTAAAAGTTAGTGTTTGATTCAAGCCTCTAATGATGGAAAACTAATTGAATCATGCTATCTTTGAGAAGTTGTTTTTTTACTGATTGAATCATTCTATCTTTGAGAAGTTTTTTTTTGTCCAGAGTGGCGATCAAACTAGAAACAAGCTTTGCCCAAATATGATGGAAAACTAATTGAATCATGCAATCTTAAAAAGTAAAAATAAAACACACCAACTTTTAAAAGACAATATTTTAAATGTAACTTTTGAGATTAGATGCCAAGTTACCTAATCTAGTTTATTGTCCTACATAACAATGTTTGTTTAAAAGACAAGAAATATAGAGAAAAAAAACTGGCTTAAATTTGCAGGCAAAGGATATAGCATGTTTATACTTATTTGCTTAAATTTACTACTCATCCAAAACCGAAAAGGTAAATTTATATAGCGGAAAAAGATAGCAAGAATCCTTAGTCTTCTTTCTGCTGCAGCAACGCACAAGATTATATCTGAATAGTGTTACACACTTCAAAAAAGAAACTAAAGATAATAGGTATTTTATCTTATTCACATATTGTTGAATACGCTAGTATTTATGGAATCGAGATGGAAAAAGTGATAAATAGGGTTGAACACTCGACCATTTTGAATATGATTAATGGAACGGGGTCAAACCTCAAACATATTCCGGTTTTGGTTTTAAATAAATAACTATGTAAAGGGGTCAAATTATACATATTTTGGTTTATTTGTCTAAATTACTTTCTCTCTTATAACTCGAATCCTCATATGACCATTTTTGAAGTCGCATATGGCCACTTTTTAGCACCAAAAAGTGGAATACGTATAGATAAAAAGGGTGGAACAACTAAACCCAGAGAAATTCATAGAATGATTTGTCTGGTATGAGCAAATCCGATCAGAATGATTTCTGTTAAGTGGATTCGAGCACATTAGGCTGGTATTATTTGGATAGATCCGTTTCGAGTTTAGTCTATGCCTCCATGTATTATTGTTTCCACTTGAATAATACAGTATGTATTTTCTTGCATCTCATACCATACATTCTGCCAAAATTTAGAATAATTAATCCACAGATAAAAAGTTCAAAATTATTTTAGCTACTGGTTATTAAGCTTTTCAAAACTCGAGGATATTAATGAAGAATTGCTGTTGAACTTGTTTACAAACAAATAATGCTTGAAGCCTTGAATGGTTGAAACTAATTGGAACGATTACATTTCAGTTTCAAGTATTGTGTCAATTCGAATCTGGTCGAGAATGATGAGTCTGGAAACCCACAATTACAAATGATTTTTGTTTTCGGTACCGAAGAAAACCTTTTTATCATGAGCCAAACCGATAAAGAAAAGCCAAAAATTAAAAGAAAAACCATTTATTATATAACAGTTTAAAGTTTACACTTCTGAATTCTGTCCTTTCTCCAATTATAATTACCAAATTGCTCATTTAAATATGTAAATCAAGATTTAGCAGTCGGATACTTGGATGGAGAAGTTTCCAGTAGCACCATAGCAATTTATGACTACCGGAAACTTATGACAACAGATTTAACTTTTATAGTTCCTTAGTCTAAAGCAACAATCTTCCGACAGACTTGCCAAAAAAACAATGTTCTGGCAATTTCGGCAAGAAACGGAGAATAACAAGAAAATAACATGCTGAAACGAAAAGAGTGTAGAATCAAACGAACATAAGTTTATACTTGAAAACCACTCATAAATCTGGAAAAGCATTTATTAATTTGGAGATCAATGCTTGTGAAAATCCGGATGCTTGACTATAGTCACAGGGCAGGCTGCATTCGCCATCACATAGTTGCTCACACTTCCCATGATAATCCTGTTTGTTCATCAACACAAAATGTGCAAGATAAATACGTATGCGATAAGATGAAGTAACAGTATCATAGTATAGCGTGATCAATATTAGAGCCTGAGAGAAAAATTTCAATATAAGAGGTTAGAATATGGAAAAGAAAAAAGAATACCTTCTGATGGTGCTAAGTCCTCTGCTTCCCATGACAAAAGAATCCAACTTGAGCTCTTCGATTGCCTCACACAGCTTCTCTCTTGCATCACCCCAATATATTTTTGTAACAAAGTTCACCTGATTTTATATCATAATTCATAATGTATCAGGCAATCCGCATGGTATGTCACTATTTATCTGATAGACAATAAATATTAAATTTACATCGCCATGGCCTTTTTTCGTCATCTTCATGTATAAACTATTGCATACTCTCTAAGGCTCTTTATAGATTATGTACATTAGTATAAATTTCAGGTTCTCTAAATTTTGAAACACATATATTTATTTACAACACAGTAATTACGAACCGGAGCGGATCGATAATTTTGTGGATAATTTTCCAACCGGACAGGATCACTTAAAGCAATCAGAGTTTAGACTGGTTTGCCATTTCTTTGATACGAATCAAATAGTGCCAGCCAAATTAAACAAAAACCATTTCTGTTTTAAGCAATGTTGTAACATTAATAAGGAATTAACCAAAATTATTAGGGGGAGGCGAAATGACCTCTTTTTGCCTCGTAGCGGTGTCGAGCATATCAAGAACTTCCATATCGGTTTGAACATCATAAGTTTTCATTAGCTCAGGTTCGCGAAACTCCACCAATGGAATTAAAGCTGTCATATTAGCAAGAATGTAACAACTTTATTCACATTTGCTGCACAAGCAAACACATAAATTTCTTTTTGAAGTGGTCAATTTAATTATTAGCTATTTCACGAATAGAATAAAATTGTGATTACATAAGATACCAAAGCTAACAAAATTTATGGCGATTTATAAAAGATAATGTCACGAGACATAATGGTTGCACTATCGGGATTATTCGAACTGTGATATTATGACTATCAGATTGCTTTTGACAATGGACAACAGCTTATTCACGACTCCATGATCTCACTTATCAAATTGAGAATATTGATTTATGTTGTTGAACTAAAACAATCAGATTTAGCATGAAACTATGAAAGTAATAAATATCTACGATCAATTCGAACACTACGATCAATAGTTCATAAGTTCTTACTTTTGGATACTTGTTTTCTTTTCAGTTAATCTGTTTAAGAATATTTAACGTACAGGAGTCGTTCAGCAACTGAGATTATTTTCAAATGTTATGAATGGATCATAACTTCTAGTGACAGGGGGTAAACAGGGTAGATAGGGGTCACGATCTCCAAAATTTTAGAGTTATATGTTTGATTTTTTTACAGACCTTATAAAATACAGTAAGAATTAAGGGACACAAACTTTATTTATGTTTTTTTTCTAAACATGCATTCGTATTATGGGAAGCTAGTCAATTCTAATAAAACCCAACTTTGTGAACCGGCATGAAAGGACCGAAATAACCAGTCTTGCCTCCATTCCTCGAAAGGAGTATTTTTTACTTAGAAGAAATAAAGAACTTACGACTTCCGGATTTAGACCAAAGAAGAGCGCGAGATTCATCCAATGATTGAGGTTTGATGTGGATGATAAAAAAAGTGTCGCCTTTATCGCCTAAATTATCAATCGCCCACTGAAGCGCCATTTTGCTGCTTTTCGAGAAGTCCATGGCCACGCCAATCTTCCTGTCCTTCATTCCTGAAGCCATTTGTTGTTTAGCTCGTTGTTTAAAATTATATTTAAAATTACTAACAAAGAGCAGGAGAGTATATATATAGTATATATATAAGTAAGCTCTTATGACTTTGTTGGCTTGCTTCTCTTTTGGTTTTGGAATTGGTTGTTGATGCTTTTAAGTTTATATACAGGGCTAATGAATCTATTCAAGGATAGACGTGGAAGCTAAGTTAAATTGAAAAGATATGTATGTATTTCACCACTTGTACATTCGTAATTACTCAATGATTTTTATCTTCAAGACAAAAGTCACCAGTTTTTTTTTTTCAATATATAATTCTGGAAATACACTGATGCTTGTTTAGCCTTTTTTTAGATAGGAAAAAAAATATCACCAATTCTGAAATATAGCAACAGATTAACGAATTTTCACCAACATGCACGGATTTGTAAATTAAATTCAGATTTATGAATTTGCACGCTCTCCTGCTCTCCTTTATGGATGGAAGTTATTTAAATCTTAAGAAAGAAAACAAACTTTTTTACTTTAACAAAACTGTTAATATCATCCAAAATAACATATCCGCAGTTTACTTTTCTGTATTTTTATTAAAAAAAAAATGCATTGTTTTATTAAATTTTCTTGCTAAAACTTGTTGAAGCAGACTCAAAATATTTACTGCAGATGTCATAGGAAAATACATGAACTTATGGATATGGAAAGATTCATTTAATCAAACGCCACATTATTATTAGGAGGTCTACCTCTTACTCTCTTATCTTATAGGCCAAGGAATACATAATTTGTATTCTTATTTATAAAAACTACTCCTAAGAAATACGCTTCAATGTGAAGGGTGCTATTATTAGGTGTCAATCTCATAGCAACCGAGTATTTTACTTATACGACTCATTTATCTTAAATATAAAAATATTGTTTTAAAATTGTACACGCATCAGTTTTCATATCCGTTTCATTAAATTTGCATGAACTCAAATATCACTCAAATACAAATGATCAAGAATAATAATTTATCTCTCTTACTTTTCTCTTATTCTCTCTAATTTATTTGTACTTTTCACATATAAATTAATAAAATAACAAAAAGATGAGTTGTATAATCTTGATAGAGAAATTGAAAAAAAAAACTGATAATTTGTATAAATCAAAACGTTTATTTATAAGTTGTAAAAATGTACTTTTTACTTTAAATACGAGAAAACTTGTAAGTTTTTTAATATGATTGTTCTAGTAAATTAATTTAGGTTGAAAAAAATTGATAGAAATATATTAAAATATAGTAATATTTAATTATGATAATAAATTTAATAGGAAAGCTGAAAAATTTATAAATGTAAACTGTTAAGCTAAAAATATAAAAATAATACTAATTAAGTTAAATACGAGAAAAATGATAAGTTAACTATTTTGCTCAAAAGTCAAAAATTGCGTCCAATTCTTATGCAAATTGTTCTCTGTCTTGACCCTACCCCAGGAAAAAAAAAATTACTTTTTCTCGTCAAGCAAAATTACTAATCCTCTTGTTGGAATATTCCAGTTTCTGGCTAAAGATAAATTTGCCAGAAAGATAAATTAATGAGGATAAAAAGGAAGACAACGAAACTTCCCAGCAGTTTCTATCGACCCCATCACCCCAATTTCGTTTGTATTTTTCATTTTTCATTCTTCACCTTTATCTGTTAACTCGTCATCTTAAAATAGCAAATAAACAAAAAGGGAGATTAAGACAAAATCAGTTAGTGTACCCACTAAAATGTGCTGTCCATTGTGCTATACTAATTTTAATAATATTAATGTGAAGAGGTGATATTTTAGCAACTTCTTAAGAATTTTTTTCCCTTTTATTATTACAACCGAATTAACATAAGTGAAATTGTTAGATCAGCAACAACTGCGTAACAAATTCCTAGAAGAAATAGCCTATTACGTACATTACATGCACTTTAAAAAAAACTTGGCATATTTGGGAACAGGAAAAAAAATACCTTCGATTTCGCGAAGGGTTTGCATAAGAAACTCCTCTTTGCCAAATCAGACACATCTTCGCAAATATGATAATTGTCCTCAATAGGAGAAGGGTAGGGAATTTATTTTTTCTGATGCACAAAATAAGTAGAAAGGAAATTGTTCAAAAACAAGTATGTTGGTTTTCTTTCATTATTGTTGTTGCTTCTTCAGGAAACCCATTTAGATGTTCGTTATCACTGCTAACTAAAACTTTGAAACTTCTCAGAAAATTTAATCTAGTTGCTGCTATCAGGAAACCCATGTTTGACGTAGCATAAACAAGGAATAATAATGCAAGTATGCCAATACAAATGGTATCGAGTCTGGTTTTACACTTGAAGGTTCCTGATCAGTTGGCGAGTAAGGTTACAATCTGCAATTGCTTTAGTTAATAATTGATCAACACAAAAGCAAGCTAAACTTCAAAAGATTCTATTAAAAAGGATTATGTTGTCGTAATAGAAGATTCAAACCACAGTATGATTAGTTTCATTCAGAAAGCCACTGGATCCACACCTAGCTGAATGGTGCAGCAGAACAAGTTTCATTTGACATAAAGAAAAGGGTAAAAATACTAATTCCTACTATTGACTTGCAAAAATCTATCTAAATTCACTTGACATGAAAGTTGTCTAGCCATAAACAAAATGGAAGAGCTTTTCTAATAGAACACAAAAATTAAATGCGAATATATCTATTCAGGTACGAACCGACTCATGCATTATTAACGGGTACCCAATGCAATTATAGTGGGACCCGGGGTATAATGACATTCTCCCTACTTAAAGATAATGATAATTATCCATTAGCATCCAAACCCAATTCATAGAGGCCCAACAGTTAAAAAGCTCATGAGTTAACAGATGAGATTGACACTTGTCAACATACTGTGACACACGGACCCCTATAAATAGTCAAGTATCAGTACTGGAAAAGGAATTTGAGTTATCAGTAAAAAGAAAAGTACAATACAGAGACTTTTCAGAGTTTATCTCACTAGAAAGTACGCAGATAGAAGTCAAGTCAAAGACCGAGAACCAAGATTGAGTTAAAAACCAATATTAAGATCAAATTATCAGACCGGGCATAAGTATAATAAAAACTGTAATCTCGATCAAGAAGATTCACCGATCAATAAAGAAAGAACAATATCTCGTCTAATATTTCACATCGTCAATTTATATCATTATTGTTGAGAAACTTAACTTAACCGACCAAAGTTAACGCTCTGTCAAGTATAACTTTACTTATCATTTTCCTTTTGCGATTCAACAGCATATATAATTAACCATGTATATAAAGTTTTATAAACAAAACAAGTATTGCAACCCTAATAAATGGTATAACAGCAACTTCATATCCATCATTGAACAATTATCAAAACTCTTGAAATCCCCTCAATACGAATATAATCTAACCAAAAACATTTGGATGAAAAAGAGCTTCTCATATCACGATTCAATAGGCGAGGCATGGTGAACACAGATATACCATTGACCATTAACCCTCTCAAAAACATTAGTGACAAACTGTTTACCCCAACTACTACCCTTAGTCTTGACCATTTCAATACAAGTGACATACCCAAAATCGCCTCTGACATGAACTTGTGTATCTTTAACATTAATTTCCAGAGGAAAATCATATTCAGCCCACACCAGATCCCAGCTCCCCATTACAAGGTCATAACCCGATATTCCACTAACACCCGGGTGTACAACACATACGTTTTCTCCCTTTGACCAAAGAGTTTGCATAGTCGCCAGGTCACCTGATGCAGAAACACTTAATAATTTAGAATAATTTTCACATTTATATTTAGTACCATGCAATTTGTGTTTTTGAAACTTCTCCCCTTAACCTAACGCCTTGCTTGATTGCAGCCCTTAAGCTCTCTGCTTGAAAGCTAGCATTTGGTTGCAGTCATAAAGCTGACTTTTTCTGATATTTTTGCCTGAAAATGCTAGAAGCTTTAGGCTGGACGAACCCAGTTTCTTTTGCAACATAAAAACAAGCTTATTTGCTTCAGAAGTTGCAACCAACCAAGCCCTCTAATATGGCATGTAAACTGTAGTCTGCAACATTCTAATTAAGATGATGGTCTAATCGTAGAACAGTTTAGGCATAGTTGCGCCTAATGATTTTTTGGCTGCAGACTTTTAGCTCTGCATCCTGTGAGCAACTTAAAGATGGAATTTTTCTGGGTTTTTTGCCTGAAAAGGCTAGAAGCTTTAAGCTATCTCAGTATCTTCTTCTACCTAAAAAAATCCAGCTCATTAGCTTGGAATCTGCAGCCAAACAAACCGAAAGCCTTTCATTTTTTGTTTTACAAAAACGAAAGTGAATTTTGGTTTTCTTGTGCCTTCCATTTCTAGTTTTTTATTATGAATAGTCATGTACTTTAACATTTTAAAAGCGAGTGGAATGGAATTGATCTAAAGAAGAGTTTAGGATCAAAAGATATCTTAAAGAAGACTAGAAGAGTTTAGTATCCAAAAATATCCTATAGGAAAGAGAAATGTTATATATTATCCATAATTTGAGGTTTTATGCATGTGATTTGGTATAAAAGCTTGGTGTATATCATCACCTTTCCTGAACGAGTTGTAGAATCGTGCATTTGCTGCTAATACCGAGGCTTTGCCATCTTCATGGAGAGAACGTAAATTGTCCCTTATTTTAGCGGCTTGGGCATAGTTCTCCTCCTCAATGGCGGTTTGTAGATTTTCCTCTAACGTTTGTTCATCGAAAAGTATACCGTCATAACTCAAATTTCGTCCAGAATCTTCACTGCTTTTGACTCGACATCGCGACTTAAAGCGAGGTGAGTATGAAATATCTTTGCTAAACAGAGCTGCACTGCAGAGATAAGAAATTAGATTTGATAGTTTGTGTCTTTAAACTGTTGAAACTGGCAATTAGAATTTTGAATACAGAAAAAACGCAATTCCAGCAGTCCTCTTACTTATGTACGGAAATAGAAGTTCATAAAGAAATCTTATGTTTTACCACTTACTTAAACCAAGTCACAGTTTTTCTATACTCTGTATTTTACATGTACGAAAAATCTCCCCCCTTATTATGTTCCTCATCGTACATGACGGACATTTTTAACTATATTTTCAGCTCATCATTTCGTAGTATGAAGCTAGAATCTTGCAGATTTATATCTCTAGATCTCTCTCTAACTTTCTACTTCCTGGTAGATAATATTTTTGAAACTCGTCCCAGCCATATAAGAAATGCTCAGTGTATTGATGTTCAATTTTTATGCAGGCAAATAGGGAAACTAATTTCCTGAAGCATTAGCAAAGAATAATGAAACGGAAACTCAGTTAACTTGGAGAAAGTAAGGCTACAATTTCTAAATAGTAGTAATATATATATAACAATTTGTATCTTACAGAAAGGAGAAAGTTTTCTAAATTGCCAGGACTATGAGATCAGATTAGTATTGTATACCTAGTCTTTCCCTGAGTTTGTAGTAGTATATGTTTTTTTGAAAAACAATAGATAATTTTTTCTATTAACATTGTTAAAGTATTTAAGTCATAACCATCATATCGCATCCTGCCATACATGAAATAAATGTCCTTGGATGGATCTTTTGGTATCCGTAACTGTATCAAAAATTTGAAGAACAATAATTGGATGCATATCACAAATTCAATATTCACTTTAGAGTTTAGACTACTTATATATTTGACAAAGCTACATTCACTTCAACTACGAGAATTATGACCATTATTTAATTCATATATTCAGTACAATGACTTACTCAAACTATCAAGATATACATTCAGAATAATCATATAGTGGTAGCCCGTATGTTCATTAGTAGTTGTTGTCCTTGTGGATATTAGTACGTACTGTATTTTGTTTTCCAACTGCAATTGTGGTTATTGCAAAAGACCTTTGTGGCATTTCCTTGTCTATAACTATGGACTAAACCTGGACTGTGAAGCTTCATTGAAGGTGAAGACGGGCACTGAAGGAACAAAGACCTGAGAGGCAAAGTAATTGTACTTGACATAAAGAAAGTGACACCCAATTAATACAAAAATAAACAGGAAAAGAAAACCATACTGATTTATTTACAGTATTTTACACTACAACTCTACAAGCATACCATAATGCTTTAACTTCACACTGTGGTGACAATTAAAGAAATCATTTTATGAAAAACTTAAAAAGTATTTACAATTCACAGTGATCCCAAGTATGTTCCGGTTATTAATAATTTCAGAAATTAGGCACGTATAACTTGACAAATTCCACTGTAAAAGAAAACAAGTAATGACATACTACCAAATACCACCTAAAGACTGTGGCAGGACAAGTGAAATTCGTAAATACCCAGCAATATTAGTTTCGTGTTAAAAACGAAGAGAAACATATATTATTTCAATCACACAAAGCAGGTTTATTGCGGCTTGATGCAATGTGAATATGTTATCGCACTCCAGGTCTTAACCCAAATAAGCTTATAATGCAAGAATAAAACAACTTTAACATGGGATATATTCTTAGATATGATACATACTCTTTCCCCCCAACCTCTCCCTCTCTTGCAAGTCTACTAGTAAGACGATGAACCTGAACTTTCTAGCACGATTGAACTTATGCAATGTTCTAGTGCAGTTTAAAGCAGATAACTATGGCGTATTTCAAGATAAACTTGTAGTCTTTACGGGCCACATACCTATTTTCAAGTTAAACTAACAAAACGAACAGCCACCCTATAAGCAAGTAAATTAAAATTAAAATGATAATCCCATCTTCCTTTCAGTCTTATGCTTCAGATTTTAGTACGAATTATTTCAGATCTGAGTTTTTATTTTGTTGACAATACAGAGTAGCAAAACCTAAACCAAGTACAGTCAATATATCAATGGACTTGTTTGGTTTGCAACTTTTAAACTTCAAAACTTTTTTGCTCGACTCCATCTTTTATTTCTTGACCTAAAAAACTATAAAACTTTAAACCGGATAAACAGAATTTCTTCCTCAGCCCCAGCTAAACCATCTCACGTTGCTTAAAAGCTGCACCCAAACAAGTAGTACAATGGCATTTTTATGAATAAACACAATTTCTTCCTCAGCCATAGTATATTGCTTAAAAGTGGCACCGACAATGAGACTCTTGCGAATAAATAAAATTTATTCCTCAGCCTAATTCAAATCAACTCATTTTGCTTAAAAAGCACATCCAGACAAATAGTGACTAGTCTAATGAGATTTTCGTTAATAAATACAATTTCTTTCTCAGCCTTAATCAGCTTATTTTGCTTAAAAGCTGCACCCAAAAAAAAATAGAACAAATAAACTTTTGCGAATCGATACAATTTCTTCCTCAGCCTTATATAGTCAGCTTATTTATCTTCATTGTTGCACCCAAAACAAGAAGAAAATCAGTTTTTGTTTTAAATTTAACACAAGCTTTATCTAGTCAACTTATTTTTCTTTAAAAAGCAACTAGTACAATTAGATCATTGTGAATAAATCAAATTTCTTCCTCATCTTTATACTAAAAGCCATCTAATTTTGCTCAAAAGCTGCATCCAAACAAGTGTGGTACAATAAGATTAATGTAAATAAATAATATTTCTTTTCTCAGCCTTGTTTAGTAAGCTTAAAAAGCTACATCCAAACATGGTTCCATTAATGTTTTCCTCAACAATCAACATCGAAATAATTTCTTATTTTTATATTAAACACATAAATAAAAATAACTGAGAGAGAGAGAGAGAGAGAGTACCTGGAGGGAAGAGAGAGAAACGATTGCGCCATTTTTTCCAAACTAATTATAATTTTCAACTGTTTATCTTACTCTATTAAATTAGGGCAATTATTAAAAGCGGACGAATTAGCTGACTCTCGCTCTAAAATTAAGTGGGATTTACTTACTTTTTTAGCCTTTTACTTATTTTAGTATCACAATTTTCCTATAATCAATATATAATGATATAAATACTAAGATAACTAAATAATGAAGTCAAGGTAAGATTAAGTAGCTCTTGTTCACCATGCTAGTTACATAATTTCACGTAATTCTGATATTCTTAAAAAAAAATGGGTATTGGGTATCCAAATAAAATACCAGGTAGCTTGGTTCCTAAACTGTTGAAAGTTTCTAGAATGAATGGTAATTTTTGCATCTGTCACGGTCTAAGTAAACCTCATTTTCGTGTACACGTGACAGAGGTCCTTCACAGTTAGTCACCGTTTACTAAAACAGCTTCTTAGAAAAAATAAATAAACTAACGAAATATTGTACATTTATTGGTATATCCAACGAGATTGGATTTTTATACTACATTTTTTCTGAAAAAACACACAAACCGTAAAATAAATCTACAGTTTACAGTGTTTTTATGCAAACCGTACATTTAAATGTACGGTTTGCATGTATTTTTGCAAACCGTACATTAAATGTACGGTTTGCATGTATTTTTTTTATTTTTTTATTTTTTTAATTTCAATTTGTAAAATAGGAAAAAATATATAAAATATGCAAATCCATAATTCACTTAGCTATATATAATTGTTTGTTGTTTGTTTATATTAATTATAGAAATTATAATAATTGTTGATATTTGTCCCATTTTTGCATTGTTTTTCTTTTTTTTGTAATTTCAATTTGTAAAATAGGAAAATATATATAAAATATGCAAATCCATAATTCACTTAGCTATATATAATTGTTTGTTGTTTGTTTATATTAATTATAGAAATTATAATAATTGTTGATAAAAATTGAATTTTTTAATCATAACCAAACAATATAACTCAATTTTTTAATCATAACCAAACACATTTAATGATAACCAAACAATGATAACTCAATTTTTTTATAAAACGGATAAAATATCAACACCCCCAATTTTTATTGGTGATTTGGGCAAACAAACTAATTAAAAAACATAATTTTATAAAAACCCCTAATTTTCAAAACGGGTAAATATTAATAAAGCGAAACAATTTTTATTTTTCTCAATCAAAACAAATAACCATCGTAAACATGTAACATCATAACCAAACCATTAGTAATAAATATCTAAATAACACAAATTTGAATAAAAACCCTAATTTTTTTATTAAATGGGACAAATATCAACAATTATTATAATTTCTATAATTAATATAAACAAACAACAAACAATTATATATAGCTAAGTGAATTATGGATTTGCATATTTTATATATTTTTTCCTATTTTACAAATTGAAATTACACAAAAAAAAATTGCAAAAATGGGACAAATATCAACAATTATTATAATTTATATAATTAATATAAACAAACAACAAACAATTATATATAGCTAAGTGAATTATGGATTTGCATATTTTATATATTTTTTCCTATTTTACAAATTGAAATTACAAAAAAAAAATACATGCAAACCGTATATTAAATGTACGGTTTGCATAAAAACACTGCAAAGCAAACCGTAGATTTTTTTTACGTTTTTTTCAGAAAAAGTGTAGTATAAAAATCCAACCTCATATCCAAGTCAATTCATCGTGGTAAAACTATTTATATATATTATACAAGCGGACCTACCATTCCAATGGGTGTTAATCAGCAAAAAAAAATCTGTAACCCGTTATAATAGATAATTTGTCAGAATATGCAGTTAAAATTAAAGTTAATAATTAGATAGCAGATACTATTTTCTAATTTTGTAAATTAATAATTTTTTTTATGAATAATTGTTTCAATATTTCATAAACGTATTCATATAAATTAATAGTATATATAAATTCAAAATAAATAAATAAACAAAATATTGATGAAGTACATTGATGTATAGGTTTTTAATTTTGTTTCTATGTATATAAAAATTCTCTATATACATAAAAAAAAAAAAAAAAATTTAAAAACCTATACATCAATTTAAAAAAGACTTTGAGGGAGATTATCCGCGGAGAGAGAAAGTCCGTGATAGAGAGAGAGAGAGAGAGAGATCGGACTATTCTTTTTCTATTATTTTTATATTCTCGCCGATTAATCTCTCCTTCTCTCTTTCCCTCATTCAACTAATCTTATTCCTTTTTATTTTTTTGCAAAAAACCTTTGCTTCTGTTAAGTAATTGTCAATAATGAAGATGATGGTATATTATCAATAACAATAATATATACGTATATGTATATGTATGTATGGCACTTGTCTCCACTTTCAAATTAGTACATCAATATGTCTCTTTACATTGGTCGCGAAGCTTCTAAGGTTCGTCGCTTTTCTCTCTCTTTCATCTCTGTTAGGCCTTGTTTGGTTGTATCTTTTTTTTTTTAGAAAGCGATAACTATTTTTGTCAGATTTAACTACAGATTGAGGATTTAGCTAAGTTGGGTCAGCTTAAAAACTGTACATTTGTCAAATTTTAAGACGTTATTGACATTATAGTTCCAAGGTTTGTCATTTCTCTCTATATCTCTATTAGGCCTTGTTTGGTTGTAGTTTTTTTTTTTTTTTTTGAGAAAGAGAGAAGTATTTTTGCCAGATTTATAGAAGAAAGTCTCTTTTAGTACAGCTTGAAGATTTAGCTTAGTTGGATCAGCTTAAAAACTGTACATTTGTCAAAATCTAAGAAATAATTAACATTATAATTCCAGCTTAAGAATTAGTTGTAGGGCATTTTTTTTATTTATAATAAATATAACTATATTTTTAGATTAGAGAAAAGGCTATGTTGATGCTTGAAGATATAGCTTGTTTGGGCCAGGATTTCAGCTTAAAAGTTTGACATTTATTAAAAGCTAAGAAAAAACTGAGATTAGACTTTGAAAGTTTGCGATCCAATCTTTGTCTCATCTTTCTAGGGCTTTAATGGGGTGTAGCTTTTTAAAGAAAGACGAGTTTTTTGTTAGATTTAGAGCAAAGCCCTGTTAATACAGCTTGAGGATTTAGTTTATTTAGGTTGAAATTTCAGCTCAAATAGTTGGGCAATTATTGAAAGCTAAGAAACATTTGATATCAAAAGCTACAGTCAAACAAATCTGTAGTCTTGTTTGTGTGGATCCCTTAAGCAAATAAGCTGGCTTTGTTGAGGCTGAGAGAAAAAGGTGATCCCATTCTTAGAACTTAATGTTTGAAAAAGACTTGGTTATGTTAGATTTAGAGAAAAAAGCCCTTTAGTTTAGCTTATGGATTTAGCTTATTTCGGCTGGAAGTTTAGCTTAAAAGCTAGACATTTATTGAAAGCTAAGAAAAACTGTGATTAGAAGGCTCAGCCAAATAAAAACCTTTGGGCTTGTTTTACTGCATCTTTTAGAGCAAATAAGCTGGCTTACTTGAGGCTGTGAGAAAAAGCTGCATCTTTTAGATGTTTTTCTGCATTTCTTGACTCACAAGGCCAAAATTTTAATTTCTTTGGATGTCCACTTAATCGCTGTACACCTCAAAAGCAAAAAGAGAATGTGCTTAATATCTTAATCCGAACAAGCCATGTTTGGGTTTTGCTTTTGATTGATTGAAAAGTTGTCTTTTTTGGTCAGTAGCTATGGAAGAGAATCTGTGCTGAAGTCACTACGGAAATTAAACTTCTTGCTGAGAATTGGAAATATCTTCTTGCGGGTCTCATCTTTCAGGTTTTAATTTTTTCAAATTATCTTAAATTAATTTAGTAGTGCAAAATTGCAACGGTCCATTTGGAATCTTGAGGATTTGAAGTTCTATTAGAATTTCAGAAAACCTGTGTGTTTACTGTCTAGTGCTACCCAAAATTATACACGCGGCTTACTTTGTTTGCAAGAGCTTAAATACTCGATTAAAAGAGAACACTCTGTAATGCTTCTAAATTGCAGAACTACCACTCTAATGACAAAAAGTACCACATAATGAATCATTATGTACATAATTATGTTGTAGGTTTAACTAATGGCAATATACAAACTTAGTCTTCTTATGTTATAGGACAGCATCGGTTGTATGGTAATTTTCTCTCTTTTTTTTGGATTGATGATCTGCAGTTTGCTTCAAATTTGAGACCATTGTCATCTTCATGCTCCCTTGTCGTAATGAATGCATAAACCTGTCTAGGTTGTTCCTGATGAGATTTATAGTGTGGTCCATTTACGATCCCTTTTCGTGTTGGCATGCATATAATGTATTATTGTGTTGTGATTGTACTGCAGTTATTGTCATTTCTTTAACAAAAGGTTTTTGGTTTAAACTAGCCTGGTGGGGTGAGTTCTAAATTATACTGATTATGGTGTGGACTTATTTTATCAAGGCTGAAAGGACAAGCTTCCGATTCTGTTGATGATTTGTATAATAATTAAGTTTGTTTATTAATCTATAAGTGGGACTAAAACACTTGTTCCGAGCAAAGAGTTTAAATTGAAATTAGCCATGCATCGAGTCACTGAATTCTCTGTTTTTCCAAATTGGGATGCTATTGGTTCTCCCTTGAGGTTAACTGGATTTTCCCTTTTTTCTTCACCAATTATTTTTATTTTCCTTTTTTTGGGTGCCTTTAGTTCCAGTTCTACTTGTCCATCCGTTAATTATCTGGTTTCAGTCAGTGTTGTCTCCTCTCCTGTCACTCTTTTTGGTGGACAAAAGATCTGTGATAGAGCTTGTTTAGCTTTGGGGTTTCTTTTTGGGTTTTTTTAAGTTAAAAGGGATGTGCAGTTAGATTCTCAGCTTAAGAACCTGATATTTTTAAGATACTTAATGGAAAAAAGCTCGGAGTTTTTAATTGCTTATTACGGTCTTAGAAAAACCAGTTTTGCTTTTAAGGCTGCATTTAGTGAAGCATGTGGCGAATCACAGTAGATTATATGAGCTTGTCTAAACCCTTGGTGATTTGGAGGTTTCAGTGGCCATTTTTGTGCAAATATCATCTAAAAACTCTCAAGCATATATAGTGACAAGAACTTTTGTTTGTTTAAATTTGCAGCTTTCCCATTTTTTGATGCAAAGTCTAGAAAAGCCTGCTGACAATTTATTAATTTCAGTATATCCACGGGGTTGCTGCTCGAGCAGTTCATTATTTTCATAGGCCTGGACCATTGCTTCAGGATGTTGGCTTCTTTATTCTCCCGGTTAGTATGCAACTTTAAAATTAAAACGGTCATCCTTTCTTGAGGCACATTACTTATAACACTTTCATCATTACAGGAGCTTGGTCTAGCAAACGCTTACATTAGTGAGACATTATTTAACTCTGTCTTTCTGTTGTTTGTTCTGGTGAGTTTCCTACAGCTCACTACCCTCTCCTCTAATTCTCTTATGAAAAACTGATGAAATTAAACTATGAATACAGATTTTAAATATGTTCCTTCATATCTCAGTAGTTCAATACTTAATCCTCTTTTATGAACTTTGTAAGGTTAACCGTATATAGGTGTACTCACCGGTAATGATGTTTTGCAGTGGACTTTTCATCCATTCATCCTGAAGAGCAAACGAATATACACAGTTCTATTATGGTGCAGAGTTCTGACATTTTTAGGAGTAAGCTCTTTTTTTACAATTTGACTTTGTCGACTTATAATTACCTTCAATATCTGCAAAAAAAAAAAAGGATTAGGTTCTTAGCTGTAAGTTATTATGAGTTAGGTCTTATTAGAGGAAACCTTTGTTTGAATAAAAGTATAGTGAAATCTGATTTGATTTTGGACTTCTAGATTTCGGTGAGAGTAAGCTAGAATAGCTTATGGAATACATGCAAACAAACTCGGACCTTTTGGTCATATGAGATTTAAAAACAAAAGGATGAATCATTAGGCCAGCTTCAAATTAGAGATAATCTTCCGCCACAATATTGAAAGATCGAATCCCCATTGGTTATCTGATTGAACAAGAGAGAGGAGAAAGCTGCAGAGCTTTAAGACGTGTAACCACCCATATCAACTTTTCTAAATTACCCTTTGAAGCCTGACAATGTATGAAATTTAATTCTTGTACAACAGAATGACCTTTCTAGGACAGAGAGGAATTGCAATAAGTGTAAAGTTTCCAACAGTTAAATGATGATCAGTATATAGAAAGGAAGTGAGCTTGAGTTGAGAGAACGATTCTTTAGCTGCAAATTAACTTCGTGATCAGATTTATGTCAACTGTTTATTGAACAAATATTGTATTATTTTAAATTTCTTTTGCAAGGTATCTGAGATTTAAAAGTTAAATTGATAACTGGAATGGTCTTACAGCCACCTTACAAAAGGGGATTAACTGTAATTTGCTCCTATTTTTCCAATTTCAATATTTTGCTAGAAGTAATTTAGCCTCTTCTTGTCTATATGAATCTCTGGCCGTAATGTGATTAAAAGCACCATTGTCTCCGGTCATTTTACTCTAAGGATAATAAGTACATGAATCTATAAGGTAATAGAGAGGCCTTCACATTCATTATGCTTTCCAATGTGTCTTCAGTTCGTCATCCCCCATATGAACAAAAAAGGCAACCCAAATTATCAGAAAAAAAGTTTTCTTAGTTCATGGCTAATTTTATGTCTTGTAATCCGGTTTACAAAATTTGACGGGCTAAGACAAGTTTCAAGGAGTCTGGACACTACCCTTTTTTTCCCTTCGATGCCCCTTGGTTAATTTCAATCAAATTTCAATTTTTTTACAACTTTTTTGCACGTTTATAAAATTTTATAATATACTCTAGACAAATTTTATAATATTTTGACATATTATTGGCCTGAACGATTTTTTGTAGATTTAATGTTTATAAATTTACATTACATTAGTTTAATAGTTTTTATATTTATTACAAATTCGATTATGTATGACTTTCTCTTAAGAATAATTGTTAGTATGTAATGATGCAAGTTTAATTGTATTGTTGTTGTTTTTCTAAATAAACATTTCGGGTTTAATAGCCAAAGGGGCACAGAAGGGTGAGCAAAAGAGGGGGTAAAGGTCCGGATACTCCGGACTCATGTACAAGCTATAGGTCACTAGCTTATATAAATTGCAATTTGCAAGCCAGTGAAGTCCCAGTGTGATGATATATAAACAAGCTTAAACTAGGTCATATTCTATAAATTATATATATCATTGTGAAATCAGTGTATCTGGCAATGTAGCTTATAGAATTAAGCCAGTGAATCAATACACTGATGAAACAATTATACCAGTGTGATTATATATAAGTAAGCTTAATTAGGTCATATTCTATAAATGATATATTTCATTGTGAAATCAGTGTATCTAGCAATATAGCGTATAGAAACAAGCGAGTGAATAAATGCACTGATGAAACAATTATGTCACTAGCTTACTATAATTTCCGTTTCGAATAAACTTTATGTTAAAGCTCAAACTTTACTAAGGATAGTAACAAACCAGCTGTTGATTAGAAGGTTTTATTTTCCAAAACTTACTATTCATATCATATTATTTTGCTTTTATGGTTTATGGGTTTGTGAGTGTCCATGGCCAGTTGAACCTTGTCTACTTAGTGTCTAGTGAGGTTCTTCTTACTGGTTTTTATTTGAAATCTGAAACTTCGGAGTCATTGGTCCCATAGCATTTTATTCAACTCGGCCTTTTGAGGTTCTTCTGACTGTGTTATTGACAATATTTTACCGCAGGCTTGTCAATTTCTTCGTATCATAACATTTTACTCAACTCAGCTTCCTGGCCCAAACTATCACTGTCGTGAGGTAAACTAGACTGTTCCACTTTTTTGTTTTCTGCTTTGCTTTCCGTAATTAGGGATGCCAATCAATTCGGTAGAAGTCCCTTTTAAAAACCATCCTACAGTAGGGGAGAAAGTGAGTATATGAAACAGAAGACGTTTTAACAATTTAAATAAAACGCATCTAAAATTTCGGATTAAACTGTTAACACTCTTATCAATGCTGTGATGCTTGTTGAGGTGATTTTTTTCTTTCATATCTTTCGACTTTTGATTGTGCAGTTCTTTTTTGTTACAATGTAGTAGTTCTTGAAGTCCGTTCAGGTCTATTGGTTTCATTCGGTATATTATATATCTTTGGACATTATGAGAATCAGTAGTCACTGGTCAGGGTTTTGATACTTCTTATTTATGTTTAGGGTTCAAAGCTTGCTATACTTCCTCCTCCAAAAAGTGTGCTTGAAGTGTTCATAGTAAATTGTGAGTCACGATTTCTTTGGATTTAATTTTTACCTGTTGGTAACTTATGACAGCCGGTTTTACTTGCTCTTTTGGTTATTTGAAAACTGCAGTTCCACGCGGTGTATTATATGGTTGTGGTGATTTGATATTTTCATCCCATACAATCTTCACGCTTGTTTTTGTGCGAACGTATCAGAAATATGGCACAAAGAGGTAAGGGTTAGTGTATATGTATTATGTATCATATCTAGTATTAAATTTAATCTTACTGGACCCGACCTTCTAAGGCCTTTGAAAGTGAAAGTTTATATGGAAGGCTTAGCTTCTAACGACCGAAAGTTTTTCTCAGTATATATTTGATTTAATGGCAATGTTTTTCACCTTTAACAACTCCGAGTATTGAGCCATTTGGACTTTGGAAGGCTTAAACATGTATATCAAGTTATATTCTACTCAAGTGTTTATGTTTTTATGGGCCGAACAAACAAATAGATGACATGGACATTCTTCACTGCAGTCATATTAACAAGACTTGCATTGTGTAACTTGAATTTTGATTTCAGGTTAATTGTTTTAGCCAACTTCTAGTTTGAATACAAATAGTGTCAGGAGATTAGCCTGGTATACATGTGAATGTATCAGTATATTGGGTTACTCGTAGTTCATTCGTCAATTGTTTTTCCTGGGTTTCTAGCCAAAAATATGATTATCACGGGTTAGTAGTATATTGATGATCAATTAGGAAATATTATCAAGAAAGTACAATTTAAAAACTAATTAAGCAATCAAGGATAATCTTTCTTTTACTTTGTTAAATATATATTGACTATGTATGATATGATATCAACTGACTGTAAACAATTCGGAAGAGGCAGGGGACCCAACAAAACAGGAAGTAAACTTGACAAAATAGACATAGATATGCGGCTTTATTTTTTGTTTAATAAAATCGAGTATGTTTTTTCTACCAGAAGTTCCCCTAATAATTATATATCCATGTAATTTGTATCCTATTGAGTCTGCTATGCAGATTAATAAAGCAGTGTGGTTGGTTGATTGCTGTGATACAGAGCTTATTGATTGTAGCTTCTCGGAAACATTACACTGTGGATATAATTGTGGCATGGTATGTTGTCATATATGTTCTGATTGTGTTATGGGATGAAAGCATTTGCGATTTATAATTTAATTTTAATATCTTCTTGTTATAGGTATACTGTTAATCTTGTGGTAACCGTCATTGACTATAAGTTACCAGGTTAGACCATATTCCCCTCCCTTTTTCAGTTTGATTTACATTTAGTCATTTGTGCTGTGCGTGTTATTTTAAAAATGGAAACACTACTGTCGTTTATGTATAAAATTATTAGTGCCGATGGTTTCTTTTTTGGGGTTTCCTCTTTGGTTGAAAAACTTAATTGGAAATTAAGTTATTTCAACTAGAGACCAAAATACTAAGTTAAAATCTTTGGTTTTAATCCTGGTTTTGAGTTTTTTCAATCTTTATGTAGAACTGCCTGACCGCACTGGGACTACATTCTTACTACCAATAAGCAAGGATGGTCGGACAAAAGAAGAGAATCTCAAACTATTGAATGGAAACTCTGGAGATTCTGTGGACCGGGTAATTGCTGAATTCAATATATGGTTCATCTTCTTATTTTATATCCTTTGTGGCTAATGATAATTGGATATTGAGGTGCAGAAAAATTGTGGATCACAAATTTTATTTTATTTTACTTTGTTGGAAGGGAATAGAATTCAAAAATAAAAGAATTAGTCATAATCTCGTTTATCTTTCTTTAGAATGTAAGGGAGGATTTCCACGGGGGTATTTTCATATTTCTTTAGTTCATCCCAAGGGTAAACTTTTCCTCTTGCACCTTACTGCAACAAAGGATGGATAACCTTTATTCTAAAATGCTTTTAAAAGACCTTTAGACTCGGTTTTCACTATGGATGTAAAAAAATTGTCTGCTTTTTGTGCTTCCACAAAAGCGAAAAAATAGTGTTTGGAAGGCAAAGCCTCAAGAGTCGGGTTGTAAAGCTCAAATGGCTTGAGCTTCACCAACCAATAAACAACTGAATAAGTCAAAAGTCTAGCAGACCCAAGCACAATTTCTAATTTGATCTTTTGTACAAAATACTGTTGTTGAATAGCTTTAGAAAATCAACAATTTTTTTAAATTAGTTATGTCTTCTTTTAAAATCTAACTATGAATTTGGAACTTATTCCCAAGGGAGCATTAGTGCTTATAAGACTCCATTACAGGACATTATCAAGTATTGCTTGGTGGCCGTAACTTCTTTTTAAACATTCGAAACAATTAAACACAAAAAAAGAATTAGTAGAGCAAGCAAGATATAAAATATACTCCATTACTTATTGATTGAAACCAATTTTTTGCAAAGCTTATGCTATGTTCGGTGCTCGTGATGTAGAGAAGCTCTTGCGGAAACGCTTTCTCGCCGATTTCATGTTCTGAAACACTAACAACCTGTTTTTCCCTGTCTTCCGAGTTTCTTAATTTCTTTTTTTTCTCCTCTGCGTCAATTTCTCTTCCCTCTGTTCCAACTTGCTGCAAATAACATCATTTTACTGCTCTGTCAAGTACCTGAATTCTAGACTAACAATCCATGCTTTTAATTTCAGAGAATGAGAACTCCAGTGAACGGAAAGATCTCAGAAGATGCCAGCTCAGTGCACGTAAACACGGTTATGAATGGGATGTAGGTTGTAACAGCTAGTTAAGATGCGCTTGTCATAACTTGCTGGTAGATTGCTACCCTTTTCTATGCTTAATTTTGAAAATTGTACTATTCTAGTGAATATGATGCTGGCATGTGGTGCCTTTTCGGATCATTTTCACTTGTTGCATCATAATAGAAATGAAATATTCCCTACTTCTTTAGTGTTTGCAAGACGTAGAATGAAGTTTCCTCGATATGCTTTTTGGCCTTGTCTTGCTAAACCTTTTTCCAAGACTCTGATGGAAAACTCTGAGCAAGACAGAAATTTTTGAGTATGCATTTGATTTGGTAGTAGTAAGGAACTTTTCTGAAAGTTGAAGGTAACAGAGTTGGTGAATTAATTTTGTTAAATTGAGTGAAATAAATGTAGTGCTGGAACAAATTTCATTGCATGTGTACCGTAAAAGTTAAAAGAGTTTAATATGCTTATCTTGAAATGTGAAATAAAATGTGTCGGGTTTCTGATAACAAGCTCTATTGTGATTCTCTGCCAGAAGACTCATTTTTCTACTTTTGGTCCTATTTGTTTGGGGTTGTTCTTTTTTGTCCTTTTATGTTTGATTGGATGAAGTCTTTAAGCTTATTGAGAAGATCTTGCTCTTACAATATTACTATACACTACCTTAGTCTGTTAGCAAGACAAAGTCGGTGTGTTAAAGTAAGGTGGTGAACTCAACATGCTTGCTACCCTTGCACCTTCCGTGAGAGGGTTAAGACTTGGAAGATATAGAACTGTACTTGCTCTATTAAGTTTCAAATTCTCCAAATACTTTTCAAAATTTGACTCTCTTTTTAATTCTTAAAGAATCAATCAAATGGAAGGAACTAAAATGGATGCCATATGGCGACTTGAATGCTCTTGTTTTTTGTTTTCCTTTTTTCACAGAAACGTGTGCATTCTTTCTCATCATAGTCAGCTGTGATGGCGTTGCTCTTTTAAGTTTTGGATTCAAGAAAATTTACGGGGGAGTGAGGATATTCGTCCAAGCTCAGAGACAGTGTTCTTTATGCATATGTACAATCATACTATTAGTTACTTTGTCAAGAAATTGCCGCAAGGTGATCGAAAGTACGACTTTTCAGTGAATTGTAACTTTGCAATCTTGTTAATTTTCTGTTTACTGCAAAGCAATCTATTTGTCCTTCTGTAGCCTCAGTTTCAATTTGCCATACCAACAAAATTATGGAGCACTCAAGTATGAGCTTTGACGATAATGCTCTGCTAGTTTTGTTATTGGATCGCCTAACCCCCTATAAGCGCCACACACTCAAACTTCAATGTTATTGTGTCTGTATATCCCCTATGATTCTAGTTGTTATTAGTCAGAATGTTTCCATTTACTCGAAATTGAATATGGATGCTGTTTAGTTGAGTTTAGCCCCATCTTAAGCACTATGTAGACCTCCTATTTTTCATACTAATTACCTACGTTCCATTTGGCCCACTTGATGGTTAATTAGGCGTAACTACCCTATGATAGCTTAGTTAGCTCACCAGAGTTCTGAACTCCCAATTGGACATCTTGTTTTTGTAATTTTGGGATAATATATTTCAAAGTTTGCTTCATTAAACGTAAATTTTAACTAGGGCAAATTAAACAGAAAAAACAGAAACGTCAAACATGAAAATATTTTCAAATTTACACGTAAAGATTAAAAAGCATGACGTGAAGCAGGAAGTCAAGAACTTGGGAAGATGTTGTTTTTCAAAGGCTCATGGGTATTTTAGCTATGTATGGTTTCACGGTTTCAACGTTCGTCAACTATACAGGGTGCCCATTTTGTACGGTATGATTGTTAGTCGATACGGTGTGCCGTATATATTACATTATTTAATTAGATGTATTATTTTATTTTTCTTGTTTCCTGTTCACTTATTTAAAAGTGGTGCACTAAAAACCTTACTCTCGAACGCAATAATAAAAACTTAAATAAACATAGAGAATTAGAAATACAGTTGGGAGCACACAAAAATACATACATACATAGAGTCGTAGGATCCGTTTGGGATTATATTTTTTAGTCAAAATTCTGATTTTAAAAATGTTTGGCAAATAATCTTGATTTTTAAAAGCTACTGCAAAGTGTTTGGCATACAAAAATCGTTAACTTTTTTGATTTCAGATTTTTAATTCAAAATTACATGACTATCATAAAATAGAATATTACTGACCAAATATTTATTCATTTCTTTACTGTTTGTTTATACAAAAAAGGCTAAAAATTCTCATACCAAACGAACATGAATTATTAGGTAACCGTACCCCTATATAACTGGCTCAGAACTCGTTTGTATAAAAATGTGTCAAATAAATAAAAATAAATAAGTTTTAATTAATATTTAAGTTTAGGGTATGCATCACTGTGATTCTATATTTTTATTTGAGTTTTTAGTACGTTGTAAAATTTATTTTTAATTTATCAAATTCTAATTTATTAAAAAATAAATAAATTTGGTTATTGAAAAACCTAGTAAGTCTCACTTTGCTGCTAATCTAACGGGATGAAGGATAAGGTGACTGTTTCAACACTCAAACGAACCCATAATAATAATACACACTAATCATAATTTTTCATATCCACTCGTCTCCTTATCTCTCTCTCTCTCTCTCTCTCTGTCTCCGGCCGAGATCTAAAATCGGACGGAGATGGAGCGGTGTTACGTCTCTAACTCCGTCTTATGCCCTAAACCTCGCCGTATTTCTCCCCCTACTTGGTATATTTTGTATCTATCTATTTCTCTTTTACCCTGCTATCCTTTCTTTTTCTATTTATTTCAAGTTTTTATATCCTATATTTTCATGTTTCTATGTATTTCTGGGCTTCAAATTTCCTTAACTTAGTATGGTCTACTTATCGGTCAATTAAACATAACAAAAAGTCTATAAAAGGTCAAATTATATAGGTTTTTAAAAATAAACACTTTTGAAATAAAATATAAGGTTGATTTAAAAAAACGATAAATAATTACAACTACATATGAAAAAACCGATAACCTGGTCATACGAAGTTGAGGATATTTGAACCCGTATTTGTGATACATATAAGTGAATTGGTTGTCGAATTAATCAATTGCAGTCTTCAAATCGAGGGTTCTGATTCCAGAGCTCAGCTACTTGACATCCTCCTTTCTATGGTATGAATTCATTTCTCTAATCTATCATTTTTTGGCCATATTCTTAACATTTTTTTTTTTTTTTACAATTTTATTCTCAAACTAATAAAAATATGTAATTACTGATTCCGGAGCTCAACTTTTTTGACATTAACCTTTCTATGGTATGAATTACTATTGTCTGAAGTGATTCTTTTTTACCACATTCTTACCATTTTTCTTTACAGTTTCATGCTCAAACTAATAAAATATGTAATTACTAATTACTACCCCAAATTATTGTTCTTTTTTAATTTGAGTTAGGTCAACAGACTACAAAGGGAAAGATAAATTCTTGTAGAAGGAGAGGCTGGGGTTTTTTTGTTTTGTTTTATTTTAGTTTTGGGTTGAGAGCAAAACTAAAAGAGTAGACCTTTTTCTGAAAATGCAAAATTTGGTTAGCTTTATAACTGAATTTATTTGAATTATTTAGTTTAACTAACTGGAAATGGTATAATAGAGGGGATGACTAGGGACTGGGTATTTTTTTTAGTTTTTGTGTTATAGGTTTACGAGTAAGGAAAAATGACTGGATCTTTGTAGGATATGCAGTTGCTTTGATAGTCAGTGCTGTATCTTACAGTTACTGTAGGTGATAATTTGAAAACATTATTACTCCATATTAAATGAGTTGTGCAGCACATTTGTGCTCGGATTCACTACTAATAGATTAAATCCGAAAAGTTGGAGAATTTTTAGAAGCGATGAAATTTGGTTCATGTTTAGGAGGATTTTAGTGCTTTCGTCTTTCATCTGGGTAGTTTGTTTAATACTACAGTCCATGGCCCGGGAAATCATTGTATTCTGCTATTTATGATTAAGGATCTTTTGGATCCATTGGCCTCTTTGTCGCAGTGTTACGTGTATCTTTTTAGTGATTTATTCTTTCTTTAGATAGAATCTCTCTCTTTGTTTCCCCATTGGCTGTCAAAGTAGACCATATAAAAAAAACTATTTAAGAGCACAAGTTTGTCACTTTTGCTGTGACATGTTTATCTATATTGTTTGCAATAATTTCATTTTGAGAAATTGAGATCTTGTGAATGAATCTTAGTTTTTTTCTTACGTAGGGTGACAAATCGACTGGGCAAGTTGCCTCATCGCCTCCATTTTTCTTTGGGTCTCCCCCAAGTAGGGTTTCAAATCCTGTAATTGAAGACTCAAGGTTCGGCAGTGAGGGGGCTACTCCAGTCTCACCATCTGTTGCTCTAGCAATATCGCCGTCCGCATCTGGGTGTAGAGGAGGTTCGTTTTCTCGGGCAAAATATAGTATCAAACCTGTTGCTGTGAGAATCGAGGGGTTTAATTGCTTGAGTGTAGCTTAAATTAAAGAACCATGTTGTGTTTGGAGCTAGGATCTAACACAACAAATTAATGGAAAATGAATTCAAATCTTTATTGATAAATTTCATTTTCCATTGTATTTTTTATGGAAAATCTGTGTGCCGAACATGACTTGGTAAAAGCAAAGGTGTTGGGAAAATTGAGTTGTTTTGGGGAGAGAGAATTTAGACTAAATTTTGTGCATACAGGGTTGTGATGATTCATCAAAGGATGAATCAGTGTAATTGTATATTTATGTTTGATTAGGTTTTGTTTGAGAAAGCCTTATGAATAAGGGAAGATAAATTAGTGATGTTTACTTTCCCTTGACCTTGTGTATTCAAGATTGTTTTTGTCCCTCATTGTCCTTTTCTTGTAAATGTAATTGAAGACAATGAGATATTACTTTTGTTTAAATGTTAAGGTCTCTTGACCTTTCATGCATGATGCAACTAATGTCAATTGTTGTAAATAAACTCTTGGAAATGAAATGTTTGGCTTATCTCAGATTACTAGTGTTGTTTGTTTGCAACCTTAAAGCTCAGATTTTGTTTGGATTGCCTTATCAATTGTACTTTTTTTGGTTGTGGGGCTTGAAAGTTCTTTTCTTTTTTCCTTGGTAAAGAAGAAAGATAGAGGTACTGAGAAAATGATCTCAGCTTCTAATTAGCATCAAATGAGCCAAATTATTTTCTTTAAAACTGCAGCCGAACACATTCATAATATCCTGTAGTTGCATGCTTGCACGGGTTGCCCTTTATAATTTGCCAGTATCAACAAATATTTAGGGAATGTATCAATAATTTGCAGAGCGGCGATTCAAAAATATTTTTAAGTGATGCTAAAATTTGCTGGCAAGCGGACATAGTCCTCCTATTATTCTCTTAGATTGATTTAGAAATTTTGGATCCGCCTATAGAATTACTCAGGATTTATTTGGTATTTTGGTGCTGATTCTTTGTGACCCTTTCTTTAAACATAAACCAGGAATACTCGTATTATTAATAGATTTGTTGCGAGTATTTCACAGGGTGACAAGTTATGGAGAGAATATCAGAATGAAATTTCGGGATTATATCGCTATAAATGAAATATCCATCTCAATATACCCTTGTAACTTTGCTAATTTTTTAATAGGAAATTCGTGTATATGTTTGGGAGTAATTCCTCGACTATTTGTTTGGACTGTTTCAAAAACTGCTTATTCGCACAGAATCTAAGCTTATTTCGAGGTGGAAAATTTTAGTTGTATCACCTGTTGTCCGATGATAAACTGCATTTTTGGTGGTTTTTGGAGTAAAGATGACAACATATGTCTACTTGAAAGGTCCTAACTCCGAAGGCTAACAAGTTCTATACTGTTGATGCTGCTTGGCTGGCTTAATAATAGAAATTTTATAATACATTGGCCAAGCATGTGAGAACTTAGAATAATTTACATAAACTAAATTGAAGAGCAAATTTGTCATGTGAATTTGAAGTTTGGTTTGATGATTGAGCTCAAATAATTTCCGAGTAAATTGTCTCAAAAAATCAAGTTCGACCTTGAGGAAGAATTTCAAAAAAGAATTGGTGAGGATAAGTGCAGATGTGGCTGCCACATTTTAACATTCCGTCACCTAGCTAAGCTGTTACATGTATGCCACCATGATACTTGTTAGGTTCAAACTTGATTGTAGTTAAATATACTTGCTGTGAAGTGTTAAAAATTGTTTTGGATTTCGGATTCAGCAGAAGAAACATGCTGACAGTTTGAAAAGTTTATTGGCACAAAAGGTTGAGAGGTTTAAGAACAAGCCATGATCAGAATATCTGGTTAGGTGGGCTTGAAATAGAAATTACTCTTAAGTTGCATGCATTATTCATAAAATTTATTGGTTTTAACAGCTGGGGGGCTGGATCATGCTAGTATGCTACCTCTGTAGAGATTATTGTTGACAATTGGTTTCAACTTAAATAAATCACCAGAAAGCTTACTCTCTCAAGCATGTGGTGCATTTTTAACAGTAGGCTGGTTTGGTTGGTAGGATCGTAGGGAGTGATTGGATTAAAAAACATATGAACTTCACAAATGATGTGTTTGATTACACATTTTAGAATCGGACTATTTATCCTCTTCGGACATTAAATAACTCCAAAATGGTGTATTTACAATGTCATGTGGAGTGTGTGGTATTAGTACTCCCAAAAATATATGTGAAAAAGTCGGTTGTAGTTTCAAAATAAATCCTATTCGGACTCATAGTTCTAGAATTATGAGTTTGGACTAGGATTTCGAGCCTGAGCTTCCTCTTATCATATAGTCTTGCAAATTAAAACAAAAGTTTGATACCTGAGAATTTTAATTAGCCTGACGCTTGTTTGACTGCAACTATACAGCAAATAAGCTGTATTTTTTAAAATTTAGAAAATAAAAGAAAGGTCCATCCATCAACTTAGGGGTTCTAGCTTTACTAAGCCAAAAATATAGAAAGTTCATTTTTTCTGCCAGTGTCAACAAGTTGGTCCAACTTACACGTTGAGAAAACAAAATGATGAACTTAGAATTGGATGGATCTTTACCAGACTTGCTATAACTTGCTGCATTCTAACAAATTCACCAAAACAATTATCCGGTGACGACAAATTTACCGAATGAGCGGATGTTCCTAGTTTCCTGATAATTTTGCAAGAGATTACCTCCTTGTTCGATTATTTTTTGCAACAACCTCTGTTGCGTATAAATGCTGTCCGTCATCGATCATTTGCAAATTGATGTTTAGCAATGATCTTCATTATTTGGCAGCAAAATAATTTGAATTTTCTTTTACAATTGTCAACAGTTTTGTCTCGTAATTATTAGTAACAAACATTCTTATGACCGACTGCTACTTGAGCGGGGAATGTATACGGTTGAGAATCTTTGCACTTGCTTCTTAATATCTAGCAACATGTTGTAACAGTAACGACTCGGTACTCCGACCAGACCGCTACCATCTGTTTCCTACCACCAATATTGTCCGCTTTGGCCCAATTTCGTCCTCGCTTCTTGGGTCGCACGGCTTTAAAAGGCCTTGGTGATAAGAAGGAGGATACTGCTACCTTATATACCATATAGGTACTACATATCTAGGCGATGTGGGATAGCTCACTTCTCTTTACCACGGTATTTTTCTACGAAAATCCGGGTTTTTACACTCTTCCCCCCTTCAGGCACGACGTCCTCGTCGGGCACGCCGTCCTTCCGGGGTTGCCAGTGCCCACATCGGCTAGATAGCGGCTTCCTACCACCAATATTGTCCGCTTTGGCCCAATTTCGTCCTCGCTTCTTGGGTCGCACGGCTTTAAAAGGCCTTGGTGATAAGAAGGAGGATACTGCTACCTTATATACCATATAGGTACTACATATCTAGGCGATGTGGGATAGCTCACTTCTCTTTACCACGGTATTTTTCTACGAAAATCCGGGTTTTTACACTCTTCCCCCCTTCAGGCACGACGTCCTCGTCGGGCACGCCGTCCTTCCGGGGTTGCCAGTGCCCACATCGGCTAGATAGCGGCTCTGATACCAATTGTAACGACCCGGTCCTCCGACCAGACCGCCACCATCTGCTTCCTACCACCAATATTGTCCGTTTTGGCCCAATTTCGTCCTCGCTTCTTGGGCCGCACGGCTTTAAAAAGCCTTGGTGATAAGAAGGAGGATACTTCTACCTTATATACCATATAAGTACTACATATCTAGACGATATGGGATAGCTCACTTCTCTTTACCACGGTATTTTTCTATGAAAATCCGGATTTTTACACATGTGGTATGCTTAACCGGATGATCATACATCTCAACCGGATGATCATACATCTCAACAGTATCAAGTGCAAGTCAAATACTTAAGTTATTCTTTTTATTGACATTATAAATAAATGTTTAATTTACAAAACAAATTAAACAATCAATAGAAATGAACAAAAACATAACTAATAAAAAAAAACCCCACCTTTGACTTCTTTTAACTAATCCGATTATTACTCTCGATAGATAATACTAAACTCATGTATAGATTATTAAAAAAAATCATATGAATGCGGGGGCGGGGGCTTCTGCTGTAAAATCAGCCGCCATGCTGGACGCTGGACCAAAGGCAGCACCAGAGCTCGATAGCTCAAACATGGCTCGGTGAGGGTTACTTCTTTGCCTATCACAAAGATCGGGCAAAAATACTCCTGCATAAATATGTTGTATTGTTTTGTTAGATACTTTAAAATTTAAAAATATCATTAAAAATGCTAATATATCAGATAGTACTAACTAATATGACAGAGAAACAATAGAAAAGAAGAAACTAATTAAAGTGGTATGATGTGGTCTTTCTAACAAGAATAATACTTTAAGTGAGAAACAAGAAAATTTGTAATATGGAGTATAAAGTAGCATGCACGATCGGTTTATGTTTAGACATAAAATTACTTTTTCTCCCGAGAGTTATATATACATATGTATCTATAATTTTTTTTTTTAATAGCAACCGTTATCATGACATGGTAGAGACCACTTTTTTTTTCTTTTCCACCATCTATAAATATTCCATATGACGACGTTAATTGTTTCCACCCCTCATCTTGTACGTTGTACCCAGTCAATTAGTAATATAAGTATTCATCAAAAAAAATATTATACATGTATAATAATTGTCAAAATGACAAAAGTCAAATTTTACCTATGATTTATTCATAACTGGTATTCTATGTTAAAATCAAGTAAAGACCATTCCGGTTACAACAACAGTATCGATTTCTACGTCAACAATATATATTTACATTATTTATATACGTAGTACATGCACATCGTATTCATCATGTCAACTGTCAAGTGATAATATCTTTCACTAGATGTAATGCATAGTTTCTAGCTAATTATAATATAATACGCCTTGTAATGAATTCCGAAAAAAAAAAACTTATTTTCCCAAAATTGATTTTGTCTAGGAAACTATCATAAATTCATAATTTTCACAATCTAACTTTAACGAATTTTCCATTTGTTTAAATGTGTATATCTACTAGAAATCAATTACTTTTGTTATTACCTTCTCCTGCGGCCAAGTCAAAGTAGAGATCAACAATATTAGGACAACTTTTGTAGCATTTTGGGGAGCAAAGCTTAGCAGTGAATTGAGGTTCAAGCAAGGCATCAGAGGATATCCCGACGGTCTTTCTTTCTACTCCACACGCGCTTACGCATTCATCAGTCTCTATGTACTCTGCCATCCTTTCTTCAATGATCTCAGATGTTCGACACTGATACACAACATCGCTATCGTTGTTCGCGTAATTCTCCAATAAACATCTTTTTCCCGATGAAGAAACAGAAAATGAACACAACTCCGTAGGCAAGTCCTCGCATATGACCTCACCTGATGGAAATCATTTAAAATTGTTCAGAACACAATATAATGTTCGAATTTGTTAAACTGGAAATTAGCTAAACCTACTGTAAAAGTTCAGTACTATGTATTTAGAAGAGGCCTATACATGGTTTTATTTGATGAATGTTTTCTTCGTATTTAACAGAAGTATATGGTTGGTTGTAATTTCAAACAGGTTGTTAATTAACAAAAAACAATAATTTTACATCTCAAAAATGAAAGGCGTTACTTATTATCTACATGTTCCGGCTAGTATCCAGTTTGAAACACTTTTGTGAAGCCGAAAAATTTGAAGAACTATAAAACGTAAAAAAAAAATGTAAAGGGGAAAAAAGGTAATTGGAAAGAGTAATTGAATTGGCATATATGGACATATATGGAAAATATGCATGTACCATGACTATTATTTTCTACTATAAAAGGTGGGGGAAACCTACTTTTTATTATTGAGATATAAATAGTGGGGGAACCCCCACAAACAGAAAATAAATTAAGGTATCATAAATGTACCATGATATATACTTATTTATCTAAAAACAAAAAAATAACTACATATTTTGTACCTAGAGTTCCCTGAATGAGAAGGGAGCAAAAAAAGAAGATGATCAATGATAATCTAGCTGAAGAAGCCATGTATAGCGGTTTCTTAAAGCTTATGACGAGAAATAACAATACAAATATTGAGATTTTGTTTATGAATAGAAAGAGGGGAGAGAGGAGGCAATGAAAGACCAATTGGTTATGAGGTTCAATTTATAATATAGAGCATATACTATAAAATTGTAAAATGTCAAAGTCACCGGCATATATATATATATATATATATATTGATGCATGAATAAATTAGTTTCTAAGAAATTGTCTTATAGAACTTAACGCGTATCACTTTGTTTGGTGATGACCTAGTAGCTAATCTAGTTGTTGAGTCTTTTTCTTTAGACGTGTAAGTAATGCATCCGCGTTGTTTTCTCATTTATTATAATTAACTGATGAAGTTACACGGAAAATAATAGTTCTACGACTTATATATAAATTCTAGAATATGATCTAAAAATATGACAATTATATATATATATATATATGTTGGTCGCTTTCAAGACGGACTATGTCAAAATGCCACACCTTGGAGAAAAGTCCATCAAAATTGTAGCTTAATTAAATGTATAACCAACCAAAAACCAATATTTATGGTAGCGTAATTGAGAATGGTAGGAAACTTGATTTTTTGGTTGCCTCCTAATATAGGCGTTTTTTTTATATTATGTCAAAGTTTCTAATAGGTATCCCAATTCTTCTAATTCTTTTTCCATGTTCACGACGAGCTAACTTCTATGGTGCACCTTGCATGTAAAACACAAACCGGGAAATTCTGTGGATCTTTGTCCAATTAATATAAGTATTTTTTTTGAAGGTGTATCTTATACATGCGTTTTCTTGATGATCTAGAAGGTTATTAATAGGAATAGGCGAATATATAGCTAATGATTTATTCGACTTTTATTGGCTCACGCTACTTTTAGTCTTCGCTTAATTAATCTATTTTCAGAAAATGATAAGAAAATTATATTCGAAAACTGAGATCGAAGATTTCTTTAGTATATATATACATCCACGTCGAAACTAATTTCGTCCTTGAGAAGCAAAACTGATGATTTCGCCTTTCCGCCTATTGTGATAGATGTTACATCACCGTCCCTCATCACTGAGGTGAGGTGCTAGCGCCACCACTGGATATTGCAAAAAGACGTAGAAAGCAGGAAACTCACTTTAATTACGAGAGCAGATTTCGGGCATGACATCCGCTGCAATGCACAACTGACCATGCATGCTGGAGCATGAATAACGATGACACCCTTCTTCTTAGAAGTTACCCATAACAGGGGTATTAATATATAACACCTTCTTCTAAAAAACTGAGGTCAAATTTAAGTATTCCATGCCCTCGTTGTTTAACTTTATTTTATTATTCGAGTGCTTTTTTCCCTTTAGTTACCTGTATCTTTTTGACTTTTTTTATGTTGGATTCGTGCTTTCTTTTTGTCAACTTTTCGTCATTTCAGTTTTTAATTGATTTTGTTGTTCCTTTTCTTTTTTCTCACTTTTTCCAACTTTGTTTGCCGCTAATATAATTTTCAATGTTTAATTTTCCCATTTACTACTTTTTTTGTGTTTTTTTCGTGGCCTTTTGATTTTGTATACATATATTGAAATATTTGTGCTTTTATGTGTTGAAAAATACTAGTTTTCCTACTCTTCACCCATTTTTTTATTTTATTTTTGCTTAATTTTAAGTATTCTGATCTTTTTGGGTTCGTTCTAACCTTTTGCTTCATTTTTCTTCTATTATTTTCATGCTTGTTTTGAAGTTTCTCACTTTTGGGTGCTTTTTTCTAACTTTTTTGTTCAAGTCTTCCGATTTTTTTTTTTAAAAATTTCCTTTAATTTAATACTAATTAGTGGATGATGGTAATGTGTAGTTAAGTTTTTCCACTGGACCAAAACTTAACTAGATTGGACATTTGTCTAAATTTTTCTATAGATTGAATCAGCCCCATTTCTGAAAAATAAGCCCGATTACCCTTTAAAAGACACAGTCCTGCTATGCATCATACATGTACTTTCTTGAACAATTTTTTATTTTATTTTTAAAATATACATATAGTTTAGTAATCTTAGTGCTTCGTGGAATCAATTCAAGTATTCCAATGTTATCCAGTTTTCGTACATGAGGGGTGCTCAATTTAAGCATTTTTTTACGTCTTATGGGTGTTGAGAGAAACTAAAATTTGAAATATTTTATGAAACTAAATGGTCAAAAATCAAACTTTGTTGCAGGCCGTATGGTTAAACGTCCAAAGGTCAAATGATCCAAAGTGTTGTAAAATAATTAATTGATACTAACACGATAATTGGGATAAACTAGTAAAAATATAAAATAAAGTTTGGAATATTATTTGATACGTTGAAAGTTTTTTTCTTTTATATGTAGTGTAACATCCTAGAACTAAATATGATGTTACACGGCCGAATAACATGTGTTTTGACACGTGCTAGACAAAGCCTAAAACTAGAAACTGATGGACCAACAATGTAATTCAAAACGATGAAATAATATAACTTAAAATATAATATTCAATATCTGCGTATTTCAAATACAACCCATGAAATCCAAAATTCAACTTCAACTTATTATTCTGAAATCTCGAAATGTAAAACAACGTTTCAAATTCAAAACTTGGTTTAAAACCTTATTAGCAGTGGAAAATAAAAGAAAATCCTAGGAGGTCTGGCTGGTTCCCAACTATTTAAACTCTGACTTCTTAGAACCTGTAAACCTGAAAAGGTTATAAAAACGAGGGTTAAGCTAAACGAGCTTAGTGAATGGTATACCTTGCAATATATAACATGGACAAAAATAGGTTTTTGTTCTCTTTATTTCTCCTTCGAAAACAATGCTTTAAACTTTAAATAAAATTTCCCAAAGCATGTACTTGATAAAACTGTAAAAAGGTGAATAGATAAATCATTTATCGGTGTGATCAATACGATAATATAATGAGAAATTAAGCTGGATTCAGACTTCCTGAATCTCTTTATTCTGTTGGACCCAGACTTCCTGGTTCTCTTTATTCTGTGGAATCAGACTTCCTGATTCTCTTTATTCTGTGTACTTGGACTTCCCAAGTATCTTTCTATAGACTTAATTCACAATTATAATAAAGTAAAGATCACTAAATTAAAAATAAACTTTCTTTAAACTTATACGTTCATCGACGTATACTCATATCTTTCCTGTTTCGTAATCTGCAACTTTGCGATACAAAGTATACATATACTTTTGATACTTCGAAAATATAATTTCAGCCTGCAACATTTGTTAGAAAATGCAATGGGTTTTAATAATAGCAAAGGTAAAAACCACTCACACAAACACCGGATCGAAACAGCCCGTGACACCAAAACCTGGAAATGTAATTATCAACTACTTGTCAATATAGCGTACCGACCATTGACTACTTCACTTAGAACTCTAACTGCCATAAACTATTTTTTTATCACCTAACAACATGAGGAGACTGACTATACAACTTACAATGTAAATTATGTCTTGATGTGATATAGGGGCGAACTACACAGCAACTACTAACTTAACATAAACTTAGGGTTTAAACATGTCATGTAAAATTATAAACCAAATCGTCAAAGGACATTTAAAGCAAGTAATATATGAGAATACATAAGGACAGCATATTACATACATACACACATACATGAACAAGTTGCTGGTGTTTCAATTAATCCTTTCGTTTCCCTTTCTTGATAACTCAAAACCATATAGTTACATTATAAAAATGCAGTTAATGTATGGTGAACAAGATAGATTTAGTTCAAGTTAAATAACCTAATTAATACTTGATTTAGCTAACATGAACTTCTATTGAAATCTCTACTCATGATAACATAGCTTTACAGCTACAGATTCATATTCTTATCAGTGGCAAAGTTAAACGTCTAATCATAGTTTCAAAGCTGAACACAACGAGAAAGAAATACACATGCTATCATACTATATATTCAGGATCATATATTCCTAGGCAACTAATTGCACAAACTGTAACAAGTGTGTTAAATCTAGCATATTATCACCATCATATACACATTTTACAAATTAGCCAACAGCTGCAAGGTCTATTTACTTAAAGTCGCCTAGAGTAGGAAAATTGCAGGACTGCAAGTTAATTCATGTGTAATCAATTTAATTTAATCTATCCACATGTGTACTAACAAATACAAAGCTACTGTTGATAGACATACAGAGGTATAACGAAAACAATTTCCAATTCACTTGAACTATGACTTAGTACCAGTATCTGTTCCTTTTCCTTTTCTTTCCTAGTTCAATCACAAATTTAAGCCCTATTTCTAGATTGTCAACAAGATATAGCAGGAGAATGAACATCCAACTCTTACCTACATACTTGTTTCGTTGATTATCGCTTGATTAAATACGTGATCAATCACTCTATGACGATTCATTTAGTAACTACATGAAAAGTCTATTTAAAGTTTGCCTTTTCGAGCTTAAAACCTCTTTAAAAATAAATCCATTTAACTTGTAATCCGAGATAGAAAAGAGCTATTTTGTGAAATAAATCTGATCTATAATCAATGTTTGCCCATCAAAAACAATAATAAGCTGCTCATTCCTTTTTAATTACTACAACATTCAAACATAAAATTCAAAGGCCAACAAACTTATAACTTATACCTATTTAGTATAAAAGGCGACCTAATTAATCTATATATTTTGATTACTTCCAGATTATTTAGCAAAGCATACTCTAATATAACGGATTTACATGTACTGCCATCCAATTCTATAGTTTAACAATCCACAACACTTTGCAAGATAAGTACTATGTAATCATGTGACTGGTATACCAATTCGAATTTCTAATTCTATGTTAGTATTACTTAAACCAATAAAGTAACTTATACTCAACCTTATAGCAGCTATAATATAAAAAGAAAATATAAGCGAGTTGTTACCTCGATGAAGAACCCAAGACCTGAATTGACCTAGCTTTCTCTCTCTTGATTATATGTGACTTATTATCTTGCTACCGTTATACCTTCTCCCTTTTCTCACATATATACAAAGACAGAAAAATAAACGGCTAAGCAGCTTAAAAGCTGCAACTCTCTCCCTTCTATGTGTTATAACTTATAAGAATTTAAGTACGGTTTTGATTACCTATTTAATCCTATCCACTAAACCATTAGGAGAATTACTCAATTTAGACCTTAGATTTTTACATAATTACATACTACTCTCAATAGTTGCTGCTATATTTAACTTGTCCCTTAATATAAGCAAACTTAATAACTAGTACCTCTATTTAAATTATTAATAAATAAATCAATAAAAAAATATATATATATATATTTTTTTTTTACGGGTTATAACATGTAGGCCCTAGCAATTTTGCTACAATCAACATGTAAAATTGTATATATTGTTTTCTTAGTGGACAATATGCTGTCAAAGAAGAAAGCAGGCCATTGTTGCATTTCATGTCTACTCCCACAGTTAACGAACGTAAATTCTCTTTGAAAATGCAATATTGTCCAAATTGTAAAAGTCAGGATTTTCATCTACACCAGTCAGGATATTATAATATTCGGTAAACTTTAGGTTCAAAACTAAAGATTTGCGAGCAGCCTATCACTATAAAAAAATATTTATTTACAATAAATTTTAGCAACATACCAACTAAATTGAATAGACAACTATCCGAATGAAAGCTATACTAAAAAGTAAAAACTACTGGAATAAACTCCCATAATAAAATAATGGAGTATGAGAACGAAAATAGTTCATCCTCTCTCGATTTTTTTTTTGTAATTTAATGGAATAACACAGCATAGAACATTCCTACCAAATCAGTGCCCCCACAAAAACTGATCCATATATTTTGCAGTAGCACTACAACCACTGACACCACTATCATAATAATATGATGATCAGTACTATGCCCAAAACTTTTTTTCTGTTTTAATTCTCCCTCACTAAAAACAATGGAATTCCGAAAGCAAATCCTACTCCTCTTCTTCACCACACTACTCTTGAACACATGTGCCGACCTCCCCGGCACGTGGGAACTCCTGGTCGAAGACGCAGGAGTCGCCTCCATGCACACTGCGGTGACCCGATTCAACACAGTTGTCCTCCTAGACCGCACCAACATCGGTCCCACGCGCAAGCTCCTCCCTAGACACCGCTGCCATAACAGCCCCAACGACCCCCTCCTGAAGCGTGACTGCTACGCCCACTCCCTCCTCCTCGACCTCGCCACCAACACCCTCCGTCCCCTCACCATCCTTTCAGACACTTGGTGCTCCTCTGGCCAGTTCCTTCCCTCCGGCGACCTCCTCCATACTGGAGGAGACCGCGACGGTGTCAAGAAGATCCGTAGGTTCTCTCCATGTAACCCCTCCCAGGACTGTGACTGGGAGGAGCTGGGAGATGTAGGTTTGTCTGATGGCCGCTGGTACGCGGCCAACCAGATACTCCCTGACGGCTCTGTTATAATAGTGGGCGGGAGGGCTGCCAACAGCGTGGAGTTCTTTCCGCCCAGACCGGACGGAGCCGTGCAGTTCCCATTCCTGGGTGAAGCGGCGGACAAACAGATGGATAATCTGTATCCGTATGTCCACTTGCTTCCGGACGGTAATTTGTTTGTTTTCGCTAACAATAGAGCTGTTTTATACGACTATGATAGACATGTGGTGGTGAGGAGCTACCCGGTTCTAGAAGGTGGGCCGAGGAATTACCCGTCTGGTGGTTCCTCGGCCATGTTGGCACTAGCAGGGGATTTCTCCTCCGCCATGATCGTCGTTTGTGGCGGTGCTGAGTTCGGAGTGTACATTGCACGGAGCAGTGATACACCGGCGCACGGTAGCTGTGGGCGGATTGTGGCGACGGAACCCGATTCGTCTTGGGAGATGGAGGAAATGCCGTTCGGTAGGATAATGGGGGATATGGTGATGCTCCCGACGGGAGACGTTTTGATCATCAACGGGGCTCAGGCCGGTTCGCAAGGGTTCGAGCGAGGCTCAAATCCCGTCATGTTTCCGCTTCTGTACCGTCCTGGGGAACCGACGGGGCTCAGGTTTATGACACTAACCCCTGCCACGGTCCCTAGGATGTACCACTCGACCGCAAACTTGTTACCCGACGGGCGTATTTTGCTAGCAGGGAGCAATCCGCATTATTTCTACAAGTTTGAGGGTGATTTCCCAACGGAGCTAAGGATCGAGGCGTTCTCGCCTGAGTACCTCGCGGCAGATCGGGCGAACCTCAGGCCTTCCTTTGTAGAGCCTCCTGAGAGGGTAGGGTATGGCGAGGCGTTTGATGTGTTTGTAACAGTTCCTTTACCGGTAGTGGGGATAATAGAGGTTAACCTTGCGAGTGCTCCATTTGCTACACATTCGTTCTCGCAAGGGCAGAGGCTAGTAAAGCTGAATGTCGTCGGGGCAGTGCCTGATATCGACGGAAAGTACCGGGTTGGGTGTACCGCACCACCACATCCGAGGGTCGCACCGCCCGGTTACTACATGATGTTTGCTGTTAACCAGGGGGTGCCAAGCGTTGCTAAGTGGATCCAACTTATCAACTGATCGTGATATTGCAGTTTTCTGTTTTTTTTAAACATTATTTTATGATTTACAAATTGGGATTATATTTAAAAAAAGTACCCATATCTTTAAGTGTGGATAATAATTAAATATGTGTACGTAGTATTTGGAAAATAATTAATTCAAGAACAACTTTTAGTGAAGGTTTTTGTTAACTTTATTGAGTTGTTTGCTTTTGCATCATTTTTATTCGTGAAGCTGGGATGCGTTTTTTATGATGGAATCAAATAATTATTTTTATGAGTTGTTTCAAATCATGATAAATAAATAAAACCACCCGGACCTACCATGTGCTTGTGACGTTTGAGACGGTGTTGTACATTCATTTGTTTGCTTACTCCTTACTTATCTGATATCACAATTAGTAAGTAGCCAACAAAAAGAGAAATGAGTGACAAAGGCTTTTCCATTATTAACAATAAATAGCAATTCCTTTATTAAACAAAACATTTAACATGTGACAACTTTTTCTGTAGTATGTAAACACACTACTGATGTTTTATCCATCAATTTATTATAGAATACACTATACTGTTACAAGAACTCTTAGCGAAAGTTAGCCTAATTAAATTTTACGCATGCACATTTCTAACCGCAAAATCAAATTTCTTATTTAAAGAAAACAAATAAATGGTTTTAGTTTTTTGGTACTCTAAAAAACGATTCTGCGGCAATATTTAGGCTTAGTTTTTTTTTGTACCTGTAAATTGTAATAACGTTTTAAATGTCGCAAATATACGTCAAATGGTCCATATGTATGCACAACTATTAATTATAGCATAAACTAAACTTACTTTAGTAACATACCTACAATTGAGTTTCCTTGGATAAGTTATGAGTTACTATGACACAATACACAAGTTGTGTTCTCTCTTCTTTTTGGCAAGTGAATGTGCAACTCTTATGAATATCAAATACATGTAGCCTAGCTAAAGGTGCTCTTTTTGCAACCATCAAAAGTGTGTTCATTGTCTAGAGTAAAGCATAAATGCCAACTTTCAGAGAGAGGCAGATAAAAGTTCTATAATTAATATAGGCAATTAGGTTGTGTATGCATCTTCATTATTGATAGTAAATTCTAATAGTTTGTCGCTGATGATTTGTCAGAATAAAACCTTAATATATATAGATGCTTTTGTGAAAAGAAAATATGTGTTTGTTTGGTGGTTCCTATAAGTAATACTTTTATGGCATTTTACATTTTTACTTATAAATAATACTTTATGTAGTGGAGAATGAGAAAGAGAGGGAGTTACCCAAACTATCGAAATGAACCTGCAATTTATTTCCAAAGATGATGCTGAAAAGCTTACGGCTGAATATGAATGAAATATTTAAACTTTAGACCCTGGTACATAACCAGAATATCCTTGAATATAAAACATAGACAAGCCCGTAAAAATGGAATATATAACCCGAATATATAACCCGAATACAGCGGTATGCATCGAGACCCCAACAGTTGGAACAAGACGTTCGAAATGATAAAAAAAATACTTTCCAATAGGCAACCAGAGAGATCTGACCTACTTCTAATTAACAAATTGATCAAAACAATTTTATAAACCAGAATCCACAAATCGGTGTAGTACCCAATTCCTGATATTAGCCCCCTTTGTGGCACCCTTAAAGGAGTTTATGAGCTTATGTGATGATTCTTGCGATTTTTGTGTACCCGGTCAATAAATCATAACATCGTATTACTCACCAAAGAAATTGGTTGGTGCATGAAAAATCATAATCGTTGCAGTATCATGAATGTACACGAGACTGTCACACGCCTTACACATTCATCGAGACGGAACAAGAACTTTATTTTTTGGAGTCTACCGTTAAGAATGATAATTAAAGAAAAAAAATGCAATGAAAGGGATTCGAACAAGTGACATGTTGTATGTTAATATACAACTATACCATTGTATTACTGAACTAACTTATGTTAATGAGAGCCGTAAATATATTTATCTACAAATTCAAAAAATTATATGTATAAAAAAATCCGGGGTGATGGCGGCACCTCTTCGTCCTCCCCAGTTCCGCCCCTGCATTTACCGAAACACAACTCTTGAGATTTCAAGATTATTTCGAAGATAATATTGTATATAGAATACTAACATGTGAAACAATTTTTATTTGCACTTTCACAATATAATTTACTAATCTTTTCCCCGGCCCGCACTAGCTCTCTTTAGTTATATTCTTTACTTCTAAGTTACTTCTAGTTTTCTTCTCCTATGAATGGTGAGATTAAAGTTAGTTTTTTCTTTTGCTCGTTATAAATCGGACTATCGTTTTATTCATAATCATGCAAATTATTTTTAATAGTATAACCATCTATAAGATATCAACATTACCATTATGCCTATAATTTTTTTTTATTTATGTTACGATTTTAAAATATTGGTTGCAATATACACTTCATTTTTTATTTTATTTTGTCTTTATTTAAAATCATAAAAAATCTCAAAAGCAATGCGATAAGAGTTTCTCAATTTAGGTTGTATGAATCGTCGTAAAATATAACGTTTTAATGTAAATAAAGTCAACCGGATTATAAAATTCAGGTTCTGAATGAATTTTGGAACTTAGAATGACTTCAGCTTTGTCGTCTACTAATTAAAGTTCGATTGGTTCTAATATTATAAATTTACGTTATATCTTGACTGGAAAATTCATTTAATATGGAAACTAAATCTGCATTATTAAACTGAATGCGGTTCCTGCTATATTAGAGAATAAAATAAATAAAGCAATGCAACAATATTGTTAATCATTTTTTTCCAATTAAAAGTAATATAATGTATATTTAGATTACTGACATATGGATATGAGAATAAACTGTAACAACACAAAATCTTTCATTTATATTAAAATCCAATTTGGCTCTCAACCAATCTAAATCTAACTGCCTCACCGCACTATATAAATAAGTATCACTTCACAATGTTCACATAACCAGTTCATCTCTATTCTTTTCTTAGAAATGAGGTCCAAATATAGATTATTATTTTTCAAAGAACTCATATAAATAAATTTCATTTTGTTAATCAACAGTAAATTTCTAATTTTTATGGCTACAGTTCTTGAGCATTTTCAACACAAAGGTGGTCTTTTGATTATCACGATGAATTAAGCAAACATGATTTTCATATGTAAAAGAAATCCGCTTTCCTTTATGAATATTTTAGTGACGTGACTATATCCAAATTAATGATCGCTAGTCTGGCTACCTATGTTTTTATTCATATATCTGTCAATCTAGGCGTTATCTAAGTGTGATTTCAAAGGCTTTGAAATCATGCAGCTAACAAACGTCACGTATTTTCAATCAAGATATCACATGATAGAACAAGTATGTATATATTTGGTTTTTGCATATGGTGTATATCAGTTTTTTTTCAATTTCTTTTGTATTTATCATGTCATTTTTTTTTAGTGATTGAGGAGAGTCATGCTTTGTATATATGTTAGTCATTTAATTTCATAACTTTAACTACAATATTATTGTCCCATCATATTTTTTCTATGAATTGCTAGTGACAAGAGTTGAATCAGTATCACACACTGTGTTTTTGAATGGGATCCAAAGCATTGACTTAGTTTTTTGGCAGACGAAACTCTTCTAATGCTAGTTTGCATATATAATTAAAGGTAATTTTAGCTTCATTTTCCACCTTACTTCTTGATCAATAGCGTTGAGTTATAATTTTGTTCTATAGTAGAAAGTTTAAATTTAAACCTTCTCCTAGTAGATATTATAATATGTAATAAACGGAGGAGTTGTATTTCATTTTATGTTAATAAAAACACAGAAAAAAAAAAGATGAGTCACTCGTTTAGTTATTAATTACAAACCTCTAAATAAAGTATTTAGATAGATTTGTTATCCGATCCCAAATAAAAAAGATCTTTTGAATCGTATTTACAATTCTAATATGTATGTATGTATGTATATGTATGTATATATATATATATATGTATGTATGTATATGTATATGTATGTATATGTATATGCACACATTGATTAGATAGTAAATACAGCACGTTTGATTTTTTGTTTTATAAACTCTATATTTGTTTCTAATAGTGAAATGCTAGTTTACTTCAATTAAAATGGTGTTTTTATAAAATTGTGTCCTTTAATCATTTTTAGTTTATCTTCCGTATTAGATAATTTTTTAAGTTAAAATCATCATAACTTTATCTTAGTAAAATTTCTTACGCTGAATTATTTTTTTATGACTAGTGATAATATGGATCGAGAAACACAAGAAGTTCAATATGGAAGATCAGTTGCCATTCCCGCTGCTTTTCACCTCTAGCTATAGGCCATGGAATGCCAACAATTTGTAAGTCTTAAATACCATAATCAAATAATATTATAACTGATAAACGTAATGTTATATAAAATTTAATAAAATACCATTGTCCATATATGTTATACTAGCGGGCGTGTCCATACGATGCGTGGTGTAACGCGCCGAGCACAGTGTTACAAGATAATAAATATTGAAGAATCCGTAAATCTCCTACAAATAAAAACCAAAGATTTCATTATACTAGTTGGTAAAAATAATTAGCCATTAGGATACTGGATAACAAATCTATTAAATAAAAAGATAAAATCAGATACACAAATTAATTAACAATAAAAAACGTCCAGTGGATCATAGTAAAATTTGCAATTTAAGCGAGAAGAATTAAAAAAAAACATTCTACAACAAATTAGCTAGCAGCAATAAATAAAAAGGAAAACTCCAATGGGTAAGCAAATTGATGGTTAGTAAAGTAAAAAAAGAAACAGCGAATCAAATGATGATGTTTACCTTATTAAAGTTAGATATGAGATAAAAAAAAAATGTATACATAACAGTACCATCGTATCGGGAAGAACTAGAAGTTATGGAATAAGAGAGAAAGGGGAAGAATATCTATGAATGGATATAGGAGGGAACGTTTATACTTTTAATTGAAAACGGGTTCATACATTTTTATTTTTTAATTAAAGAATGGTGTCTTTTGTAATTGTTTATGTTTCAAGGTGGTTAGTATAATATGAAATCCAAAAAATACAAATTTCTTTTGGCTTTTTTTAATTGTCATAAATATAGTTTTATAAAAAGAACAATATTCGATGTTAGTAAATATTTATGACATCCAAAAAATTACAAATTACTTTTGACTTTTTTTAATTGTCATAAATATAGTATTTATATAAAGGACAATTGATTGTTATCTTTTTTTAACGTTATATATTGAACGTTATACGAAAACATTTCTCATTCTGAGAAAAAGAACTTAATGCTTGACCGGAAAAAAGATCATATCAATTTATATAATTTCCTCCAAAATAATTCTTTACATAACATTTTTTTGAATGATGTCATATAAATGACATTGGATTTTAATAATCTTCATTACTTACTATGCCTACGTAAACTTTTGACTTGCATCTTGCAAATTGTATTTTTTGTTTCATCAAAAAATATGAGTTAACCTGGATCGAGTTGTGACCAAAAGGATATGTGGGTATTAACATAGCAATTAATGGAAATAATTACTACAATCTGAATCTACAGTAATATACATTTATCTAGCGTATAAATAAAATGTAATGTAAATAAATATTTTGGATTATATAAATTGATACGATCCACCTATTTCCTGGTCAAACATTAAGTTCTTAATTGATGGTTTTTTGTAATGTAAATGTTATTTTTAATGTTTTTGTAAAACGTTTAATGTCCAAGATATAGTGTTACCGATCAATAATCCTTTTGAAAACCCAATCATTTTTACTAAATAGTTTAGTCCGTACTACTGCTATACTGCACTAACATAACTCGACCCATGTTGACTCATAATTTTTTATGAAACGAAAAATACAATTTGCAAGATGTAAGTCAAAAGTATACGTGCGCATAGTATAGTAATTATTAATTAATGAAGATTATTAGAATCCAATGTCAATGTCATTTATATGGCATCATAAAGAAAAATCTTATGTAGAGAATTATTTTGGAAATTGTATAAATTGATACAATCTGTCTTTTTTCTGGTCAATCATTAAGTTTATTTTTTATTCAGAAATCAGAATGAGAAATGTTTTTTGTATATAGAAGTTCAATATTCAATAAAAAAATTACCAGTGGATTGTCCTTTTTTATAAATATTATATTTATAACAATTAAAAAAAAATCAAAAGTAATTTAGAATTTTTTGAATTCATAAATTACTAACATCATTGTCCTTTTTATAAATACTATATTTATGACAATTTAAAAAAGTCAAAAGTAATTTTTAATTTTTTGGGATCATGTTCGCAATCTACTAACCACCTTGAAACAAATTAAATCAGCAAAAAAAAACAATAATGTTAATAAGCCAGATAGACTCAACCAGACTTTCAACACATCAATCCTTAATATAAATTTAAAATTTTATTTTCACCCCGAAATTTAAGAGTATGTTATTCGGCCATATATTTAATATTTTTAATTAATATTTAAGTTTATGGTAGTCTCAAATAGAATTCTATAATATTATATTTGAGTTTTTATTTTCTTGAATAGTCAAATAAAATATATTAAAATCATTAAAATTTTAAATATTTTTAATTAATATTTAAGTTTATGGTAGCCTTAACTCGGGTTCCATAAATATTATATTTTAGGTTTTATTTTGTTGAATAGTCAAATAAAATATATTAAAATCATTAAAATTTTAAATATTTTTAATTAATATTTAAGTTTAGAATAGTGTCAACTAGAGTTCTATAAATATTATATTTGAGGTTTTATTTTTATTGTGGTTGAGACAGTCTGACTCTATAACGTTACTGGAAAAAAAAACTATATAAACCCGCAACCTTCCCATTTCTATCATCCTCATATTTGCTTTTGACTTTTTTTACTAACCACCTTCAAAAAATCAGCCAAAAAAAATGTTAATCTTGTCTTAGATACCGCATATTCCTATTCTATTTTTAATAATTGAACTCGTAAAGAATTGTATCTGCATCCGCATGTAAACAACATTTTAGATCCACAATTATGTTTTTTGTTTAGGTTTTACTGTCAAATAATTGATGTGATACAAATAAGCTCGTAAATAATTGATGTGATACAAAAAAAAATTGTTAATCTTGTCTTAGATACCGCATATTCCTATGTTTTTTGTTTAGCTTCTACTGTCAAATAATTTTGGATCCATGTAAACAATGACTACAATTTCATCTGAATTAATATATAAGTGATACAAATATGCTTTTTAAAGAAAACAACGTAATCTAATTTTACCCTAGATTTACTATCACGTATCAATTTTTTCAGTCAAAAAGCTACTTTTAAAAATTAGTAGAAAAAAAAGCTTATTTTTCAAAATATATACGAGTGTTTGGCAAAAACTTAAAAAAAACTAACTATCAACATATTCATTTTTGACATTAGCTAATAACCTATTATTTTTTCAATCAAAATAACTTTATAAGATATTTTTTTTTGATAAATTTTCATAATATCATATTTAAACGAACAAGTAACACGTCAAGTATATGAATAAAATTTTAATTGAAAAAAAATTAATATTTATTTAAATTGTTAAAATTATGACGACACGCTTACTTTACGCAATTCTGTTAACTTTCATGTTATCTGTAACTTGAAATTTAACATGTCAACATGGCATATTTTACATTAAATATGTTGTTGGATTCTATTGTTGAATATGTTGCTGGGTACTTTAGTATAGTATTGTTTCATCTATGAAAAATCATTCAACACAACTCACATATAATAATTTAATAACACATAAAATGTAATAACAAGACATAGATAATAATTTGAAAACACATAAATAACAATTTAACAACACATAATGCACATTTATTCCAAATACAATATCAATATGGGTTTTATAGTGAAAGTTAACAATATTATTATGGTGTGAAAAAATAAGATAACTTATAACACATGATGATGCAAGTTAGAAGCTATTTTGTTTACTTATATAGCAACAGTTAACAAATAAATTAAGATTGTTAAGTCGATACATCAACTAGGCAATTTAAGTAAGTAGTTTTTTTTTACATTTTACATTATTAAGCACAAAAATATGCACCACTCACACATAACACACACACTAAGCACAATTAAGAAGGCAATTTAAGTAAGTAGTTTTTTTTTACATTTTACATTATTAAGCACAAAAATATGCACCACTCACACATAACACACACGCTAAGCACAATTAAGATTGTTATGAAGTGTAAGTATGTAAAATGCTTATGTTTAATGTTAGACTGCTACCCAAGTGACATTCTTGAGCTGATGAACGAGCCTGGTTAAAAGTAATATTAAGAGCATGATATTAGAGTACGACTTCTCATGAAAATATGATTGTTATTTTTTATAACAAAAAGGAAATAAATTAAGTCTGATTAAAGGAGCAAGTGAAACAAGATCGGGCCGGGAAAGGATCCTCAGCAGTCTTACTTTAGACTGCTTTACTAGCAGTGCTTATCAGATGACGAAATTGAGCCTTGTTTTACATATCTGTTTAATTACATAAGTTCTTCAACTTTGTGTTTTAATTCAACACTGCACATTAGAATTGATGAGGATCAATTTCCGGGATTTGAGAGAAGATTTATATAATCCATCAGTAATTAAAAAATTGTTCTTCAGAACATTTTTTTTAAAACATTCAGGATTTACGTATCACATTAAAACACAACGATTACTGATTTTATGTGTCTTAACAGTTGCAGCTGTAGGAGATATACTGCCGCCGCGGAGATTCTTTCCCACACCTCGACGCGTCGGAGATTCTTTCCCATGCTGTCGCCACCTGCCCCGGAGCTCACTCCACCGCCTCCTTCGACTCAGCTTACTCCGCCACGGCCCTATCCAGTGGTACGTTTGGCAGAAGAGGATCCACCAGACCGATGGCTTGGTCTGAAGATCCTAGCTGTTGTGTGTGATTGTTTTATACTATTCCTGTTCCGTAGTCATTTGTATACGATAATACATTGGGTTTGGCTCACCTTACATGCACACTTAGTCCCTGCCCCTGTACTCGACCCTCACCCTGTCGACCATCACCCTATCGACCCTCACCATGTCGATCCCGACCATGTCCCTGAGCCTCTGGCCCCGATACCGGATAGTTGCATTGTCGCTTACCCGACACATGCAACTATCGGTTTTGAGGCAATAGAGTGTCGTATTTGTTCATATGATTTCACAGCAGGTGACAGGGTACGTGTGTTGCCCTACTGTAGACACATATATCATTTAGACTGCATAGGCCAGTGGTTCGCCACGGGTAGTGTAGTTTGTTCATAAATTTAATTAAGGGGCAATTAACAAAAACATACTCTATCTCTATTATATTACCAAAAACATACCCCCAAAACTTAAATTACAAAAAACATATCTATATATACTTATTATTTCTCTAATTCTAATCAAAAAATAATCTAACCCCTCTCTCTCTAACCGCAACTCTCTCTCTCTAACCGCAACTCTCTCTTTCTAATCGTATCTTTCTCTAACACATGATAATCGCACATCTTTCTAACAGATGCTAATCACTCATCTCTCTCTCAAAATGACTAAAAACTCACAAAATATTCATATGATAATTATAAAATGTCATACCCTAATTTTAAAATGTCATACACTAAATGTTCTGAATCACAATCAAATATCTAAAAAAGAGTTCATAGCCTAATTTCAAAACTTCATACCCTAATTTCAAAACTTCTTTCAAAATTTCATACCCTAATTTTAAAACTTCATACCCAACATATGAATTTCTCTTAATACTATACATATAGATTCTCCTCTTCAACTTGAAACACACAAGTTTTACAATAGTCTCAAAGCTCAATAAATAGAAAACAATCTCACCAATTTCATATATTTTTCATATATTACGGGATAGAAAACAATCTCACCAATTTTATATATTTTTCATATATTACGGGGTATCAACCAGTGTAATATTTGTGTATTACGTATGTATATATATGTATTTATATGTATATGAATGTTTATATAATTTAGATGATTTTCGATAGTTAGTGACGGGTTTTCGTGGTGAAGGAGTGGAGAGAGATAAAGTGATATATAAAAGAAAGATACAAACAACCATGAAGGAGAGAGAGACTAAAATCAGAGAGAGATGTAGAGAAGAATAGCTGAGGGAGAAGAATGGGGGAGAGAGATAATAAGTGAGGAGAGAGAGAGTAAATGAGAGATAGATAAATAAGAGTTATTAAATATGTTTGACATGTTTTTGATAGTTAAAGTTGTAAAGGTATGTTTTTGGTAATTTAGTTTCAAAAGTAATATGTTTTGTTAATTTATACTTTAATATTAATCAAAATTTGAAAAAAAATAACAATTAAATATTTATTTTTTAAAAATATATTTTGTGCCGTTTAATTGATTGAATGAAGAAATGAAAACCAAGGATCAAAACTTTTACTTTTGAGTTGCAGACCTTTTCCATACTTCCGGTTATAACCGATACAGCCTCTATTATTTATTGTTTATACATACCTCCAATACATGTATACAGGTTTGTTATATTATTGTGTAAGGTTTTTTTTCACTTTTCTATATTGCTTGTATATGTAGAGTTTTTACAGAGACAAATATGAATGCTCTAATAATACATTATTGTTATGTTCGATTGTACATTTATTGTTATCATCACTTTGTTCAAGTTCTTGATTATATACTGATAAATCAGTGATGTACAAATATTCGATTCAGGTTGTTAATTACATATATTACATATACATCAAACGGGTATAAAAAACGCTAAAAACAATGGAACATGGTTTTGATGCCTAGGCCCCACCAAATCATCTAGCCCCCCGACCCCAACTTGCATATTTAGTCTGTCTAGCGGATTTTGAAACCTTGTACATATCTAGTCGTATAATATGTTAGTTTCATTGTAAACAAGCACACTGAGGATTATCTTTCTTGAGTAAATCAATTATGCAAAACACATTAGCTCTAAGCCTTTTGTAGACCTTTCACATTGTTTATGATACAACAAAAGAGAATATCTTGTTCTTCCAGAAAAAATTAGTTTAGGACCAATCTAAATAGAGACTTACAAATTCTCTGTATAACACTATCTATTACATAGAATAACAACTTCAACCCAAATTTTTGTTACTATGGTTATTAGAATTTGGTTTGTAAAAAACAGGAGCAAGTTCAAAATCAAACTGAATATAGAAATGGTTTTACCTTTTTTGCTTAATAATAATACTATGAGCAACCACAAACTTTTGAGGATTGGGCAATTCTTGGGGTCAGACCGTGACTGATCATCTTTTTATTCAAAAAACTATAAAGATTAATGGGAACGACGGTTTAAAAGATGGCTCTACAAATACTTCTGCTTAGACGTTAAGTATCCATTCCATTATTTTTACATAATCAATATTTTAGAAATCCTCTCCTTTTAATTATAGATAGGAAAAATTAATTTTCCATATTTTCTTGAAGTCTTAATGTTAAAAAACTCATTTTCTTTTTTAAAAATTGGTTCATATGCTCCTCTTATTAAATTTGCTCCTCCCAAATATTTATCTATTAATTATTTCATTCCTCTTTTACTCCTCAAACAAAATTACTTTAAATTTTTAAAAAAACTACTCTTTGTTGTGTGACATATTAGCTCGTTATATAGATATATAGAGATATGTATAGATATAGAGAGAGATAGGAGAAACAACAGACGAAGTGTTTATTCATTAATATGATTGTAGAGAGATACATCAAGAGACCTCTGGCCCTCTTTATATAATAGAGGGTAGAGTTACATATGCTAGGAAAGTCCAAGATAGACCCAATAATATCCTACAACACTCCCCCTTTGGACGTCTTGATTTCTTCGTCTTCATGCTGTCGATGTGAGTCGAGTTCATTCGCAGTGCTAAACACATAAAAACCTTAGGGCCGGAAAACCCAGTGTGGGACAAAACCGGTACCTAGGAGAAACTGTGTAGCCGAATGATATATGCCGAAATATCATGTAAGTAACTAACCACAAAACAGTGTGCCTCATCAAAACCTTACCAGAGCAAACCCAATGGGAAAATCTCTGATCGAAGGGAAAAGAGTGCAACAATGGTAGTAGTAGGGGATCAACCACAAAACAGGTGCCTCATCAAAACCTTGCTAGAGTAAACCCAGTGGGAAAAAACCTCTAGTCGAAGGACAAAAGAGTACACAGTGGTAAGAAGTATACAACAGGATACTCCCCCTAATTTCGGCAATCTTAAGTGAGCTATAATGGGAACGTGTCTCGCTAAAAACCTTGCCAAGGAAAACCCAGTGGGAAAAAACCTTGGTCTAAGGACAAAAAGAGTACACGAGCATGCGACTGGATGCTCCCCCTCACTTGCACACGACAGGGTGCGAGGATTTCGACTAAGTAGTAATTAGTACAATAAGCATTCACCTGGATGCTCCCCCTCACTTGCACACGACAGGGTGCAAGGATTTCATATTCCAAGAAAGAGAACGAGCATTCGACTAGATGCCTCATTTACTTGCACACGACTGGATGCAAGAAAATCTAACGTGGAATAGAACGAGCATTCAACTGGATGCTCTTAAAACTTCATATGTGAAGATTTATTTTGGCAAGAAATGCTAAATAGCATAATCTAGTCATGTCTCTCTTGATCGATAACAACAAGTTGTCCTCAAATAAGACAAGTGTTTTATCTAGATCGTGAGACAGAGCATATGCAATTCAAATATGGCTAATACGAGCTCGAAGCCATATACACTCTCTAGTCGTCTCATAGAGCACGAGTAGATCAGAGTGATTCATTTGGAGTCATTCCAAGACCTCCAAGATGTCGCCTTATTCCTAATGGTAAAGACATACCATGTTAGGAATATCCCTTATGCGGGTCTGATAAGTAACCAGCATCGGTATAACCGAAAAAGGGTTGCGTTAATTCGAGTACCGAAGGGGGTAGGTACACTCGATGACGCAAATGGGATAAACTAGCCCACTTCCAAAATTACCATAAGGTAAGGGAATGTGTCTTTAGTGCCATTTCGATGGCAGCGTGTTAGCGCGATGTTGTGTCGAGCTATACCATTCACAACAGACGAGATGTTCATCCTAGCACATTAGACCAAGTACAATGATGCGCTTATTGTACTTAGATATGAACATTATGGTTCAATATCTCTTCATCGTCTCATCAGGGACGGACTGGGTCTATATCAATGTCTAGTGATCGAACGATCATGGGAGAATCTGACGACTTAGCGTCATGATGACTAAAACGTCATAACACCTTCTGGGTGTAGTATGAATCATGGACTTAGATTCAATCTTTACGGGACTCAATCATCAGGTTGAGTCACTACCGTGTCTTCCCAAGATCCTTCATCTCGAAGGCAAATCCAAAAATGGATCGCGTAATAAAACACGCAAGGGCATAATACTTGTTCAAGTATCCCAAGCTAATCAAGTACTCACTTAGGCGGTATACCACATCCGCTCGGATTATATTAATCCATATAGTGAACGTCTCAGTCAATTGAGATCGTGTTCCGTGGTCAGAAACTACTTGATTTAAGCACATGAAGTCACACAGGGACCTTCATCTATATCTCTTTGTCTAAATCCCCATAGAGATAAAACCGTGACCACATTCATGGCTGCATACTCAGTTTTTCGGAAACTACTAAACTGGTAAAGTAGGGGACTGTTATAATGTCCATTACGAGGAAATCAACCATCTCGTAATAAATTCCAAGGTGTGAGAGAAGCCTTGCGCTACTAGGCGAGCATTCTACAATCTCATTATTCTCATCACTTTTCCTTACGAATAACCAAATAAACGAACTCGTTTAACATTGGTGGTTTTGGAACTACAGGTCCGAACACACTTTCGCTAAGGAGTCTACTTGGATTGCAAGTTTCCATTAGTACAGTCTATTCTACGTTGACTTCAGGCAACGATACATGGTTCTCTGTCATAATTTGTTCATATTATCAGTCGTCACCGAATATATGAACAAGTAATCAATGACAGTCTCGTTTCGCTTCAATATCGTCTAAGATATCATGATCGACAGATATTTCGAGATTCTTAGGATGAGGAGGAAATCACACATCTCCTTGATCCTTTATAATCTCGTGCGACAAACGAGTTTCAGTTCACCACCTCTGGGGCTGAACGAATTAAGAACCGGTCAACTTCCTCATATCTTGGGAAGGATGACAGACTGACGGCCGACGGCAGCGTCCTTTGCTTGGCGGGTTCGGCCAAAGCAACGTGTTACGACAGGAACACGGCGTCCGACAGGGACGTCTATCCTTGCAAGCATTTTGCAGCAGGTATAAATGATCTCGTGACATCTCATAAAGTCATTAAATGCGTTTGGCATTTAGTTAGACTTGAGGGAGTCTATGCACTTACTTATCACTAAGTGCAGTTTTGGGGATCAAGCTAAGACTGAGTGGGTTATGCCACGTTACTTCACGTCGTTCCTTATCAACGGTAACGTGCAAATCTCCCCCTAATGACGGGGAGAACAGTCTTAGCGATGTCACTTTCGCATATCATGCGGTAAAGAGATCGCTTGCCAAGGTTACTCTATCAAATGATAGGCAGGGGATTCATAATCGACTTATGTCCCCTTCAGAGGTCCATATTTTGAACGCTATAGCGGCTCAATCAAAATATTAGTTAATCACTCTAAACACGCGTTAATATGAGACTTCTGGCTCATAACCAGTAACCAGCTGGTACGCATATGGTGTTTGAGTGTCTATGGGCCTCATAACGGACCAATGCAGCAAAATAGCATAACCCCACACGAAAATATAAATCTTGGTGCGCAAAACCAAGAAATGCGTGCAATCATTTGCAGTCGCATCATCAAGCTTTCCGTGAGTCCATTTTGGGTCTGAACATAATCGACATGATGTTCAATTTCAATTTCCAAACTCAAGTAATTCAAATCGAAATTTCGATTCTTACTCTTCGGAATTATCAAGTCAACTAGACTTTTCAGGATAATCCGGATCATGAGCCATCAACTTAATGATAGGGCTAAAAGTTTGGAAAATGCTGCATTTCTGTGGACAACAATAAAATGTGACCTTATTGTCGATGCATCAACCATAACCATTTATATTTATGGTCCGTTTTATGGTTGGATAAGTCCACAATAACTCCTTCAATTCTTTACCAGAATTCTACGAGTTCATTTCGTGATCTTTACACATACTAGTCTTTAAAAGTGAGCATTAGTGGCATGAATTTCGGATTAATCGCGAAATATATTCTTAGAGAGAATCCAAATGCGATGCGATTATAAATCAAGCATCGTCTTTTGACCCGGGAATATCTAATCCGGTCAATGCCACAATATCAAAATGCTCTTATCAATCGACGACAGGCGAATGATAGTAAAGACAATCATGTCTTAGCATTTAAATTCTTTATCATTCGACGACAGGCGAAATGATAAGGAAACTTTAAACGCTTTAAAGAATGTGATAGCAACCACTTGAAAGACATTCCAACTCCTCTAAAATACGCTTTTGGTCGTATTGAATGGAGACTATGTAAAGAAATTTCAATTCTTTCATGAGCTATTACCAGATAACGCTGGTTTTCTCGAATATTTTTATAACTCAACAAGGTACGGCAGGACCTACATGAGTATAAGACCTCATATTTGACAAATCAATTTGGTTTTACCAAAGATTTCGATTGGAACGACAGGTCCAGAATCGTTGTCACTGAGTACTCTTTTAGGCAAGTAGTTGGTGAAATTATGTGGTACACGGTTACCCACTATTTCCAAAAAACCAACTACACCACAAGTATTGCCTAAAATTTCATAATTTAAAGTTTGGTCACATTTGTCAAAAGAATTTGCTCAAAACACTTTAAATTATTTCGAGAAATTTCGTAAACAGGCAAACCATAATCCAAAAGTATGTCCAAATGGAAAAATAATAATCCAAATGGAAAAACATAATCCAGATGAGCGAAAAAATGGCTCAATGATTTATCAAAATCAATAAAGAAAGGTGTCAAACTCATTTGAGCCACAAAATCGGGGGTCTCAAGAGTTTCCTTTCAATTAGCTTTAACCACATTAGCATCGGTTTTTCCACCTTTATAATAGTTGTGAACTATTTAAGGAGTAACCGTGCATGACCGTTGTCTTTATAGCATAGAGTTGGCTCCTTGAGCATCATCTCTTACTTTGTGACAACGGCCCATATTGTTCCTTTCAATTACTGTCTTGGAGCCACAAGTTTTCGATTTTTACGATTGTCTAAAATCTCCCTTGGCTAGGCGATTCATCGGGATCGCGACAGTTCGAGACAAATAACACTTTTCTCGGTTCTCGATTCGTGGAAAAAAAATGTACACGAAGAGCATTAATATCAGGCAAACAATTCGCCATTGACCCAATAGGATTAAAACTACTCACCGGGGTAATTTTCTTATCCAATAACATATGGGCGATAAAGGAACATGGTGAATATAAATTCACGATACAGCTTATGGAATACAATTTCCAAGCTAGTATTTTGGTGAAGGATTGCTCCAATATGTCAATTTCAAACATTTGCTCACCATAGACGTCATCACGTCTCAAATGTGGCGGCGGAATATCATCAACGCCTTATCTTTCATCTCGCTAGTAACAACAAACTCGTGTTTTACTCATCAAAGATGGCATCCAAAAAAAAATTTGGGCATCACATTTTTCACACATCAGGGTGAGTAACATGTGGTGACGGATTAAAATCAACGTTTAAACAGTCATTTCGCAAGTATGTTTTACGATTTTTCTCATCATAGATGGCATCCAACATGTGTTGGGAGTTCTGGATTATTTATCATATAAAACGACTGGTTTATATGTTTATGGTTTGCACAAGCACAAACTTTTTTTTTCTTTTTGAAACGACAGGTTCGAAAACATTAGTTTTGCTTTTAATGTGAATTGGTTCTCATTGATCGAACGACGGGTCGATACTGAGACACCAATTCGGCGAAACATACATCACTATATAAACACACTCGGGGAAATTATTATTTAGTCAACCCCTTTCGGTAGCTCTACTTGAAAAACGACCAGGAAAGACGGTGAGGGTGGAGGGCACGAATGCCACTTAAAACCCGACCTCATTAGGATATCGACTTCCGCCTATATCTTTCCTAGACATCGTATCCAAATAGGTGAGCCTATTTAGGGAAGGTTCATAATTTTTCCAACTTAAATGTGAAAATATATGATTTCGCAATTCTACCATTCATGGCAATAAATAACAGGTATATCTTTTCTAGATAACCACATATATATAAGGCAGTATAAAATATATTCATGATATATATCTAATCATGCAGTAGATTTGGTGATAAACTAAATCAATTCAGGATTATCAATCACACAAATTATATCATACCAAATCAAATCAAATCAATTAACTGCCATATGGTATATTTATATCTATGGTAATATCAAAAGATATGTTGATTATACTAATAAGATATCAATCAATTATCTACGGTTTATTGCCATATAAGTAATTCTATACATGGTAGTTTTAACATGCAAGCAAGCAATATATTTTTAATTACCAATCAATTCTATATATGGTAAAAAAATATTTTAACATGCAAAAAGGTTAAATTTACATGGAAACATATCAATTTATTCAATTAACATGCAATTTTTTATTCACTTGCCTTTTTAATAAATATATATATATGCATGTGGGTGAATATTTAGACCGAATATTGACTTTTATAACACATATATACTGTTTTTATACATGTAATATACTACAGGGACTATCCGTGTAATTTCAGCAAACTATATATCTATTTACAGCATTATTACTGCTTCAGTCCATAATTTCAGACAAGTTTCAGTTTAGTCCTTGAGTAATTTAGAATAGTTTACAGCTTTCAGAGAATTACAAATCAGTACATACGTTTCAGTTTGTTGCAGATTTAATCCGACAGATTAATATGTTTTACAATTACATGATTTTCGATTTACAATCCGATAATATATTTTTTTCAAAACAAATTACTAACGAATCTATACTATACTTCACAAATCATGGGATGATTTCTTTAACCAGTAACTTAATAGTCTAGGTTTTACATATATCATGCAGCCGTATAATTCAACGTATATCATGTAATTGCTGTAATTCATTAGTCAGGTTTCTGCGTGATACTAGTCAACGTTGATTGATTATAGTATTAGTCATATTACATATATCATTAGTCAGATTACATACATGACATATATAAAGCATACACCGACCATCACATGCACTATATATCTTAATTAACAGAATTAAATCACCTACAACAGTGATTAATGCAAATTAACCTAAACCAAAAATAGCATGGAGCCGTAGTAACACAAACATACGAGGCTAGTTATATGAGTTTTGAAAAATCGGTACCTTACGCACGGTATGTTGGTGAAGGTCGATATAGCAAAATCCTAAAAAAATCCGGATAAACCTCAAGGTTTATTGAATCTATAATCCGTACTCCAATCTCCGGGAGCAGTGCTGATAACGTGTTGTGTGACATATTAGCTCGTTATATAGATATATAGAGATATGTATAGATATAGAGAGAGATAGGAGAAACAACAGACGAAGTGTTTATTCATTAATATGATTGTAGAGAGATACATCAAGAGACCTCTGGCCCTCTTTATATAATAGAGGGTAGAGTTACATATGCTAGGAAAGTCCAAGATAGACCCAATAATATCCTACAACACTCTTAACTTTATATTTACGTTCATTGAAAACAAAAAAGTAAAACAAATACATTCATGAATGCATTTGTATATAAAAGAAAAGGGCGTTGTAGATTTTTTTTGAAATAATCAAACCAAAAGTGAAAATAGTTTCTTATGGCACGGACTAGATAATGCTACGGGATATTTCGTTTCTTAATGATGTTATGCAATGCTTCACGTTTACACGTGACGCCTCATGATGTTATATGCTATTTTTTTGGTATAACATATATGACAGTAGGAAAAATAATAGACCTCTTTGGAGCATTAGCGAGCACATATGCAACAATCAGCATTCATGAACATCATACACAATATAAAAAAAATCGGAAAATTTACACAAAGTAAATGGAAACAACAATAAAGAAAGTAATAGGAGGAAACCAAGATTACACAATTCAATTATAATAGAACGAGAAAATATCTAGATCCCATCTCAAATCAAAATCGAATAAACAAATAGATTCAAAAAATTCATTCAATTTTATTAATTAATTATAAGTTATAACGTCAATCTACAATTAATATATATATATATATACCTCAATCTCCGTGCCAGGGGCGGTTTTGAGCCCGTACGAACCGTGTAAGAGCACCGAGACTCATAAATTAAATGGCCCAATATTTCATAATTTTCTTAGTATTAGGAATATATTATGTATTAGATGGTGTTATGCTATATAGATTATTATGAACAAGTCATTGTGTAGTTCAAATGGAAATTTGTTACCTTACCATCCTAATGGTCTTGACTTTGACCCTCCGTGCAGTCTTTTTTTATCACTCTTGATGTGCATTTATGTATATTTCATAATTTATTTCACCAATAATAGTAATCATGTATAATTGAGATGTTACAAACTAAACCTATGAAGTATGGGTTTTCTTTTGTCATTTCCATTTCAATTCTTTTAGTATTTAAATGGCATAAAATGAAAACAAAAATCAATACTAATGATGTACCCAAAATTAAAAGTCTAACTAATAATCCATTTTGCATTTTTATTTTTTTCAAGTCAGTAGAATATTTTAGGTAAAATATTAGACAAATGACTGTTTTTTCAATTTATGCACCGGGCCTCCAATATCTCATAACCGAGCCCTGACCTGGCCACATTTATTTTGTTCGTGTGTGTCTTTACAAAATAAGTAAACAAAAGAGTGGTTTGTTTTTACTTTTGGCCAACATGTCACCATAATATAAAAATGAGATTTGATTTGTATACTTAGTTTTAAAGAATCCATGCTAACTAATTGTAGCATAAACTCCTAATTATTCTTCTTTTTAAATGCTTACCTTATCTATCTGTTATTATAAAGAAAATTTTAAATTATTCAATTTGATCATTTAGGTAAAGATTTGTATTCACATAAGGAAATGTGACATAAAAATGAGTAAAATAGTATATATAGATATGGATATGGATCCAGTTTTGCTGCATTATCAATTTTAATGCACCTGTATTAAATGGTTAATTAGCACCGTTTAATCATTTTTTATTTGATGGTTAGAAAAGCACACATTTACACATTCACCTACAAGCTCATATTTCTCCAAAGAAAAACACACTTAACTTGTTAAAAAGACCACATCAATGTCAAATCAACATTGTTTCGAGATTCCAAAATCATAAAAACAAAGTATTTTTTTATAAACGTAGTTACCATATTGGGAATCTTATGAAATATACCCCTATGTGTTTATTTTTTTCAGCGTTAACTTAATACATAATTGAATTGCACAAGTATTCTTCAAAAGAAACTAAAGAGGGGGAAAGAGTGAGAAAAGAAAAAAGAGAGGGAGAAGGGGTAATTAAATAAAACGGATAGAGTAAATGTGTGTAAATGGATTCTTTAGTTATTGCAGATTGAGTTAAAAGGTTTAAATGATTAATGCACCTGCATTACCTTTTTGTAAAGCATCAAAATCAAATCCTATATACAGAGTATGTGTCGATCTCGTGCTTTTAATGATGAGATTTTTTCTTTAAATAAGTAATAATTATGCATAGTGCCCATCATTTTCTCTATAAATAATCCTTCATCGAGCAATGATTGTCACAAATTACAGATTGCAGGTATATGCAGCTTTCAGTGTAATCAATTGTATTTTTAACTCATGGAATATTATTCTTTTATAGTTTTTCTACTATAATATTATCGTTTTCACCACATACAATCAATTTCATACCCCTATTTTTTAAAGACCCGATGTGACTCGTAATAATTTTTGGTGTATGATGATGCAGGTAAAACCATGAATCCAAAAGCATATATATTGATTCTACTGGTATGTTTTACTATGTTGTTGTGCAATGGTGTTGAAGGAGTACGTTGGAATATATCTTCTGAAGAAAATCTAGAGATCGAGAGACAACTCAAAACCTTGAACAAACCATCCATCAAATCCATTTTTGTATGTAGTAACACATTTAGGTTATAGATCCTAGATCACATAGAAAAATGTAATTTAATTTATAGTAATAGAATCAACAAACTCTAAAATTTGATTGTTTATGTCTGCAGACCGTCACTGGAGAGATTTTTGATTGTGTCGACTTCTACAATCAACCTGCATTTGATCATGCTTTATTGAACAACTATACAATTGAATATGAGGTTGTATTACTATATATGTTATCTCTAATTTCGTCTACAACACCAACTCTCACTAATTAACTATGTTCAACCAATTTGACTACAGCACAAGCAGAGAGCATTGCATACCAATAAAAGAAATCTTTTAGACATTCAAACAAAGAGGGAGGAGTGTCCCGTTGGATCCGTGCCGATTAAAAGAATGACCAAAGAAGATCTTATTAGAGAAATACGAGTTTTGAAAGTTGGGAATTTCACCGATAATAACATACCTACACCTGGTACTCATGTAAGTTTATAAGTCTTTTATCTTCTACTTATATTTTAGCATTCATTATGTGGTCAAATAGAAGTTTATTATTATTACTCACGTTTATCTTCCATATCTTTTAATTCAGTATGCCATTGTTCGTACAAAACCGGGTGCAAAGTTTTTTGGGGCAGGGGGTAGCGGATCTGTTTGGACACCACAAGTGAGTGGTAAACAATATAGTGCTGCGAGATTGAAAATTGCAAATGGTATCGACAGTATAGAAGCTGGGTGGAGGGTATGTGTTTAACTTTATTTTTACTTATAGTTATCAATAAAAATGTCACTTTTCTTCTTTATCGATCTAACTTTTAATTTGACAGGTTGATACAACACTATATAGAAACAATTATTCTCACCTCTATATACACACAGATGTGAGTATCCTTGGTGATATTTATCTAGGGGTTATTTAAAATATTAAGTAACTTTAATCTGAATGATCTACTTAACTCATTTCAAACAGGCTGGTCGATATCATTGTTTCGATACAAGATGTGGGTTTGTTGTCGTAGATCCAGGATTAGCCGTCGGTAATGTGATTTTTAGTCCTACTTCAATGCATGGAGGACCAATTCGTGAATTGGAATTAAACATCATCCAGGTAAAATATTATAACATCATCTAGGAGGAATTCTCTAATATTACAGATAATTTTTATGATTCTAATAAACATCAATCGTTAAATAGTGAGGTAACTAAAGTCTATTCGGTTGTAACCTTTGTGTACAATAAGGATTAAATCAGTAACACATCTAAAGTGAGAAAGTTTCACCAACACATTTCCTCTTTAAGCTGGATTTATGTGTGAGCTCTTTTAACTAATTACAATGAGAAAATGCAAGGTTTGACCGCCAACATTAAGCGGACGGATTGAGCCACATAGTGACTAAAGGCGGCACGGGCCCCGCTGGAATTGTTACACGAGTTTGTCTATAATACTATTTCTAACCTAGTTTGTAATTTGGAACTTCTGGACAATTAGTTAAAAATTGTTTTTGAAAATTGTTTATAGTACAATATTTTTGAAAAAGTAGTCAGGTCTAATTTATCTTGATTATTCTTATTTGTTTAAATTTTCTCGGGATAACAGGACAAAGACACTGGTAATTGGTTTCTTGAGTATCTACATGATCATAAACGAATAGGCTTTTGGCCGAAGAGTTTGTTCACTCGTCTTGCAGAATCGGGCAATGTAGCAGAGTGGGGAGGAGAGGTGTTCAGTCCGCCTGGCACACCAAAACCTGTGATGGGTGCTGGCTCTATTAGGGCGTATCAAGATTACTACTCTAATGCTTTCTTTCGAAAATTGTCTTTATTCGATGGACAAAGTTATGTTAAAGCAGATAATTTGGATTCTATTGCAGATAGCGGAAATTACCTAGTCAAAGATTTAGGGATTCTGAAAGATAGTTTCTACGATCATTTGATGTTCTACGGGGGATCTGAAAGCCCAACCGCATAAGTTTATACAATTGAGATTTGAGTTACAGTAATAAAAGTTTAATGCAATTATGAGGACACAAGTTTCTGTAACGGTCCACCTTCTCTTTTTAAATTGTTTGGGCGTAAAAAAAAATTAACATACTTTGTAAGCGTTAGAGATCAAACCTAATGATGAGCATTGTATAATAGAATCTCGAACAATTGTACCATGTACCAACCACCTCTCTCCATCTTATCTCATTCATATACATAGAAGTATTCAGAATATTTTGTATTCACGGACCCATCCAAAAGCGCATCACTATGCCCCTTCTCCTTTACTAACCATCCTATTTCATAGAAAAAGGGGCATTAGACTTTCTGATTTGGTGGATTTAGCGAAACTCTCCCCCTGTTTTTGCGATTTGGAATGATTTTTCGAATACGTTTTTTTTTATCAAGGTTTTCTTTTATTTCGAAATTGTTTGTTAAAAAAATCTGTAAAATTTTAACTTTTATACATTTTTTGGTGTTAAAATTTTCACGTGACAATTTATAGTTTAGTACGGCCCAAAAATACAAAAAGATATATCAAAGTTGAAATGTTACATATCTTTGTTTAACAAACGATTTCGAAATAAAACAATACGTTGATAAAAAAAAATTAATCAAAAAATCATTGCGAATCGCGAAAACGGATGAGCAGTTTCGCTAACTCCATCAAATGGGGGAGTCTGGTACCCCTTCTCCTATTTCATAGGCTAGCAAGAAGTGTAGATCGGGAGATTGTAGTTACTCCTTGTCAAGGAATGTAATGGAATGAGATTTTGCTGCACTAAATTTTCTAATGGTTGACAAAAATCGTCCTCATATACCTAAGATATACCCTTAATACTCTAAAATAATTAAACGCTTAAATGTATTTTTTGGGTCTGTTCAAACTTCAAAGTTTCAAATTACATGATTTAAGCCAGACCTTGGTGCATCGACATTTAAATCAACAAGTTCTTAATGAAGTAAAAAAACAAAAAGCAAAGCGTCAATGAAACATCTTGGTTTTATTTTTCTGGATAACAAGCTAAGAGCCTAAGAGCATTTCCAGCAGCTTTGGTAAAAGAGCATTTTTTGCTATAATAGATGTTAGTTTTAAAAATGTTGATTTACAGCACACTTTGTATATGTAAAGTTATTACTATACATGATGTGAGCCATTTTGCTGCTGCTTATAAAGTGATATGGTATGGATAACAATTTAGTGTTCAAACATTTATGTCACTTTCCCCTCCTCTCTCCTTCCACACATATACACAAATTTGAGATACAGACCCATATTCATTAACTATGTGGTAATAATAATTCATTCATTCCATTTTTTTTAAATATACACGAATTAACGTCACTAATTAATTCATAGAAAACATTGTAAATTTTTATAATTCAAGTAATTATTATTTGTTTCACCTACAATTTGTCAGTTTTTATTTTCTTTAATAAGTTTCTTAGTATATTTTATCTCATTAAATTACATGTAAAAAAAATATAATCATATTTATTGAATTACCTATTATTCAAAATTTTCAAATTATATTATAAAATAAAGGTCGAAACTAATTATATTTTTAATTTAATCAATTAGTATTTTATATGATCTGCTGGAGAGATAAATAGTTAAACTGAATTTGTATTTTAGATGATCTATGTATAATATAGGCAATGTAAAATAGAAATAAATAATTTTATCATGTAAAATAGATTATCGGTTTAGAAATACTGCTATGAATGTTCTAAATAAAGTTAGACAAATGAAATAAAAAGTGCAAACTAACAAAGGAGCGCCAGATGAAAAGGTAGAATACATATAGTTTCATAGTTTTGTTCAACCCTTAAATTACTTTTGCCTAAGTTGTTATCCAAACGGTTCAAAAATCTTATGCAGGCTGCATTAGCTTAATCTAATACAGCAAAAATGCATCCAATGTAATGGGCTCAAATTTTCAAATTGGTGTCACCGTGAGTAGGATAAATTAAGATACTTTTTTTAGCAAATTATTTAAGCTTAAACCGGGAAAGGGGGGAGCATACTGCTAATTATAAGACTACAAAACTGTTCCATCCATGTCAGCCCTTGGATGATATTTGTGTGAGTAGGGCTGTAAATGAGATGAGCTGTTCGTGAAATTGTTCGTGTTCGGCTCGGCTAATGCTCGGTTCATGTTCGTTCATTTATAAATGAACACGATAATGAACAAGAATATAGTGTTCGTCTATTAAGTGAACTGAACATGAACAACCCTCTGTTCGGTTCGTCTAAACTCGTGTTCGTGTAACTATATATAAAGTTTGATAAAATAAAATAAATAAATCTATTAAAGATGTAACAAAAATTAATATCACTAAACAATTAATAAACTTATTTATGCTATAATAATATAAATGATATGTTTGTATTATTTTGAACTTATTATGTTAATTTATATCATCATACTATAAATACAGTCACCGATTTTATCGTTAAGTATTCAACTCGTTAAAGTGATCATACGTATGTAAAAAAGAATTTATACAATATATAAACTTAAATTATATGTGAAGTAGTTTATTCTAGTTAACAATATAGTAATATATGATAAAAGAAAAATATATTTTAAAAAGAAATAAAAATATATATTTTTTTCAATTATTAAATGTTTTGAAAGAAATTAGATGTTCACGAACAACTCGTGTTCGGCTCGTCAAATGTTCGGTTCATGTTCGTCAAGTCAAATGTTCGTTCGTATTTAAATGAACATGAACCGAACATGAACAAGAGTTTTAGTTCATGAACTGAACATGAACAGAAGGTTGTTCGTTTCGTTTCGTTTCATTTACAGCCCTATGTGTGAGCCGTTAGTTGCTTCATAAAAAATCATACTTCTTCGTTTATAATTCCTCAACGGCAACTCTTCAAATTTTAGTGTGCATCGTCATTATCCTACTTTTACATTTATTTTATAAATTTTACCCGTAATTTTTTACACATCTTTTATTCTACTTAATGTTAGAATGACAAATATGTAAAATTACATAAACAAAACTTTATATTAATGTAAAGTGGACTTATATTGTGGAACATTTCAAAATAGTATACTTAACTTATATTACGTAACAACCCAAAATAGTATATTGAAGTGAGGGAGCACAAAAGAAAGTGAAGCTTCTTCATTCCGCTCCATTCCTTTTATATATAATCCAATATAATAAAAATCACTCAAATGTTTTTTAAGAGATTTTCGATCCTAATCTATAGAGAGTTAATCAATGTCCAATTTAATATCAAAACATCTCTAAAAAACTTCTAATTAGAAAATTTAAAGAGTTTTTTTTCTTGCAACGCAAATGAAATAATCAATTTTAATGAAAGATCAAAACCCAGTTGAATTGGGGGATTTTTTTCTACATTACAAATGAAATAAGTATTTTCAAACCAAAATCAAACTCATTTGAATTGGGTATACCAAAGTTTATCAGAGATCAAACCCGTTTGGATTGAAGTTTTTTTTTTTAAATTCAATTGTAACAGTTTGGATTGATTTTTTTTTTTTCAAATTCAATTGTAAGTAACGAAAATGGAGACTTGGTAATTGGAGACTTGGATGAGAGGTACAAGAGAATCATCTACGATATGTTATTTTACATTTCACAAAAAAATACTATTAGTGTTTTAACTTTTTTTTTTTTTTTTTGGCACAGAAGTGTTTTTAAGTCTTGTTTAAAGTTTGTTACTAATATTGACCATTAAAATTTTCCAATCCAATGGCCACGATTTAGCAGTCATAGTAGTCTTACAAAATTGCAGACCTCATCCCCGTTTCCCTTTACTTTAGACCCCTCCAAAACATATATACAAAAATACTCTTTTACGTCAAACTTATTAAGTTTTGGATCCCTATATAAATTTTTTAAAATCTAATTTGGGTCACTTTTCCTAATTTGTTTCTCTCTCTCTCCAAAATCAAACCCCACCACACTGCCCTAGTAAGAAGTTCGTAAGATGTCGCTACAACTTCTTCACCCTAAACAAGGAGAGAGATGTCCCGCACAACATATCATTCATATCTTTCACCTTCTCCTCCGCTACCGGATCCCTGTCCCCCTCTTCTCTCTATATATACCAAATACCACTCTATCTCTGCCTACCTCACCGGATGCCAAGGTGGAGATCGATCTCATCCTCGTCGTCGCGTAAGACACATTGACTGACTTGGTGCCCTGATCTCTGCACCCTAAACTTGGGGATTATACAAGGATTGAACTTGTAATTCTAATAATTTTGATTGAACTTGTAATTCTAATAATTTTGATTTATTATCATTGAAAACCCTAAACTTTGTCTTTTAACATTATATACCCATACGAGTTCTATATAAATCAGTTTTGATCACTAGATTTGGTAGACTTTCTTTTTGAAAACACTCTTATTTTAGAAAGTACCATAAACCGTTTTAAAATGACCACATACTCTTTTTTAAATTACTCATAATATTTTTAAAATGACGTGGGCTTTTTTTAAAATGACTTAGACTCTTTTTAAAATGACCATAAACAACCATATACTGTTTTAAAATGATTCACACTATTTTAAAATTATCGAGACTACTTTTAAAATGATCATATATTGTTTTAAAATGACTCAGACTCTTTTGAAATTGACTCAGACTCTTTTTAAATGACTCGTACTCTTTTCAAAATGACTCCGATTTTAAATGACTCAAACTATTTTTAAAATAATAACTTTGATTGTTTTTAAAATGATCATATATTATTTTAAAATGACCCACATTCTTTTTAGATTGACTCGGACTCTTTTTAAATGACCCGGGCTCTTTTTAAAACGACTCAAACTCTTTTTAAAATAACTCAATCTCTTTTTTAAAATGGTCATTTACTGTTTAAAATGACTCAACATATTTTTGTAATGACGATTTTTTAGTGTTTTTGAATTTCTAATGATTGCTATTGTATTTTTAAAAAAAATGTTGTTTTCAAAAGTTTTTTGGACTTTTTGGACTTTCCCGACTTTTTTTATACTTCTTTTTTTTTTGCTTTCTCAATTTTTAGTGAATTTGGATTTTTATTGATATTTTTGGAATTTTAATATCAAAATTGCCACTTTGGGTTGATTCAATGCTCTACGCGCGCACTCGGAGGCACGACGTGGCTGGTTCTTATTAGTGGTCGTGAAAAAGGCCTTTTCCTTAATTATTTTGCTCCGCTGAGCATTTTTCTTAATTAATTTTCAAAAAGTGACCCGGCCTGAAAATTGCCCTCGCGAGTATTGGTAAAATAACATTACACCCACACTTTTTTCCTTAGAGCATCTCTATCGATGGCTTTAGAATCCCAACTAGTGTCAAGACTATAGTAATATGTTGATTTTAACCTCACATTGGTAGTGTTAGCAAGGTGACATGGCACTTACTCTATGCAAGTATGTTAACTTTATGTTATATGTAACTTGAAATTTAACATGCGAACATGGCATATTTTACATTAAATATGTTGTTGGATTCTATTTTAGTATATGTTGCTGGGAACTTTATTACTATAGTATTATTTCGTCTATGAAAAATCATTCAACAACAACTCACATATAATAATTTAATAACACATAAAATGTAATAACAAGACATAAACAATAATTTGAAAACACATAAATAACAATTTAACAACACATGATGCACATTTATTCCAAATACAATATCAATATATGGTTTTTATAGTGAAAGTTAACAATACCATTATGCTGTAAAAAACCAAGATAACCGTGACACTTGATGATGTAAGTTGGAAGCGATTTTTTGTTTGCTTATTTGACAACACTTAACAAACAAATTCTAATAATAGCCTTTAGATGATTTCAGGCCTTGTAGTGGAAGGGACGAGTGCAAATCTTCTACCCCATTTCTCTACCTTCTTCCGTGCCTCCTTGCTTATTTTATTCAAAAAAAAATTCTAAAAAACTTGAAAAAAATTGTACAATTACTATAATACATGTATTAATACATTCCAATAATTATTTTTAAAAGAAAATCCACACAAAATTTATTTTGGAATAAATGTATAAATTAGTGTAAATTAAACATTGAATATTAAAAAAATTGTCTAAAACAATATTATCTTCAAATGTTTTAAAATTTAAATACAATACAATATAAAAGTTTATAAAGTTGTGGTATAAGTTGTGAAAATTTAAAAATTGAGTGAAAATAAGCAAGGGGACACAAAAGAAGGTAGAGAATATAGAGTAGAAGATTTGGACTCGGGACTATTAAATCCATTGGCATTATGACTTTACTACTAGAAATGATGTTGGGATTATTATCGGTCTTTTTCAAAACTCAACCCCAGTATTAGAAAAGACTCTATTTCATATATTTTTTAACCCTATTTTATTTATTAATCCAACATAATTAAAAACATTACAATCATCTTTTGTGGGTCTACTTTCTTTGCTAACCAATCCCACGTGACCACGTCCACAAAGATAACATTCAAGTCATAGTAATTACTATTTCAAAAGAACAATTATACAAATTTTTTATTTATAAACTTATAAATAAATACATATCAATTAACTTAATTATAAAAAATTCACTTTATTTATTTACAATTAAGTACATATACTTATTTACAATTAGGTAAATATTCATAAAAAATACAAAAATATACAAAAATAAAATTAAAAAATTGATTTTTTTTGTACCTGGTATCAAACATTATTAGACATGATTGAATATGATTAGACATGATCAGACAGGATGACACATTTTTTTTTTATAAAAAAATATATATTTTAAAATTTTGGTTATTAATTTTTAAATATTTTTTTAAATTTTTTTGGATTTAGTAATAACATATGTACATATTTGTAAATAAGTTAATAAAATATGTATTTTTTTTTTAAGAATTATCAAGTTCAAAATAAACGGATATTTTATAAATAAATTTATAAATATGAACTAAATTTTCATTTTACTCTTATTAAAACAAACAAACTTTTATTTCATTGAAGTGTTATTTTAATGACATCAGCAAAATTTTAACCTCTATCCTCCTCACCTCGTTCTCTCTCTCTCCAGATCTCTTTTCCGAATCCTCTTAAAATTGAGTTGCAGTTACGAATTATTTCAACTTTCCAGACTACAAGGTGAGTTTTCTTTTATCTATCTATTTATTTTTATTGTATTTGTAGCGAGAGTTTGATTTTGTAATGCTTAATACAGTCTATATTTACAAGCTGTAGCTACAACTCGGCCTATCTAAACGTTATTCAGTAAAATTTTTTGATAATATACAGTAGAAGAAATAAGTAAATTGTGATATTACAAAGGAATTTGTATTTTTGTGCATTTTCCCGAGCAATTGTTTGACCAAAATTGGGTTCCCTATTTGCCTTGTATTGTTCCCCTCTAATTCATCTGTAGAAGATCAAAGTTTGTTCTGAAATATTTACCCTATTGTGTATTGTTATTATTGGATTTGTTATTACCCTATTGTACCTTGGCTTACAAATATTGCAGACTAGTACTATAATTTAAGGCAACACTTCACAATTTTTTAGGGAAAAAGAACTGTTTAGTATCATGTTCTCTTGACTTTTACCAATTTAGTACCCAACCTTTAAGTTTTACCAGTCTGTGTCTAAACATACCAGTTTTCGTCCAATCAAGTGTGTGACAACAATGATCGACGAAATTCCAGTATATATCACATTTGTGGATCTATTTTTTTACGGATGCTGACATAATTGCACTCACTATGCGATAGGTGAGAGATCGTGATTGCAACTTTGTCGTTTTGTTTAACACCAGTTCCCTAATTGCATGACAATAGGTAGGCGAGGATCTAAATTAGTAAAAATTAAAAGTTGGGTATTAAAATAGTAAAAGACAATAGGACAGGGTACGAAACAAATTTATTTCCCAAATTTTTAATGCACTTTAGAAGGAGAAGTCCACCATGTTTTCAGCTTTCCTTTTAAAAGCACGACATCGCGGAGCTAGCTGAACTCCAATGAACGTCTTAAAAGCACGACATTATTATGCATTTTTCACATGAAACAAGGAGTTTTCAATGGTAAAATTCTATCCCAGCTTAAGTTTCTAGTGATGTTTCAAAGCTAACATCGCTGATCGGAAACCATAAATATTTTGAAATTACAACACGTAAATGGTAAGTTTCTGTCCCAGCTTAAATTTCTAGTAATTGCATTTGTTAAACTATTTGTCCGGTGAGCGATGTTAGCTTTGAAGCATCAATAGAATTTAAGCTGGGGAAAAAATCTATTATACTATGCTTGACTTAAGAGAAGAAATGTCAATTATTATATAAGGCCTATCCAAGAAATATCAAAGTACTTTTGATTCATGACACTGTGAAAGTGAACAAAAACCACTTTGTATGCAGGTAATATTTTGCATTACAACACTCTGATTAACTAGGCTATTAAGTAACTTTTGAAGTGGAATGCTGAGAGGATGTCTTTGTCGCAATGACATTGCGTAACACCATAAGTTATAACACAAGGGAACATGGTTTGTTAGTTAGTCACATCTCTGTTCAAGTAATCAAGGCATTAGGCAATGAGTATAGTGAACATGGTATAATAGCAGTACCCACAAGTCATAATACTTGGGAATATGGTTTGATAGTCGTCTCTGCTTAAATAACTAAATCATTTGGAAATAGGAAATAAGTAAAGTGAATATCTAAAAATGGCAAGTCATGCCCTGATGTCCCAATTGATGTAATGATCAGACATGTTTAAAGGTTCATGATGATCACGCACATGAGCGTTGAAGTTTAAACCCACATGTGGCTTTTGGTCTTTTGAGATGAAAAAAGTTTATCGTTTAAAAATTTCTTCTGCACGTTCATTATGTTTTACATAAACTTTTTCCTCTGTTTACTTTCTTTGCGTTTCGGGTTTTCCGTAGTTATTCGATTTCATTAATGGCGGATAAGCAATAATTTTTGTTGGGGCATGCGAGGAGAAGATGATACTCACTGAGGATGGCACATGTGAAGACTCTTAAGGCCGTGTGGTGGTGGCTAAGAAATCAAAATGGGTTATAAAAAAAACTGAAAAGATGAACCCACATATCTTTTTTATTATGTCGGGCTTGCTGTTATACCATTCTCCTCATCTTTATTGTAGGTATGCCTTCATTCACTCTGTTGTAATCTTCAGATTTTATCTTCAATATTTTAATGTCCTGTGAAATGTCCTCACTCTTAGGCCTATGTTTACTGTTATTTCTAATATAATTTTGCGAAAAAAGATTTTTGGATTAATACTGAAGGGGCTTTATAGCTTGAAAATTACATATATATTGAAACATCACAATAAATATCAAAAGTTTGGATGCCACAAGAATTTCTTTAGTTTATAGGCAACACTGTTTGTTTTTCTAAATTAGTGTAACGTACATTTGACCAGATCATCTTAATTTATGTTCTTATGATTTTAAAATGTATCCGGTTGTGTTGGGGTTGTAAAAAAAAGAACCTTTTTTCTATGAATTAATTAAGTGATATCTTCCGTGTGGACAACATATAATCTGAAAATATTTATTACGTGAATTATTGAAAGATTATGTATATACTTCAATATAGTATTTATAACTTTTAACGCCCAACAAATTTTTTAACTTTAGCATGCCTCACAATGCTATATAAACAAGAATCCTTCACATAAGTATTGCATCTCAACTTCGGTTTCGAATTACCTTCTCCCATCAAAATGTCCATTTCCTTGCATTTCTTTGCAGCAAGGTCCAAATATGGAAAAGAGCTCATTCAAGGAAATCATAGAAAAAAATCCAATTCATTATTTTACCAGGATAAGAAGCCTTTAGTTTCTAAAGCTAATATTCTTGAGCATTTTGAATACAAAGGTAATTTCTTGTTTATATAACACAGGACGGCATGTTTTCTTATTTAAAATCCCGTTTTAATTAATGCATGTCCTGATGGTGTGCTTGAATCTAAAAGCTTGTTTCTATCTATGTTTATTTAGATAGATTTTTCCAATTTAGGCTTGATTGGAGTGACTAAAATTTTCAGTTGTGTTTCCTAAAAGGCATTTGAGAAAATCATCTCGTTAGCAATCATTTTAAAGCGTCACATGTTTTCTAACAAGACATCTCATGGAAAAACAAATATATGGAATGAGATCATCCGCAGTCCGGCAGATGATCTATCAGTCTCTCGTGTAACAGTGCAAACCTATGAAGCAGGGATACTTCGAAAAATGCTAACGTACCCAAACAGGGTACGTACGGCGTACTGGTGGTACTTATATACCGGGGATTTACATATTTAAGAATGCTATATATTATTTAGGATTGATTCAATATACTCATATACAACGATGGGATATAGGGGGGTATCTATGAGAATGTTTTACAGTTTTAAATTTTGTTATCTACTAGTCTCTTTCTCTTTCAGTTGGATGTCGTATAAAAATACAATGATATCCGTGGTAGCTATACCATTGACTTTTCAAAATAACGTATCCCTTACCCGTAACATACTGTACCCCTTTCCGTAACCATATTGGTGTTCCATATGCCCAAACTAATTGCTAGCAAATGACAGTACAGACCAAAATAAGCAAAATTTGATATGGATTAGCTATAGACTCTATACATGATCAAACACTCTGATATATTATCAGTCCAAAAGCAAACGGCGTAGATTCTGCTTCCCAAATATCGATCTTCTTTTTTATACATCGTATTTTGAACCTTCCACAAAAAAACGTCTCCGACTTATTCTATATTTTGAAAATTGTGATTTTTTTTTTGTAATGGACAAGTGTAATGCTTTTATATGTTATTCGTTTCATAATTCTAACCTCTATATTTTCCATTTTGTATCTGTTTCTGAATTACCAGTGACAACAGTTGAATCAGTATTCGTCTGTCTATTGTGCTTCTCCACGGCCCGCAAACCATGAATTACCAAGGTAATGATAGGTCCACCTTTTCTTTTTTCTGGCTCTAAACTAGAGAATAATTAGTTTCTTAAAGGTCTTTTCTTTATTCAAAGAGGGGAAGATACCTCTGAATTTGTTTTAGATATAAAGAAATTATAGCCTTACAGGCTGATATAACAACTACAAACTTTGATTGAACTCCAAAGAAACTACAACCAGTAGAGCAAATCATATAGCCCATCATTGTTTTCTGATGAAATATATGCATAAAGATAACAAACAATACTTCTTAGATTCCTTTATAGCGTTATATTTCTGCAATATATGCTTATTTTCATAATGAATTGCTGTCTGGAAAACATTCTTAGTCTGATAGACGAGCCTAGTCTGACCCAGTGCAAGTTCTTAGCCATCTCTACCTTCATTTTCCGTAATTTTTCTTTCCAGTAGGTTTATCAGACAAATATCACACAGATTAAGTACTTTTCAATTTCAATTTGTTAGAAAGTGAGGATTGCTTTCCCCAATATGGTATTCGACTTTCCTGTTTACATTCTTTGTACATTAGATAAAAGAAGTAACTCTGTTCAATTAGACTATAACGAAACCCTCTCTTTAGCTTTTAAAAAAAAACTTTAGTTATGGACTTATGTGACTGAGAAAGCAGTTATAAATAAAGATCGACTCAAAAGATGTGCTTTGATAGTTTTTTTGTGATAGGTTACCTCTCAATACATTAAGTTAATTAAGGACGTGCATGAGTAAACACTTTCAGATGTGACATAAAATTTCTAGTACAACAACAGGGTTACAAGGTCCAACATAAACGCCTTGTTTGTTTCTATAGTCATGTATGAACCGACCACATATTTCAATCTAAGTATACTGATGTTCACTATTTGCACTTTGTAGATCATATAGATTAGTTTGACGAGACGATAATAGTTTTAAAACAATAAACTAAAGTGAAGAGAACAAACTTTCAAGGCTCACAGTTTTAAATTAATTGATCAAAATCCAGAAGTGTACTTTTAGTGGTACAAGCAAGGTGCATCCTTTTCTACTTAAGTTTGACAGTTTGATAGTACCATTTTTCTATACCTTTATGCTAACTTGGCTTAATGGTTCAAAATAGTATTGGTATGAGGTGATATTCCCATATGGTCAAAGCAGGATTGTAAAGTGCTTAAGTGCCTGTGTTCATAACAGTTTTCTTATGATCACCATTAATTACTATGCTAATAATGTCTACCTATCCTTTTGACTTGAAGATTTTCTTTTCAGTTTGACCAAAAGTTACGAGTCAACCTGGGTTGAGTTGTGTAAGCATCATAAAGATTAATGCTATGTAAAGAGATATTTTGGATTATATAAATTGATACGATCCACCTTTTTTCCGGTCAAATATTAAATTTTTAATTAATTTTTTTTATCAGAACGATAAATGTTTTTGTAAAACGTTTAATGTTCATAATAGTGATATGGATCAATAATCATTTTAAAAAAACAAATATTTCTTACTAAATAGTTTAGAGACTTTAGACCTTACTACTGAGGTAGCTAAACATAACTCGACCCCGGTTGACTCATAATTTTTATGAAACAAAAAGACAATTTGTAAGATACAAGTCAAAAGAACATGTGGGCATAGTATAGTAATTAATGAAGATTATTGAAATCCATTGTTATTTACATGGCATCATAAAGAAAAATGTTATGTAAAGAATTATTCTGGATGAAATTATATAAATTTATACTATCCATCTTTATCCGGTCAAACGTGAAGTTCTTAATTAATGTTTGTTGTCTGAATGGGAAAATAATTTTGTTTTCATTTTCAATGTTCAAAAAAATTTACCAATCAATTGTCTTTTTAATAAATACCATATTTATGAAATGTTAAAAAAAGTCAAAAGTCAAAATTAATTTTTTGGATCATGTTGACTATTTACTAACCACCTTGAAACAAATCAGCCAAAAAAATATTATATAAACCCACAACCTTACCCATTTCTATCATTCTCACCTTTGCTTTTGATAACGTTTAACAACTTCTGTAATACTCGTTTCCCTAAATTTAGATTCAAGGTCCAAAGATGGCACAAAATTCTTCCGAGACTTTTAAAGCCTATAATACTCATATATTGTTAGTCGACCATGATAAGCATTCGATAGCTTTTACAGCTAGAATGCTAGCATATTTTTCTTACATAGGTAATCAAGTGCTAATTTTGTCCTTTTTTTTAGTCTGGATTGAAGCACCCAGACTTTTCAAAATGCTTTGTATTTTACGGGTTTCATTACCAATTCTTGTACTAGCGTACAATTTTTTTAAATGAACCTTGTCGAGTATGTGTCATATTCGACAAAAAAATGTTACGCTTGTCTTAAATACCACATGATACTATTCTATTTTCTATAATTGAACTCGTAGATAATTGTATCTATGTATTCAATGCATCCCGCGTGTAAACAAAATTTTAGATCCACAGTTGTATTTTTTGTTTACCTTTTAGTACTGTTAAATTATTGATGTTATTTATCCAATTTCTACTGAATAAGTGATACAAATATGATTTTTACAGAAACAAATCTCATTTTATCCCTAGATTTACTATCATAGATGGAGTCATTGTTTTACAGCTGCATGTTTACTATGGAGAATACTCTTTTTTTTTGGAACACAATGTTTTCATGGATCCATAGAATGTTTGTTTGTAACTAGCTAGAGTTCTATTCTTATTATGCACACATCTAAAGTTAATCCACCACTGGTTTTAATGCATATATATTATGTTTCCAAAAAATTTATTATATAATTTTGTTTTAGAAACTAGTGGATGGAGTTCTATAAAATTAAGGTTTCTTTATGTAAGACACTAATCAAATAGTTTCTAACACTTGATCGACTATTTGCAGCATATAGTTATAGATCTACTCGTTCTTAATCTATACATCCATTATACTATTCATACTTTTATTAAAGCTATGTTGAATGTGCAGATTTAATGAATATCTAACTTATATTAGATTTTCATGTGACTGATAGTACTTTTATTTTTTATTCTTTTCATGAACCATGTTCTTCTTTTGTTCAAACGTTTTTTTTTATCAGTGACCATTGCTGAGACGGGATCAACAGCTATGGATTTTATCTCAAATGAAGCAAATCAATTTGACCTCATGCTTATGGAGACGCAATTGTCCGATCTTGACTCGTTCTCACTCTTGGACATGGCTGTTGAGCGTGGAATATCGACAATCCGTAAGTCTAACTTATATGATTGCTTGTACATTGGAGTGGGTCATTAATTATTAGGGTTGTATTGCTTACTTGAAATCAACTTTTGTTGCTTTTAAACTGAATACTAAGAAATTTGAATATAACTAATTGTCTGAGACGGACTCGCTTTGATCTTAAACTTTTTAAAGATAAAAAAGATCAAGGCTTCACTTAATAAAAGAGGAAATAAGACGACCATGTCATGGTCTTCTTTTTTTAATACAGAATAATTTTAAACTAAAAATAATTGTTTTTAAGTATAGCCAAATGACAATGATAATGTTAAGGGGGGGAAATCATGTAATTTGGTTTCTCTCTAACAAAAAATCAAGATAATAATTAAAATCCAAAAATTAAGTTGTGAAAGAAACTCGTCTTGGCTTAAATTTGTTTGAAACTTTTCTGGAGGGAGATTATGAGCTTTTAAACATTTGACAAATCAATAGAATTAAAATTGTATGATAAATTGAATAGGATGCTGATATATTCCACAAGTAAGTCTTCTTTAGAAATTCATTTGCAACATGTTATCATGCTCTATATAAGTTTTTTCCCCTTTTCCTGCATGCAAAAAAAAAGTAATGTTAAGCGATCATCGGAATGCTATGGTTGTGAAAATGGGCCTTCAACGAGGAGCTTGCTTTTACCTCGAAAAACCATTTACTTACAAGATGGCGGAAGATCTTTGGCTACATTTGGTCAAGGATAAGATGACCAAGGTGAAAAGCACTTCTGAGAATGTGGAAGCAAATAGCAATGTGCGCAAAACATCAAGCAGCAAAAGAGAAGCTCGCATTCCTTGGACGGATGAGCTTCACCACAAGTTTGTTAAAGCGACACATCAACTGGGCAATTTAAGTAAGTAGTTTTTTTTTGCATTTTACATTGTTAAGCACAAAAGTATGCACCACGCACACATAACACAACACTAAGCACAATTAAGATTGTTATGAAGTGTAACTATTATGTAAAATGCTTATGTTTAATGTTAGACTGCTACCCAAGTGACATTCTTGAGCTGATGAACGAGCCTGGTCTCACCCGAAGGCAAGTTTCTAGCCACCTTCAGGTTCATTCCTCATAATCTTCCTTTCCTTTTGAATCTCTGAGATAGTAACGGTAGATTAACAATCGCTACTATTTTAAACTTTAGAAATGTCGTAATGGAAACCGGAGCAAGCTAGCAAACAACGGAATGGAAATTCCTGAACCCTCAAAAAAGAAAGGGGGTCCAAGAAAATATGGCTTGATGCCAGCTCTGTTAATGCCTTCAAATATACAAGAGAATGAGGCAGCACCCGCACCCGACACAAATGAAAATGTTCTGTCGGAGCTCAACTTCCGTAACGAGGTTAATTTTCTTCGCAATCAAATATATTATTACGTGTGTGGGAATTTAAGTAGTAACTTCAATTTTGAATTGTCCGCATTTCATATGATTTCTAATTTCTCCCTTTCTTGAATTAAACCAAGTCTTGCAAATTTGTCCATATTGTTGGTATTTGTGCTAATTCACTATATGCACATTGCTTATGAATTTTGATGAATAAAATTTTGTCCAACTCTTAATGTGAAGCTTTATTTTCTGATATTTTAGCCAAGGGTGGGTGTCACACAGATGAGATAGAGGAAGACAAATACTTTTGCATTAAAAACAAACAATTTGTATTATTAGGATTTTACATAAACCTATTTAACTTTGAGACAAAAAAAATTATAGCATCATTTAGCTTTTATTACTTTACTGTCTTTACATAAGTTGTATATTGATTTCTCTATATAACTAGTATTTCACTAATTTTATCTTGCATGACAGACTCTAGGAGATCGTGAAGTGTAATTGGAAGGAAAAGGGGCATGGAGTTGAAGCATATCAAAGTTTCAGCAACATAAATAATTTAAGCGTCACCTTGTTGTTTCTACCCTATAGTCTCTTTCTATGGTGGAGTTTTTAGCATTTAACAATGAATATTTTTTGTTTGTTTGCTACCATGGAATGATGGAAGCATGTTCTATGGGGATGGGATGACATTTTATTCTTCTCCTATAAACAAAATGGTGAGCCTGTTAGGCCGTTGCTTATAATATAGTTTTCAATTTTCATCTCTATTCATCATATTCCATGTTTTTTTTGTCATGTAATCCGAGCAAACTTAATGATCAATCGATTTATATCATGGCCTTTCGGAAATGAATATTATAACGAGGTCAAAAACCTTATGGTGTTTTGAATTAACTTGTATGCTCATGATCTTGTCAATCATTTTTTTTTATAGAAATTGTAACCATATATGAAGGGAAACATAGCTAGGAAGGAGAAACCATACAAGAGATTGAAAAACAACAAACAGTGCAAAAAAGGAAAATACATTATCTGAAAAGGAATTTAGCTAATGCTACATCTAAAAGACGAAAGAAAACAAGGGACCAATAATGTAAATACCCAGCTTGCAACATCTAAACCCACATATAAGCTTATCTTTCCCCAAAATAAAAAGAAATAATATATTATCCATCACCAGTTAGTCCGCTCCATTATTAGCTTATCTTTCAACGTTGTAATTTTTGTAAGTATTTCTTTTCCAAATCCTCTTAAAATTGAGTTGCAATTACGAATTATTTCCAACAAGTTAATTTTTCTTTTATTGTTTTTTTTTTTCTAATCTTTAGCGAGAGTCTGATTCAGTATTACTTAATACAGTCTCTATTGCGGAACCGAAAGTTCTTTAAAAAGATAGAGAACAAAATTAATTGTAATACATTACATAGGAATTTGTATTTTCGTGCATTTTTCGGAGCAATTCTTCGATTGTTTGACCGTACATAAGTTTATCATCCAAAAAAAAGTCATCGTTTTTAAAAACAAACTAAAATTGGGTTCCCTTAATTCATCTGCTGATAATCAAAGTTTCTTGTGAATATTTACTGTGTATAACCTGTGATTTAACCGTAACGAACACTATTTTGCAGATTTCTGAAACTCTCGTATTGTTATTTTTGGATTTGTTTTTAGCTTATTGCACCGTGACTTATAAATATTCCAGACTATAAAATAAGGCAACATTTGATGTGTACTATTGACTTTTACCAATTCAGTACCTAACAATTAAAGTTTTACCAATTTGGGCCCCAACCTATCAATTTTCGTCCAATTAGGGGCTGACAACAATAATCGACGCAATTGTAGTCACTATATCTCACATTTTGGGATATATTTTTGACGGATTCTGATGGAATTGCATTCACTATGTTATAGAATGTGATAGGTGAGAGAATGTGATTGCAATTATGTTGTTTCGTTTAGCATCAGTCTGGTATGACAATAGGTTGGTGGGGATCTAAATTGAGAAAAATTAAAGATTGGGTACCAAAGTGGTAAAAGGCAATTGTTCATGTACTAAACAGCTTTTTTCCCAAATTTTTAGTGCACTTTAGAAAAAGAAGTACTTGCTGTAGACTACCATGTTTTGAGCTTTTCTCTTAAAGAAGTGGTTATGTAAGAGATAATACCCATGATTGTTTCAAAATACTTACACACCTATTTAGCAATTGAGATAATACTAAATATTTGTTCTGACTTTTTTCTCTCTATTTGCAGCACTCGCATCGTGGAGCTAGCTGAACTCCAATGAACAGCCTAAAAGCACGACATTATTCTGCATTTTCCACTTGAAACAAGGAGTTTTCAATGGTAAACTTCTATCCCAGCTTAAGTTTCTAGTGATGTTTCAAAGCTAACATTGCTGGTCGGAAACCATTTATATTTTGCAATTACAATGCTTAAATGGTAAAATTCTGTCCCAGCTTGAATTATGAATTTCTAGTAATTACATTTGTAAAACTATTTGTCTGGCCAATGATGTTAGCTTTGAAGCATCAGTAGATTTTTTTTTATCTGGGTAAAGAATTTTATTATAATATGCTTGACTTAAGAGAAGAACTGTCAATTACTATATAAGGCCTATCCAAGAAGTATCAAAGTACTTTTGATTCTTGACATTGTGAAAGTGAACAAAAATTACTCATATACAGGTAACATTTTGCATTACAATGCTCTGATTAACTAGGCTATTAAGTAACTTTTGGAGTGAAATGCTGAGAGGATTTCTTTGTCTTGACAAGTGCAGCAGGTTGCAATGACATTGTTGAGTACCATAATTTGTAACACAAGGGAACATGGTTTCATTGCTAGTCACATCTCTGTTCAAGTAATGAAGGCGTTAGGAAATAGGCAATGACTAAAGTGAACATGGTATAATAGTAGTACCCATAAGTCATAACACAAGGGAATATAGTTTGATAGTCGTCTTTCTGTTTAAATAAATAAATCATTAGGAAATAGGCAATAAGTAAAGTGAATATCTAAGAACGGCGCCTGAAAAGTCGTGAACTGATGGCCCAGTTGATGTAATGTCATGGTCAGACATGTATAGAGCTTCATGACAATCACGCGCATGAGCGTTGAAGTTTAAACCCACGTGTGGCTTTTAGTGTTTTGAGATGGAAAAAAAATGATATCGTTTAAAAATTGCTTCTGCACGTTGATTATGTTCTACACAAACTTTTTCCTCTTTGTTTACTTTCTTTGCGTTTTAGGTTTTCCCTAGTTATTCGATTCATCAATGGCGGATAAACAATAATTTTGGTTGGGGCATGCGAGGAGAAGATGATGCTCGCTGAGGAGGGCACATGTGAAGACTCTTAAGGCCGTGTGGTGGTGGCTAAGAAACCAAAAAGATGGACCCATCTGTTTTTTCTATCATGTCAGGCATGCAATTATTCAATTATCCTCCTCTTTATTATAGGTATGCTTTCATTCACTCTGTTGTAATCTCCAAATTTCATATTCAATATTATAATGTCCTGTGAAATGACCTCACTCTTAGGCCTATGTTTACTGTTATTTCTAATATAATTTTGTAAAAAATATTTTTGAATTAATATTGAAGGGACTCGCTTTATATCTTGAAAATTACATATATTCATGGAAACATCAGAATAAATATTAAAAGCTTGGATGCGACAGGAGTTTCTTTAGTTCATAGGCAACACTGTTGGATTTTCTAAATTAGTGTAACATATATTTGACCGGATTATATTAATTTTTGTTCTTATGAATTAAAAATGTATTCGGTTATGTTGTGGTCGTAAATAAAACTACTTTTTTTTCTCTGAATTAGATAAATCTAAGTGATATCTGCCGTGTGGGCAGCGTGTAATCTGAAAATATTTATTACGTGAATTATTGAAAGATTACATATATACTTCATTATAGTATTTATAACTTTTAACGCCCAACAAACATATACTTCAATATAGCATTTATAACTTTTAACGCCCAACAAACATATACTTCGATATAGTATTTATAACTTTTAACGCCCAACAAACTTTTTAACTTTAGCGTGCCTCACAACGCTATTTAAACAAGCATCATTTAACATAAGTATTGCATCTCAACTTTGGTTTCAAAAGCTTACCTTCTCCCATCAAAATGTCCATTTCCTTGGTTTTCTTTGCAGCAAGGTCCAAATATGGAAAAGAGTTCTTTCAAGGAAATCATAGAAAAAAATCCAATTCATTATTTTGAATACAAAGGTAATTTCTGTTTATATAACGTAGGACGGCATGTTTTCTTATTTAGGCTCCCATTTCAATTAGTGCATGTTCTGAAGTTGTGCTTGAATCTAAAGGCTTGTTCCTATCTATATTTCTTTAGATAGATCTTTCCACTTTAGGCTTTGATTTAAGTGACTAAAATTTTCAGTTATGTTTCCTGAAGGCATTTTAGAAGATCACATAGCTAGCAAACATTTTAAAGCTTCACATGCTTTCTAACAAGACATCTCATGGAAAAACAAATATATGAAATGAGATCATTCACAGTCCATCTTAGGGCAGATGATCTATCAGTCTCTCATGTAACAATTAAAACCTATGAAGCAGGGTATAAATTGTTTAGGATAGATTCAATATATTCATATACAACGATCGGATAATAGGGGGTATGCATGAGTGTGTTTTACAGTTTTTGAGTTTTGTAATCTACTATTCTCTCTCTTTCAGTTGGATGCCGTATAAAAATACACTAACTATCCGTCGTAGCCGTACCATTAACTTTTCAAAATAGCGTATCCCATACCGTAACGTATCGTACCCCTACCCTGTAACCATATAGGTGTTTCATATGCCCAAACTAATTGCTAGCAAATGACAAAACAGATCAAAATAAGCAAAATTTGATATGGATCATCTATACGTGGTCTGATATATTATCAGTTTAAAAGCAAATGGCATAAAATTTGCATCTCAAATATCAATCTTCTTATAATACATGCTGCATTTAATCTTCGACAAAAAAACATCTCCGACTTATTCTATATTTTGTAAAATGTGATTTCTTTATTTTTTGTAATTGACAAGTGCAATGCTTTTATATGTTCTTCGTTTATAACTCTAACTTCTTTATTTTCCATTTTGTATCTGTTTCTGAATTACTAGTGACAACAGTTGAATCAGTACTGGAAACAACACTTTCCTACTTTAGGCAGAAGCTCGTCTGCCTATTGTGCATCTCTACGAGACCGCGAACCATGAATTACCAAGGTAATTATAGGTCCACCTTTTCTTTTTCTGGCTCTAAACTAGAGAATAATTAGTTTTTCAAAGGTCTTTTCTATATCCATAGAGGGGAAGAAACCTCTGAATTTGTTTTAGATATAAAGAAAATTATAGCGTTATAGGCCAATATCAAGTACAAACATCGTTAAACTTCAAAGAAACTACAACCAATAGAGCAAATTCATATAATGCCCATCGTGGTTTTCTGATGAAATATATGCATAAAGAGAACAAAGAGCGCTTCTTAGATTGCTTTATAGCATTATGTTTCTGCAATATATGCTTATTTTCATATTTATATATTTTTTTTACTACTTATTTTCATATTGAATTGCTATTTGGAAAACATTCTTCATCTGATGGATGAGCCTAGTCTGACTCAGTGCAAGTTCTTAGCCATCTTTACCTTCATTTCCCGTTATTTTTCTTTCAACTTCAATTAGTTAAGAAGTGAGGATTGCTTTCCCCAATATGGTATTCGACTTTCCTGTTTACATTCTTTGTACATTAGATAAAAGAAGTTACCCTGTTAAATTAGACTATAATGTAATCCACTCTTTAGCTTTTAGAAAATACTTTAGTTAAGAACTGATGAGAGAAAGCAGTTATAAATAAAGATTGACTCAAAAGCTGTGCTTTGATAGTTTTTTCTGTGAAAGGTTATCCTCAATAAATTAAGTTAAAGGACGTCATGAGTAAACACTTACAGATGTGAGGACATAAAATTTCTAGTACAACAACAAGGTTACCAGGTCGAAGATAAATACCCTTTTTGTTTCCTATGGTCAAAGCTGAGCTAACCACACATTTAAATCTAGGTATACTGATGTTCACTATTTGCACTTTATAGCTGATATAGATTAAGTTGAAGAGACGATAATAATTTTAAAACAATAAACTAGATGAAGTGAACGAACTTTGAAGGCTCACAGTTTTAAATTAATTGATCAAAATCTAGAAGTGTACTTTTAGTGGTATAAAAGCATGGTGCATCCTTTTCTAGTTAAGTTTGACAGTGAGTTAGACCAAATTGTTATACCTTTCTGCTAACTTGGCTCAATAGTTCAAAATAACATTGGTATGAGGTGAAGGATCAGTTTCTAATGATTACTAATCTCTCTGTAAGTTGTCGTATTTGCATGTCAGTCCGGTTCAAGACATAAACATGACAATAAATAGCCTCACTTCCAGAATATCAAATTATTTCATTATTAAAAGTTAAATTTACTCCACTGTCATTGTTATGTTCATTAGAAAATTTATTTGTATGTATGTTCTTATAAGGTTAACATACATAAGCAATATTGTCATTACCAACAATTTTAGGCTCATGCGAGACGGATGCATAATAAGTCACGGACTCACGGGACGTAAAAAGAATCCTTATACATAATGTACATAATTAGTCTGATTTGTTAATGGGCTTATTTACAAGAAGGCAGTACCTGGTAATGGGTCATTTTGTTCAAAAGAAAGTTCTATTTGGTTGTTGTACTTTTGATAGCGCAACAACGGTTCACAGTTTTTGAAAAGACCATAATTTTGGTTCCTGTTATGGATGCAAATCCATCCAATCCATAGAACTAACATCGTTTCCAGTATAAATGCAAGGATGTATATAGGACGATTGTCTCAATGGACCAAATCTACCCTTTTTTGTAATTAGGGGTCAGATTATTCAATTTTAAATTTTATGGGCAACAATTAAAACTTCGTATGTACTACATACTGACATACAGTATATAAAAAGACATGCAACCTCCAAACCCCTGTTTCATTCTTTCATCTTCTTTCTTGTCTCTGCTCTCATACACTTTCTATCTCATCATCTCATTTCTCTTCAGAATTCTTACTGTTTCAGTTCAACCTACTATATTCTTTCGATTTGAGGAGAGAAAGATAATGGTGACGGTGAGCAAAGTGTTGGTGATGTGTTCAATGATTTCAAGGGGAGAAGAGTTGCTGTGATCAAAGCTCTCATCGATGGTTCAGTAACAGTTTTTTCAACTTTATTTTTGTTGTTTTATTTCTGATTGAACTGAGTCTCGTTGATCTGTTTGATGAGAAAGAGGTTTTGAAGTTCTTTGTATGTGTTTAAAACTTTAAATAAGGGGGGCAATTACAGTTCTCAAGGTATCTAAACTTATTGTACAGATTATTTGCTTTTCTCTTTTCTTTTATTTATGATTCATCTAAATATAAATAAATCCCTAACACCGGAAATTCAGGTGCATTGCGGTAAAACTAACAAGTTTATGCTTTTCAATATATTATGTTTTCTACATTTCCTTCTAAATATCTGCTTAGAAAAATTAAAGAACTTGATTAAAAGGTTACAGATAATTGATTTTTTATATAGACTAGATAAGAGGGCTTGTTACATTTCTTCTGGTGAGAGGAGGATATCTATAACATTGTATAAGAAGATTTTCGATCTGTTTTTCTTTTGTGGATTCTTCTACTATATTAATTTCTCTCGAGATCAGTAGTTAAGTTTGACATTCTGGTGCATCACAAGTTCAAAATTGTTATTTCACGATATTCAATCAAACAAACAAATTTATCTAAGAATTTTTCTTTTAAAAGTCGTTTTCTTTCTATATCAGTTAATAGCAGTGACCCGGTTGCATTGCAGCATTAGGAGAACGTGTTAATAGTTTAAAGTTTTATTTTCTACTTGGTTTAGTAAGTGTTTTTCTGGATAAGTTTGATCAGTAATTACTGATCAGATTCATCAGAAGCCTACAATAATTGGATGGGGAAAATACTAAACCCCTGTCTTTATTTATGTAAATTTCAGTATTCAATTTTACAATTTTAAAATTTCAATAGCTCTAATTTGTTGAACAGATGTTTTCATGGGAAAATTGATAATAATGTCTTTTCCTTGCTTGCAAATATTCTACAAGTGTGTGTTAGAGTTTTCTTTTGTTATTCATGTTTATGTTTGATACGGAAAATAATTGAATTTAGTGACTCTTAACATAGTGGGAGTCTCTTCTGATTTCTTGATAAATTTGATGCCTTAAACTTCACTATTTTTAAATTTTATGAGTGCTGGTAAAGTTTGTTTGGTTGTTTCTGTATTTATTATTTTAATTTGCTCCCTCTATCAGTTTGATACCTGCATAACCCCAATAATAACAATAATATCTTTTGTCTCGAAGGAATTTAAAAATACTTTTTCACTCACTTTCCAATTAAGCTTGTATGAGCTTTGGCATTTTTTTTTGGTTTCTTATGAATTTTCTTTTGTTTAATTTGCAGAGGTGGACGAGTTTTATTGGAAGTGCAAGTCCAGGTAATTGTTTTATTAATTTACGTCTTAGTAATATAACTTTTTTAATCTTAATTTGCATTTAGTAGACAAGTTCAAATTAAAAAAAAATCATATATTAACGCCCTATTACCCATAATATGGTCAGCTGATATCTACTTTTTTAAATCTTACTCCCTCCGTCCCTAAATAATTGATCACTATTCTATTCCGGGACGTCCCTAAATAATGAATCACTAATAAGGGACGGAGGGAGTATTAAAGAGGATCAATGGATTTCACACATACCCCCTTTAACAAGACTCGAACCTTGTAACTACGCTATTCCTAGCGGGTTCTAGCCCACTAGCTACTCCTAGTGGGTTTGGTCAGCTGATATCAAAGCAATCATTATAGTGAAAATTGGTAGTGCATTTTTTGCTAAATTTGGTTTGTACAATTTAGTTTCGTGGCACTGTCTAGAAAGGAGTTTTCTTGCAAAGCTTAACCAGTTCTTTTATACAGCGTCTCTTTTCAATTTTTTAAAGTTTTTCTTTTCTTTTTTCTAATCCATTTTTTTACACGGTGCCTCGTGACATTGTATAAAAACGTGTTTTTTTTGCAATTTTAACCCATTTTTACATAGTGCCTCATGATGCTGTATAATATTGGGGGGTTTTCACTATTTTTATTTTTTACACAGTTCCCCACAACACTACAATTGCAGATAGAGGATAAAAAAAAACAAAAAAACTGCAAATAGATACTAAACTTCAAAATAAAAAAAATAAAATAAAGCATTCTCAAACAAAGCTCATCCTTGTGCTCTGATGAAAAATGTGAAATATATATATATATAGATAGAGCGAACAAAGAATAGTTCTGTTCTTCCTTGTGTTAATTTAGATTATATTGCAGTCTTCATCATGCAATTGGCAGGAAATTAGTCGGATGACATACCTCTCAACTTCGTGCTGTTAGAATATAAATGAGGATAAGTTGATTTACCCAAGTCATGATTAGACTTTGCTGTTAACTTTCTTCTTGTATTAGCAAAAAAAAAGTAACCCTGTCGTATTAAGACTAAATTGTAATCCTAAAAAATATTATAGTGCTCTATAAGTCACTGTTATTATCATTTATCACTTTAGGAATGCCATGATGACCTGGAGGGGCCTACAACCCAACGGAATGGTAATTCCAAAACTCGCTGAAAAGAAAGCAGGTCCAAGGAGATATGGAAGAATGCCATTTCTATTCATGCCTTTATATAACCTCCCAACAGACGCCAGTACAAGAGAATCAGGCAGCTTTCGGCACAAATGAAATTGTTCGGTCCAACCTCAACTTATTTTCTTCATAAGCAGATATATAATTAACAGTGTCTGTGTCTGTGTCTGTGTCTGTGTCTGTGTCTGAAGATTTATGTAGTAAATTTTTCACACTCGCCATGACGCCATTTAAGACTAGGAATCATGCATGCACATTACAGATAATTGTGTTGACAAGGTCGATAATAGAAACATAATATGATAAATTATATAGACCGAAAGCAGTAGGTAAATCAAAAGATCAACTATGGTCTACCGTCTATGTACCATATTTAGGAAATGCTCGTGATGGTTTAGATTTAATGGGTTTGAATTCTTTTTTATTTAGCGCTTCATTTGTGACTTGTGAGTTGAACGGTTAAAGCAATTTTCATTTTTTTAAGTAAACAACCGTCTATTTGTGATTTTATGTTCCTATAATTCCTGTTTAGTTCAAACGCATTTCCATTTTTGACATGCTTGTATTTGGTCCGGTTAGGAGGGTATGTGCCTGTTATTTAATCATATGATAGGTTGAGGAATATTGATTTCTGACAGTAATATTGAGATTTATAACCGAACGATATTCAATCATGTACAGGAGATAAGTTGCCCCTATAGAGAGGTTCCAAAAGTAAGGTTATTTAAAAGAAAAAGCAAGGGGTAACGTGGCTGTATAACCAATTTTTTTAGTAAGGAAGCTCTAAATCTGGTTCCCAAAAGACAAAGAAGGTTTAATCTATCAATAAAAAAAAATGAGCTGCATTTTCTCTTCTTAATTTGTCGCAACTATAAAAAAGGCATTACAATTATCTTCTTCTTTTTGAGAACTCATGCTATGCAATGAAGCACTTTTCAAAAGTTATCTACTTCTTCAATATCAAGCAGTATACCATAGCTAGTGAAAATAAACATACAAGTCATGTAAACAAGAAGCTAACAAGCACTTGCTAACGAATCTGACCAAAAAAGTAGTACAAAACTGTAAACGTTAACATGAAAAAAAAAGAACATAACCAACTCGGCTACGAAACAAACGGGATGAATCACATGATTAAAATAGTCATGCTCGTCAAACTCAAAATTTGCTAGCGACCTGTATCCCTTTAAATACAATTCAAACCAAATCCGATGAACAGTGAAGTCAGAAAAAACTACAATAAAGGGAACGGGAACTATTACATTCCAACACTTGAATTCTTATCAACTACTACTTTGCTAATGCATACTTTTAAAGTATATTCCATTTCCGCTCCAAGCCGGTACATATTCTCCCAATACATCCTGCGGCACTCATTGGGTAGCCACTAACTACAGAACATTAGAAAATGAATAAAAATGCGAAAATCAAGTTGGCATACAACAAAACAAAGTGTCATGTATAAATGCTTCCTACTTTATGATCTAATTCACGGCTGTCATCAAACAGAAAACGGGGAAAAGTAGGACCAGATAAAACTTAGTTCATGGGTCTATAAACACCGACTTGTAACATGACAAATTAAGGAGGAATATTGTAGAAGGAAGATTTGATGTCATGCGCTAGGCAAGGGTCAATTAGATTCAGGTAAGAAATTACACGAAATTAGTTCATATAGATTGCAGCCAGTTAAGTTTTGCCCAGACTAATTACAGGCAGGCTTTCCACTATTCCTTTCTGGCAATATGAAAACAAATTTAAGTAACCAACGGTATAGAGCAACCCATATTAAATTCAGGTAAAAAGATTTTAACATTTATTATCTGGGGCACAAACTCTAAACATCTAATTTTTCACTCTTTTTTTAGTTTGACCTCCTCGTATAGAAACTTGACTAACTATTAGTAAGTCAAACAATATCCATCGCTGTAATACGAGATAAAAATCATCAAAAGGCTACAAATTTCAGTAAACATTTTCAAGCTACCCAAAGTAAAAGGAGAAGAATATATAAATCACGCCCGGAACATCGTTTCCTATCCCTGCACGATATGCAAAAAGTTGGCAGAAAAGATAGCAAGACGGTATCTTACTTGAAATGTAATCGTCCACATAATCATTTGCAATCTTCCCATGGGACATTGTACCAACCTACAAGTGAATGAGATGTCAATTGTGTTATTACATTAGTTCTAGCCAGCTGCATCCAACATTCTAAAAGAATTTGTAGCCTAAATCATACCACAAAGACAAAATTTACGTCGTCACTGATGGGAGCCACATAGTCTTGGATGTCAACCAATTTTTCCGAACTCTTTGAGAAACCTGACAAAGGAAAAAGTTCTTCACGTCTATAATATGCGAACTAGTAAATTGAAAATACTAAATAATACGATAGCAATATTCACCTATTTTATGAGAGTTGGGAGGTAAATACTGTGTTACTGGATTCTTGATAACACGCATTAGTTTGTCCCGTTTCCCAACAGCGCTTATACTTAACTTTTGAAGCAGTTGCACTGACATAGATATAAAAGTTCAGTGAGATAATTGAAATTACTAAGCAAGGAAAAGAACTCTTAATAATAGTTATAATCTAAAGGAATAGGACTAGAAACTTACACATGACACCAGCGAAACGCTTAAATGTTCTGGGAATACGAACGTGTGGCTTAATTTCAAACAGAATACCTTTCTCAGTTCTCACATACAATGCTTTCATTCTCCCAGCTTTATTTAATGGGCTATCCAGGATTGCTAGTATAGCCTGGAAAATAATAAATTCTTCAATTAGTATACTTAACACAGCTAGAAAAATGATAAAAAAATTAGCATAAAGAACAGTACACATTTTAAAGAAATGAGGCACAGTGAACTTATGCAACATATCTTCCTCAATTGATGCGAAGTTATATTACCTGTTGAGCAATATCTGGGCGGTAGTCAGCGGGATTCTTGTTATTTCTTCTCAAAAAGTTGGAATGTTCATCCGAGTTTAACAGCTGGTAATTCTGTTCAAGTAGCGGAAGGCTTACATTAGGTAAAGAAACGGTCATGCAAAAAACATTGTAATTAGAGTAATTGCAATAATCTGAAGACAAAATAAGAATAAGAATCCAGAGGAGGAGACCTTTCCAACTTTAGCAACTTCTAAGGAAGCTTTCTCGAGAATGAAAATTGCCCCTGTTCGGCTCTTAATTTCACTTGGTTGAATAGGGAAACTAACTTCGTCTTGGGCTGGTGATGGCTCTATATCCTCTTCTACTATATCAGGAGTTTCCTCCTCTGCATCAGACTCCATTTCAACTTTATCATATTTCTCTTCAGTCTTCTTCCTTTTACGCCCTTTTGCAGAAAAAGACCGTGGCATCTCTGCTCAAGCTACATAATTTGCATAAGAAGTATGAAAGATTAACGTTAAGAAAACACTAACTTATTCATTTAATTGGCCGGGTAAGCAACATATTAGTCTATCCCGTCTCTATAAAAGAAAGTTCGAAAGTAAAGGCGAAATCAATGGGCAACCACTGGACTGCACAAATTAATTGTTGTTCAATAGCAAAAGTGCTGCAAAACTGAGAATCATTTTATCTAGATAGCAGTAATAGTACCTCCTTGGCTCTAACCTATAAAAAGTCTTAAAACTTACATATCTGCAACCAGATTCTCCAATAATCAGATAAAGATGACAAGTCGTGCGTATTTAGATAGTAGAAAATGTGGTGAATCGATTCTATATCTTATTATCTTAAGGCACTCGTATTGAATTTCTGTTAATTTTACTTAAGTGAGAACTGAAAGGGATTGTCACTGTACACTGGTCTCCGAATTGAGTACTTATTAAAATATATACGTTTTTGTCATATTAAAGTATCAGTGTATTACCCCATTAGTTATGTATTAGGCATATAGCAATCAACATTCCAAAAGATAACTTAGTACCAAAACACATTTCCATCTAAATAGAAATCATGATACCTTGAAGACCCTCGACATAGAAAAAGACTTAATAAACTTACATATTGTGTAACAAATTCTTTCGAGGCAACTCTAAATGGTGCTACCGGGAAATCAACCAAACAAAGACACAGTTTTTATACATATTCTATACCTATAGAATGGTCTTGACATCAAAATGACCTCGCCTTGAAAACAGGGAGGATTTCGCCTAGGAGACCAGAAAAACTCATGTATAACCACCATTGTTTTAAAAAGCACGCTTCATAGCAAAAAAGCTCGATTTTCAAAGCTGGAAAAAAACTTAAAAATCTCAATTTTCCGCTTTTTATGCTAGCGTAGCTTATTGCAATAATGATTTAGCTAAGATTTCGCTTTTTTGAACCACTGATAACTCTGATTCAATAAACGGAGGAAGCATAATTTTCCAAGTACCACAACATCAAAATACTAAATCATTTAGAAACCAGTCACTATACTTTACAGTCCAACACATAGTTAACGATTTAAACGTACATGGGTTTGCTTGATTACAATTCCCTAACAAATATATTGCTAAATTGAGGTTGAGAAATTAAATTCATTCAGCTTAGTATCTTCTAGCTTTTACAAGATAAAAAAACCGAATACTTAGATTTTAGCATATGCATCAGGAGCCTTATATCTCCAAATTCCCTTTTAACTTAGGGTTTCATCAACAAAAAAACCCTTGCATCACATTCCCTAGCGGTTCCTTAAATTTTAGGGTCTTCAAAATCTTCCTTGTATTAAAGGAACCATCACCATTCCCTTACAAATAAAATATTATATTTTAATGCATTTTAATGTATGTTATGCTTAGCTGTGTGCACGGTTTGGTCGGTTTTGAGTGAAACCAAAACCGAAAATTTAATCAGTTCGGTTAAAATTTCGGTTTTATTAAAGAAAAATAAAAATATATACTTTATTGAAAAATATTTAAATTAAAAAAACTTTACAAAAATAAAAATTTAAACTGAGAAAATTAAAAATAATATAATAAATCAATTTTGAGACAAAACATAATACAAAATATTCATATAATAAATAAATAACCACTATGACAAGCAAAAAATAACTGCATATATATATATATATATATATATATATATATATATATATTATGATAGCTTTGGTTTTCGGTTACAATATTTTTGGTAAGTTTTTTGGGGGGTTTCCACCACTAGACTTGTGCTAATATCAATCACATGGAAGTTCGAAATTATATAATTGGAGAATAAATTAATAGTATATAGTTATGATAAGTAAATTGGTAAGCTAGCTAGCAATATATATATATATATATATATATATATAGAGAGAGAGAGAGAGAGAGACCTTAAATGGAGGCTGCTGAGTGCTGGAATAGAGAGAGTTAGCCCTAAGCTTAGTACACCACGACTCGTATTTATTTTATTGGATACCAATTTTTGTTGATTATGAATAAGAAAATTATACCATTATTTTATGTGTTGTCATTTGCTTATGTTTTATTTCTCTAAGAAAATCGAACTTATACTTCTCCCAATATTGTTATTGGTTTTTCATTTACTTTTTGTTAATGAATGAGTTTTGATATTTTTTTTCTTCCTATTTTGATAGAATGTGATATATGGGATGTCACGCTGCTCATATATAGTATTTTTTTTTAATTTTAGTATAATATTTGTCTTACTCAAAAAAGAATGACAATAAATAAGCGCATGAGTAGGACTATTTTTTGTTGGATTTTATAGGGATTAAAAAGTTGAGGAAGGTTTTTTCATTCTTTATTATAAGTATCTAATTTTTTATACTTAATACCAAATAGATATATCAAAGTTTATTGACACAATAATCGATTTTAGGTTCAATGGTTTGTAGGAGAACCTTACCTTATCTGAACCATTCGATGGGTGCGATTTCTTTTCCGATAATTCGTATTACAATTTGTACTTAAATTCTTTATATATCCGCTTGTTCAATGCATACAAAAATACAAATTGAGGTATATTGCTACATATCATCAACTATAATTCAATTTAACGTCTTCAAAGATTTGGAAACATACTTATAAGTCGTTAATCCTTTCTATCAATACAACTTTATTTTTGGATGATGACTAAGAACATCCATCAAAATGTAATTTATTCATAATTTGAGGAGTTAACCTCTAAAACTTAACAACGTCTAAAATCATACACTATCTTATCATAATTCTATTAAAATGAAAAGTCAAATTTGTATATTTTGGCATTTAAAGAATTATTTACAAGTTATATTATCTTTCTAGTCTTACTAAAACCTCATATCTATTGATAATTATTTATTTTTAGTATAAAATTTTAATGATCATTTTTTCAAGGTAAAAAAATCACATAGGTTAAAGTTGGGTCCACGTAATATCGTTTTTTAGTGTAGGAGTATAACCGTTTTTAATATATCTATACAGATATACAGTGATAAAGTGAGACATTGATATGTGCTTAGTTTTAGAAGTTAACTCTCAAATTATGAATAAAACATCTTTTAGTGATATAGATGTGCATACTCTAACTCGCAATCAACTCAATGTTTTTTTAAAATGAGCACCATGGGTATGTTATGAATGAATGGTTATTTCACATACACTAAAAAATAACCAAACTCAATTTTAACTCATACATTTCTTATACCTAAAAAAAAAAGAAAAAAGTACTTATTAATAGAGATTATGTTTTAGGGAGATTAAAAAAGCATGCAACTTGTAAATACTTATCTCAAAAATAAAAAATATAATTTTCACTTTCCATATTAAGAAAATTACAATGTGATTGATGTGGGTGCTCTAATACAATGATGAATCCACACAGGGAAAGGGGGTGCAAGCGCACACACTTGGTTTAGTAGAAAAATATATTAAAAATTATTTAAATATTTATTTGTAAAAACAGTCGGTCAGTAGATATAATTAAATGCAAATTATAACAAACCCACTTACATAGTGCAGTGGAAAAGCATTTATTTACTTATCAAGTTGTCCGAGTTTTTTGCTGAAATGGTACAGTGAGCAACCCAAATTCCCAGAATGGGCTCTGTTTCTGTAATATTCTCAAAATGGTCTACTTTCGAAAAACGACCGATCGAAATGAATAAAACGACCGGTCGTTTTTATCATTAACTCTCTAGAACAATTTGGACCAAAAACGATCGGTCGTTCTGTACATTACGATCGGTCGTTTTTCAGACAAAAAACGATCGGTCGTTTTATCCTAGCGATCGGTCGTTTTTTGTGTTGTGCTCACTGGAAGAATTTCTACTTAAAACGATCGGTCGTTTTATAGTAGCGATCGGTCGTTTTTAAGGTTTGCTCACTGGAACATTTTCGTTCCACAACGACCGATCGAAACATAAAAACGACCGATCGTTTTTCTGTTTCACTGTGTTAAAACCTCTTCCAAAACCCTAATTTCATTCATTCCACAAAATATATCCATCATCTCTCTTCCAAAATCGCCTCCCTCTTTCCAAATCCATCAAAATTCCCCAATAAAACCTAATTTTCTATAAAAATATCACCCAATTTCTCCTATTATCCGTATAATCAATTATCGATTAATTTCGTTTCTTACAAACCCTATTTTCTTCAAAACCCATTTTCTTCAACAATGGTTCGTACGAAGAGAGCCTCACTCAACCTCGTTGATGAACATGAGGACGAGGTCGTGCCTCCACCACCTCGCCGTCCGGCTATTCCTCGTGCCCCACGCACCGGCTCCTCCACCGCTTCTCGCTCGGGCCCCGGCTCCTCTTCCGGCCCTCTTTCTCCTCTCTATCCACCCGAGATGGGTAAAAGAGATATATTGACCAACTTCACTCTAGATATGCCTTTATTCCGTGAACGATTTGCCGCTCTAATGATAGATTTAAGTTTTTACAAACTCGATACTATCCTCACTCTTAAAAAGACTTTTTACAAAGAAAATGTCTACGAATTTTATTATAACCTAGTTCTCGATAGGGATAATGATGACGCACTCCGCTTGGGTTCATCGTTTAACCGACAACCTTTCGTTTACGGTATAGACCGTCTACGAACTCTCTTACGCCTAGATAGCGACGGTTTCCATGAGTCTAGTGAGGAACTTTGTGACACTCTCGAGATCGATCACTTCAATGATCTAAAAGATGAAATTTTTCATCCCATTCATCAAAATCGCTCCAACAAAGCCCATGGCCTTCTATTCCGTAACAAACTAGCCTACCACATCCTTTCTCACATAGTCCTCCCTCATACCTCCAATTTCACGGATGTTACCAATGAGTACATCTTTCTTCTTGGGTGCATCCATCGCCGAGTCAAACTCGACTTTGCTACCCTCATCTTCCTTAAGATGGACTCGCTCAAAACGAAATCCAAAAATGGGTTACCTTACGGTGCCTTGATTTCGGCCATCCTAAAGGACCAAAATCTCGTTCCCGGTGGAACATTGTTCAAAAACAAGGACAAACATGTTTGGGACACTTCCTATCTTTCCCAAATGTCCATAAAATTCCATAATACCGACAAGTCCATAACTTGGTCCGGTAAGCGGGTATCCGGCCCCAACTATGCTCCTCTCACCCCCGAAGAGGAAGAATACGTCGGCCCTAAGCCAACACCACAAGCCGCTCGTGAGGATTTCTCCTCCGAGTCTCTTCCCCCCACCGATATTCCTACATCCTCTCGTCCCTCTCGACGACAAGGAAAAGCTCAAGTAGGATCTTCTCACCGTCCTCCGCGCAACGAACAATTCTACGACGATCTCTACATCGACCAATATCAAAATGCACGACTTCACTGACGCATGTTTCGTGCCATGAACACATGTCAAGAAGATTTGGACGAAATCGATAGGTTGAGCGCCGAGCAAAGGGCGAAATTCCACGGCTATTTTCCCGACCTTGCCGGGCCCCATGACAACAACGAAGACGAAGAGGATGATGCGACCTCCCACCGCGACTAGGCGGATATCATTTTATTCATTTTCATGTTTTTTTTTATGATGTCAAAGGGGGAGAAATACCTCTCTTTTTGTTTCATTGTATTTCTTTCCCGTTCTACGAACTTCGTTTGTTTTTGATGTAATAAGTAGCATGATTATATTATGAATTGTGTTTATGTTGCTTTTAAACATGCTTGTTATAATCTATGACGTTGTGAGAATGTGCTTCATAATATGCGTTTTTATCTTATGATATTGCATTTAGTGCGCTTAAATTGCTAGTTGATTGGGTTATTTATATGTCTTTCATTTGTGGCGATTGACCTTTTTTTAGGCAAAACTATGGCCGATTTTTCGCTTGCATATAGATCTTTCGTTATCCTTTATCGGTTTTGCTTTGTTATACTTCGTTTTAAATCTGTTATGACATTTACTTGCTTCTTTTCAAAGAAATCTTTTATCCAAGTAAAACGTTATCTACACATTTCGGTTATACTTCTTTAAGCAAAACGTTATCTACACATTTTGATGATAACAATATTTGTAAAACATGATAAAAGCTCGTTTTGCGTACTAATCATTTATCGAGTGTGTTAAAGGTTCTAAATAATAGAATGCATAATTACCAAGCCAATGGTTCAAGCGGAACCTCAATCGGATTTGAAACGCATTAGTTACGAGGTTTCGAAGTTTGTCGAGAAAACCGAAACATTCCCAGAAACACAAAAAACGACTGCTCACAGCTAAAAACGATCGATCATCTACAAAAACGAAATTCTTCCAGTAAGCACTTAGCAAAAACGATCGATCATAAAGCTAAAACGACCGATCGTTTTAGATGAGATTTCTTCCAGTGAGCCAAGATATAAAACGACCGATCGTTTTACAGAAACGACCGGTCGTCTGTGTAAAAACGATCGGTCGTTTTTCATAGCGATCGGTCGACTGTAACATTTAGACATAACAAAGAATTTTTTGCACTTCTCGACACTGATTTGGCAAGAAAAATATATAAAAATACTAAAATATATATAAAATCAATCAAATATATATATTTATGTTAATTGCACTTATTTATTTATGTTGTTCATTCTACTTTTTATGTTAATTGCACTTATTTATTTATGTTGTTCATTCTACTTTTTATGTTAATTGCACTTATTTATTTACTCTCATACTTAACAAACCAGTATATCTTCTCAAAAAACAGTATGAAAAAACACTGAGAATAAATATAGATATTTCATCTTAAAAAAGACAATTACAAGCGGAAAATTAAACTAGTACAAGATACATATTGGGACCTTGAAGCTACAGCTAAAATCATAATCGTCGACCACGTATTGGATACGGACACTTACGACAATCATGTCCTCGCCCTTGACAACTAGAACATCTCATAAGTGCTCGTCTCTCCGACTGATCCATACCATTATGAATACGAGTAGATCTTGGACGACCCCTTTCTCTTAAAAGAGTAACATCCGGAAGAAATAATCTATCGCATGAATCCCAATAGTCTTGATGCCGAAGAGGACAAAATTGCGCCGAGTACGTACCTTCATATGATTCAAGACTGTAATATTTTACTATGTAAGCTTCCCAATCAAGACGGTTTGCAGCGCATACAGAAAACACATGTGAACAAGTGATTCCATCACTCTCCCACTTACCGCAATCGCATTGCCAACGTGAAAAGTCGACAACTTGAGTATTGCCTCCCCTGGAATTTCTTGAACTTGTACACACGGAATAAACCCCTCTTTCATAATCGAAAGTAACATTGGTATGACCAATGTCCGACCTATGTTTCTCTAAAATTTTAAGGATATTGGGACCATATCTTGTGCCGCTGTTTCTCATCCCGATTACTATCTTTTTCCGCTCGCAAAAATAGTGTACCAACTTATAGAAAATAAGCTGCACAGCAGCAGTGATTGGTAAATTACGAGCAGCTTTTAAAACATTATTGAAAATTTCAGCCATGTTTGTGGTTATGTTACCATGTCGCCTCCCTTTATCATGAAAATATGACCATTTTTCCGCAGGCTCTTTTATCAACCATTGATATGCTTGAGGATTCATGACTTTTATTGCTTCCATGATTCTTTTCAATTTTCTTTCTTGTAATTCCCAAATGGCGTTCTCCGCTAACTTGTGTAAGTCAGGATCTCCTTTGAAAGCTTTCTTAAAATTATCCAAAAAATGATTTGAACAATATCGATGAACAAAACCTTGACCACGCCAAACTCCTCTCACTGCACTTAGAATACCAGCATGTCTATCCGAAATTAGACAAATATTCACTCGCTCTTTAATCACATGTCGCATAATGTTAGAAAGAAAATAGCTCCACGAAATTGTACTCTCCTCAGCAACAAATGCACAACCAATGGGAAAAACATGATTATCTGCATCCGATGCCATGGCCAACAAAATCTTACCTTTATACTTCCCATATAAGTGAGTAGCATCAATAGCGATAACTGGCCTACAATACTGAAATGCATCAATAACGGCCTTAAATGTGAAGAAAAATCTGTTCAATACCTCACCCACTGGATTTCCTACCACATCGTAAACTGGCGTGGTCTCATAAGAAGCAACGGTACCGTTATTATACTTTTGAAGCGCTTTCATAAATTTAGGTAAAACCTTATACGAGTCTTCCCAATTACCAAATATCTCTGCGATTGCTTTTTGTTTACCTAAATAAGCTTTTTGTATGAAACTGACATTTCAAAGCGGGCATTCACAATCTCTTTAACTAATGAAATCTTAATCATAGGATTAGTTGTGATGGCATTTCGAATGGTTTGGGCAACAAGATTGGAATCTAACTGTGGATGATCAGTTGTAAGCTCGGCATGAATGCATGTATGAGGACCGTTGTACACCGACACTTTAAAAAATCCATGTTTCTTTCTTATTGAAGCTCGTAGTTTCCATTTGCATTGTTGAGTTTCGGCCAGTTTACAACGAATTTCCCAAAATTTTGCCTTCGAACTTTTAGTGCAAAAATGGATGTTACGTTTTATTGACCAAAGTTTTATTCCCTTTTTCAACATTTCTTTATCCCTAAATAAAAGACCAATAAAAGGATCATTAACTTGAGGATCCCAAAATCCAGGATACATCATATAATTTCGTCTCTGGTTACTATAATTTTCTTGAGTGTCGAACGGTTCATTAAACAAACTTGACATTGGTTGATGCATAGGAATTTCATCGGCAATAGTATTATTCTGCAATTGTGACCCACTTGATTGATCGTTTTCATCCTCATCCATATACAAGCCCATTTCAGATGATAATTCTTCGTACTCAACTTCTTGTACATTTTCTTCGTCATCGTCAGACTCGTTTTCGCTAATATTGACGTCCGGATCTTCATCCTCTGGTTCATCCCCAAGTTCTATCGAACAACCAATATTATCTGCCAATCGACACACTGCATCCAAATGTGTCAAATCTGGTTCGTTGTTCTCAGAATATACCTCTGGCATTGGCTCTTGTCGAATGGGTGTTCTACTTGATGTACCGATTTCATTAGTAGAAAGAATATTATAATACAACCCGTAATCTTGATCAGAAGAGTAAACTTGCTCAATTTCAACATATAACTCTATAAACGTTCTTCCATTTTCATCTATTAACTCAAGCATGGTTTCCAACGAATCATTATCATCAACAGCCAATCCCATATATTTAAACTCAGTAAGTGTAGTCAGATATGGATAACGACATGTTAAACTCAAACGATTTGAAGTCGATGATACATCAAGTACCTTAAACAATTTTTCCAAAAATTGGTCGTATGTCGTGTTTCTACATACCTTAAAAAAAATTTATAAGAAATATCATAAGATAACCCCTCGCTAATAGTTTCCATTATCGTACCTCCCCAATAACACATAATTGTAGGATTTTTCATTTCGATAACCACACGGTAAAACTATCAATTTTACTCAAATAATACTCCAACAACACAAAATATTGAGCTTTTACCTGTTTTGGAAGAGATCTGAGATTTGCCCTAAAATGATCTAAGAGCTCTGTTTTTTTATTTTCACAGTGCTCTGGAAAATGAGATGAGTGGTCTGGGAAATGAGATGAGTTTTTTTAAATAGGAAGTAATTCAGACCAAAAACGACCGATCGAAATGTACACAACGACCGATCGTTTTTGGTCTGAAAAACGACCGATCGACTTGGACAAAAAGACCAAGACCGATCGTTTTTGGTCCAAAAACTCCCAGAGAGTTCATGATAAAAACGACCGGTCGTTTTTATCATTTCGATCGGTCGTTTTTCGAAAGTAGACCATTTTGGGAATATTACAGAAACAGAGCTCATTCTGGGATTAAACTGGACCCACTGTGCCATTTTGGCAAAAAACTCAAGTTGTCCTAAGTTCAAATTTTATGCCACACTCAATTAATTTATGTTTTAATTATTATCAGTTTCTCCTAAATCTTATTATTTATACACTTAACTTGCTAGATTTCATTGTAACATTTTTAAATTTTATTTTGACTTTAGTTTTTTTCTCTTTAAAAAGTTAACATAATATGCTTTTAATATAAAATAATAAGCATGATTACTTTGTTTTACAAAATAAAAGTTGCTACATTATAAAATTATTTATTACAACAACATAATTATTAAGACGTGATTGACCTAATATATCTAATTGCTTAATAAGTTTTCTCATAGTTCAATAATATACTTTATTTGAAAAATTAAGACACAAGTATTTAGAATTTTATAAACTAATATATTTTTATTGATGTTTGGTGGATTTACTCATGAGTATTGATATAAAATTAAAAAAAAAAAATATATTACATATTTATATACATCGATACCTGTTGATAAAAAAAATAGATACCATTTACCCCTTACTCAAAATGCTTTGTAACTGTAAAATTGTATGAATAGACTTAAAGACAAGTAAATATTACAGAAATCAATTTTTTTTTAAAAACTATTACTATTTACTTAAAATATGAGATTATAAGTGTAAATTTGATATAATTTAACTACGAAAAAATATATTTCAAATAATGAAAATAAGAAAATTGATAAAAATAAATAAATATAAACACTTATTTTGAGACGTAAAAATATATAAATAAACAATTATGTTGACAGAAAAAAAAAATTAATAAAGAAGAAGCTAATTACATCTAAAAAAAAAACAGTAACACTAATAAAAAAATAAAGAAGTAAAAGACAAATCCCCAACGGTCGATAGTCATAAAAGCCCTTTTCTTCTCCAACGGTTCTCTCTTTTTATCTCCATTGACAATATTGTTTCTTATACAACAAATTCCAGCTGCATATTTATTTAGCTTTATACACACACTCAGCTACTACTGTTCTCCCCTCTTCTCTCTCTCTCTCTCTCTCTCTCTCTCTATATATATATATATATATATATATATAACAATATATAAAAATGGAGCCGGCGAAGATCGATTGGAAGACAATAGAGTCGAAGTTTGTGGTGGATGATTTGTATGAAGACATTAAAGCTCCTAAATGGGTTGATTTCTCCGCTCCTTCTCCGCATATATCTCTCGTTGATGACGACGCTTGGTTCTGCAAACCAGGTATGCTACTTTTAACCATTTTTATATTATAGCCAAATTTATGTACTCTCTCCGTTCCTAAATAACTGTCGTACTTTGAAAACCGTGATATTTAAGTATTTGTAACAAGTTCGCTTAATACTTATCAAAAAAGCATCAAAAAATCAGAATTATCAAACATAGTCTATTTTTTACTTCAGATGTGAGGTTTTAAGTATAAATTTGATATGTTTTAACCATCAGAAAGAAGAAATTTTACTAAAAAAAATGAAAGTTGACACTTATTTCGGGGCGTTTCCAATAGAAAGCATGACACTTTATTTAGGTAGGAGGGAGTATGTATCTATTTATTTATAGGATGAATGGAATATTGGAGTATTTGTTTAGGTTTTTAGGTTTGGGATTTAATCAAATAGTTGGTGTGCAAATTGCAGATTGTAATCACCCCAAATCAGTTGAAGATTTGATTAATCTTAAATTGGATCCCAAGGTCTCTCTCCCTCTCCCTCTATACCTTTTTCCAGTTTTGCTATATTTTTTTTCATGTGATTTTTGGTATATTAGTTTAAAAAATCACAGATTACTTACAAAACCAACATTTTGCGTTGTACACGATATTGGAACCGTAGTAGTAAGCTAAAAGGGACTATAGCAACCCCATAATAGGAAAGATGATATTTTTATCATGTAATGTTGAAAAAAATTATCGATTTTTAGCCTTTTATCACCCATAATAATAAATAATAAAAAAACAACTTCAGTTCTGACACTGTGTATTCCTTAATCAATTATCATTTGACATACTTGAGCTGTGGATATTCATGTCCATGTTATTTGGTACTATTTGGATAGTTATATATGGTTACTCCTATATATAGAATACACGAGGCATGTGTCTGTTTATAAGGCCTTGTTTGATTGCGGTATTATCACTTCCAGGATCAAAAAGTCTGAATTGGGCTAATTTTTGAACGCGTTTTGAAAAGAATGTCATATTAACAACATTCAGGACCGGATTGGGCTATTTTTTGGAAACTTTTTGTATTCCCAAACAGTTGTCGTATGTATCTTATAGGCCTTAGGGGTACCTTGTTCATATCCGTGTTAATAAAGAAATCCACAAGTTTTTTTTTATATTGAAGGTTCTTGATCTTAACCTTTATTTGTGCTTGGGAAACTTACTTCCAGTACTTTGCGTGTCTTAATTACTGTTCTCTTGTTACTGTTTTGATTTCACAAACCTTTAGAAGGAAAAAAAAGCACTATCGCGACTTAGTTCCCGAAGAAGAAAATATACAACCTATATCCCATAATTTGAAACTGAGGCTGCTTGAAATATATATAACTTTTTTTGTAAGTTTAGAACGAGTATATTCAACTCTTGTAAATTCACATTCTAATATCTATCAATACCACTTTCATTTCTCCACTGCATACTTACGTACTTCTGATTCAGATTTTACCTCTTCCGAATGTAAGACTATCCACCAAAATTGCGTTAGAGAACCAATACAAACAAGTACACCTTATTGTTTCTTTTAGTTATTATTCGAGCTTTCTGAACAGAAACATTTAACGGTAAGATTAATTTGGCCAGGTTAATTAATCTCCTTTTTTTTTTATAGGTTGAGAGATCAGCAGGTGTATCGAAGACTCATACTATGTGTGATCAGAATAGAAGGTAACAATCTTCTCTTAAAGCAGTTTGCTTTTGGTTGCAAATTTTATTTACATGTTTATCATTCTTAATTTGTTTACTCTTTTTATTCTTACTCAGAGAACCTAGTTTGAAGAGAAGGCCTGGACTTGCTCGACCCTTGTTGTTATCAAAGAAAGGCACAAAGAGCGATAAGTTTGCTGTCGATGATGGGGAAAATGTGAACCCGAACTTGCATCCAACTATAAGTCGCCAATACAACAGCATGAAATTAGTGATTGAATCAAGCACAGAGAAGAAAAAGAAAAATACCAACACCAAGATGAAGGAAATTAGCAAGGGACCAGAACAAAAACAGCTTAAATCTACCCTATCAGCCCGTAATTTATTTGGTGGACGAGATATTGTGAGCCAAATAACTGAGTTTTGTAGTGAGTTGAAGAGGTTGGCAACGAGGGGGAAAGAGAGAGACACGTTACATGAAAGGACGGAGGAAGGGATACGTGGGGTGGTGTTAGACAGTAGCAACGTGATGTTAAAGGAGGACGAGTTTAAAATGTGAGTTTCTCCTTCTATTTCTCTTATTCTGCTGTGTTGTTTCAATGTGTGTAAGTAATACTTTTGTCCGTGAAAAATAGACAGTGTATAACCGACTTGCCGCTTAATTATCAAGGACAAAATGTGGCTTGCCATCCTCTGTTTGTTTAATTAAGAGCCTCATGTTGACATGCGATAAGACTCATTATTTTCTATTGATAGGCTAATCATTGTCATACACCGGTTAAGTATATTCAATACTGCTGAGTACCTTACCTTTTTGGAATATAAATGGAGGTTGGAAGTTTTGCAATAATTTTTGCTTAAATGCTCTATTCATTTTTCTTTTTACTTGTGATTGAAAAGGAAAATATGAAGTATAAACACTTATATTGACATAGAAAGCAACAAAAAGATGATGTATAACTGACTTGCCTGCGTAATCATCAAGAACAAATTGTGGCTTACCATCCTCTGTTTCTTTGATTATGAGACCTATGTTGATATGCGATGAGACTCATTATTTTCTATTGATAGGTTTGCCATGCCGGTTAAGTATACTCAATATTGCTGAGTAACCTTACCTTTTTGAAATATAATTGGAGGTTGAAAGTTTTGCAATAATTTTTGCTTAAATGTTCTTTTCATTTTTCTCTTTGTACTTGTAATTGAAAAGGATAATATGAAGTAGAAACACTTACATTGACATATAACGCAATAAAAAGTTGGAATTTTGGGGGAAATTGTCAATCTGAAGTAGTATTTTAGACAATAGTTGATGGACCTTAGTTCATTTATACGATTTAGTAGCTGTATGTCCAATTCTTGTTTTGACAGGAAAGCTGAAGATACAGAAAACTCACCCCTGAATCCTTCTTCTGTGAATTTGAGCGACAAGAAGAAAAGGAAGAACAAAGAAGCCGCTGCTCCAATACTGACTTGTCCACCATCTCCTCAATGTTTTTCTGCAGGTCGCAGCCCCACTGCCACCCGTATACCTCCTCTCAGACCAGCTTCCAAATCACGGCTTCAGGTATATACAAAATAACATATATGTATATTGTGGTTTATGCATCCGGTTTCAATTACATGACATCCATTTAGTGTATATATATACTGTGTGTGGTGAGTCTGCGTGTGTATATGGTGTATGCATATTGTGGGTTTATGCATCCCATTTCAACTATAGGACATCCCTCTCTCTGTTACTAATCTTCTTAGTTTGTCAACTAGTCGGTCTTATAAGATTGATTACCTATCAATTTAAAGACCCTAGGGCATGTTAAAAAGGCAACTTATTTATGCACCAAGAAGCCAAGTAAGTTATAGATCATGATGTTGCTTTTTTCATTATGTACTTGAGCTAATGGAGGACTATTATATAACCATGGTCTAAAATCTGAAATCCTGTTCAATCCCCTAAACCCGAACACCGCATAATTTCTTTCCGCGAAATGATCAACTGCTAGAACCAAATTTCATTAAAAAAAAGGAAGAACGACTAAAGTCAGAATTTTTTTCTCAGTCCCCTAAATTCGAACACATTGGGGAAATGATCAATTGCTTGAACCAAGTTTGATTGATTTACCAGATTCACTACTCAAACCAAAACCAAAACCAAAACCAAATAAAGGGTAGCTAAACACAAGTTACACAACTGATCTTATGAGTTGTTCGTTTTTTGTTCTGGAACTTTACCTATCTTATTTTGATAATCTGATTGTGTTGATCAGGTGAGAGGAATCCTTCAAGAGTTGGATCTTCAAAAGAATAAGGAGTCTAACAAAGAGAACCACAACTATGCAACTATCAATGACCAAGGAAGAACAGACGAAAGACCAGCTTCCCCAATTATTCTTCAGCACGAAGCTCCACCAATATTGGATGTTTTCTGGTTTTTAAAACCCTGCACTCGTCTTTCTACTTAAATTATAATTCTATTTCATAGCAAGCAAAAGACAACTCAAAGTTGCATTCTTTATTCATTCATTCATTCATTTATCATCACCCCTATAAGAGATCAGTATAGTTTTTGTTGTCATATTTTACATCATATAGTATTTTCTGATTCGTTTCCGGTTGGGAAAGGCACATTTTGTAATATCCATTAAATTGTTAATTATGTTAGTAATTAAAACTAATTGGGAATAAAATCTGGGGTACTTTTTTGGTTCTTCATTAATTGTTATTTTTGTGTTCAAGTTTCTGCTGTGTTCAAGTTTTTGTGTCCACAGTCCTGAATGTAACAAAAGCTTTATCTCTATATGATCTATTTTTATAACTTTGAGGACATGATGGTCTTGAGAAAACATTAAGGTAGATATTTTATTGATCTACTTTTATGACTTGAGGAAATGTTGGTTTTGTATTGTATTTTACTAGTATGGAGGTGGAAAGATGTAGGATCAGTTGATTAAAATCTTTTGAGATAAAAGAATACTTGCATGAGATATAAGGCCTCTTCTATTGCTCCTAATATTGCAGAGGAGATTGAGATACGAGTACTTGTATATCGGTTCTGTAAACAGTTTTAATTTACTTTTATTATCTGGGGCATATTGTCATGATCTGGTAACAAACTGGTAAATAATTAAATGGTCCGTCCCAAATTGTTGGGCTATACGAAACTACGTGTAATTTTGACCGACAAATAACTCATATCTAAGTTGTCGAATTCAAAATTTTCAAAAGTTAATCGCATGGTTCAAATGTTAAACTATATAAACAAATTTTAAAAATTTACATTTCAACAATTTAAACACGAGATATTTGCCGGTTAAAGTTGCACGTAAATACATAGAGCCCCAATATTTTAAGCCGGGTGTAATTGTCTAGGAAAAACACAAAGAATAGTACTACTACGTACTACGTGCTATCTTTAGCAGTACGAGTGTATATGTTTTTTTACTGCCATTTGGGTAGATGCTCTAACATGTATTATTAAAAGGTTACTAATCCATGACCCAAAAAATGGTTGTTTAAATAGATGCTTTGCTTAAGGTATTTTTAAATCTCTAACATAATTATCCTGTAATAATATATTGTTACATACTAGGCTTAGACAAGAGTGTGCCCGCACGTGACTTCGTACTCTAGTCCGTAAACAACTAGAGCAGAACTCGGCTCTTTCTGTGGATGCCTGCGCATGACACGGCGTTTTCTTAATTAATTGAATTATTGTTGACTAATAGTAGTAGTATTTAGTAATTTCTTAATCCGAGTTTAGTGATGGTACTGATAGTCACATTTACTTGTTATATACTCCGTTAATAAAGAAGAGCATATATGTTTTACTCATTTATTTTACAGTTTTACTCTAGCTATATTACCACTAAAAATATATAGAGTAGTCTTGAACAATTAAAATAGTTCATTTACTACTGATAAAAGTCGTTCCCAATTAGGTTGTTGTATGTTGGAAGAAGGTTTAACTCAAATCAGATGCATGTAATTAGGACCTCGTTTGGTTGCGGGATAAGAGTGGTATTCGAAATCGCGGGATTACCTATCGGGATAGGAGTGGTATTCTAGAGGATGAAAAGTCAGGGTAACTTTTGAAAGATATTTTACAGATTGCAAGAATTATTTTCCATCAAAAACATCGACTAAATAGACAGGTGAGAGTTTAAACAAACTAATTACTTTTGCAGTGTTTAGCATTAATTCTATCTAGCTATTACCGCAAGTTATTGATTAGACTTTTATTCATATAGGAATATTTCGTACGTCAGTTTAGATGATTTATACAACTAATTATTTTGCATGATATTTAATTGTTAAATAAAATTAAATTTTTTTAAAAAGCATTAGCGAGAAAGTCCACTTGGATAAAGTTTCTCAATCCCTTTCAGACACAGTAAATAAGCCTAAGAATGGCTAATAATTTTATCTGTTTGATAATCCCGTCATTTTCATATGATCATCACTTTCACAAATGATATTATTTATCGGTTAAGCTCAGTTACTTATTCATGCTTTTGTTTTCTTTACATCAAATGGAAAATAAAACTATTTAAATCGACACATATTCTTAAAAACAAAAAAAGGAAATGTACAAGAATTATAAATCTATAGTAACCTTGATCCAGGTACATGAAAAATAGTTAATTCGCATTACTGGCTTTCAAATCTCCCTTGTAAAAGTAACCCCCACAAGAGTTTAAGAGCATGAAACAAAAATAACGAAATACAACGCTATTTTACAAGAAAGATTAGACCGTCTGAATACGTTGATATTGAAGAACCAGACACAATTTTTTTAAAAATCTTATTAAAGATGATAAAAAAGTATTAAACCCGCCTTTATAAGACTCAAAATCGAACTATGTATATGTTAGTTGAGACTTTGTGTACCGACTCAATAGGGTGGTCTTGTTAGATTTGTATACTAATTACAAAAAATTGTAAAATTGGTGTACAAAATCCGAAAGATAACTAATTCGGGTGTACTACAAGAATTCAGAAGTACAAATTGTGTATAATATTGGTGTACTAATTATAAAATTATTCTTGCACGTCATGATCACTGATTCACTATAAATATTGCATAATGCATATTGTTCTTCTTTATAAATCCATAATACAACAAGTACGAACCTTAGCCACAAAAGTATGCTAGCTCTATCCTCTCGTTTTGTCTGGCCCTTTGAGAATCTCATGAGCCACGACCAAAATGGAATCAATATTAGAGAAACAGAAACTTATTCCGACCAATCTTTTTTACAGTCTGCTCTTATACTTGATGAATTTATTACGAAGACGAGTGAAGTCGATGGTGTTGATACAAAAATGGTTAGGAAGCTTAACCATAATGCTAGTGAACGGGATCGTCGCAAGAAGATCAATAGCTTGTACTGTTCTCTTAATTCGCTCCTTCCAATGACAGATTGCAATCAAAAGGTAAGAAAAAGAAGATTGGTTGAATAATAATGAGACCAGACATGGAAACTTTAACCTTCAAAGACTTTGATAGCTATTTATAGGCATCAAAAAGCAATAGAACGATAGATGTTATTCAAGAATATCAAGAACATTTCATAAAAAAAGGTCTAGCTAGTTTCTCAAACCGGCTCATATATAACAGCATACTCCATATCTCTTATCATGTCTAGATGTTCCTGTAGTCCTTGTCGGGGTTAGATTGTATGCAAAGATTTTGCAGCTTTTAATAAAAAGAATTTTTTTATAAAATCTGGGATTAATACTAGCTATTTCATGCATTGCCTTCAAATCTATGCCATGCTTAGTCAAATAGCCTGACTTAATTTCCGTCAATATTAGTAGGAAAACCAATTCCAATTGTGATTAAAGACTGAAGTTGCTGTAATATTATAGGCAAGGAAAGGGTATAGTTTGCATGAAATAATTATAATATGGTAAAAAAGGAGCAAAAAGACCACAAAGCTAAGCGATTTGCAAGAATTTATGTCACTGATGATCTATATCTTGTGTCGGAGGCAAAATATATAGTGGCTTTGTAGCAAAAGTAACTTAAAAAATAAGGGAATAGTACAAGTTCTTCAATACTTGAATTTAAGAACTACTGGTGGCAACTTTTGTAAATGTAAATGACAAAAAAATTGGCGAAGAGTATTTTTTTTTACCAATATCAATGGCAAGGCCATGTAAATTGTAAATGTATGACGGGCCTCAGAGATAGAGGCTATTAGTCGAATGCCACACTAACGTCGATCATGACTTTTTATCAGATGATAATCATATATATCTGGATACTTGATTATATTGGGGGTTTTAGCTTTTATTATTTCATTTTTATACTACCTAGATCATATTGCCTTACTCTATATTTGAATTTGCTATGACAGAAAAAATTAAGCATTCCCTCCACAATTGCACGTGTAGTAAAATACATACCCGAGCTACGACTTGAACTGGAAAATCTGGATCAAAAGAAGGAAGCTCTGAAATCTAGAAAGAGGGAAAACTCGGAAAATGGTCAAGCAAATAAAAAGCAAAGAAGATGCGGAAAAGATGAGAGCTCGTTAGGTATTGTTTGTGTTAGTAAACTTGGAGATGAAGAAGTTATAATCCAACTATGCACAGAAAAGCACAATATTAGAGTATCAGATATTTTGATGTCTCTAGAAGACGAAACGCTACACCTATTAACCATCTCATCTTTTGAGTCGTCTGGAGAAAGAGTTATCTACAGCCTGCATCTTCGGGTATTCGTTCATTCTATTCCTCATTTGAAAAAAATATATATTAATTTTATTTAATTGTATATATATTTATCTTCCTCTTTAATTGAGACAAATTTTGATTATACGTGTTCAAGGTGGAAAACTAATTTCAAGTGTAATATGCTACTCAAAATTTGTCACAATTAAATAGGAAGATAAATGTACAATTAAATAAAATTAATGTATATTAGACTTTTTTCCAGCTATAAAATATTAGATTTTTTTTTGTAGCTGCATTTATTAAAATTATTCAGTGTTGTCCCCATGTACTTAAATTTTTTGAGGTCTAAGGTTGTGAATCTAAAAAATTAATTATTTGTTTAAAATAACCATCTTATTATGAGACAGTTTTACTAATCGTGTGTATTACACATTGACAGGTGCAAGGAACTCAAAGCTTGAATACGGAAATGTTAAGAACAAAGATATTATCATAGAGTGGAACGTCATTCATAAATATGTTAATTAGGAGCTCGATAGCCTTGTATTGTACATAGCTTATAAAATTTCGAAGTCGATCACATAGGAAATTAAATACGTACTACTATTACTATATTGTTGATGAATAAACAATGGAGAAATGTTGTTAGCTAGATACTCCAGTCTCCAGTTTTCTAGACTTTTTTATCCATGTACATTCATATTTCCAATATCATGGTTAATGACTTAAAGTCTATATTAATAATAGACTATGTAATTTATTAAGAATCAAATTAATGTGATATATATAACAATTACGTTCTCGTCTAAATTTTTTGAATTTTATTGTGATAAGATTAGTTGGATATTTTTGAGAAGGCTAGAGTACGAAATAAGTAGTCATAGACTATTTCGTGCTTAAATTAAATCTTAAACAAGATTTGAGAATCCGAGTTTTTAAAAATTAAATACGTTTTTATGTACTAATAAATAATTCTTCGCACGGCAAAATATAAGTCTTACACTAAATTCTGCAAATACTCGCCACAAAGATGAAGAAAATTAAGCCTTACTGCTCATTATCAATTATAAAAGAGATATAACAAAGTCCTAATGCATATATAAACCTAGGAACCACTTGCACTATCAGGCAACGTCTAATTATACCCATACGATCATTAGCAACTCATAATAACTACTTAATTACAACTATCACACCTAAGCAACAAACCTAAAAAAGTAAAAACATAGAAATAAAATAGCTTAACGTGATTCACCCACCGGTATCACTTGGTTAATTCGTACCTGCGTGTGTAATAAAACGAGTCTAATTAACGAGCCGAACAAACTATTTCTCACACTCGGTTGATTTACTATCAATAAACAAACAACAGTTGATAGAAACGTATTGCGAAAGTAAAATCATTGTTGAGAAAAATAATAATTTTCATATTATGGTTTTGTATATATGTGATCCTGAATTCTTGGGATAAATGTATATTTTGATAATGGGATAAATGTATATTTTGATAATGATGATAAAAATATACATTTATCATCATTTGGGTTTACTCACAAATTTATATATAAAAAATATAATGATGATAACATTTGGGATAAATGTATATTCTTAGGATCCAAAAAGGCTATTAAATGTATATATATATATACATGTGAGTTTTAGTATAAAGCTTTCGCGGCAAAGCATTTTCTTAGTACATAATTTTGGGCCGCACTGCAAACTTATACACGATTTTGGGGTAATTCAAGAAACTTTTGAATGCTATTAATTTTTTTTGCAAAGTTCAATATTTATTTTACCAAAATACGAAATTCATTAGTATTTATATTAGCATCAAAATTGTATAGTCTTAACTCATACCAGCTGCTATATATGAAATATTTTGAGTTAAAAATCTCTTTATCACATTTTATTGTTGAACTTGTCCAGTAAAGTTAATGGTCATTTTGGAAGCATCTGTAATGTTAAAGAGGTGTTCTCAATACACTGCATAATTTCTTAATAAACGCGCAGACCGTAGATATAATCTACGGTCTGTGTAATTTTTTTCAAAATTACACAGTCAGTCCCTGCCTTTTAAAATTACACAGTCAGTCCCTGCGCGAAATTACACAGTCAGTCCCTGGAAAAAACAGAAACTTTCGTTTTTTTTTTAAAAAATAAAATTTTATTCTACACTCTCTCTCTTTCTCTCAAAAACCCCCAATTTTCAACCCCAAAAATCACCCAAATCAATCAACCACATTAACTATCAAATTTATTAACAAAAAACCCCAAATCATCAATCAAACTTATCCATAATTCAAGGGTATATCTTTTATTCTCTAATTTATTATGTATTTTGTGTAATTTAAATTTGTAAAATAGGAAAAAATATATAAAATATGCAAATCCATAATTCACTTAGCTATATATCATTGTTTGTTGTTTGTTTATATTAATTATAGAAATTTTATTAATTGTTGATATTTGGCCCATTTTTGCATGTTTTTTTATTTTTTGTAATTTTAATTTGTAAAATAGGAAAAAATATATAAAATATGCAAAACCATAATTCACTTAGCTATATATAATTGTTTGTTGTTTGTTTATATTAATTATAGAAATTTTATTAATTGTTGATATTTGGCCCATTTTTGCATGTTTTTTTATTTTTTTTGGTTAATTTGAATTGTTTATGAAAAAATGTGTGTTTGGTTATGATTAAAAAATTGAGTTATTATTATTTGGTTTATGATTAAATGTGTTTGGTTATGATTAAATGTGTTTGGTTATGATTAAAAAATTGAATTATTATTGTTTGGTTTATGAAAAAATGTGTGTTTGGTTATGATTAAAAAATTAAATTATTATAGTTTGGTTTATGAAAAAATGTGTGTTTGGTTATGATTAAAAAATTGAATTATTATTGTTTGGTTTATGAAAAAATGTGTGTTTGGTTATGATTAAAAAATTGAATTATTATTGTTTGGTTTATGAAAAAATGTGTGTTTGGTTATGATTAAAAAATTGAATTATTATTGTTTGGTTTATGAAAAAATGTGTGTTTGGTTATGATTAAAAAATTGAATTATTATTGTTTGGTTTATGAAAAAATGTGTGTTTGGTTATGATTAAATGTGTGAATTATTATTGTTTGGTTTATGAAAAAATGTGTGTTTGGTTATGATTAAAAAATTAAATTATTATTGTTTGGTTTATGAAAAAATGTGTGTTTGGTTATGATTAAAAAATTGAATTATTATTGTTTGGTTTATGAAAAAATGTGTGTTTGGTTATGATTAAAAAATTGAATTATTATTGTTTGGTTTATGAAAAAATGTGTGTTTGGTTATGATTAAAAAATTGAATTATTATTGTTTGGTTTATGAAAAAATGTGTGTTTGGTTATGATTAAAAAATTGAATTATTATTGTTTGGTTTATGAAAAAATGTGTGTTTGGTTATGATTAAATGTGTGAATTATTATTGTTTGGTTTATGAAAAAATGTGTGTTTGGTTATGATTAATTGGTTATAATTGAGTTATCATTGTTTGGTTATCATTTATTGGTTATAATTGAGTTATCATTGTTTGGTTATCATTAATTTGTTATGATTGAGTTATCATTGTTTGGTTATCATTAATTGGTTATCATTGAGTTATCATTGTTTGGTTATGATTAATTGGTTATAATTGAGTTATCATTGTTTGGTTATCATTAATTTGTTATGATTGAGTTATCATTGTTTGGTTATCATTAATTGGTTATGTTATCATTTTTTTGGTTATCATTAATTGAGTTATATTTGGTTATCATAGTTAGGATGACAGACCCAGGTCCACAGATTAAAGGGAGGTTGGGTATTTTACGACAGACTGGTCACATTTCTAGTCAGACTTGGGATGCTGGCAGAGAAGCGGGTAGAGGAGATGCCAATAAGATTAGGGTTTATAATTATAGTTGGCAGATACCGACGCCTGAAAGGGTAGTTCAAAATATCATTAGGGCTGGTTTTTACGGTATTTACAGTATAGGTAATTATACCGTAGACCGAGGGTTGATTACAGCCTTAGTTGATAGGTGGCGTGATGAGTCGCACACGTTCCATTTTGTCGGGGGAGAGTTGGGGATATCTTTACAGGATGTAGAGATTATGCTCGGTCTGAGGGTGGATGGTCTTGCTGTGACCCGGTCGGAGCGGAATGACACGAAGGCGAGCAGGTTGGCTATGATGGAGAGTTTGTTGGGTGTTAGGCCGGCTGACAATCAAGTCGATCTAAACTGTCTGACAGTTAGACTTGATTGGATGTTACAGACCTTCGGTCAATTACCCCCCAACCCTAGTGAGGAGCGTTTACTATATCAGTCTAGGGCTGCCATGCTATTATTACTGGCTGCACATGTATTTTCGGATAAGAGCAGTGATCAGATTCCACTCTGGCCTCTGCCATTTCTGGAGGATTTTGACACATGTGCTGAGTATAGTTGGGGATCAGCTCTTCTGGCCTGGTTAGAGGCTAATCTATGCAGGGTGGTACGTTGTAAGACAACCGGAGTAAGCGGGGCGGTGATGTTTCTGGATATGTGGGCGATTACCAGACTACTGCCGGTTAGACCGTGTGAAGAGCTGCCGGAAGATGTCGAGCCACCGGAGGGCTGGCCTAGGTTCCCCCTCGGTTACAGGTATGATATTTATTTAGTTTTTGAATTGGATTTGCTTTTTTATATTATTGTGTCATCTATCATTTACTTAGCTGCCGGTTATATTTATTGTTTATCGGTTTTTGTTTGTATATTATAGATGGAAGATGTGGCGGCAAACTAACCTTACGCCATATGTCTACGGACATAATGTGGTCCACATACGTGACCAGTTTGACAATATGTCGCCTGAACAGGTAAATTTTAATTTTCGTATTACATGTAACTTACGTATTATATGTTGTATATGTTTGCATTGGTCTTATCTTCGCAGAATTTATTACTCGTCTATTTTTAAACCATTGTTTATATATTCTAATTTGATGATTACAGATAGTGTGGCAACCTTACGGGGATCTCAATCAGTATCCGGAATACTGCACGCGGGGCCGGTATATGTGGCATTGTTCTGTGCCTCTCATTTGTAATGAGAAGATTGAGTACCACCCCGCGGACAGGTTCATGAGGCAGTTCGGTTTTGTGCAGGGGGTCCCTACGTATATTTGGAAACCAAGACAGGGTCACGGCAAGGATAGAAGATATGGGACTGGGCAAAAACACGACTGGCCTTTACTAACCGGAGAATTTATAGCCGTGTGGAATGACCGCCACACCCGTCTTATTAACGGCGAATATGGCACGGGGACGTCACCGGGTTACATGAAATGGTATAGAGAGCGGACCCGCATCTTCATAAACCCACCTGAACTTGCCCCGCCCCCTCACGGTTTCCGGGAGAATACGGGTGTCTTCAATAAAATGGTAACTACTAAATCGTTTTTTACTAATAAATCGTTACTTCTTTTTATGTATATTTCAATACTAATAAATCGTTTTTTATTGTTTTTTTTTTACAGAAAGCGATGTTGCGCCGCAGTTTCAAATCGTTCAAACGGGCGAAAATGAGAACGGACGTGGACTTACTACGTAAGGAGTTCGCTGAAATGGGTATGAATCCGTATGGGTCAGCTGATGAACAGTCGGAGGGCGATGACGACGACGACGACGACGACGACGACGACGGTGATGACGACCTAGGTTACGACCCACGAACTTACACTAGGGCTTCAAGTTGTCGGCGTCCCGACGAAAGAGGCGAATCTAGTAGCGGGGGTAGAAGATCGACTGGAGGTCGACATCCGACTACAGATCAGGGTCCGGGTCCGAGTTCAAGCAGTCATCGTCGTCGTTCTTCTTTTGCTGGGTCGGACTATGTTCAGACCGATGTTCCGTTCGATCATCATAGACAATCATTTGGTTCGTACGAGCATCATCCTAGTCATCAGTCCACCGACAGTTGGAGTCGGGGGTTGACGATTACATCCCACGAGCGTGCGCCGCATCCAGAATCGCAGCAGCGGCAAAGACGGCGTACGGAGCTAAACGAAATCGAAGAGTCTGCTGAGCCGTCATCGGATAGATTAACATCGGCGGGAAAGATGCTCCCTATGTCCAACTTTAAAACATTTAGTCGTTACAAAAAAAAATAAATGCACCGTTTTTGTATTTGATTTCTATGTTTCATTTGTACGTTATAATTTCGTAAACTTAATTTGATTCGTATGTTTGATTTGTATGTTTGTAAAAAATATTCTGTATTTTAATTGATAGGACCAATATTGAGTTTTTACAAACCCTAAACCCTAAACCCTAAATTAAAAACCCTAAACCCTAAACCCTAAATTAAAAACCCTAAACCCAAATTACAAACCCTAAACCCTACCCTAAAAACCCTAAACCCTAAACCCTAAACCCTAAACCCTAAATTAAAAACCCTAAACCCAAATTACAAACCCTAAACCCTATATTAAAACCCCTAAACCCTAAATTACAAACCGTAAACCCTAAACCCTAAATTAGAAACCGTAAACCCTAAACCCTAAATTACAAACCCTAAACCCTAAACCCTAAATTACAGACCCTAAACCCTAAACCCTAAATTACAAACCCTAAATTACAAACCCTAAACCCTAAACCCAAAAAACACTAAACCCTAAACCCTAAATTAGAAACCCTAAACCCTAAACCCTAAACCCTAAAAAACCCTAAATATTCTGATTACAAACCCTAAACCCTAAACCCTAAAAAACCCTAAATATTCTGAAATTTACATACAAACCGTACATTTAATGTACGGTTTGTACAGATTTCATACAAACCGTACATTAAATGTACGGTTTGCATGTATTTTGTGCAAACCGTAAAAGTAATGTACGGTTTGTACCCCTGATTTGAGCAGCGCCACTTTACGAATGTACTTTTTGCACCGAATCACCCTAAACGACGAAAAAAAAAAAACTACAAACCGTAAAAGTAATCTACGGTTTGTAGTGTAAATTACATTGGATACCATATCCATCAAATGCATCCGACAACACTTTATTACTTTTGAATTATTATGAGTTGACAACCCTATCCGAAAATGACTACTCAATGCATTATTAAAGTTTGGAAATGACTACACCAAAAAAAACACTACAACCCGTAAAAGTAATCTACGGTTTGTAGTGTAAATTACATTGGATGCCATTTCTATCAAAATAATTCCGACAACACCTTATCACTTTTGAATTATTATGATTTGACAACCCTATCCGAAAATGACTACTCAATGCATTATTAAAGTTTCGAAATGACTACACCAAAAATGCACTACAAACCGTAAAAGTAATCTACGGTTTGTAGTGTAAACTTACACTATAAATATGACTCAATTTTTCCAATTCTAACAAACCATAAAATCAAACACAAACACATTTCGGAAATCTCTAAAAAAATCCTCATTCCTCCCCAATAAAATATACAAACAAACACCTTTCGAAAATGAATTACAACTATGGTTATGACAACAACCAATGGAATAACAACAACAATGCGAATTCATCCAGTGGCTCAAACGATGAGCTAACTGATTATTCGGAGCACTTTGAAGTCGATGAATTGACTTGGGAAACAAGGGCTGAAATGCTTGCTGATCTTGCTGATGTGGCTGGAAATTGGGGTTTCATTCTTACGATTCGTAGGTCTGGAGGGGGTGATGGGAGCAGAACACCGTATGTTGATATTGTATGTGATAAATCGGGGGTTTACGAAAAAAAGAAACCATCTTCCGTAAAATCAGGTACAAAGAAAAAAGATTGCCCATTTTTCATTAAAGGTTACGTAGTTAATGGTGAATGGATGTGTCACGTAGAAAATGGACAACATAACCACCCACCTCCAACTTACCTCCAAGGGCAAGCACGACGTGCTCGTTTAACCCAAGATGAAAAAGAAATTGTTAAAACTTTAAGGCAAAGTAGTTTTAAAGTTGGTGCAATATTAGAGGCCATAAAAAATAGAAATCCTGACAATGTATCAAACGCTAAAACGATACATAATTTTTTGGCCGGACTGAAATTTAAAGAACGAGATGGTAGAAACCCGATACAGGAACTGTTTAATTTGTTGGATAGCCATCGCTACACGTTCTACTATAATATGAACCCATCAACCCATTCCCTTGAGAACTTGTTTTTTGCACACCCCGATTCTATAAGGATGTTCAAAGCTTTTCCTGATGTCTTGTTAATGGATTGTACATATAGAACAAACCGTTTTAATATGTCATTTCTAGAAGTCGTAGGAATGACATCAACGAACCAAACATATTGTTTAGGTTTTGTTTTCATGAGTGACGAGACAAAGGAAAGTTATATATGGGCATTGGAAAAATTTAAAGTTACATTGGAGGGGTGTATACTACCTAGGGTTTTTGTAACCGACAGGGAAATGGCCTTATCAAATGCTTTGTCCGTTGTTTTTCCCGATTCTCATCATATTTTGTGCACTTTTCATATTGCAAAAAATGTTTTGAAAAACTGCCGTAAAAAGATCCCTGATGAGGAGTGGCAAACGTTTCTAGATGATTGGGGTTTATTGGTTGATTCTGAGTCGATAGAGGAGTATAATCATAACCGAACTTATTTCAATTCCTCTTACAAATCGTACCCTGCTGTGATTAAGTATGTAGACAAGCTTTTAAATGATTATGCTGAAAAGTTTGTTGCATGCTATACCAACCACACAACACATCTAGGTAACAGAACTAGCAATCGAGCCGAACAACAACATGCTAAGCTGAAAAGATCCCTTTCCACAAATACTGGCACGCTTGAAACTGTTTGGGTAGAGGTGAATAGAATTCTAGAAAAACAGTTTGAGGATATTAAGATGAAGTTGGATAAATGCAAGTCTTATTTTCCACATTCTGAACGAACACCTCTATTTATAAATCTTAGGTCGTATATCACACACTATGCCTTTGATTTATTATTTCAAGAACATAAAAAATGTGATGGCCAGGCTGATGAGAATTGTTCTTGCGGTTTCAAATTGTCTCACGGTTTACCTTGTCATCATATTATGAGTGAACATATTCTATTCGGGAAGCCTCTTCCTCTAGAATATATTCATCCATTCTGGAAAAAATTAGACGTAATTGATGATGATGGGAACACCGATGATTATGGGGTAGAGGGTGATCTAGAAGAGTTTAAAAGTGTTTATGCTAGGAAAAGTAATGTTGAAAAACGGCGTATGAAAACACAACTCCGAGAGATAACCGTACCAGCCAGAACATCCGTCAGTGACCCCGAAGTGAGAGCAAATAGGGGGAGACCTAGAAAAGGCGACAAATCTAGTAAGAGGGATAAGTCGGGATGGGAGTATGTGGAGGAGGAACATGGTGCTGGTGCTAGTAGGGACAAGGGCAAAGGCAAGGCTGATGAAACACCGGAGGTAAGGGTAAACCCAACTACGAGGCCGCGAAACCAGAACCCTAAACCCACTAGGCCAACCTTCCTGTACAGTGACCAAATATGGTTCATGTTACATAGTTACATCGAAACGGTTTATGATGTGCGTGGGGATGGTAACTGTGGGTTCCGGGTACTTGCAAATGCGACGGGTAAACAGAATGGGGAAGATGATTGGTACGCGGTAAGATGTGAATTGTTTCAAGAGCTGCAGCAAATGAAAGGTGTTTATTATGAGCTGTTTGAGAATATTGACTTTGAATCTTACCGGTATGATTACATTTTATCAAGTTTAAATTTTTATCATGCTACAAATCCCGCACCTGCTGAGAAATGGATGAGATTTCCGTCCTATGGTTTTTTAATTGCTTCTCATTACAATATGCCAATTGTATTGTTGTCCTTATGGGAAAATCAAAATGGAGAGGTAAACGTGTGGAACTCCACTTTTTTACCTCTTTATACTGGTCCGCCTCGGGGAACAACACATTACATCCCGACTGTAATGGTGTTCGTCAACAGTTGTCACTATGCTCAGGTTATTCCTAAAGAAGAAGGGATCTTCCCAATGCCAGGAATTATAGCACGGTGGGAACAAACACGCACTGAGACAGCTGCGCCATGGAAGGAACTTTTTCGACCTAATTTCAAGTTATATATGGCGCTCGAAAAGAAATCGGGAAAGAAAAAAGCAAATGAAGATCAAGCTATAGATTTAAGTCCATAATCAGTTTTTTATTTTTAATTCGATGTAAATTACTATTTTTTCCAAGTTGTTGTAAATTTATATGATGTAAACAAATGTTTAATAAATTTGTTCTATGAAATTTAGTTCTATGAAATTTTGTTGTAAATTTTGTTTAATAAATTTGTTTCATGAAATTTAAAAGTTCATATTCATGTTCGCATATTAAGTTAATTTTTTTTACGAAATTTATATAATTTATGATTGTTTCATTCAACAAAATTGATGATTGACACCAAATTGACGACTTATTTAATGTTTCATATTGCGTTATACAAGTGTTAAAAACAAACCGAAGGTACTTCACAAAAAATGACGATTTAGTTAATGATTCAATAAATATCAACTTATACACTTGACAAAAATATAACATGTAAAATTTTGAACTTATACAATAAATATCAAACATAAAATTTATCAAATCAACTTTATTTGTGTAAATTTGTGTAAAATTTGTGTTTATTTTGATAGATTATTAGAATATTGGTAATTTATTTTATGTAAAATTTTAAAAATAAGGCATTTACTTTTTTTATTAAAAAAATCATATTTATTTTGAAAAAATTATTCAGTTTTTTAATTTTAATTCTCAGTTTTTTTTTTTTTTTTTTTGCAAAAAAAAGCTGCAAACCGTAGAAAAAATCTACGGTTTACAGTGATCAACTGTAAACCGTAGAAAAAATCTACGGTTTGAGCGTTTTTACAGATTTTTTGCAGTTAATTAATCCACCCTCAATGTTAAATGCATTTGTTAAACATAAAACAAAACCTTTATTTCAAAAAAGACAAAAAACAAAATCTAAACACACTAAAAGTAAGGTAAAACAACCAGTCCCGTACCTTTTTACACACCTGTGTAGTGCTCTCTACTCGTGTCATATATAATAGTGTACATCCGTTACATAAACCCTAAATTAATCCATATCAAGGAAAAAGAGTTGCTTTTCAAAAAAAAGGATTAAAAAAAAAAGGAAAAGAGTTGAAAAACTCAAGCTCATAGTCCACGTTGCACTTTCAAAGCTGTATGGCCAACACAAAATAATTATACACTTAATATAATAATATGTCCGAAATATTAATTTCGAAAATACGTGTAATTTTTTATTGCAAAATTTCAAAGTTATCCATGTATCAAAAAAATTCAAAAGTTAATCACATATTTCTAAAACTGCACATATATTTTTTCATAATTTTTTCGAGACAGGGGAGGATGTAATTCCACACTATAAATGCATCAGTAAATGTACGTAAGTGCAAATTAAGTGAACTTTTCGTCCAAGATGTAAGTTCATGAACTAATGTACGTTTATGCCAATTACGCACTACTATACTTAATCAAGTTCTATATTATCTGTTAAAGTTGCACATATTTTCATATATTATTTGGGATAGTAAGGATATAATTTCCTATCAAGATATGAATCAATAAATGTACGTAAGTGCAAATTAAGTTAAATTTTCCACCGAGACTAAAAACATGAATTGATTTATAACAATTACTTATTATTACTTAATCAAGTTGTATATTAAATGTTAAAATTGCACATATTTTCGTACATTTTTGGAACGGGATTAATTCCACACCAAGATATAAATGCATCACTAAATGTTCTAAGTGCGAATTAAGTGTTATTTTCCACCGAGCTAGATATAAAATCATGAAGTAATGTACGTTTATGCCAATTGCTATTACTTACAAGTTCTATATTAACTGTTTGCTTGGTGTTCAAAAAGATAGTGAGAGAGAGATGTCTATTAAGGATATTAAGGACTATATGGGTATGAAGTCAGGGGTGTTCATGATGGTTATGATGGTAGTGCTGTTAGTGGGGCCACTAGTTCTTCCGCCACTTCCACCGCCACCGATGGTGTTTCTTTTTATTCCGGTGGTGATCTTGTTCTTATTGTTCTCCATGTTGTTGTTTACTCCAACAATCCCGAATCAACACTTGGTAATATATTTTGTGTTAACAATTTCGAAAACTAGTTAAAATTAAGAAAGGAGTTCTTTCAAAACATAAATTACGTAAAATAAAACTAACTAATGTTCAAAATAATGGAGAATACATGTTGTCCCACAAAAAAAATAGTGCCTGGCCTAGTCAATTGACGGGATTGTGCCTTGCCTAACATCATATTTCGTCATTAAATGTTGTTGCATGCATGATCCATTGATCAAGCATTTCTAAGTTCTCTAGTTATATGACTTTATTTCTTACTTGTGTGTAATTCCTAGCAGTTCATAGATTACAGGAATTATACGTATGGATTCGATGAGTAAATTATTGTTTGGGAAAAATTTATCAGATTTAACCTTAAATTCTTATCTACCCAAAGACAGCACTAATGATTGACTGAAATTAAGTTTTTCACCCAGTTTCTGAGTTTAGAACTTCTAGGCAGTCTTTAGCGCCGGCTTTGATTATATAGGAATTTAAGATTAAAATTGATAAAAAAAAAATCAAGAACTCCCAAAACTAACGGAAATTAAGGTAATCAATGTAAACTCGTAGTGTAGACTAGATTCACCTGGTCATGGAATCAATGTAAACTACACGAAAATGTGTGCAATTATCAATGTTGATAATCTAAGCTACATGCATACAATAAGAATTCTAATTCTGTTAGGCTAGATTTATGCGTATAAAAAGTATACTCTTACATTTTCAGACAGGTAAAGTTACCAAATATAACGACAATATCAGCATTGTTTCATAAACAAAATACGACATGTATCGATTGGAATAACCTTATTGCATGTCAGTGTTCCCTAATTCCTTTGGAAGGTTAGCCCGTAAATGCGTGTATTCTTTTTGACATACTCACGATCAAGTCATCAAGTACTTCAATTTTTGGGATTAGTTAGTTTCGGTAGTATATATTTCCTGTGAAACATTGGTGTTTTGATTGTTTTAACCACTATATGTATCGATCGTGCCTTCTCATGCAGCTGGAACAATTCTGGGATGACGATTTACCAATTCCAAGGTGTTATAAGCGATTCTAAACAACTTATGGAATATGAAAACAAGGAACATCATCTCAAAATTTGATAAGATTGCAAGAGACGTATAACTATGCTTTGTACTTTTCTTTGTATCGTTCCGCCTTCTATATATCAGTCTAAATCAACTTTCTCTTTTACGTTGGTTCCTAAAACTGTTATTGGATAATGATTTGATACCTTAAAGTTATAAGTATTCATCATCTTGGTAGTTTAAAGATTAAGAAAATCAAGCGCATGAGCGATTAAAACAGCACAAGTGTGACAAACTAAATTTAAATGCGACATTTATACATCAAATACAAGTACATGTGCTAGCTTGAAATTCGAATGTGCTTCATTTATACCAAGAGGTCCAAGACCAATATATACGGTCAAGTAGTGTAACTACTATCATTTTATTATAATAAGTCAACTCAAGTCAGTTGAGTCTGTCCAATTTAGCATTTTTTTTTCAAAAATACCATACATATTTATATTAATTACAATAATACCATACTCTCATACAAATATAAAAAATAAAAAATAAAAAATAAAAAATAATAAAACTATTTATCACTGTTTAACAACTAAACATTCTTTTAAATCTTAAACTATGTTTTTTTTTTGTATTATTTACATATTTATATCATAATTATACCTATTTTCTATATTTTTATCAATATCAAATTAAGTGTTCGGAAAAAGGGAAAGTAAAGAGCTTAATTAGCTTACTTTAGTGATGGTCAAACGTAGGGCTGTAAATGAAGCGAAACGAACCGAACATGACTTTGTTCTTGTTCATGTTCATGTTCATAAACCGAAACACTTGTTCATGTTCAGTTTATGTTCATTTAAATACGAATGAATGTTTGACGAACATGAACCGAACGTTGACGAACCGAACACGAGTTGTTCGTAAACGTCTCTTTTCAGTAATTCAAAATATTTAATAACTAAAAAAATAGTATTTTTTATTTCTTTTTAAAATATATTATAATTTTATCCTTTATTATTATATTGTTTAATATGATAAAGTTGTATACAAATAAATAAAACGTTAGTTATTTAATTTATTTGACATTATAACATAATTTTTTTTAAGTTTTAAGTTTATATATTCTATTAATGTATAAATTCTTTTTTACATATGTATAATTAATTAATTTAACGAGTCGAGAACTTAACAATAAAATCGGTGACTATATTTATAGTATGATGATATAAATTATTTTAATAATAAGTTACTAATTTGTAGTGATACTAGTTAGTTTTTGTTAAATCATTAATATTTTTTTATTTTTTTATTTTATCAAACTTTATATATAGTTAGACGAACACAAAATTAAATAAAACGAGCAGAGTTTTGTTTATGTTCAGTTCAATTAATAGACGAACGCTATATTCTTGTTCATTATTATGTTCGTTTATAAATGAACGAACATGAATCCAAAATTAGCCGAGCCGAACACGAACGATTTTACGACCATATAATCTCATTTACACTCCTATCCAAAAGTAAGGCTTGGTGAAGAGATTAAGGATAACATGTCGCAGATGATTAATTTAATTGCAATTTCTCAAATTTCCTTCTTTGTGTCTGCGAGATCCTAGCTATGAGTATATCGCAAATCATTCTCAAGGATTAAAGGTCAGGGTAACTTCCAGTGACGAATCCAAAATTTCGACCAAAAGGGAGTAAATTTTATGTGAAAATTTATCAAAATGCTACGTTAATGTATATAAATACGGGATGTGTTATTATTCAAAACTACATATATCAAGAGTCATTAAAACAATAAAAAATGCAATAAAATATGTGAGTTTATAAGATTATATATATAGTTGTATAATAATTTTTGAAATAAATAAATTATTTGATCTTGAGAAAACTCATTAAACAACGTACTAAATATTTTTTTTTATAAACACTGGACCAATTTATATTAGAAACTGAAAATGTCTTACAAGAGAAAACCATTAGCCAGACAAAGAAAATACAACTAAAACCTGAGAAAGCAAAACCTTTTATCGAAACTTTATTTTGAGTAACTTTCCTAATGCAACCCTCACCTCTTATCATGTTTAGTAAACAAAATGAATGCCGATATGAGAGGTTCGTCAAGATTTAAACTTGCCAAAGCAGAGGTGTCTTGCGACACTTCTCAAATCACCAACCCGGTTGGTATGCACATTTACCAAAACAGAGGAAACGCAAGGGGATTATTCCAGTAAAAACTCAAAAGTAAGATCAATAAAAGTGCCAGTCAGTAAAGAAAACAAAGGCTAAAGCCTTTCATAAAGAGAAAACTGCCCAAAAGCTATAACAAAGGCTAAATCCTTCCAGCAAAAATAAGAAGAATGTGTCTTCAATGCTTCAACTGTAGACTTCCGAGAGTAGATAGGTGATCAAGCTTTTTAAGCTAGTAACCAGTAAAGACCCCAAAGAATGGGGGTTTATATGCAAAAGCTTCAGAAAAAATTCATCATTAGCAGTAAAGGAAACTAAGAATCCGAAATCTTAGTAAAGGGGCAAAAAGCAATTCGTTAGCTTCAGCAAATGCATCATTAGCTCAATATTAGTAGACAAAAACACCCCCTCTGAGGCAAGGTGTTTGCTTCTGGTCCAGCCAATATACTGCATATGTGTCCTTTGAAAGTTCTCTAGGGGAAAGAAAGGTCTCATTCTGCCCTTGAGCGCCTTTTTTTGCAAGGCTATCTGCCACTTGATTTTGTTCTCTGTATACATGACAAATATTGATGCCAACAAAACTCATTAGTGATAGAATATCATGCCAAATGTAATCAAATTTGGGGCCAGGAGATGTATTTTTTTTCCACCAATTAACCATTATATCAGAGTCAGTTTCAATAAGAACATTAAAGTAGCCCAAACTGTAGCAAATGAACAGTCCATTTCTCAAGGCCATGAGCTCTGCAAAATTGTTAGTGTGATTGCCTAAGTTATAAGAGAAAGCAAAGAGCATAATGCCTTTATCATTTCTCAAAATACCGCCACAACCACTAGGACCAGGATTGCCATATGCAGAACCATCACAGCTAAGTTTAAGCTTGCCTGAGGGGGGGCAAAGCCAAGAGACCAGCTTTGGTCTCTTCATTCTACAGCTGATATTATTAACATGTAAAGCATTAATAGTCAGAGCTTGAAAATTGACAGTGGGGGATTTAGGTTTGATGAGCATGTTAAGTTCCCTTAACCACTTGTTAACCTTATTAATGATCTTTTCAGAGCTCATATTCTCATTATCAAACCTGTAGCTGTTTTTGCTAAGCCAAATTTCCCAGCTTATTAAGAAAGGTACTAATGCAGCCAGCAAACCAACCTGTGTATTGTCACAGCTATTACACCAGTTTACCACAAAACTTTTCCACATACCTTTCACATACTTAGGGTAGCCAAAAATTTTGGCAAAATGGTTCCAGACCTCAAAAGCAATATCACTATGGCTCATGAGATGTGCAATGGAATCTGTAGAATGAGAAAAACAACAGCAACATTTAGTAGCAATGATAATGCCATATTTTTTAACATCCTCATCCAGTTTAATAGCATTACACCAAAGTTTCCAGAAAAATATGCTGATTTTGGAAGGTAAAGTCTGGTTCCAAATATGTTTAGCCATAGGGAGAATATCTTTTTTGGTTCTGAAAAAATCAAAAGCATTTTTAGTAGTGAAAACACCATTAAGAGTATTAGGCCAGTATCTAGTGTCATCTCCCTTTGTGAAAAGGAAAACAAATTTAGACACTTTAGCAATAAGGTCATCACCCCCCATAGTGTGAAGTAGGTCATAGTCCCACCCACCTGCTTTATAAACCTGATTAAGAAGGACATGAGGGTAAATGACAGTAAAATTATTAAAAAGAGGGCCCTCCCCCATCCAGTTCTCAAACCAAAAACTAATAGCACCATCTTTTAAATTCCATCTGCTGTTTGCCATTAAAACTTTAAAGCTTGAGCTAAAAATCTTCCAAGCAGTGGAATGTGAGGGATGTACCACAGGGTTACCCCAATTAGCAGAATTAATAAAATATTTTTGAAACATGAAGGTTGTCCAAGGTGTAATAGTATCAATTAACCTCCAGCTCATCTTGCTATGCAGTGCTTTCATGGTGTCATTCAAACTCTTAATACCTAAACCCCCTTCAGCTACAGGGCAAGCTAATTTAGACCATTTGAGCCAGTGGTGCTTATTTCTACCCTCATGGTCCCCCCAGAAAAAATTAGCAAAAGCTATTTCAATTTTATCAATGACAAGTTGGGGAGGTTGAAGTACAGCCAGTAAATGCATAGGAATAGAGGACAACACATGCTTAATTAAAGTAACCTTAGCCCCAGGAGATAATAAACCACTTTTCCAACATGCAGCTTTTTTACAAATTTTCTCAATTAAAGGTTCATACATAGTAGCAGTTAATTTAGCATAGTGTAAAGGAATCCCTAAGTAGTTAGTAGGGAAAAAACCCTCCTTGAAACCAGTAACAGTAGCAATAATATTCTTCCTACTATGCAGAGTATTCCTATGAGTAAGAAAAACACTCTTACTCCTATTAAGGAGTTGACCAGAAGCAAGCTCATAAGCATTAATAAAATTCATTAGAATATTAAGATTTTTCTTGCACCCATTAGCAAAAATAAGAACATCATCAGCAAAAAGGATGTGTGAGACAGGGGCAGCATTATTAAAGATTTTATAGGGTGTAAGCTTATTAGTACCAATAAGATTATTTAAACCTCTACTTAGAACCTCCTCAGCAATAATGAAAAGAAGGGGTGATAAGGGATCTCCTTGCTTTAAACCTCTACTAGAGGAGAAAAACCCAGAAGTAACACCATTAAGGCAGATAGAATATCTAGCATGAGTAACACAATTAAGAATAAACTCAATCCAATCATCATGAAAACCAAAAGCACTAAGTACTTTTCCCAAAAACCCCCAATTTATTCTGTCAAAAGCCTTAGCCATGTCCAGTTTAAAAACTACATTTCCTCCTCTCACACTTTCATCAATATGCTTAAGAAGCTCTTGAGAAAGTAAGATTGCATCAGAAATGGACCTACCCTCAACAAAACCACTTTGTTGGGGGGAGATTATTCTGGGAAGAATTGTAGCCAACCTGGCAGTGGTAATTTTAGAAATAATTTTATAAATCACTTGACAGAGACTAATGGGTCTGAATTGAGAAAAATCCAAAGGGTCTTTGACTTTAGGAATAAGAACAAGCATGGCAGAAATAACAGCATTAGGGAAAGCTCCCCCTGTAAATATATCATGTATAGCCAAAATTAAATCCTCCTTAATAATATCCCAACAATCCACAAAAAAACTAGAAGAAAAACCATCAGGTCCTGGAGCAGAGTCAATGGGAATGGTAAAAGTAGCTAATTTAATCTCATCCATAGTAGGTAACCTTTTGAGCATATTATTATCAGAAATAGTAACCAAAGAAGGTATGCAATCCAAAAGAGCAGGGTCACAAAAGGTGCCATTATCAGTAAATTGGGCTTTGAAAAAATTCTCAGCTTCTTTTTGTATATCCTCAAAATTATTAAGAAGAGAGCCATCAGCTTTCTGAATGCTAGTGATGTTGCACTTAGATCTCTTATTTTTCAGCATGCTGTGAAAAAATTTGGTGTTCCTATCACCCTCTTTGAGCCATCTAATCCTAGCTTTTTGCTTAACAAAAATCTCCTCATGTAACATGGCCTCATTGTACTCCTTAAGAGCTTTATTATAATGTAAGATAAAAGAGTCTCCTAATAAAACTAACTGGTCCTCAGCAAAGACAAGCTTATCCTGAGCTATTGCCAGTTTGCTAAAAACATTACCAAATTCATTCCTGTTCCAGCTTTTAAGAAAAAACTTAAGTCTTTTAATCTTATAGGCAAAGGAGGCAATACCATGAAGATGGCAAAAAGAATTCCAATTACTACGAACTATATTGAAGAAGTTATCATGCTTGACCCACATTCTTTGAAACTTAAAACAAGTGGGACCAAAATTAGGGACATTAGCAGTGGAAAAAATAAGGGGAGAATGATCAGACACAGTTCTTTCTGTAGCTGTAAGCTTTGTAGTGGGGAAATTACTATCCCACATAGTATTGATGAGGGCCCTGTCAAGCTGTTCAAACTGAACCCTACCCTTCATCTGTTTAGACCAAGTAAAAGAAGAGCCATCCTGTGGCATAGTAAATAAATTATTAAGAGAAATGAAATCTCTAAAATCCTCTTTATCCTTAGAGGTTCTAGGTCTACCACCTAACTTTTCAGTATCCAAACAGATAGTATTAAAATCACCCACCACTTGCCAAGCAAAATTATTAGTGTTAATGGCAGTGAGATCATTCCAAAGTATTCTCCTAGAAATATAATCACATTTAGCATAAACCAGTGTTAAAACAAAATCCCTACCATTCCTAAATTTCAAAGTAAGGGATTGGGAGGTCATGCCAACTATATCTATAGAGATGTTAGTATCATAAATGAACCAAATTTTACCACCTTCTTTTTCATTAGAGATAGCAGCATTCATACCAAGCTTCCTAATAATAGCAGTACTTTTATTAAAACTGATCATAGGTTCCAAAATGGCCACAAAATTTAACTTATATCTCTTAACATATCTAAATAACTGAGCTTGAGAAATAGCATTAGCTATTCCTCTAATATTCCATACCATGTAATTATACATTGGAAGAGAGAGAAGAGACCTTCTTGGTACCTATACCAGAAGGAGAATACCTTTTAGGAGGATTGCCAACCCTTTTGTCCTGTTTAAAACCATGCTTGCCTATTACAGGCCTATCAAAATCATAGTGAACACTAGAATCAATGTTCATTGCTTTCAAGAAATGTTCACTGGAGTGATGGATGTTAATCTCATCCTCATAAACTGAGGAGGTATCCTCCAAATCCCTCTGCTTTTGCTGAGCCAAAAGAGCCCTTTTTGCTTTTTGAGTAGCCTTTTTCTTAGCATGTTTGGTAAGTGTGAAAAGAACATCCTCATTACCAGATTTTTCATTAGTATTGGATTGGTCAGAGGTAGTGTTGCTCACATTAAGTGAACCCTCTCCTACTCTCTGATTTTCCTTGTCAAAAACACCCATATTTCTAGCTGTTTTGTCAAATTCAGTAACCTTGGGGTTACTCACAGCAAGAGAGTCCTCCAAGATATTGGAGGTTGACTTGCCAGCCTCTTTTTCCATGTGGTTACTCACAAAAGGTGAGTCATCCTCCACAGTAAAAGGAACAGCAGTATCATTCTCCTTAACTTTGGGGTTACTCAACTGCGAGTCCTCCACCAAAGGTTGAGGTGTGTTGTTAAAGATCTCTTCATCAAGTTTCTCAGTAAAAGTGCCACTTGGTAAGTAAATCTCCTTATCAGAGGTGCCATTTAAAGTCACCTTTGCCAATTCTAGAACAGGGGATTGATTAGCAATACCCTTGCCCTTTCTAAGTCTTTCCATATCTATATTCTTATTGTTATCCTCAGGGGGTTTAGGGATCCATATTTTGTCATCTTTTTTATTGTAAAAGTTAATTTTGCTAGCTATTGGTTTACCAAAAACACCCTTATCCCCAATAAGTTCACTGGCAACATTATTACTAGGCCCAACAGTATGTTTTCCAGTAAAATTAGGTTGAGCTCCTGTATCAGTGGTGTTAATAGAAGCCTTTTTGCAACTTTTGAAATCATGCCCCTGTAAAAAACAATTGGTGCAGTATTTGGGAAAATTATCATATTCAATTCTTTGCCAAAAACCTTCTTCATTATTAGTGGAAGTTCCTATCCATACAAGATCCTCTCTATTCTTAAGTAAATCCATCTCCACACAAACCCTAGCATACATAGGTCTAGCATGAGTTAGAGTAGCCAGGTCGGCATCTAAAAATTTATATCCCAAAGCGTGAACAATAGCTTTTAGGTAAGATAAATAGCAAAAATTCATAGGTAACTGAGGTAGCCTAAGCCACACAGGTGCAATAGCAGATTCTGTTTTAAAAGAAAAGTCACTTGACCATTTAAACAGTCTAAATAAAGCCCCCTCAATTTCATGGTTAGTTCTAGTCCATACTTTATTAAAATCCCCAACATTTCTCAATTTTATAAAGATATGTCTATTATCCATAAGTCCTATTATAGGCATTTCAGTAAGACCCCAGCTATTCAGTATAGTATCTCTAACATTTTCCATCTTAGGTCTACCCCTACTAAATTTCGCAATAATAGCATGTTGAAGGGGAGCTTCAGCTCTTTGAATTTCTAAAGAGGAAAAAATCACAGCAGGTTTGGAGTTTTTAACATGTGCCTGGCGCAGAGGCAATAGAATATCATTGATCTCTATGGATTCTAGATCTAGCTTGTTACATAACAAATTTTCATTTGTAGATGTGTTACCTGTAAGAGCCGCCACATATGATATTGGCTTAGAAGCTTTGTCCCCTTTGGATGCATCTACACTGGTTTCCTTGTTAGATTCCATCTACTAGATTTATAGAGGTTATTGTCTTAGAGAGTAATATCAAAAGAAAGAGGAGAGAAAATTATCAATGGATCTGTAGTTTTATTAGCTAAGAGAGAGAGGGAGAGGGAGGGAGATGAAACCCTAGAAAGGAACCGTCATATCGCCATTGGGAACTATATCGTCATAGAGAGAGGATGTTGACCAATCAATGTAACAACGACGTACTAAATATATATACTATTCTTATTGGCTCAAAAACCTATTAATAATGATATTGTTATAATAAATCATACTATTGCTTACTATGTAACAATTTTCTTTGATTGTAGATAATGGATGGTTTATATTTTATTTTAAAAGCACCTAATATTTAATTTTTTTGAGAGAAGAATACTACTAAAGTAAAAGATAATTTTGAAAAATGCAAAATGAAATGCTAGAGATGTACCGAAGCCTAACAAGTAATAAAAGTAACAAATACTTTTCAGTATTTTAATTAAAAAAATGTATAAATAATAACGTTGAAGAGAAACTCATAATAATAAAATTAAATTTTGAGCATGACACAAGATTTGAACTTTTGAGCTCTCGACAAATAGGGATCCGTCCACTACAACAATTAAGTAAGCTTATAAATAATTTGCATTTAAATTATATATTATATAACTTTTTCTATAAAAAAAATACTAAAAAATTAATAAACAAATATTTTTTAATATTTTTTTTCCCGAACCAAGGGTGGGGGTGGGCGCTTGCCCACCCTTGCACACATATAAATTCGTCCTTGATAACTTCTGAATGATATTTTACAGATTGCAAGAATTTAGTATTTTCCATCTTAGACATCGTTTTTTTTTACGAAAACAGTAAAAAAAAAAAATAGCCATCAAAATTAACATCGACTTATAATAGATAGACGGGTGGTACTAATTACTTTTGCAGTGTGTAGTATTAAATCTATCTATTACCACACGTTATTGATTAGACTTATATCCTTAATTAGAAATATGATAATATTTTGCATATCTGTTTAGATGATTATACAATATTATTTTGCATGATTAATTGTTAACTAAAATTTTACTTAATTTATCCAAAAACCACTAATGACAGACAAAGTCCACGCTTTGATAAATTTTCTCAATCCCTTTCAGACACAGTAAACAAGCCCAAGAGTGGCTGATAATTTTATCTGTTTGATAATCCCATCCTTTTCATATGATCATCACTTTCACAAATAATATTATTTGTCGGCTAGGATCAGTTACTTATTCATGTTTTTGTTTTCTTTACATCATATGGAACATAAAATTATTTAAATCGACAAATCTTCTTAAAAAACAAAAAGGGGAAATGTACAAGATGGATAAATATTTATGGTAAACTTGGTCCGGGTACATGAAAAATAAGTAGTTAATTCGTATTACTGGCTTTCCAGTCTGCTTCCTTGTAAAAGTAACCCCACAAAAGTTTTTTTTTAATGACCAACCTGCCACATATCTTAAGTAATAACACTACCTACCAAAAGATTTGATAACCACATACATTCCAATTTCGTTTAAGATAACCTCAGAAGAGTTTAGTTTAATTACGGGAAGATTTTGTTTCGGCTATCGTGTTTTCGCAGAAACACGTCTAGGAGATGGGTACGGTATCGTTTAAATTTTGAGGACAAATGTATCCCAAGCAGAGAAATTTAAGTGAAGTTTTTTAAAATCTTAAATAAAGGTTTTTCGAAATTTCAATAAAACATTCAAAATACTCGCAAAATACCATTCTTTTGAAATAAAGTAAAAAAAATGCATTTAAAATGTGATGAAATCAAGTTACTAAAATAGCATACATGATATTTTAATAAACTATCTCTTGTTAATTACTCAAATAATTAGCGATCATATATCTCTTAAATCAAAAAGAATTTACTAATTTTTCACTTCATAAAATTTTCCTACGTATTTTATTCTAAAATTTTAACTATTTTGGCGTTCCCGTTTTTCATTTAATATTAGCTTGCGTTTCCCGTTTTTATGTTCCGCTACCGCTTCCCGACTGGGCACTATGAGTTTAAGAGAATGGAACAACATTAACCCCATTTCGTTTCCCACTTCCACTTCCCGACTTGACATTATGAGTTTAAGATCATAGAACAACATTAACACGTTTTCGTTTTGCGCTTCCGCTTCCCAACTTGGCACTATGAGTTTAAGACTTAAGAGCATAGAACAACATTAACGAAAGAGCATGATGTTTTGCAAGAAAGATTAGACCGTGTGAATAAATTAATATTTAAGAACCGAACATTATATATATTTTTTAAATCTTACTAAAAAGGATAGAAGTATATCAAATTATTCTTTTATAATAATCTAACCAAGTCCACTAGCCTAGCCCCAGTAGGTTTTTGTATTATTAATTAATTAAAGTATTGGTAAATTGGGTGTACGAAACCAAAACATTATATACTAATTCGGGTGTGTAGTACATGAAATCAGAAGTACAAATTGTGTATAACAGTGTACTTATAAAACTATACTTGCACGTGTTGATCAGTGATTCACTAAACATAGTACATATTGCCCTTCTTTAGTACGAAGTACGAACCTTATTCACCAAATTATGCTAAGATCTATCCTCTCCTTGTTTTGTCTGGCCCTTTGAGAATCTCATGAGCCACGAACAAAATGGAAGCACTAGAGAAACAGAAAACTAATTCCGATCAATTTTTTTTACAGTCTCCTCCTATACTTGATGAATTTGTTAGTGAAGCCGATGGTGTCAATACAAGAATAGTTAAAAAGCTTAACCATAACGCTAATGAACGCGATCGTCGCAAGAAGATCAATAGCTTGTACTCTTCTCTTAGTTCGCTCCTTCCAATGACAGATCACGATCAAAAGGTAATAAAACGAAGATTGGTTGAATAATAATGAGACCAGATCACATGGAAACTATACATAATCTTCAAAGATTTTGATAACAATTTGTAGGTATCAAAAACCAAAAGATCGATAAATGTTATTCATGAATATCAAGAACATTTCATACAAAAAAAAAGGTCTACTTCATCAGACCCATATATAATTCATCTCTTTTCATGTCTTGATGCTCCTAGTCATTGTCGGGGCTAGATTGTGTGCAAAAAATTTACAGTAATTAATAAATAGATAAATTTTATCAAATTAATTTGGGATCGAAACTAGCTATATATGCATTGCCTCTAAATCTATGTTCTGCTTAGTCAAATAACCGACATAATTTCCGTCAATATTAGTAGGAAAACCAATTGTGATTAGAACCAGACTGAACTTGCTGTAATAATATTATAGGCAAGGGTAGCTTGCGTGAAATAATTATAATATGGTAAGAAAAAAGGGGGCTAAAAGACCACAAAGCTAAGCGAATTTGTAAGAAATATATGCCATTGTCTCATTGATGATGCATACCTGTGTCGGAGCCAAAGTATATAAGGGCCTTGTACCAATAGCAACTTGAAAAAATAAGGAAACAATACAAGTTTTCAATATTTGAATTTTAAGAACTACTGGTGGCAGCTTCGTAGATGTAAATGACAATAAAATTAGAAAAGTAAAAAAGAAGAAGCTGTAATCAATATCCATGGCGAAGAAAAATTATGTCGTTTGCGGGACTCGGAAATGGGATCTCTTAATTAGTCGAATGCCACATTAAGGTCTCGGGATTCTTTATCAGATAATAATCATATCTGGATACTTGATTGGTTTTCCTAGCTTTAGTTATTTGATTTTTATACTAATTAGATCATATTTGTGCCTTACTCTATATTTGAATTTGCTACGACAGGAAAAATTAAGCAATCCATCCACAATTGCACGTGCAGTAAAATACATACCCGAGCTACAACTTGAACTGGAAAAACTGGATCAAAAGAAGGAAGCTCTTAAATCTAGAAAGAGGGAAAACTCGGAAAATGGTCGAGCAAATAAAAAGCAAAGAAGATGCGGAATCGATGAGAGCTCTTTAGGTATTGTTGTTTGTGTTAGTAAACTTGGAGATGATGAAGTTATGATCCAACTATGCACAGAAAAGCACAATATTAGAGTATCAGATATTTTGATGTCTCTAGAAGACGAAACGCTACACCTATTAACCATCTCGTCTTTTGAGTCGTCTGGAGAAAGAGTCATCTACA